>OY365817.1:25008187-25183035 GCA_959347315.1 Bimastos eiseni
ACAAACGCGCGCGCACTACACATACATGTACGACCCTACGACAGAAAATGATGGTACCGAGCAATTATTGTGCCTCAGAGGCTTACTCTCAAGGTCCATAATATACAAAGGTCCCCACGCCACACGAGGTTCAAACCTCTACTCTCCTCCCTACAGACCGAGTGCTCTCTCTACTCATTCAAACTGCGTGCCCCACTTACCTAGACCAAGCACAGCGACGACCCTGATATTAATTATTGTAGTAACCAGGTCCTAGATGCGACAACAGGGTGCTATGTAAGTCATGACATCTGGCGCAATATAATCCATGATTAATGCAAGCGCTATCTGCCAAAAATTAACAGAATGGCTATTTTAAAAATAGTGGTGTTGCGCGTAAATGGTTCCTAATAATATCGGAACTGTTTTGGCATTCAGTGCTTTTATGGTCCGTTGTTTCGGCAAGACAATGTTTTGTTTGTCCAAAGGGAACATTTCTACCCAGAAGAAACATCTCTACCCAGAAGGAACATTTCTACCCAGAAGGAACATCTCTACCCAGAAGGAACATTTCTACCCAGAAGGAACAGATTGTATATGTACGTGGGGAAGGCAAACAATACCCGTATGTAGCCATCCTTCTTCGTCGATTGCGCCGGAAGTAGAAATGCCATCGCCTTTCTTGTATCCCTTCATCACGAGAGGCGATCGGATGAGGAGTTCGCCATTTTGTCTTGGCCCCAAAATCGTCAAAGACTCTGAATCAACGACCTAAAATGCACAGATATTGAATGCAATTATAATTACTCTGAAACTACCTGGGCCGTTTTTGGGCCTGCACAACGAAAAGCGTTAGCGCAGAGCTTGGTGAACTCAGGGACCACATATATTCTATCGACGAAGCAAGAAATAGATTCGTCATTGTCACATGACAATATCATGACAGGTTTTGCCAAAAAAGCACGAAGATTAATTTTAATTAGAGGCTACTTAATAACTTAGAATTCGCAAATATTTTCAAACTGTCATTTGAGCCGATACTGCAATTATAGGTCCCCATACAGTGATTGTGTGCATGGCACCCAAGACACTATGTGCAACTCTGGTCTCTGGTCATTCCTGGCAATGCAAGATCTGATATTTCCCTAATGCACTTTTACGTACCTTGATTTCGACATTGTATAACGGAACTCCAATTGAGCCGGACTTGGAACGAGCGAAATCTGGCGGAAGGTTTCTCGGAACACAGGTGCAGACAGCAGACGTCTCCGTCAGACCATACCCTGGAGAATATCAAAAGCGTTACAAGCACAATGTCAATACCCTTAAGGCTACCGTAAACCGACCCCCATCGCAATCAGACTGGGGAAATATCTAATTGGTGTAGGGTCGCTGCTAGACAGCTCGGCAAGGCCGGATGAAAAAATGAGCATCCCTTGATCAGTAAAAGTATGTGACCCAGTCACCCAGAATTACAACAAAAGGACACATTTATAAATGCGCTACAAACTAGAATAATTAAACATTCCTTCGGTAACGCCAGTAGTAACTGAAATTCGTAAAAACGTAAAATGCGAACCGTTGCGCTACAAAATGACGTCTTCAATCATGCTTCATATGTCACTCGAGTTCCTATCAGGTTAGGTAGGCCTTATATGTAGAAAAAAGGCCTAAGTGTTCCAACAAGAATGTGAAAAATGTCTTACTAGCGTTTCTCGCTGATTTTGAAGTGAATATGCCTGATAATAGAAACTCGAAACTCCAATAGGGATACAGACACGTATCAAACGTATGCATATTAAAATAAGAATAGTTTGTTCTGAGTATTTGGCTCATTTTTTTATATTAGACTTATTAATAGCAGCGACCATAATTTTTTTAGCACATTTCTTTTTGTTTATGCTCCGACTCTGCATCTTGTCCAAATTGTTCCAAGACTTTCTCTTGATAAAAATGATCTCACACTGCACATGAGTAATAACGTAAAGGCATCTCAAACAGCGAGGGAGACGGATTAGTGGGATTACCACTCTCCCAGATAGACCGAGGCTTAGAAGTCAATAATGCTTCACACCAAAGGCTGTCTGTGAGTCAAGCCTTTTTAGGCACTGCTCTTTCCTCTTCTTATTTCAAAATTCATTTTAGGATTCATCTTGAATGTTTCGCACCTTGTCGGACGCTAATACCAGGGAACCGTGTCGACAGCTGCCGCTCAACTTCACTGCTCAGTCGAGCCGTTCCGCATAGAATCTCCTTAAGACTCGTCAGGTCATGGTTGATCGCTTCCGGGGCTTTTGCCAGGGATAAGGCAATGGAGGGTACTATGGCAATCGCCTCGTTCTACAGTAAAAATCACCGCAGTCATCGTCATCATCATCATCATCATTATCGTTAACATCACTGTCATCAATGTGATCACTGTCGACATCATCATCGTCGTCATCACTTTCATCATCAAGCAATCATCAGGATCAGCATCATCATAATCGTCATCATCATCATCATCATCACCATTATCACCCTCGTCGTCGTCATCATCATCACCATCATCATCATCATCCTAATCACCACCACCACAGATCACCATCTTGATCGTCATTATCACCACTACCACCACTATAATCTTTTTACCCAAATCAAACACAATATATATATATATATACACATACACACACACACACACACACACACACACACACATATATATATATATATATATATATATATCGAGCTCGACAGTCGCATCTAGTAACCTAGAACCCCTTAGAATGGACGAGTCTATTGCCTCAATAACAAACACAAAAACCGATCAAAACACTTCATCGCGCTTTTAAACGAGAGTACAACGTGTGTGTTTGTTATAGAGGCAATAGACTCGTCCATTCTAAGGGGTTCTAGGTTACTAGATGCGACTGTCGAGCTTGATTCGTTAAGCAAGTCATGAGTAGATTATGAACAATAACCAGAATTAATTGATTGATGATGGTAGATGATACGTTGTCTCACGATCGAGGGTTCTATAAATGCAAAGCGTAGCCAGACGTAAGTGAATAATATTATTAAAATAACGTTGGATTAGGAGGGTATGCGCGGTGGCGAAGTGGTCAGTAGAAAATCGAGAGGTCAGTGTTCAGATCCAAGGCAGAGTAAAACATTGACCCAAATCAGAACAATATATATATATATATATAGCTATCCAGTATATATATATACTGGATAGCTGCTCTCATATCCCGAGGTTAAGAAATGAAGGTTAAGAAATGAAGTCGCAAATGGCTGCTATGAAAATACCATTAAGGATAGCTCGCTTTTTTTCTTAATCATGTTCCAGACAGGCATGGGTCGTTCCTGAATAAGCCGATGCCCTGCGCATAGTTTAGAACGGCGCTTTAGAAGTTTTAAATTTACTGTTGTGTGGCGATAGGTTTTTGGTATCTCTGATTAAAACCAGGTAAAAAATAATCAACGTTCAAGCAGATGTAAGTCTCGTGTGGCACAGTGGCCGATCGGTTAGAGCGGTCGGCCCGTAACGTTCAGTGTGCGCTGAGCGAGCGGGTTCAACCCTCGTCCGAGGAGTCACCGTGTAAGGACCTTGAGCAAGTCCTTCGCGCACAATTGTTCTGCAGTACAACTGCAATTGCGCCATCGAGGGTTGAGCACTTCTGAGCAAAAGATGTTGGAAGACGGGCGGTATCAAATTTCGGTGACAAATATAAATAAATAAAACGTAAGAAGAAAATTATTCTCACTCTGTTTTCGGACAGGGCTGTCAGGTAGGGCTCGAGTTGGAAATGGGTCATGACGTGGGACGTGTAGCCAAGCGCCAGAGCGAATAGGGTCATGACCCCACCCCCGAGATGACTGAACGGAGCGAAAACGATCTGGCCATCGCTAACTTTGATCACCCTCTCGTCACTAAAATGCAGCAGAATTAATGTTGTAGCGCAAGTAATATTTACGAATACATATCACGAATAATTTGCACATAAAAAACAAGTAGGCCTACAGATACAGAATTCGCTTTATTCTCATTTAAAGGTTTAGTGATGACACAAATAACAGGGTTACACCGATACAACAATTGTCTGTCTGCTCTGAGACCTGCCTCGAACCTTCTTAGCTAATTTGCGTACATAATATCTTATTCCAAGATAATATCTTCGTGTAGCGCCTTTTTTATCTGCACAGTCGCTGGTATTCCTGAATCAAAAATATCATCCCATTTAATACGAGTGAATTTAAATGGACGAGGATCGGCGAAATACCTTGCAATGATAAATTGAGCCTGCAGATTCAGGTGCGAAAGAAGAATGGCTTTCTGAAGTCCGGTTGTTCCGCTTGATAACATGACCATAGCGACATCCTGCGGCTTTAGTCGCAACTCATCGAATTCCGGAAAAACTGGTAGATTTCCGTCGACGCGGTCTACGAACGACGCCAATGGAACACAGTGAACGCGGTTATCGTAACGATATCCATTTTCAATTCCGGTCACGTCTCCATGTCCCCTTGCAATTTCGAATCCGTTTTGATGTATAGTTTTAGTTCCGATTCCGTGATCATGTTCAATTCTCTGTCCGTTTTCAAGTGTTATTCTGATTACATTCTTACGTTTATTTCCGAATCCAATTTCATGTTCTTTTCCGATTCCATTTTCACGTTCTTTTCCGATTCCATTTTCATGTTTTTTCCCTATTTCGTCATCGTAACCGTTTCGCTTTCCACCTCCGGACATGTTACCGTTCCTTAATACGATTTCTTGTTTATCATCTTTACCGCTTTTATTATCGTTACCAATCTCAGGCATATTGTTGCTTCCATTTCCTTTTTCACTATCGCTTCCATTTGCCATTTGTTTATTTTCGCCGACGCAGAATAAAGTCTAAGACAAATACAAGTAGTTTTGTTCTAACAAGGAGTTTATATATGCCTAATAAATACTGGTAGTGTAATGAATGAATGAGTGAATGAATGAATGAATGAATGAATGAATGAGTGAATAAACGAATGAATGATTGAATGAATAAATGAATAAATGAATAAATGAATAAATGAATAAATGAATAAATGAATAAATGAATAAATGAATGAATGAATGAATGAATTAATGAATTAATGAATTAATGAATTAATGAATTAATGAATTAATTAATGAATGAATGAACGAATGAATGAACGAATGAACGAATGAATGAATACATATACAGATGAAGCGACAGTTAGGAAACTGCATAAATCTACAGAAGCTGTAAGCAACATGGCCATGACAGCGAGGCTTTGCACTCTGTCTCCATTTGTGTGATCTGTTGTTGTTGTCACTCACGTGGACTTTGGTGCCTGAGAGAGAGTGAAGCGCAGTCATAAGATGTTGACCACCAGAGGTAAAGAGGAATTTGGCTCCGATTAGAATGAGTTGGCGGCGAACTTCCTCTAAAGCAAATCGTCAGCGACGGTGCATTAAAAAAAATTATTTAACCCCAATTTCAATATAAAAATGGTCTTACCCTGGTTTATCTAACAGCTAGGGTATCGGTCCAATAAGCTTTGGGCAATAACCACTCTGCCAAACCCGGCTAATAACCCTGACCAATGTGACCATTGACCTCCTAGAAAAATTACCCCCGACCAATTCCCCTCTGAAGAACATGACCACCGAATATAATACACATGGACCATTAATACCACCCCATTATACATCTTTATATATGCACAAATACATGTACCGTCTATGGTAAATCTGTTAGACATAAATTAATGCTCTTTACTAAGTATACTTAACTACCACTTGCTTTAAGTGCCACTAACGTCCTAACAGGCGTTCAGGAATAGAGATCAAATCCTTATAAATTGAGATTTCACTACATTCAGTCGCTAATACAATCGTTTCTGCTGCACGACACGGCACGATCCCTCAACTTGTGTGATCGACCAACATGTAGGCCTACCTTAAGTTTAGGCCGCTAGCTAATATGATCCTACCTCACTCGATGCGAAAAGACGTATATCCGGAACAACACATTTATCTCTTAAAGCAACATTTAATTATTTTGCAAATGACTGCGTTCTGACAGATATGATACTATTATCAAAATACACAAAATACAATGCAATACAATACCATCCACTCGCGGAAGATGGTTCTGTTTGGGTTCAACGTCAAAGATAGAACACAAGGCTGCTCTAACTAATCGACCACTGTGCCACGCAATATGCCACGTCCGTACACCACTGGTAGCCCTTATTCCCGCCTCGTTCATGGTCATTAATGTCAAATGACAACAATTTTTTTAAATAAAAGACAGTGAGTCTGGTATTGAATACCTGCTTCGATTGCATAATTGATGCCCGCTGGAACCAATCCAATGCGAAACGATGCTGCTACAACCACCATCCAATCGATTGAATTTGGAGCAAAGAGTGCGATGATGTCACCTCTACGGCATCCATGACGTAATAGGTGACGCGCGGTCAGTTCCGCTTTCGCGACGAAGCGCTTGTACGATATGGATTCTTTCGAAGTGACACAACTCTAAAATGTCATTCAATTGGATCAGGGCTAAATTAATTGGTTGGAAAACATGTAAAATATGGTTTCAAAAGGAGTTTAAGCAACAGGATCATTTCCAAACTGAAATCAATTGATGAAATCTATCATTTAGCTCAAATAATTAAAACCTTTCGACCAATGTAATGTAATGAATCTGAGTTGCACAAGAGTTGTTTGGAAGCGCGTTGTTACATTAGAAAATCGGAGAACTTGACTAAAAGTAAATTAAGCTTAATTACCTATATTGTGAGACATTCTGTTTAAAATCTTCTTTTACAAAGCAATTCAGTTATTCATGACAGTGTTACTAATTGAACCCAGATGTTAAATTATCGCATTACTAGGTCACCTCGCGCGTGTGAAATCTTTGAAAAAAAATATCATATATCAATGAGTCCGCCTCACGGGCCCTGCGTCTCACGTGAACCTATTTAAGTAGGCTACGGTGGGGTTCCGTAAAATAATGCTCAATCATAAAAGCAGGGTAAACGCTGGATTAGAAGAATGTGCATATATGCATGTGAGTTTTGCATGCGTCGCCTGCGATCAAGAAGACACTTACCAGAGCCGTTTTCGAAGGCGGTGCATCTGCCATTCCTTTGAAAAGAGTTTTACCAAAGTCGCAGTTCTGCATCGTACGCGTCGGTCGACTCAAGGGACAACGGAGAATTCGGTCAACACTCGGCATTTCAATTCTCGATCTTCAACTCCAGACGATGGTCCTAGAAAACGAAAGATCAATAATTATTATTATTAATTAGTAACTTGAATGGGTGCATGCATCATCTTAGATTGACCTGCTATAGGTCATTACTTAAATCAGAGGTCGTTAGAATGATTAGAGAAAGGTTCAATCATCAGAATAGTGAACTGAGATTTATCTACAATCACGCGACTTCGTGTTAAGTCAACCAGCAAGACTTCACTTTGTGTGCCCGCTCTATAATAACGGCAAAGCGACACAAACTTCGCCAAAGGGAAACGCTTAACGACGCTGTTGGATAAAAATATCATACTAGCGTCACCCTCCTTTAACCAGGCTTCAGACTGGCGCTGCCATCCATCTATCGCTCAGGTATTTAATGCACGAGGTATTAGTCAATGGTCCATCAGAAAATGAAATCAGGCAAATTGGACAAATACCCAGATATCACAGGTTTCACGTTTATCTATTTAGAATCTCTTCTGACTGACTGATATAAGTTTATTTAACGATGCATTCATAACAACGATGTGTCGTGCGGTCTTTATATAGGTGAATGAGACTGTAACACCCTGCTGGGGTGGATGAGTGGGGTGGAGATCGGGTGGGATTGGGGTTTGGGAGGGGGGGACGAACTCCCTGACCGACAACTTGGGTAACTGATGATGAATAACGGAACACGCGAACCGACTTTAAAACACGTAAACAGCTGCGCACGCGAATTACATACACAGGCCTATTTCTAAACGGACTGAGACTGTTAGAGGGACCCACCAACAGACAGACGTAAACAGCTAGACAGACACACAGACAGACCATAACATTCGGAACGAGTAACGGTACAGATAGCGGCATGCAGACAATTGTACTGATTTTTAAAGCTTCGGGAGCGGACAGGCAGGCAGGCAGGCAGGCATACAAAGAGAAAGACAAACACACAGACAGACAGAAGAATACACAGACAGGCAGGCAGATGCCTTTACGTATACGCGCACACAGAGGAATAAATGAACATAATTATATACATACATACATATATATAAATGCTGTCGTATATATATATATATAATATATATATATATATATAATATGTATATATATATAATATGTATATATATATATAATATGTATATATAATGTAAGTATGAGTATGGATATGTAACTGTGTATACAGGCTTAATATTTTGATAATAGATATGAAAAACGTAAACATATATGTGTGTATTTAATTACATATGTAATATATATATATAATTATTTTATTGCTTTTCAGACCGAGATATGCATAATAGATGTACACATAATAATGTTACGTATAATGTTACGTATAATGTTACGTATAATGTTACGTATAATGTTAAGTAGGTCTGCTTGAATAAGAAACGCAGAATTCTGCGAAAACTCATCGAGGGAGAAACAAACAGTAAGTAATTACAAGTAAACTTCAACGAACACAGAGATGGCAACAATGGGACCGAATATGCACTGGTCGGTCAATGGGTGACTGTTAATAAGTCGAAGTTCACCCCCCCCCCCCGCAATGAGGGTATGCGGCGAGAATAACAACAGCGCGTTACCTCTTACCCTTGCACTTCGTACCCTTCTGCGAATTCTACTCTTTAAGGGAGTTGTAGGTGATCACGCGCCCTATCAATGTGCCCTATTTAGGGGGACGGGGCGGGGAGCAAGACATTTTGTACAGTTAGAGGGGACATTGGTCACGCTTCTGGGAAAAACGTCTCCTGGTGATATATCTGCTTCAGTTTAGTTGTATAGTATTTTGTTTAGTTCTGAATTAAACAATCTGACTGGCGTGCATTGGTAGTCGCTTGCGTGGTGCGTAATCGCCAAGCAGAAATGTTGACGTGGTATTTCGTTTATTTAGAAAGAAAACAATCTGACAAAATACGCAGAAATGGTAACATGAGTGAGAGCGGACGATTAAAGTAGCAGGAATTGGCCAAGAAATAAGTTAATACTTTTATATGAAGATCTGTTGCAAAAATAATTTATTGTGTGTACAATAATATTCATTGTGACATAAAATAAAGACATTCTGTTTGTGACAGAAGGGAAAAGAAACAGGGACTCAGAAGGACGTGCCTGTTCAGAGAGAAGGATGGATTTCGTAATCATAATCGTAATCAATGACGGGTCTGGATTTTTTTAACAGAGGAGGTCACGGTGAGACCGGGGAACCTGTGGTGCCCAACTAGCCCCGTCTGCCACCCCCTGAAAGAACATAACCCACAGAAGGGCACGAACTTCAAGTGTCAGAAGCATAGCTAGTTGTTTTCCTCGCCAAGCCCTCATTCGGGGCTAGACTTCGACTCATTAACAGTCACCCGTAGAACGACCCTTGGTATATTCGGCCCCATTGTCGTTATCTCCGTGTTCGGCATCTTAATTGCTCTCATAATTATAATAATGTAATTTGTCAACCGTAAATAACAATCCTTTAGCTGGATTCTACACACGTGTGCGTAGGCGCCCCCTCCCCCCATTGGAGACGCCGGTAGTATATTTTGCAATGCTTCACCTGCTGATGACACGTCAGTCTATCCTTAACATAATTTATTATCAGACTGACTGACAGAGGGCAGGCATCGTTTTCCAAGATATCTACGGGGAAGGTTCTCAAATCAATTCAGACGCGCATAGATCTGAATGACCCTGATGAGCTTTCGTGACCGTTTTGCTCCAGATAAATAACCCGGTCATTGGGTACTTATCTGAAAGAGGGTGGGCTGTTGTTGATTTGACCCAAAATGACCAGTGGCAGAGAATGGTCTGCTCACCTCGTCAGCCAACCTAAAGAATTCCTGACGTGCCATTATACATCTGTGGGTCAACTATTTCACTAAAGTGGAGTGCTGTGGGTCAACTATTTCACTAAAGTGGAGTGCTGAGGGACATCATTCTATTCACTGCGGCGCAGAGAGAGAGCGAGAGAGAGAGAGAGAGAGAGAGAGAGAAAGAGAGAGAGAGAGGCATCTCTTCACAGTAAACCTGAAAGGCAGCTGTCATTGCGGTCATTGCGGTGCCCTCCTCCCCATCATAGTTTCGCAATATCTCAACAGACATTAACACTTTCAACACACGGACAGGCCGCATGGAAAGGTTTAAAATGCGGATATTTTATTTATTTTATTTATTTGTTTGTTTATTACCGAAATTTGATACCTCCCTTCTTCCGACATTGTTCGCTCAGAAGTCCACATGCCTCGACGGCGCAATTGTAGTTGTGCTGTAGAACAATTGTGCACGAAGGACTTGTTCAAGGTCCCTACACAGTGACGCCTCGGCCGAGGGTAGAACCCGCTCGCTCAGCGCACACTGAACGTTACGGGCTGACGACTCTAACCAATCGGCCACTGTGCTGCTACAGGCACAGTGGCCGATCGATTGTACAAACCAGAAGTAATGTTAAGAAGATTACTCATCGTCGTGTTATGAGGGATAAACGATGGGAACGTTCTCTCATCACTGTTGTCCTATTGTCGCCACTAGGACTCTCCCTATTTCATTTTTTAATTCTGAAAATGTTCATATAGCGCCCCTTCGAGGTTTCTACTCAGAAGCCCTGCCTGTGCTGATTTAATGTTGTAATAGTCAATTTCATCAACCAGTCCGATCAATAACGAATATTCAGCGACAGTCAATTGTCTTTTCACCGGCTGATGTATAGGTTACATGAGGATGACAAATGGCTATCGCTGGACCCTCATCTGTCATAACCACCTGACGAGTTATGAGTTGATTTTAGATTAAAAATAGGATTGGAACGCGTAGAAGCCAATAATATTATTTGGAATAACCTATAATGTATATCGTTCAATAGGTGATGATATTTATAGCGCTAACCTAGATTGAATAGCAGAGGTCCCGCATGCACGTATAGCCCAACCAGCGGATTCTCATTTCATGCTGATGGCTGACATGCTATTCAAAGTTAATGTTCTCTGGCAACGATAACGTAGAGGAGCCAGGACAGGCGACAAGGGTGGCGACATCATGACGGCAATTCCCCGCAGTTAGTAGAGGACATTGTGTCGGTAATCCCACCGGCACTGGGTCTGCGGAGGAAGACATTCTTAGCAGCCGGCAAATGGTCGAATAGTGTCACCGCTGTTGTAGGACCAAGTGGTCCAGGTGACACAGCCTGACACCCCTTCATCGGGCTAAACCATTTAATCAGACAGTGGCGTGCTCGGCTATAATGGAAATCGTCTGCGAATCGTTCAAAACACACACACAAAAGCGACTGCAAAGAGAAAAATTATATCCCCACCGACGCATGCGAAGTCATAAATATTTTGAAAGAAAAAACCAAATAACAAAACCAGCGGAACACAAAGCCGAATTCGACCATCCAAATGATGTTGCATAATGATGTTTGCTTGTAACGCTGAATAATGACATCGCATAATCGTGCTGCATAATGGTGTTGTTTTAACCCAATTCACTCAATACCAAGGCCACTGTCTTGAATGACATCAAGTTTTTTAAATATCCGTACATTGACATAACGCTTGCAATAAATATATTACATGTACCACTACAGTCATGAAATCAACTCGTTGAGATGAACGACCCTATTTGTCTCTTCAATACCTCGTAACCATAACCATTGATGATGTAGTTATACCATAACCAAGGTCGCTACCATTGCTAAATTGTTATATGCCTTCCCATCCTGGTGGGGTCTGAGCCTAGCTTCTGACAAAGAGCGCCTGGAAAGACTTCTTAAAAGAGTCAAGCGTCTAGGTTACTTAGATAAATCCTCCCTAACAGCCTCTGAACTTGCAAACATAGCAGATGCCAAACTCCTTTTCTCCATTTTACACAACCCCAGGCATGTTCTTCACCAACTCCTACCTCCACTATATCCTCACTCCAGTCACCAATTAAGACCTCCTCCCACCCAAAGACAACTCTCAATTTATCCCCAGATCATTATACAAAAACATTTACCTACTTTGCTATTAATTCTAGCTACTTGTACTGATCACTGTCACTCGTGGTAGCATTTCTAACTGTCTTATTTTTAAATAAACGAATTTCGAATGTTTGATGCTGTGGCAATATGATATTTGCAAATAGATCTAACAAACCGGCGCTTCGTCTTTGAAATCACAGTACAAAGACGCCGGGTAGTAACCGTCGTTTTTTATCGATTAACACGCTCAGCTTAGAGGGCAATGCTAATTACCCTTCTAGCCTCGACTCCATCGTGGCCTCTTCCACCATTGGCTCTTTGTTGCTTTCAATTAAAATGCTGTTTCAGCTGTCAATTTGCATCCGGCGCTGATGCTGATGCCGTTATTGGTGATGATGTTGAAGATGTCAGTTGCTGAAACTGGCTGTCGAGGTCGGAAGTCTGAGTCTGATGCAAAAGATGCGCGTGACCTAAAAGGCGGTACATGCAACAGGCAAGATTTTTTAATGCTAAAAGGTGGACGGAAAGAGACGATGATAAGGCCGATAGGTAGGCGTACAGGCAGACTGATGGGTAGGCAGACAGCTAGGTAGATGAACGGGAAGACAGGCATATGGGAGATACATAGACAGATAGGTAGGCAGACTGATGGGTATACGGACAGGTAGGCAGGTAGATAGACAGGAAGGCAGGCAGGCAGAAAGACAGGCGCACATACATCTTTCCTTCCATCTATCCATCCACCAACTAACCCATCAAACCGTCCGTCTGTCCATTCACTCATATTAGCGTCTTCTGCCAAACCCAACCATCTTCCCTTAGTTTTTCCGTCCGTCTGTCCGTCCGTCCGTCCGTCCGTCCATCCATCCAATCTTATTCATCCACAACCGTTGACAGCGAGGTCGCATCGACACCGATGTGATTATGTGACACGCACGCATACACATAAAAGACACAGATGGACAGACAGACAAACAGACAGACAGACAGTCAAAGACACAGACGTACAGACACACAGTCAGACAAACAGACAGGCTATAGAACAACAGATGCAAAGACGATGCCACCAAGCCACCATAGGCATCGTCTACTGGCAATCGTTTATTGTCGATGCCCAGCACACAGCCTACCCACATGGATGCTCACTCCACGCTCAGCAACAGATGCGCTTCATCACCAGTAGCAGTAGCAGCAGAATCAGCATCCACGAGGCACTGGATGCGATGCTCGCCTCCTCAGCCGCAAGGTGTCAGTGTCCTGCTTCATCTGCTCAACCACAGACGTACCATTTCCGGCTGCTCACTGTATTTTCGGCGGACGGACATGACTCGTGTCATTTAGAATTTCGTTTCAGCGTACTAAGTTCCTCAACCTTCCAGAGGGTCACAGCAGGTAAGATGGCCGACGAAAAAAAAGAAAAAGAGGAAGATGATGATAATGATGATGTTGGTGGTGTTGGTGGTGTTGTTGTTGTTGTTGTTGGTGGTGGTGGTGATGATGATGATGATGATGATGATGATGATGATGGTGGTGGTGGTGATGATGATGACGATAATGATGAAAATGATGATGAAGAGGAGGTATAAAAAGAGGAAGAAGAAGAAGAAGAAGAAGAAGAGGAAGAAGAGCTGTCCCTTAAGCTAGCCTGAGATTCAGATATGGATTTGCAGTGTTAGCGACTTAGCTTTCTTATCCTCGGCATATGAGGACGGGTGACAAATCCTCACCCTAGCCGCATCTTTCCACCGACAGCGTTCCGTCAGTAAACCCATCATAGTTGAATTGGCTAGTACATCGACAAATGCCAAACAGTAAGTCAATGAGCTCCGATCTAGGCCTATAAGTTAAGTTATGTAACGCCGTTGTTTAAAATATGCCTATTAGTGCAGCGGCATATCTCCGAAATATCCAGTGATTGTGCACTTTAAAGTGATAGAACCAAAATTTCATGTTTGTATCGCAAAGTGCACAATTATTTTGCTATGCCTCTGTACTATATAAGACGAAGGCTTATTTATGTTGGCGTAATAAATTGAATAAACGCTTAATTAATATTCTCACTCCAATGTCTTTACGTTTGTATCTGACCAATGATACAAATGCGGCTCTATATAAATTGCAGTATGAATATTATTTGACTGTGATGACCTCTTCTTAGTTGTACTAAATTATTAATTCGCCTGTGTTCGTTTGTCCGCCTGCCTATATATCTGTCAGTCTTTTCTGATCGTTCTCACTGCCTGTCTCTCTGTATGTCTGCTTGTCTCTCTGTATGTCTGCTTGTCTCTCTGTATGTCTGCTTGTCTCTCTGTATGTCTGCCTGTCTCTCTGTTTGTCGATTACTCCTTATTGTTATTGGGTTTGCGTTGTTCTTGACTGGCACTAGGACTGCGTGATTGTTGTATATTTCTTCGTGAGATTGTACATCCATCTGTCAAAGATATGGAGACATAGAGGGAGACACTGGCAGTACTCGGCCAGTGCCAGTCCCAAGCCTGGATAGAGGAGGAGGGCGACGTTAATGGTCTTTGTCATCACACAGTGGCGTTAAACTGCAACAGCCATGCATGGGACGATGAACAAACGGGGCAAACACATACATTGTCAATA
Source organism: Bimastos eiseni (assembly GCA_959347315.1). Classification (NCBI taxonomy): domain Eukaryota; kingdom Metazoa; phylum Annelida; class Clitellata; order Crassiclitellata; family Lumbricidae; genus Bimastos; species Bimastos eiseni. The sequence goes on from OY365817.1 coordinate 25,022,966, forward strand.
ACAGGACATAACATAACAACATATCTATATGTATTGCAAACATCAAGTGGCACGGTGTCCGATTGGTTAGAGTGGTCGATCCGTAACACTCAGTGTGCGCTGAGTGAGCGGGTTCGACCCTCATCCGAGGAGTCACTGTGTAGGGACCTTGAGCAAGTCCTTAGCGTACCATTGCTCTGCAGTACCAGTGCAATTGCTCCGTAGAGGCGTGTGTATGCACTTCTGAGCAAAAAATGTTGGAAGAATTAAGGGTGGTATCAAAATTTCAGAATAAATGAAGTAATGCGTAGTAGAACAAGAATTAAAAGGGAGTGTGTGAATACAAGGGAGGACCTGAAGGGACCAAGGATGCCCCACTATGAAGGCAGACCCATGATCGGATTTCCATGCTAAGCAAGAAGCATGATAGGTAGGAGCAAAGATTAGTTAGTCAAAATGTTTATACGCATGATGAATTACTAAACTAGTTAAATAGGTTGATCGTGGTACATGCAGGCCATAGAGAAGTTGGTATGTTTTAACCAGTCCGTCTGACTGTTTGTCTGTCTGCCTGCCTGTCTGTCTGTGTGCGTCTGTCTGATTGTCTGTCTGTGTCTGTCTGTCTGTGTCTGTCTGTCTGTCTGTTCGTCTGATTGTCTGTCTGTCTGTGTCTGTGTGTCTGTCTGTCTGTCTTATTATCTGTTCCTACGTGTATATAGACCACTCGTGTCTATGGCACATTTAGACCACAGTTACGCTTCAATGCATTCTACAGAAAAACGGAAATCTTGTGAAAATTTCCATACGCGAACCTAATTAAAGCTGACCCACATATATATACATAACGGTGGCCTAATTAAAGACAAAACAGACTTAAGACCTTAGTTCACTCGGGTGAATAAAATGTTTATTGTTTGGCGAACGTCCCTTAGTGACGGATGGCACATAGTAGGCAGAGCAAGACATACAAGCAGGCAAACAGAAATTCAAAGAGTAGGACGTATACGCGGACGGAAGAAGCCAGATAAATAGACTGAAAAGGTCAAAGAGACAGACATGCAATAACATTGAGAAAGACAAGAAGGCTATAGCGACGCCCTCCTCTTTCATGCGGGGTTAGGACTGACACTACTTGAGTGCTGGATGGGAGTTGCTGAGTAGTGGATCCAAGTAGGCGTGCAGAACATAAGGAGCGAGTTAGATTCCCGCTAACCCTTAGGTTGACTGGTACTTTTTTCGCTAGGCGGAGGCGTTGGCTAAATCAGATGTATATTGTGATTGGCGTCTTGGATAGCTGCCGTACAGTTAAATTCTGTTCCGTCAACAACTTGTCATCATCCGTTCATGCATACGCACTTGTGATACATCCAGCGATTGCTAGTTTTAAATTTAACGAAGATATTATCATCATTATTATTTTTTATTTTTTTATTAATATTATTATTATTATTATTATTATTATTATTTAAACAAGAACTTAACGTTCAATTGAATTTTCTTTAGAATAATGATGTTTATTATTATTATTATTATTATTTCGCGATATGCTTAATGGCAAAAATGCTGTGGAAATTATCTGCTCTAAATTACTATTATTATTCTGTTTATCCCGAGGTTGAAAAGATCCGTCAGGCTTTTAAAAACTATATATAACTGCGAGGTTCTCGTGAATCTCGTCCGCATTGGGCTGTTGTTGTTATTATTATTATTATTATTATTATTATTGTTATTATTATTATTATTACTATTATTATTATTATTATTATTATTATTGTTATTATTATTATTATTACTATTATTATTATTATTATTATTATATATGTTTCACATTATGCTGTTATCGCCCATGATGAGCTAATGGAGTGTTGGCAATGTCCCGAAGAGGCAGGCTGCGTTCCCACGCTGAAGAACAACTGAGATACGTTGGAACAGAAATGACGTCTCCATTGGATCGTGAGTTGCAGCACTCGTTCGACTACCCAACCCTGAGATGAACTGCAGTCCTTCACTGCTCCAAGCGCCGCCGGATTCCAAGGAGAGAACTACGAAGTCGTGGGTGTTGGTTATGGTGGAATACTTGGCCCTCTTCGTCTTAGCTGCGCGTTCGGCTGCTTCGCCAGCTCTGATAGATGTGTCGACAAGATGTGACTTGGCGTAGGTGTCGGGCACTGTCACATCCCATGCCAGACATCGACCACGTGTCCAAGGAATGAGCGTGACGCCGTCCGGTCGCTTTCCATCTTATTATTATTATTATTATTATTATTATTATGTGCACGAGTGTTTATATTGTTTGGTTAAACTACAGCTGCACCAAACAGCCTCTGAAGGCAACTATTATTATTATTATTATTGTTATTATTATTATAATTGCTATAATAATAATGATTTAAATTTGTTTAAATTATTATTATTATTATTATTATTATAATTTTCACCGCTGAAAATAAGAAACTCGGGCAAAAACGTTTCTGTCGGGGATTTTAGCAGATGTCGGCGCTAAATAAATACTTGAAGCACTCGTGCTGCAGTCACATATGTGCTATATAAATACTTGCAGCGCAGTCGCTGTTCGTTAAGTGAGGGAACGAAATAGTTGTCTATTTTGGCCAAGTCCTTTGTGAGAAACACGCGAGTGCGTTGGTCCATTACGACGAGAAAGGAGGAGCGGCGGAGAAGAAGGGGAAGAAGAGCAGGTAACGGATAAAAACAAGAAGGGGAGGAGAAAGAGATGAATGGGAAGAGGAGCAAAATAAAGAAGACGAAGAAGACGATGAAGAAGAAGATGAAAAAGAAGATGAAAAAGAATACGAAGAAGACGTGTTTACGGAAGTAAGAATTGTTGGAGGTAGGGGAGAAAACAGGAAGAGGGAGAAGAAACTGTTAATTTTGAATGGAAATTTCTTATCAATTTGAGTGAGTGAGTGAATGAGTGTATTTGTGGTCGTTTACCCTCGTGAGTGAGTGAGTGAGCGGGTAAGTTCCGAGTCCGACCCAGTTGATAAACGTCCTCTTCATTATACCTTTCCAAGTGCAGCGCTATACAAATGCCTTCTTGAACGAACCGCAATCATGGTTTTACATAAAATTGGATCGAAGATTATGATTCTTTCAATTGAAAAGTCGAGCACATGGCATACTATAATAGCTAAGCACGGATCCATTGATCTCTCGCTGTGGCCTCAAAGTTTGAGTCGGCAGTTATTCTCGCAGGAGATCAGGTTATTAATAATTTAACTGAAGTCATCGAATTGAGCAGTGAGTGCGGAATGACGTCAGATCATAGGTGCGTCATCATTTCTTGTCCTTAGCCTTTGTCCTTGACGCGACTATCATCGAGTGGTGTCTCATGCGCTATACAACAACAGCGCTATATGAATAATTCGATTAGACCAGGGCAATTGAGACCAAAGGCAGGCAGACAGACAGAGTAGCAGCGAGAGGTGCAGAGAGAAAAGATACAGAAGGAGGGTTAAGAGACGGGTCTCATTAGAAGGGGTCTTCCATCTAGAATAATCACTGACTTTCTAACGCTGAAACCGTTCGTATCGGATGTGGTTAGACCAGAGGATGATGGTTGGAGACGGTAGACTGAAGAGTGGTGCCACTGAACGTTTGAACCTGCCCATTAGCAGACCAATTGAAAGTGATGATGAAGAAGACGAAGAAGAAGATCAAGAAGAGGAGGAAGAGAGAGAAGAAGAAGAGGATGAGGAAGAAGAAGATGAGGAGGAGGAAGGAAAAGAGAAGGAGGAGGAGGATGGAGAAGAAGAGGAGAATGCGGAGAAGATGAAGGAAAAGGAGGAACAAGAGGAGGAACAAGAAGAAGAGAGGAGGAAGAGGAGGAAGAAGAAGAAGAAGAAGAGGAGGCAGCGGCGGAAGAAGAAGGAAGATAAATGAAGAAAAGGAAGAAGAAGAAGAAGATTACGAAGAGGAGGAGGAAGAGGAAGAAGAAGAAGGAGAAGAAGAAGAAGAGGAAGAAGAGGAAGAGGAGGAGAATTCGAGGAGAAATAAGAGTGTGAATGCGACGATGACGATGATGAAGAAAATGAAGAAGAAAATGAAGAAATGGGAGGAGGAGGAGGAGGAAGCGAAAGAAAAGAAGAACAAACAAGATGTAAAAACAAGAACTAAAATAGAAGAAAGAAGAAGAAGAAGAAGAAGAAGAAGAAGAAGAAGGAGGAGGAGGATGAGAAGAGGTAGAATAATAAGCAGTTGGCTGCGTAGGCTGCGTGCATGTCGGTGTCTCTGTGTACACAGTTGCCTGAGGGGGTCTTAGTATCGATTGATCTCCTTAACGGGGAAGGATCTTAGCGTAGAGTGCATGACATTTCAACTGGACAGGCGTCGTTGAAACCTGTTGTTGTTCTCTCTCAGCCCCTTGGATGAAATGCAATTGCACGGTTAGCAGGTGCCGTGTAGGGCTCGTCTTATTAAAGCAGGATATCCTCTCACCGACGACATTCGTGTTTTATTACCTCACACATGTATGTATACATATATAATATATAGCTCGATGGTGTATTTATACATACATATATATATATCATATATCACATATATATATATATATCTCGATGTAGTATCATATATATAGATTATATATTTTAGCTCGATAGTGCATTGTAATATATGGCTCGAAGTGTATTGTCTAGAGCGCTCTTGCCTGTCAAGCAAGAGGTCAGCGGTTCACACATTTGCACGACAGAAATTTGAGATTTCTGCTCCATTCGTACCCCTAGCCAACTCAGCTATGATCAGTACACTGACCGTAAACTGTCGGTGTTAAGTTGAGACGACGAGGGAGAGGACTGGCCACTCACCTTCTTCTAAGCGAATTGATCCGACGATTATTACGGATTGGCCTTGATGTGTAATTGTGTGATGGATTGCAACATTTGATACGAACGAGATAGAAGTTGCTAACTGATGTGATAATTAGTAATAATTAATTAACATACGATGTGGGAATCAATCTGCGAGACGGAGGGCAAGAATCAACGATAGAATTTATAGGATGTAGGATGCCAAGTATAAACGTATTAAGTTGGGCAATAGAGGGGTGAACATTCACTTACATCGTATCTTGGATTACTCTTAATTTAATTAGTTTGATTTAGGTTGATACTATCACCAGACTAATAGATACAATGTAGACACAATTAAACGAGCATTCAAGAATCCCAAATCAAAGCACAATAGTGTCTGGTTACAGTACTTTGCATAAGACTACACTGCAAAGAATGATTGGATTGAAACGAGCGGACATTGGATTAGAAGGAACTCGAATGATTAGGATTAAATGGAAGATTTGATTGAACTGAACGGATTATATTAGATTATATACAGATTGGATGAATAATAATAATAATAGTAATAATAATAATAATATATAATAATAATAGTAATAATAATTAATGCACTGAACTGATCGGTATTGGATTGAACAGGATTACATTGTTAGATGAAAGACTGGATTACATTGGATTGATGGGAATACATTGACATAGTCGGTCGGTATTGGATTGAAATAGGCTTAGATTAAATAGCATTGCGTGGCATCAAAATAGACCAGGCGAGGTTGAATAGGATTAATTGGATGGGAGTGGACGTGACCGGCTCAGTTGTAATGACAGTTTTCTCCTGTGTTATGCTGCCGTTGCAAACGAAGAGGATATATATATATATATATATATATATATATATATATATATATATATATATATAGAACGTATAATTATATATATATAATATATATAAATTATATATATATATATTGGCGCCACACTGCTGTATGAAAGAGCAGCAGTCGACTCCCAAGTGTCTGTATACCAGATAACAGATGCAGGTGAGCGTTTCCATGGCAACTGCAGCCACGCACAGCGCAGCAGCGTTGGCTTCTTTCTGTTCGTATTGTTGACGATGCGACGTTTATTGTCTGCACGCGTGGTCTAAAGTCTAAACATTGAATCGAATGCGGATTCAACCACTAGTTAATTAATCATCATGAAATCAACTACGAGGTGCAGCGTGTTGGACTATCGATCCGGGGTTGCCTAAATTGGGGTTCAATCAGGGCGGAAAGGTATTTCTTCTGCTCAATTGGCGCCATATCTTGTGAAACTTTTCCAGTAAACATCAAGAAAGACCCGAATCTTCGCCGCTGCTCATTATTATAGCGAAACTGTCTTTGCTTTAAATAATTGTCACATAACAGTTCTATAGCTTCTCTTTCAATTATCTATAAGCTGGCTGATCGTCAGAAGAGGTTGGATTATTATAACCTCTCCAATGTGGTTTTGCCAGTCTCTAGTCCAGATAAGGAGGAGGGTGTAGTCAAAAACAGCCAATCATCTTTTTGACTATTCAGCTTCATGTAATGGCGACGGAGTCTGACTGACAAGTGAAGCAGAGAAGGTAGTCAAAACTAAAACAAATTTTTAGTCATATATATAGTCGTCTCTTTTGCCATAAGACGTCGTGGGGGATGTATTGCATGCAACTCTCGCGTCAAGAGATATTGGTGTGAAGAAGATATTCACGTGGTCTATACGACGTCTTAAAGGATTTCAGGTGCATGTAATATTAGGATAAGTGCCTCCGCGTTGTTAAGTTTAGAAACCTCTTTGAGCGTGGAAAGAAATGTGAGACGACTTCAAGGTAAAAATCAGTCACTGCAAAATGGTAAAAACATTGGGCGCTGCATAATGGTTAGCTGGTCGGACTGTCAACGATCAAAGATTGCGCTCTATTTGAAGCCCTGTCTAAATCGGTTTTGAGCGAACTGACCTAAGTGCATGTACACTGTCGGTGGGACGATGACACGGCGAGGGAATTTAATGGCCATTCGCCCTCATATGTCGAGACTAAGAAATTGAGGCCGTTTTACTTCTGATCCATAGACGTCCTACTAAGTAGCTTAATAGACTACGCTTCGTCAATTTTATGCAAACTTAAAACGCTCTGCAAGGTTGACAGACGCAGCGGTTCAGCCGTTGACTGCATAATTTGGTGAAGATTTTAACTCCCAGGGGCGGCTGTTTAAATGAGAAGAAAGCTCGGTTCACACGAGAGTACCCTGAACTCTGTAGTTTTGGGGATTTGAAATACACAAATACTGCGAAAGAGCATTGGAAAACTAGATGAAATGATTAGGTTGGAGTTGGGATGATTGCAATAGTGGATTCGGTGAGGTGGTTGTGATAGTGGTGTAGGAGGTGGCTGCAATTGTGAAGGTCTTGGATGTATACTGAAGTGGTCATGAGTGTATATGGCGGATGAGGTGATAGTGTCGGCCCTGATGGAGTAGTTGATATAACAGCGATAGAGGTAAGGGTAGTTGGTGGGTCCTGATGGAGTAGATGGATATAACAGCGATAGAGGCGAGGGCAGTTGGTGGTGGGCCCTGATGGAGTAGTTCGATATCACAAGGAAGGAAGTGAAGGTAGTTGATGGTTATTGCGACGACTGCCGAGGCATTGGTGGTGCCATAAATATAAACGATTGCTACACTAACGTCAAACTATTTTATCTTAAATGTTGAAATTTTGTCCACATGTTCCAATAAACCAGGAACTTCTAAGTTGTCATTTCTCTTTCAGATAAGAACAGATCAGACCAGCTTTCGGCGGAAGTTACCGATCATGCATTCATCGCGCGACTCGGATGAGGGCACCAAAGAAGAGGGCATCATGTACGGCCGCGAAGGGGTCCTATGCCTTTCGTCCACAAGCGACGATCTCCTGATCACCCCACCCGTTCCCTGCCCATCCGCGGGGTCGTTTCGTGACGGTCCCATATCGAAGAACCTAGAGCCCGTGTTTGAACATGGCGAGGGTGATGACGCCCTGTCCGTTGTCTGGGTACGAATCGTCTTCATCCTCTTCTACAGCCTCGTCTTTCTCCTAGGTCTGACGGGGAACACCCTCGTCGTCTATGTCGTCGCCCGTCGCCGTAAGATGCACACCGTCTTCAACATCTTCCTCGCCAATCTGGCCGTGTCGGACATCCTGATGTGCCTGCTGGCCGTGCCCTTCACGCCTATCTCCGTTCTGCACAGCTGGGTCTTCGGCGAGACGATCTGCCACATCGTTCCGATGACCCTCGGGGTCACCGTCTACGTCTCTACTCTGACCTCGACGGTCATCGCCGTCAACCGATACGTCGTCATCGTCCATCCCTACCGACCCAAGATGCGTCCGATCTTCTGCCTCCCACTGACCATCTTCATATGGTCCCTGTCCGTGCTCGTCTCCCTGCCGCTCGCCATCTACCAGAAGGTCTCGTGGAACCAGCAGGACGGGTCTTACTTCTGCCACGAGGACTGGCCACATCCAACGTCCAAACAGTTCTTCACGGTGGGTAACTTCGTTCTCCAGTTCCTCGTTCCCTGCTCCGTGATTGTCTTCTGCTACGTCAACGTTTCCGTAGCGCTGGCGGTCCGTTCGAGGACGACGATCGGATCTGGGCGTGCCAATCCGGACCGGATCGACCACGAGGTGTTGCGTAACCGTCGAACGACCCGGATGTTGGTTGCCATGGTGTCCATCTTCGTCTGCTGTTGGATGCCTCTCAACGCCTTCTTTATACTCATCGATTACTACGTCGTCCAGTCGTGGAGGTACTTTTACGGGGCCTTCCTTCTGGCTCACCTTATCGCCATGAGCTCCACCGTCTACAACCCATTCCTCTACGCCTGGATGAACAGCGGCTTCCGGAAGGAGTTCGAGCACGTGCTGCCCTTTCTCTTCCGGAGGCGCCATACCTCTTCGAAACCCCGGCGATTGGCGGATGATCCAATTCTCGCCAGCTGACCGATTCGAATCTGCTTCAGATAAAGAGCTTTATAACGAGCGTTCCTCGTTGAGTGGCGTCGCTACCATTGACGCACAGAAGCGCGTGCCTCCTCTGGTTCTATGATTGAAATAATAACTTTTTTATATGGAAAATCTCCTTGAGCCGCCCGATATTGACAGCGTTACCAGAAGAGACATGAGACAGCTGACCATGATCATTTTGCGGTGGCAGAAGTTTCCCGTGTGGCATTGTCTTGCATAAACTTGCATTAGCGGCAACTATTGTACACATCACCTAGTCGGTGACTTCCCGCTTTGAGCAGTACCACTTTTGCATGATTATAACGGCATCTTCACCAACAAATGATTACCGTTACTCTGTTACTTACAAAAAGTCTTGGGGTTAGAGAAGATATACATAAGCATCATACATCCCTGGCCTCAAATTCTAGCGACGCCACTGCTCGGGGAGACCAAGTTTTCTGAAGATCAGACGTCTGGGACCAAGTTTCTCGAGGTCAAGTTTCTCGACACTAGGTTTTGGCCTCACGCTGCTAGAGACAGTGTACACCTGTAACTCGGGATCAAATTTCGTGAGACGTGTACGCACGTTAAGTGCACGAATGTGTATGCTTCAACAACGCCCGTCAGGAATTTATATCGAAATTTAATACAGAGACGACGGCAACGTGAATGCTTCAGCCGAAGAAATTCGAGGACACAGCAGATAAATCGACGATAACGCTTCTCGCGACACGATGTGCCATGTGGCACGGTAGCCGATTGGTTAGAGGGGTCGGCCTGTAACGCGGAAAGTGCAGCTTCGATCCTCGTCCGAGGAGTCACTGTGCAGGGACCTTGAGTAAGTCCTTCGCGCACAATTGCTCTGCATTACAACTGCAGTGGCGCCGTCGAGGCGCGTGCGCTTCTGAACTGATTATTACATTACAGGTGTACTGTATTGTAATGCATGGATGTTAATCGGGCAAACATCATTTGCCTAATTGTGATTAAAAAAGTGTTATTTACATTCGAACAAAGCAAATTCTAATCGTGACCATCACGATTAAGATGCTATTGACAGATTCAGCGCATGAACGTCATCATCTAACTTCATATTTATTAGATCCATTTGAACTTTGATTTAATGGGCTATTTTTGCCTCACAAGAGTCTCCACGTTTAGAGACGAGCACGGCACGTGACAATATTGCTAATATCGAATGAGAGAATAGAGATCATTTATCGCACCCATTGCCACAAAACATAAACGCCTGGCGTGATGAATTATCTAACGACATATTGTTCAATATAATTGGCAAATGCGAGATAATTAAATCTCAGGCGGCTAAAGTGGATTCCATTTCTTGTTGCACGAGTTCAGAAACCAAAATGTAAGCAGATGCAATGGATGTTGGTCTGAAGGATAAAGTAGTCTAGCTTTAATCTCCGACGAACCTCTCGACTACAGGTCTAATCTCGTGAAACATGCTTCGATCGCAGCGTATATAATATGCACCGACATTGTCTAAAATTGTTTTACCATGAAGGATAATTGGCAATGATAATAGCATTGTCTAAATGTGTTTTACTATGGAGACTCGACATAGATCGCATTGTCTAAAATTGATTTACCATTTAAGATAATTGACATTGATCGCATTGTCTATACGTGTGTTTTACCGTGGAGGCTGGACATAGATCGCATTGTCTAAAATTAATTCACCATGGATGCAAATTGACATAAATTACATGTGGATCGCATTGTCTAAATGTATTTTACAGTGGAGGCCAATTGGACTCGTATTGTTCAAATGTGTACTTTCCTGGGGCAGGCGACGATCATCAACAACGCGAGCTTCTCCTAAGCGTCAATAAACAATTTGAAACGACTTCCGTTGTCCTTCTGCAGCCGAAAGCCAAAGCATAGAAAGAGAAGCACTTCCTTTGTAAATGAAAAGTACGATTACCAATACACACAAGACTAAATGTCAACTTCCAGTAAAACCAGTAGCCTAATAGCTTGAAAACAAATCTACCAACGAGGTTTGCCATTCGACAAAAACGCCCGACGCCAACAACTAGCGTCAATTATAGTTCAGCCAAGCAGAGTTCATTTGAAGCATAACTTAGCTAAATAACTTCAGCATTGTCTGCAGCAGGCGCACTTAGTTCCAATTTTCACTGAATCAACAATGCGTAATAATTGACAACTGGCAATTCCTCAGCGAGCCAACTAGCAGTCTATTTTAGTAATGAACATTATAAAAATGCATTATTAATAGTGCAGTAGGCCATTAATAACGCACCAAAAATAATTGACGTAGTATTAGTAATGTACTATTAATAACCTAAAATTGATACCTGACTAATAATAAAGTATTTGTAGAGCAATGTCGTATTAATAACAGACTAATAGTCTAATACCAAAAAGGATAGATTAAATGATGTTACAGCGATGATAGCAGTTGATTAGCATTCAATTTATGATAAAGGAAAAGCATTAGGCCTAATTGAAATGCGGCGAAATAATAAACGAAAAATAGTAATAATAACGACAGTAAAAAAATTTGATTGTACATCTGCTGTTCAGTTTCTAAGAGCCTGAGGGATATAATCTATCTCGGACACAAAAAAGAATATGATAATAATACAATGACATCCAGGGATTCATAATATTATTCTGAGAACGAGAACCTAAAAATCAGTTCTCTTGTATCTTGAAGCGTCAATGGATCTCTCGGGCGATTGAAAGAGGAAATAATATCTATATTAATAGACCATATATATAATATTTATAATTAATAGGCCATATATATATAGCATATTAATGTAAATATTATTTATATATATAGCCTATTAATATAAATATCATTTCCTCTTTCATGACATATCACAATAGTGATGGTAATAAAATAACAATATTGCGATTAAGGACAAGTGGGCCAATAATATTAATAAAAGTGGTCAGGTGAATACACAATTTCTTCAGAAAAGAAGTTTTCCATTTTTCTAATTCGAATTGTTTTCTATTTCAATATTGGTAGGAATTTCCTGCTGACAATGTATTGATTCCTGCGGTAGACTTATGGAGTTTCTGTTTTCCTCCTCCATTTCAATAGCATCTGGTTTCTTGGATGTCGCCTCGTCCACCTCTACGACGTCGTCAACATCCTCTCCCTAAATTTGAAGCACAGGATATTTAGTTGATATTATACCGAAAAACCCAACTAAAGATATAGTTATGACTGAGCATTGACAGATGTTAGCATTTGCGCACACACACACACACACACACACACACACGCGCGCACAAAGAGGAAGAAGAAGAAATTTAGTTAGATCGCTATAATATAATAGGGAGACAGCGTGGAATCGAGGAAGGAGACAAAGGAAGTAGAAAGAAAGAACACAAAATAAGTAGCAGCTTTAGGCGCAACTTGAAACTGGATGTTATACAAAATATAAAGTGCTTAGTACAGATATAAAAAGTGTAAAACAAGAATATTACAGTCGCCATCTAGTGAACAGAATGAGAACAACACCAGCTCTAACATGAGACCAGTTAACAAGGATCTCCGCAGAACCAGGAAACCCAGAGAGGGATGACCAAGAGAAGTTGAAAGGGAGGGATAGGACAGATCAACTTATTCAGTAGAAGCCTCCACTACGGCTTGCCCATTGCTAAAAGGAAGACGTACAATATGTCCATAAAGTATATATTCTGTAGATAATTCATATGGCTCCATTACTCAGACGATAATGGAGCTATATGAATTGCCTTATAATCGCAATGCAAATTTCATGAAACAATTATATGCACACACATATATATTTCCATGTTTTGATCATCATATCTTTTCAATTAACTTTTATGAGCCTTTGATTGCTGGATTATCAACCAAGAGCGCCTCCGATTGGCTCTGCTCGAAGCTGCGCTATATAAATGTTCCATTACCAAATCAAGCGTCTACCTCTTCAAAGACGTCGTCAAATTCGTAATTTCTTTTGCCGGCGAGGAATTCAGTTTCCGCCACTAGACATTTCCTGGGCGCTGTGACCCTCGGTTTCTGCCGGTCGCGTCTGGCGGCCACTCCCTTTGATCGCATCGCGGATTGTGGCAAAGACCCGTCGTCCTTGAGCCCACCGCCTCCAGACTTCCGATTCGCTGGGCGAGAAGAAACGCCGCACTCGAAATAAAACCTGACCTAGAAAAACAGATGCAAGGATTTCACTAATTAAAATATTCCTCCGATTAAAGTGATGGGGTTGCGTGTTTATAATCATCATCATCTTTATCGTTGTCGTCGTCATCTTTGCAATCACCGCCGCCACCACCATCATCATCTTAACCCATTTTTTTAAGCTCAATATCTAATGAGGAGTCGTCAGATGAGATTCAAACCCCCTATAGTCCTCTAACCTCTGCGTCGAACCAAACGGACAGCGTGTCTCACTGCTCAATTATGGATGTGAGATATTGATAAACGTAACGCAGACAGCTTCAAAGAATTGGTGGTGACTCGAAAAAGGAGATAACGTCATAAAAATAAAATAAAATCGTTTTAACAACACTGAAACGGTATAATTATATATGCATGAATTGAAACCCTATATCTTTTGTAAATATTTCCCAACGCATCAGCCGCACAAGTATCGCCTCTGCGGTTTTATTACTGGAATAGGCAAATTCACTTAAAATCAAACGTGGTAAAAGCGCCAGAAATGGCAGTTGATTGATTAATCAATAACTAATCGACAGTTTAGTCTGAAAATAATAATAAATGTAAATAGTAAATAAAAATTGTAGTTCAAATAGAAGAGAGAAAAAATAACTACGCGCCAAAAATAGCGAAGTGATATAAAACGTAGTTATTTTACCGAAGATCGTCTGGAACAATTAAGATTATGTGAACATTACAGAAATCTGAAAAAAGGCAGTCTATATGGGCCGATTAAATTATAATACAAAGGGGAAGAAATCAAAAGGATTAGGAGAAGCTATTCATCTAGGTTACTAACTGTTGGTCCGTCGTAAAGAACGTTTTCTTTCGAGTATTTGCACGCAGACTCAGATCGATTGACGGAATATTGCGGGTTCTCCACTTGAACGATTCTACTGCAGAACCAAACAAAATGCTTGGAACATGACAAAATACTTAGAACCAGACAAAAATCACGCAAGTTCCGCAGAAGATGATAAAGAAGTTTAGTGTTGCATGCACATGTTGCATAGCTACTGCTAGAGCGCTGCTGATTTGAGATGCGCTATATAAATGCTTGATTACATTACATGCTATTATTGCTATTTTCACTGCTACTACTGTTACTACTACTGCTGCTGCTACTGCTTCCACTGCTATGAAACTACTGCTACAGCTACTGCAATGTCCTAGCACAGAGACATGGTTCGAATCCGTACTATCCGAGTTACAAGACAGACACACAAATCAATCGTCCACCCAACAGTTATTTTCTGACAAAAAATGAACGAGGGAAGAAACAAATGAACGAGAGAAAAACGAATGAACGAGGGAAGAAACGAATGAACGACTGAATGAAGAAGACGATACGACAGAGGAATTGCTAACCTGACGAAGGGATATCCTTTCTTTCGAAAGAGAAAGACGGCGATGACGAGACCAATTACGACGAATGCCAGAACGATCACCAGGGTCCCGGATGTCATCGCAAAAACGAATTGCGACGATCTGCCGTCATTTGGATCCTTTCCAAACCCTTCTGCAACAAGAAAACAAACAGACACGACGAGGAATCCAACACGTCACGCTTCACACACACACGCGCACACAAACACAGACACTCACATAATTATAATTTTGTATGTGATGAACTCGTTAACTGATTGTAAACCAGGCCTATGATTAAAGTAACTGGGAAGTCTACGGTGTAACCTGGCGTTCTACCTACGAGTATTCGTGGTCCTTGACCATTATAGGGCCTAATTATTGTGATATTAGAAGAAGCAAAGGGACAGTGCTTTAAGCTGATTCGAGATGTAGCCAAGGGTCTTACAGCGTCAGCAATTTCAATTCGCATGACATCGATGTAAGATGGTGAAAAATCTCGTATTTTCTAGTGTTAATTGATATCTAGGTTTCTACGAGGCACGCTCTTATTATACCCGTACCTTCTGCGAAGTAAGGAACCTGAGTTGCCTTACCACCGTATCCAGCTTCGTCCATCGCTGTGATGTTCCTAGGCAATGGTCCGTCCGTATGCTCCACTGCGACCGTCTCCAATTTCATATTTTCCAGTGAAGTAACCTCGTTGACCTGGAGGTGAAGGGTCTTATCACGAGCGACGGATGTGGACGATCGGTTGAGGGTGAAGGGATTAGCAATAGATGCTCCTGGTCCTGCTGCTGCTGCTTCTGATGTGGACGTTGATTCACCTTCCATTCTGGATGCAACCGGAAGAGATGCAACACTCATGGCGAGGGAATGATTACCTTCGAGCACAGACAACAACCCTGGTAAGCCTGTCTTATAATGGCGCTGCATAAACGATGTGTTACACTTACAATATGTGATGGGTTTATTCTGTGAACAGGGTCTTTTGCACAGCTGCCCGTCTGGTGGGCTGCATTCAAAAGTGCAGTCAGGTTCAGGAGTGCATGCGATATGTCCTCCAATGGCACGTCTTTCCACAGCACATCTCCTAATAGGTTTCTGCGCTGGTCTGGCTGGCTTTGTACTGAAGGCCCGGCTATAATATCTTACCTGCGGAAACCTTGCTGCCCTGCCACAAGAGTCCAGCGCCGCTAGCTGCTTCTTCAATCAGCTGCGCAAGTGAGGTCGCTTGTCCCACAATAACAGATTGTTACTAGTAGGTGGCTGCATGGAAGCCTATGATTAGAATAGTGACGTATATCATCCTTGTTATGGATGCGTCGTTAAATAAACTGATATCAGTTAGAATTGGAATGGTGCCTTTGTCGATGTGGAATGGGGTTACGATGACCCTTCCTCCGTCAATAAAAGCTCTCTCTGTCCTGTTCTAAATTCTAAATACTTTCTGTCCATGTTGTCCCAGGCTGGTTTCCTCCTCCTCCGCTTCTTCTACTTCGTCTAATCATAAATCTACACTACAGATTAGGTTGCGATTAGAATTACTCACTTAATTAAAGTTCTTCACATAAAAAACGTACCAAATTCCTAACGTGGCGAGAGTTCAGTTTCACACGTAATCAGAGACACAGGTGATCGTCAAGCCAAATAAGATCGTTTCTACAGTGTACACACGCCGTTGACCATTCGATCGTATACGGAAGAATTTGTGCACTGCGCCAGTCAACGCCTCAAGTGGGATGTATTTGCGATATACGATCGACGACCGCATACAGATTATTTGACTATCTTAGCTTCTGGCATATGTAACCCAAAGTTTCAAAGTCTGACACCCTTTCAGTTTGAAACCAGCCCTTTACATTAAGTTCACACCAACACCAGCTGCAGGCGTGTGCGTCATTACAGCCTTACACTCGCGCACCTGTTTCCGTCTTTACCACCTGTACACGTGACGTTCTTAAGGAGATTGTGTCTTTGAACAACGGTCAGCATAGGTGATATCTGTGGGCTAGCTGACCGCTATCTGTTTCGACTAGAGCATGTCAGACCTTTAGAAAGAGGCAAGACCCTTATAAATGGTCAGTCCTTTAGAAATATGGGTCAGGCCTTTAATGACCAGTCAAGCATTTATAAATAGGTCAGGCATTCAGAAACTGGTCAGGCATTTGGAAATAGGCCAGGCCTTTATAATGACTATAATTAGGATAACAAAGACTCCCATAGCGCCACAATAACGCTAACGCACAGGGCATGAACCGACGGCGCACCGTAACAGATTCGAAATCTGGTCAAATCCAAGGTTAGTCCTAAGAGACAGAAAGACAAGCTAAGGAGGATAGGCAATGGTAGCCTATGTACAAAGCGTTTGAGTCGAAATCGATAAAAAAAACTAAGGACTAAGCAGAAATTGGTCAGACTGTAAGATCAAGATATAAATCTCACCTGCTTAAGGACATCGTCATATTACTTGCAATCCGAGTGAAAGCTGTGAAGAACGGATTATAAATTGAGAATATAGGACCTCTCTCTCTATATATATATGTATATGCATATATAAATATATAGATGATGATCATATTGGCGTTTACTTCGCTCATGCGGACGTAATGATCTCTCGTACGGAATGAGTTTCTCAAATGGAAAACCTTGTTACGCAGAGAGAATACGATGGAAGAAGGTGACAAGCGATCATTCGATTCCGAGGGTAGAATACTCTACGCTGTTGTCGCTCAAGAGCTGCTCTGTATATAAACGCTTCACTCTCTGCGTCTGTCTCTCGGAGCTCTCTCCGCCACTCTCTTTATATCTCGCTCGATCATCGATGTATATATATATGTATATATATATATATGTATATATTTATATATATATATATCACTTTCTCTGCTATTGCTGCATTCTCTCTCAACCTCTCTTCCTCTTTTCACTTCACCTTGTCCTCCGCTTCTACCTAACGCTTTCCCCTCTGCACCAAAGGTCTCCTACATCGCACGTGTTTCTCTCATCCTCCCCAATCATGCAGTTTTGAAAACTCCTTCCTTTAAATCGCTTCTTCCGTCTCCCGTCCATATCCTAGATTTTTCTCACAACCAAGCGGAGTCTACTAAATATATCCAAATTCACGATCACAATTTCTCAGGCATATTAACCACTCACTCGCAGCTCTCACAAGCGCCTCCACTATAGCTATCGCTTTCAGAATGCTCGATATTGTAGTGGCTAGGGTGATGGAACATCGATCGAAAGATTGGGGGTTCAAAATCTCGCAAAGTAACAAATTTGATTACGGATTTCGGCTAAACCTGCACACCCTGCACCTGCAAATTCTACACCTGCACAATCTACACTAAACTCAGCGACAATGAGTACACACCGTCGGTGGAGAGGTGAGACGGCGGGTGAGAGGACTGGACATCCACCTTCATATGCCGAGGCGAAGAAAATGAAGTCGCCAGCGCTTCATACCTGTGGCTGCTACAGGGCTAGCTTAATAAGCGTCTGCTCATCTTCAGTGTCCAGCTTCCATTGATCTGCAAGGGATTGTCCCAGTCCAATAAAGATGATTTTTATTGCCATTTGTGATGTCTAACTTTGCTGTGTGTGCGAAAACACAGATCTTTGTCTCTTTAGCTCGCCGAAGATTTCCAACGCATTGCATTCCCGTCACGAACCTCAATATGCGCTGTTCTTCCAGGATATTGACTCTTCGGATATCAACGAATTTAATCTCTCATCTTTCGGATGAGTTTGTTTTATAGCGCCTTTATACTCATTGGAAGTTAGAAGTTGGCTCAAGAGATTGAATCGTTAGGATCGGAATTGATCGATTGGCTTGGAAGGGAAACAGTTAGTCGGATTTCATTGGATGGTCTGTCGAGAACTTATCCGGCGACTGTTGGAACTGGAGAGATTTGATTATGGTGAATGATTAGGTGTGGTAAATGGGTGCAAACTGGAAGAAATATAATTGTCGAAGGTGATAGAACTAGAATTTTAGCCTAGCGATTAGAGAATTAGCAGATGATATTACGAAAATGAGAGATATGCTGGATTAGACGAGACGGGTGGGAGACGCAAGAGAGAGAGAGACAGACAGACAGAGACAGAGATACAGAGAGAGAGACAGAGAGAGAGAGACAGAGAGAGACGGACAGAGGCAGAGAGAGACAGAGAGACATAAAGAGACAGAGACCTATGTGGAATGTGGCCATAATGTTTTGTTATTGTTTTCACCATTGTACGATAAAGCAATTGTTCACATGAACATAAGCAGTGTGAGCATCAATTACCCAATGTTTTAATTTCATGCTATTGATCAATAACGTATGACAAATTTTGACATGCCATTGGGCGGAAACAATAAGAAGTAACCTCTGAGGGACCTAGATCCAGTTAGCAGGGACACACCCTATATAATGACATGATTAAGTTCAAACAATGGATGGTGAAAAAAAATTAGTGCCTACTTGTGAAACTGAAAAATAAACTTAACCTGAATTAACAAATCAGACAATACAGCAGATTTCCTAGAACGCAATGTTTTTTCTGGGAATCCTACAACAGACTAATGTTTCATCCAAGTAAATGTTATGTTAAGCGGACCCGTATACGTGCCGCATGTAACCTATTCATTATGGACTCCACATTACATGTAGGTTATAATCTTCTGTAATTATAGTCTATTTGTACGCCGCTAGGCTTTTACCAATGATAACATGCCTCGTTTCGCAGAAGACTGTCTGGGTGTTCTAGCCAGGAAAGACGTACGTGCAACAGTTTTTATAAAATGAACTAGGCCTACATCTTTTAAAATGTCAAAGTTACAACCCACCCCGAACATTTAACATCTCTTATTTGCACAGATGGACGCGTTTTGTCACCAAGACTATACGACAGGGGCGTCAATCTCCCTTGAGTGATGGATGTCTCAAGTGTCAGGAAGGCAAGATATTACCCCCTAGACGCAAAAAATGTCCCCTACCTAAAATTGGAGGAATTTGCATCCGAACCCCCATATCTGGACGCCTCTGGTACACGAATAAATGAATATACATACACACTGCATGTATAATGATACATGATTCGACTTTAATCATATATCAACCCTATATATATATAGAATATATAATTATATATATATGCGTGTATAATTATATATTTAAATATTTATTGGCACATGAACCATTAGAAGTTGATTCGTATGTCCATTGGCAGGACAGATGGATAGCTAATTATCTGTGTCGGATGTGCCATCAGCGAATAACAGCCAGCTTAGACTCGATACAAGTCAACCGTTAAGGACTACACGAAAACTGTCTTAGCCAACTCGCTAACAACGCTGAAGGCAAATGACATTTATTCAGACGATAAGAAACTCCTAGAATTTTCTAACCATTTGATAAACACGACCCATTCTCCCTCTTTACTCTCTCTCTCTCTTGATCGATTCTCCATCGCTTCTCCCTAGAATCATCGCCTCTCCTCAAATTACACTCTGTCATCCGCGAAACTCCCAAAATTGAACGCTGACATCCTGTTCACTCCCAAATTAGTTGCCGTCACCCGATGTCAACGAGTCCTTGACGTATTGCTGATTAATGCCGTAAAAATACGACTGCACCGACAGGCTCAAAATGTTGGCTTTCTCCCGAGTGTATGATAATAAACTGCAGAAACGTTTGTGTATGTCAAATCGTTTGCAGGTATGTTTTGTCGAAGTGTGTTTTTCAAATGCAGTTATGCAATTCATGAAATTGTTGCAATTTTCAGCAGTAACTTTGAAATGAACAATATTTTCTGAATGGCGAAGGTAAAACGAAAACTCACTGCTGATCTATCCAAATCAGGGGCGCAAAAAACAAGATTTAAACAAATCAAAATTAGTTTTTTTTGTTTCTTGTTTTTTGTTTGTTTTAGTTTTCCTTTGGATTTTGTCACAACAGTTTTGTTATAAAAAACATCAAACACAACATGAAGAAGAACTCCTATTCGTCTTTACATTTAATTTATCTTGATTTCGGACTGAATAAGACACAATTAGTAATATAATAGTAATATTAGTAAATTGAAAAAATATTTAAAAAAAACAAAAAAACAAACATTGCCATTTTTCGTTTAGTTTGGTTTTCGTAAAAAAACAAAAACCAATTAACCAAAAACCAACATAATTGCAGCCCTACTCCAAATAGGTGCTGTCGGTCATTCGTCGTGGCTAGGCTGGGAGCCATTCTGGGTAGTTTCGAGAAAGGTGCGTTATCTAAATTCTCTAAAATTAATGAAAGAATTAGTTGATAATGTTCACACGAAACGTGGCTTGCGGCATTGAATAGAATATCCTACATTCGATGATCGTGATCGTAATCTCCCAACTTCTAAAGCGCCACTCGAAAGCCAAACGCAGGGCACCAGCTTATTCACGGTGATGAAAATGCGACAGTTGATCATCTCGTCCTCTCGTCGTATAGTGCAGTTGCGTCGACTGTTTATGACTGCAATTCGTGCCTTTATGAATCTGCTAGAGAGCCGCGTATATCTGTGTTGGCGTTTGCTGGTGGTTCATATAGATGCGCTATATTATAACCAAAAGTGTCTCTCGCGCACCAAATTTTTTATTGGTGGCAATGTTGATCCATGTCCCATTGCCCCCCCTACCTCATTAGCACGTGCTAGAGCAATAGAGTACAGTATGCTGTTTGATTGACGGCGTCTGAGGTCACCGTTAAATGTCGAGGCTACTATTACCATTGCTGTCACCCTCTGTAGTGGAGGAGCATAGGAGAGCACAGGAGAGCACAGGAGAGCACAGGAGAGCACAGGAGAGCACAGGAGAGCACAGGAGAGCACAGGAGAGCACAGGAGAGCACAGGAGAGCACAAGAGAGCACAGGAGAGCACAGGAGAGCACAGTAAAACGCAATACGAGAGAGAGAGAGCGGCTCATGATATAATCAATTATTGCACACAGTTCAGCAGACACGCATGCAGTTATCAATGCAATAGTGTTCAAATTAATCTTATAACAGAATACAGACTGTTTCTACGTTTGTTTTTCACTGTCGATCGTTCACCTGGCCGCCAACAGCGAGATAGGTGGCGCTGCCGCGAGTGGATGCACTGTCGCAATCTTTCCTTCCCTATAAACTTCCTTCTCCTCTCAATCTACTCTGGGAGACTGCAATCACTAGCAAAGCGGCCGCAGAGCGTATACGTGCATCGGAGTATAGAGCGTTCGCGTCTTCTGGAGTCACCGCTGAACCAGCCAGGCGCACCGTTGTACCAATCGCTAACCGTCCAGGGTGGCAGATCGAGCTCGCCGGAAATGAGCGATAATGACAACACGACCTACCGGAAGTGAGCCAATTTCGCCGAATGTCGGCGGAATTCGACGTACGCCACCGAGACGAAAAGTCGACCGGTGACCCCACTTCATTGATCCTGGCGCCTGGGTTAATCGAGGTTGGAGAGCGGGGGACGGACAGGGTGACGTTCACGGGGAACAGGTGGTCGGTTGAAGAGGCACGCAGGCCACCACCTGTCACTGTCAGTCGACCAGAATCCTTCGACGATCCACCGCTAGCGAACGTTCTTGAAAGACAGGCCTTTTCTGGCGAAAACGCGAGGTTTAGATTCGCTGGGATTCGTCAGAACACCGAACCGGAAGTTGGAACAAACCCGAGCGACATCTGGGGCGACTCTGGGGAACAGACGACACTGAGAAACGACGGCGGATCAACGTTCCATCGAAAGTATGCTGTTCCTGGTAAACTTCTTGTATTTGAATGAAGCCCATCTACGACTGGTGCACCAGAGTAGGCTACACGCCCCGCATATAAGCTATCCCAAAACCATTACACATCTGTTCTTGTTTTCTCTACACTGGCTTCCTGGACAATATCAAAATTTTACCTATAACGCAATGCCTTGCAGTTTGCACCTTATCTTGTTTATTTTCTTCTGCATTTCGTTTTGTGATTCGTTGTATTCTCCGTATTGCAATCAATTGTATCGTATCACTTGTACTGTACTGTATTTTATTGGGTTGTATTGTATTTAATTGAATCGTATCGCAATGCCTTAATGTAATGTAGTGTAATGGGGCATTTATATGGCGCTGCTCGACTAAGCATCGCTCTCGACGAGCGCCTTTGCTTGGATAAGGAATCAGGAAGGTCTTGAGGCGCCTCCTTATATTGTATTCTATTCCATTTGCATCAATAGGTCTGTCGTGGGTTCGATTCCTGGTCGGGCCTTTGGACGATCTCATTCTACAGAGGCTGAGGGCGTTGGTGGTCGTTCCATCGAAAGATCTGGGGGTCCTCCTGATCGGCGCGAGACCACCCTCGTGGGACCAATGCGCTGTCGGCCTTCGTCACGCGTGGCCGAACGAACCCAACCAACGACCCGCAAAGAGTTCGGCCAGTGCGACGTCTTCATCTGCGATAGCATGAAGCTTGCCTCATCAAGCGGTTCGGACACACGATGCCCAGTCCACCGGGAAACCGATGGGGCGTCGGCCCCTGCCGTGAGGGGCCCCCGGTCACAGGGCAGCGGAGCTCACGAGGGTTACGTCCAGATGGACCCCTGCGACCCTCTGCTGTTGGCGCACCCTCCTGCGAGAACCAGCCACGCGAGCCTCTGCAAGGCCCACTCGATCGTCACACGGTCCAACAAGGATTCAAGCATCTCAGACATCGGCGTCAACTACATGAAGATCACCGGTGCCATTCGACCCTTCAAGCAGCTTCAGAAGCTGGCGACCATCCAAGCATCGTCCGCCGCATCACATCACCATCCTCAGCAGCTGCCCCATCTCCCTGACGTCACCTCGGATGCGGCCGGTGGTCATCCGTCTGATGCTTCCAAGGCGGCGCTGGAGGCATCGGAGGGGGCAGGGGGTGCCAATGGGAGTGGGATGCTGAGGGAGAGGGCGTCGAAGCCGAACGTCGAGTATCGTCTCGGTCGAAGGAAGGTTTTGTTCGAGAAGCGGAAGAGAATCGCAGACTATGCGCTCGTCTTCGGAATGTTTGGAATCGTTGTGATGATGATCGAAACGGAACTGTACATGGCACATGTCTACGAAAAGGTAGCTATGCCTCTCTTTGTGTCTGTCTGTCTGTCTGTCTATGTGTGCGTGTGCGTGCGTCTGTCTGTGTATGTCTGTGTATGTCCATGTCTGTGTGTTCGTGTTTTGTCTGTCCGTATGTCTGTTTGTATCTGTCGATTTCTGCGTGTCTGTATCTCTGTGTGTCTGCTTGTGTCTGTCTGTCTATTTGGCCTATTTGATTGGATGGGTGGATGGATAGATGGACAAATGAATGGATGGATTAAATTGGTGGATGCACGAGCGGATTGATGGATAGACGGATGTATTAAATAATAGAATATGCAAGGAAGAAGGGCGGAAGGAACGAAGGAAGGAAGGAAGGATGGATGGACAAGCAGGCAAACAGACAGATAGACAGACAAACAGACGAACGGACAAGGCACACTGATGAAGTATAATGAAAGAAAGGCAATCTGTCTCTCTGCAGAGGTTTAAAGAGAGGATCTAAACTCTGATAAGCTCAGATTAAATAGCGATTACTTTTGATTGCATGGCATTAGACCAACCTAATTCATTCCACAGCATTATTTTCATTACAATATGGTCCGTCTCCAGCCGTAAAGATACGACGTTGGCTAGGTACAGTGGAGTCAAGGAGAATTGAGCTCTTTAGTGACCGCTATAGCATCGGTAGCTAATCGCAGAATGATGGGCGCCAACGCTTTCAACCTGGAGCCCTAGATTCGTTTTTGACCCAGGCTGAAGACAATTCCAGAGCCTGTCTGAAATTTAAATAGGCGCTGCATAATTATGTATGATTACGATTACGATTTCAGTGAACGAGCATCAGCCGCAAGAATGAGACAAACGTCGATGTTTTCAAATGTAGATGCTTTACAATTCAAGGCTCGTGAATGAGCTGATGCCCTGAGCTTAGCTTTCGAGCTACTAATTACCATAACATATTCATCAGTGCTTCAAGTCATAAGAAACTCTAGAGTAGGTGCGCTATATAAATGTTCCATTACATACATTACATACATGAACGTCTTCTGAAGCACTTGTCATGTTATGTCATGCGATGTAATAGCCCCAATCAGCGCATTCGACGGACGCTGTACTGTCAGAAATTAACCTGTAGCGCTTCCTCTGCATCAGAAACTGACAGGTCCAGCCTGACCACACGCAAACGTAGATCATAACCATGCTACGTGTGCGTTTCCATGGATAGGTGTATATACACCTATCTCTTTATACCTGCAGGGTAGTCTATCCGCCATCCCAAGTCATTGGAGCAACTCCCACCCCAACTTTGACAGACAGACGGACTAATATTTTTCAAGGATGAATAACAGATTGAGCCAATCAAGTAAATGGCGCACGCATTGACCAGGTAGAATAGAACAGAATGGCTCAGCTGCAAAGAATAAATGAGTTTGAATGATATTATCATTATTTTAACAAATTTATTTCCCCCAATTTCTCAAAAAGATCTCCCCCTACTTCTTGGATGGAGTATTTGCTCCAGGTTTTGGATGGTATAGACGCCTCTGTCTGTCTGTAATGCAGGGTTCAGCAGATCGTGTGTGGCTATGCCTTTCGTTTTATGCCTTTCTACTAATAATCCATCCGCACTTGTCTTTTCTAATAAAATAGATCGACGCTCGTAGTAATCTTAAAGAGACATTCTTACAATTACTTCTATATGGAACAATGGGTGTCCCAGCCTCCTAGACGTCCCTTTGGCCTGAATGACAGCGTCTAACAGGAAAGCCAGCCAGCCGTAAACACAACTGGAGCGAAGAAAGACAATCAGTCGTAAAAACACGATTGTCTGGGCTAAAACGTGTATTGCTACGGACGGCTTGTCTCAAGGCCTCGCCTAATACTTGGCTCTTGTCCTGTTGACAGAGGATGGCGGGTGTCCTGTCTGTTGCTTGCAGTGATGTATGGTCTCGAGACAGTGTCTCGGTCTCGAGACGTCTCGAGACAGTTTTTAGTGTCTCAGTCTCGGTCTCGGAAGCCTGCTGTCTCGGTCTCGGTCTTGAGGTTAGTGTCTCGAATTTTTAGAAACTGTCGAGAAGTGAAAGTCTTGTTCTTTCTGGAACAAGCAGTCTCGATGAGTTTCGCGTCAACTGTCTTAAAATCTTGCGCTAGGAACTGAAACCGCAATCTACGAGAAACGGTTATTCTGGTTAACGCGCGAGTCACATGATACTGAAATCTATTCAATTATCTTAAAGTGGAAAAATGACTGAGAGAGAACCTGAAATTGTGAAGTTTCCTTTTACGCAATTTGAAGTTATTGACAAACAATAGCTATGCGGTGCCGTTGGTTAGTGATGCAAAACCACAATAACCGAAAAGATCGAAACAACTTCGACTTTCTCTGGGTGAGTATAAGGATATGCGCAACTTTTTAATTTCGTTTGTTATTAGGTATCGAATTTGCTTGTTTACAATCGTCTATAAGATTTTAGACGTGTCTAAAAAGGCTTTCTTTATGTTATTCAGAAGATATGCCGACGAAAAGATATCGAAATAGATAAAGCGCGGCAATATAAAAACTGTTCTCAGGAATTGGTACCACATACATTATAAGTTTCAAATTGAAATTGCACAGGAACATTATTCCCGAAAACTGATACTTTAGTATTTCACAGCATTTTATATAAGATCACTTGTCTTTACTGTCTCGTACTGTCTTGAGCCAAGTGTCTCGGTCTCGGTCTCGGTCTTGGTACCTCACTGTTTAGGTCTTGGTCTCGGCTCCTCACTGTCTCGGTCTCGTCTTGGTCTTGAAGTTTAAATTCTTGCATGCATCACTGGTTGCTTGTTAACTTAATCTAACATAATCCGTTTTAAAATAGTGTAATCTAATCTTATCTCTCGGTTTCTAAGCGACATTATTATTATATTCGTTATTATTATTACTATTATTTCTCGCAGTCTAAAATTCTAATTGAAGGATATCCAGGTTAAATTGCAATTGATTAGAAGCGGGAGTCGCAAGTTTATGCGTTTTAAGAGAGTAGGTGGCGCTTCCACACATCTGATAACCATGGATCTCACGTGATTTATTGATAGAGAGTTATATCAATAAATTTCCTGAACACAACGATAACTTTTATTTCTATTTATTATTACTAATTTTATTATTATTATTATTATTATTATTATTATTATTATTATTAATATTATTATCATTGTTATTAGTAATATTATTAATATTGTTATTATTATTGTAATTGTTAATATTATTATCGATTCTAACCCTACTACCATTTTCTCGTCATCCATCTGCCCATTCATCTCATACTCTTCATTGCTATTATTATGCAATGCTATCACGTCATGACAACCTTGAGTCATAGGCGCCGTCGTCAATATGATACTCCGCCTCAAAATGACTCCACCCCAAGCCTTCTAAGGAAGCGTTAACGAACCGGTCAATTAGCTTTCAGAATAGCTCCATAAACACTTGAGGCCCGTTCGACACGGTAAAGATATTTCGATCAATACGGTTGTCATACAGCACCTTAGCATCTCATCATGAACATAAGAGGTATGGTCACTTTACTTTGATGTCGAAATAATTGAGTGGCTTAGTCAAGTGCTATCTAAGCGCTGTTGTGGCGTTAGCGCGCTCTAGAAATTGTCCCTTTAACAATAATGAGTTACGAGATAATCGAAGACCAGCAGAGTCGTTGTCCCACGGTGCTCACTCCCTGCATCAAGTATCTGTAGCCGAGTCGACTTTTAGGGGTCCCTAAAAACGCGCTTTCAATAGAGTCGAGATAAGATAATATAGCGCCCCTTTGAGATATATAATCAGCCTGAATGATGTCAAATGTCATAGTGAGCGAGTTAAATATGTCTGTTGGCAAAAATATGCACGGTAGGCTGAAATGAGTCACCAGTGATGGGCCCACGCACATACGTGGAACCAGCGAAAGGATTCCCGACGACAGCTGAAAGATGGTATTGATGTTCAGAATATCTTGGAAAAGTTGCCACCACTCTTATTCTAAGTGTCTTAAAGTGTCTTCCTCCACTGCTATACTTAAAAGTAATTAACTTCGGGAGTAGACTCTACTAAAATTGACAACAGCGATACTGTTCAAATTTTACAAATATTTCCTCTTTCTATTAAACATTAGAAATAAGCGCTTAATTTAAACTCTATCTTTATACTGCAATGCCAATGTCAGCAGCAATCGACTATTACAATATTAATGTATGCAGTTCGACTACATCATCAGCTCAATTATTTGGCGCCACTCATGCTCAGTGCATGGTGCATACGCCTCCCATGCTAATTAATTAACCATGCAAGAAAAGGCTATCGACCACCTGTTTAGCCTAGCGCATATACCGATAAATCAATCAAACAATCAATTAATATCGTTTTTATTGTCTCCAATCAAACCGACGCATCATGCACATTTGCATAGGCCTACTTTCACAGAAATTGGTACACGTAATAAAATTCCGACTTCTCATTTCTCTCTTTGTCTAGTGATTTAAATTGGTAAAAGCGCTCTCTTACACGACCGCTCTTGTTTGCCGCCGATAAGCCTCGACAATTTACATTGCCTCACATAGAATCACATCACATTTGATTGCGTGACATCAACTTTAGACCGCAGTACATTACAGGGCGTTTGTATTTGAACTGCGTGGACAGATTTGTTGTGGTACATGTCGGTTGGCATACGTTCTGTTGTGTCTACAGGAGTCTTATTACTCGATTGCAGTCAAGTGGTTGATAACGTCCAGTACGATCATCTTACTAGGTCTTATACTGGCCTACCACGCACTCGAAGTTCAGGTAAGACCACCTGTCACGAGCGATGCCTCTTACCTGGATAATGATGATGACTACGACGATGGCGATGACGATGACAATGACGACGACGATGATGACGACGACGACGACGATGATGACGATGATGATGCTGATGATGATGATAGTGATGATAGTGATGATGATGATAGTGATGATGACGATGATGACCATGATCGAATACTCACCTGAATACGCATATCTGTTATTATGGATTTGCATTGCACCTTCCAATGGTCTATCAAGAATCTGTCAGATGGTATCCGTGCATTTAGTTACCATTGACATCAGATGGTGGAGAACGATTTCATTTTGCTCTTCGTCGTAGCAATCGTCTCACGACTCTTCAAGCATCAGTTTCTTGCTACTCTCCGGTCTCGCTCTTTTGGGTCTTGTGTGAAACAGCTGTAATGTGCCTCCAGCAAGGTGAACCTTTCAGACACACGCGAGAAGAACCAGGTTTTGAGAGAAGCGAAAAAAGAAGGCTTTTAGCTGGAAATTATGTCATCATGTTACTCGAAGGTGTGGAGAAAAACACGTCAAATTATCTTATCGCATTCCTGTTGTCAGCTATCACCTGGAGTCAGTCCCGTGTCCTCCGGAGTGTTTACCTACCAGTCATCTATCATCGAATACTTTAATGTGATCCCAGATGACATGACTTCTCTCTGCTCGTTAAAGATGACGGAAATCTGATCTCGCGAGTGTTATGCGAGCAAACGTCGCAAGCGAAAATACATGTATATGCCACAAACTGGGAACCCAGGCGATAATTCACTTTATTCTTATGCCAATCTGTTTCTTGCTACTGTTTAGATATGCACGAACGAACCAGGTTGCGATGTGCCAATCCGACTATTCTTGTGGTTATCACTATTCATCACATCAAAAAATGTAATTACATTTTTATTAAAAAGCATTAACACTACCACAAAGAATTACGTCGTCGATTTATTATTTACAGCGGAGACCGGAGAGCATTAGGGCAAATTCATATAAAAAAATTACGTATTATGTTTATGAGAAAAATATGTACGCGCGGGTGCAATTTGTAAGATGCGGTTGGAAACCTTGCATTTCGACTCTCTCCCGGTCCACGCTGTTAATGCAACGTTATAGATTATGGATAATGTCACATAAGTTACCGCAATTTCGTGCTGCAACTGTGAGTTTTAGTTTCATATAGGCCTATCATGTTAATTGACTGTAACGCTATTTCCACTTGCCACGGCATTGTAAAGCTAAAAATCAATCACGTGTTGTCTCAGACGTCAATCTTGCGGACTCGATTTGTCTGGCTCCTAATTTCGCATGCGTCAGTTTCGTCACCTTGTACTCCTCTCTCTGTCTGTGTGTGTGTATGTATGCCTGTCTGTCTGCCTCTTTCTACCTATGTCTATCTATCTCTGTCTCTGTCTTTCTCTTATTGTCGTTTTCCTCATCGGTACTCAATATCGGTCTCTTTGTTTGAGTCTGTTTGTCTCTGTATATGGGTATGCACCTGCTTGTCTGTCTGTCTGTCTGTCTGTGTCTATGCGTGTGTAGTGTCCATTTTGACTGTATATATTCTTCACTCAATACATTAGCTTCACACATGCCGCTGTCAGCCAGTGCACTGCGTCACAACATAGGCAAGATCAATCAACTTATCCAGAAATTCCTTTCACACATTTTCGTTCTACCCCATTTCAGTAGATGTATGTAAACTGTCAACTATTTCCATTTCGACTGGTGTAAGGTTTGGCTTTAATTTGGCTGGTGTCAATATTGCCTTAAAACTGGATGGTGTCAATAACTCAATATTGCCTTAAACTGGCTGGTGTCAATCCTCCCTTAAAACTGGCAGGTGTCTAAATTGCCTTAAAGTTGCTTGGTGTCAATAATTATATCATTGCCTTAAAGTTGTTTGTTGTCAATTTTGCCTTAAGGTTGGTTGGTGTCAATATTGCCTTAAAATTGGCTGGTGTCAATAGCTCAATATTGCCCTAAAGTTGACTGGTGTCAATACTGCCTTAAAACTGGTTGGTGTCAATATTGCCTTAAAGTTGGTTGGTGTCAATATTGCCTTAAAGTTGGTTGGTGTCAATATTGTCTTAAAGTTGGCTGGTGTCGAAATCGCCACACATTTGGCTGGTTTCAGCAGTAGCAATACGCTATAGAATATCCTCAATAATATTATAGATAATTTATAATCTAGTGGGTCTTTTCTATGGCTCATAACAACTACGACTTTGCTAAGTAATAACCACAATGTGTCAGCAATATTCGCCTTAATTGCGATTATTATCTATTATCCTACGAATTATTCTTATAATATTTTTTCTTGCGTACCCATATGCAGTGCTATCTAGCCAGGACAACCTTGAGCCGGAGGCGCCATCGTCAATAGGGCCCTTGGTCTTAAAATAACTCCGGCCTGAGCCTACTAAGCATCGCTAAGAGACACCCGTCAATTAGCTTTCAGAACAGCTCCATAAACACTTGAGACCCGTTCGACACGGTAAGAATACTCCAATCAATACGGTTGTCTTACAGCACCGACTTTTAAAGGACGTCACAGTTCTTCTGCTGAGAGAGTTTCGATTATAATCAGTCTGAAGTAGCTAATAATCATCCGGGAAATGCATTCAGGAAAGCTCACATCATTTACAACGGAGAATTGTTAAAACAGGCTTTGCTTATATTGCAAGGATTTCGACATTGAACCACCGAGGAATGGAGCCCAGACATAATTCTGCCTCAACGAGTTGCCTCGTTAAACGCGGTCTCGTTATAATTATAGACTCCGAAAGACAGTCTTGATAGCGAGTTCCTTGTGTATATAGCTACTCTTTAAGCTGCCTCTCTAGACTGATGGAAAAGTTCAAACCACATGGACGAACGAGTAGCTCTATTGAACATGCCAAGTTGGGATGCTGATGATCAAATCGGCTGTTACCAAGGAAACAATACTAAATAAAGAGAATTTATTGACATTAAAAGGCGACACAGATATAAGAGATCGTATATATTTTTCAACTATTGTAATTATGTTGACATAGGATCGTATATATATTTTTAAACTATTGTAATTTTGTTGACATAGGATTAAATTCGCATTAAATTACAAGTACACATCTACTAAATATTGGCAATTAAATTCACTATTATCTACCTCTAGCCTACGCCGTGCGGACTGATCCTTCCGTTATTGACCTGATAACGGTTTGATTTCGGTGTGCCATAGATTGCTGCATTTTGCGTCAAACCCCGGTCAATAGAAGTTACTAATGAACGATGATAATTACCTAAGTCACGTGTAACTGTCATTCTGTCATTGATCTGGTCTGCGCAAACCCGATTGCAAACCTTACTGCATCGGGTGTTTTTGCATCCGACGTATGTAAATAAGCTGACCTTAATAATATGCAGCGAAAACCTTTCTGCATCCGGTGCTGTTGTTGCGTCCGTCCGAAGTAAACAAAGTCAATATGGCCGACCTGTGATTTTTGGAAGGTTCAAATAATTTATTTGATTTATTTATTTATTCCGAAATTTTATATCGCCCTTCTTCCAACATTTTTTGCTCAGATGTACACACGCCTCAACGGCCCAATTGCAGTTGTGCTGTGGAGCAATTGTGCGTGAAGGACTTGCTCAAGGTCCTTACACAGTGACTGACGCCTCGAACCAAGGTCGAACCTGCTCCCTGAGCGCACACTGAGCGTCACGTGTATGAGTTAGGCATTGTAAGCATAGGCCTACTTGCAGATATTAACAAGAAATGGAAATTTAATAGATGAAACTCGAGAACAGCGCCATTTGCGATCGAATCTTGAGCGAATGCAAAGACCGATAGCAAAAAACTTCTCAGCTACCCAGCATTTTTCACGGGTTAAGTACGACCTGTGATTTTTTCACTGGTTAACAGTTAGTTACAATTATAATTACATATCTATGCTGTGTGTATAATACTTATAATAAAACAACAATAATAAAAATTATTATTAGACCTATTATGATTATCATCGTTGTTATCATTACTATTACTGTTCCTTCTGACCGAACTTCTGACCGAACATGTAGCGCTTTTAAAAAGCAATGGCGTCAGGCACATGTGTGTGAAGGACTTAATTGTTTAAGTCGACTAACAGTCCTCCGTCTCACCAGGGATCGAATCCACCCTCTGACGTCAAGAGGTGACACTCAATCAATCATACGCGGGCTCTATAAATATAACATGAGTTCGATCGATCACGATTGCTATGGAAACGAATGCATACTATAATATATTATTTATCTTATAATGAATATAAACCACATGTCTTCTGACCGAACATGAATCGGACGTACATGTAGGACCCGAGTGCATTGCACGACAGAAGGTTGCTTAGAGTGTTTTAGTCGACTGGGCGCCCCCCCCCCCCTCAAGTGACATCGATTATGGCTCACGTGCGCTAATCGTAGACTGAGTGTCCATGGGAGGAAAATACGGCGATGGAGAGGTCCGGACATCTGTTCTTGTGCTCGTTGTTTCTGTTCTTCTTGTTTCTTTACCCGTTCGTCTTACAATTGTTCTGTCTCTTGTGGCTATTGTTATGGTTCTCATTGTTCGTCCCGTTCTTCTTGTTATATGTTCTTGTTTATTCTGCTCTTGTACTTCTTATACTTCTTGCACGAATCCTTCTTTTTTACCCATTCTTCTTTTTTTAACCAT
Organism: Bimastos eiseni; assembly: GCA_959347315.1. Lineage (NCBI taxonomy): Eukaryota > Metazoa > Annelida > Clitellata > Crassiclitellata > Lumbricidae > Bimastos > Bimastos eiseni. Next base: position 25,055,914 of record OY365817.1, read on the forward strand.
TCTTCTTTTTACCCATTCTTCTTTTTTTACCCATTCTTCTTTTTTTACCCATTCTTCTTTTTTTACCCATTCTTCTTTTTTTACCCATTCTTCTCTTTCTTTTTTCTTTTCCTTATTCTAGTTGAGCTTCTTTTTCTTGTCATTCTTACTGCGCTTGTATTATTTTGTCGTTGTTTTTCCCCAATTCTTTCGCCTTTCTAGGCCTATATATGCAATAAGATATATATTATTCATATAATATTCTTCATAGCAAACAAACTCGTGACTGGTCCTAATTCTAGCACACGTCTTTCGTCTGATGTTTTCTACATCCGGTCATTTCCATCCAATATGCAGACTTTCCAAATTCATAACCGACCTCAGGTGCAAAGTTTACTTAAGATGAGTCGACCTATTTGCATCGCTTTCATATCGGCGGTTTGAAGTCTGCATACAGCGGATATTAATTCTACACAGCTGAACCAGAATGAGCCACAGACGGTTCAATGATCTCTCCATCCATTCGTCCATCCGTCCATCCATCCATCCATCCGTCCATCCATCCATCCATCCGTCCAACTCAATTTAACTCCAGATATTGATGCCTATTTGTCAACTTGACTCTGTCTCAGCGAGTCTTTTAAAAATATTGTTTAATTTCGCTGAGAGGGAAGTCCATTATTTTCAACTCATTTCCTCACCTTCGACGATAACAGATCAGCTTTCGATTGACAGCCCCGTGTTTGCAGTGAGGTGACGCTCAATGAATATCACACCCTATGGATGCCAATCCCCTCTCATAGTCTGTCTCCCTTTGTGTTTGCGGCTGTCTGTCTGTCTGTTTTGGTCGGTATGTCTCCCTCTACATGTGTCCCCGTGTTGAATCTTTTTGTCACGGTCTCTGTGTTTAAAATTGTCTCTTAACTTTCCTCTCTCCGTCTCTTCTGTCTCCTTCACTGTTTGTCTCCGTTTCTACATAAAATTATGCCTTCAACCATCCTCCTTTAGTGGTATTGCCAAAGACTCCCTTGTCGGTAAAAAGGTGTCGACTTAGAAATAGCCAACAATTATAACTACACGTACAGGCTATATATTCATCAGCATTAAATGACGTGAGCGACTTCTCAAAGAAGCCAATGATAATTATTGTTCTCGCAGTAATCCAAAATTTTCGGATATGAAACGAGCCCGAACATCAACTTACCATATTGACCTACTTTCTACTGACGTCATGCATGGTCTACTTTACACTGACGACGTCAGTTTGGCCTAAATGCAACATAAATATTGAAACTATCCGCGTCAGCGCTACATAAATTATTTACCTCAGCCGCGTTGGGAAGGCTCCATTTTTTGGCCAACGTGGTCACTTTTCCGACAACTCGTGAAGAATATAAATTTAGCTCGCGTTTAGTAACTCAATATGCCGCGTATAAGTAATCTAGGTCAGACGCAGTGACGTCAAAGTTTATGACCTACTTACGATGACTTGAATTATGTAGCGACGTCATTTTTTGCTTCTTGATCATACTAGTTTATTTTTAAATGACACAATCTGATAATGATGCTTACCTGAGTGACAGTGATAAATAAAAAGTAGTTAGAATTAATAACAAACTAGTTAATGTTTTATATAACGATCTGGTAATAAATTAATAGTTGTCTTTAGGTGGGAGAACATGGCCGTGTGTATAAGGTCGTAATTGGTAAAGTAATGTAATCGAGCATTTATATAGCACCCTCTCGCGATATTTACTCTGAGGCGCTCTATACGTTGGCCTAAACGATGTCAAATGTTAGAGTGAACAATTAAATACGTCTGTTAGCAAAACTATACGCCATTAGCTGAAAGGAATCACCAGCGGTGGGCCCACGCACACGTGTGGAACCCATGTACGGATTCCCGTCGACAGCTGAATGGAGTGGGGATGGAGTGGAGGTAGGTGTTGGTGAAGAATATGCTTGCGGTGAGTGTAAAATGGAGATGATGCGATTGGTAAATCAGCCAGAAGAAGGAATATTAGACCTTTGGAACATCCATCTGTGTATAACGTTAGTGAAAGACGTTGGAGTGAATGGCGGCCTCGGGCAAAAATCCAACGACGTGAGCGCAATAATTATACGTCATGATGGGTTGGAATTCAGCCCGCGGCGCAAAAGCTGTTAATGACGTTATAAAGATGAATACGGTGTTGATTCGATAGTGTGTAGCTATCCTGGAATCAGTCCAACTTGACGTTGGAAACTGTTGCCTTGGCAACCTAATATAGGTCAGCCAAACTCAACGGTGATTCGCTAGCGACGTGCCCTAAACTTATAATTAAGTATTTTCAAATAATTTTTTGAGAACATATTATTTTAATTTTTTAACGCACAAGTTATGCATGCTTAATGGAGTAGGTCCCTAGATTGCAGAACCCTATCAATTATTCGACGAAGTTATTTGATAAGCAATAATAGATTACTTGTCTCATTCGGGCAAATGAAGATTGATTGATTGAATGAATGAATGATTGAATGACTAACTGACTGACTGATTGATTGACTGACTGATTGACTGATTGATTTACTGATTGATCGATTGACTGACTGATTTATTTACTGATTGATTGACCTATCGATCGATCGATCGATTGGGTGATTGATTGATTAATCGGTTGATTAATTGATTGATTGATCGATTGATCGACTCATCTTGTTGCTGCAGCTCTTCGCCGTCAACAACTGCATCGAGGACTGGCGCATCGCCATGTCCCTGCCTCGCATCATCCAGCTGACGGGGGAGCTTGTCGTCTGCGCCGTCCATCCCATTCCTATCGCCTTCTATTTCAACTGGTCAACGGTGGACTCGGACGGTCTCCCTACGACGCCGCATCAGGTCCCCATCGACCTCGTCCTCTCGCTCCCCATGTTTCTCCGGCTCTACCTGATCTGCCGTGGCATGCTCCTGCACAGCAAGCTCTTCACGGACGCATCGTCGCGCAGCATCGGAGCGCTCAACCGTATCACGTTCAACACCCGCTTCGTACTTAAGACGCTGATGACGATCTGTCCGGGAACGGTGTTGCTTGTCTTCATGCTCTCGCTGTGGATCATCGCCAGCTGGACTCTCAGAGCATGCGAGAGGTAAGGTACACGGGTATGACAAGTGCGTGCGACGTATGGGCCGATAGTAACTTCGTGCGACATGTATGGCACCTTTGTGCGCATAGGCCTATTATTGTAACTTTGTACGGCATGCATAGTAACTTTGTGCCACATGTATAGTTACTTTGTGCGACAGGTATAGTAACTCTGGGAGCAACGTGTAGTAACTTTGGGCGACACGTTTGGTGACTTCGCCACAGCTGTAATTTTTTGTGTAATTGTGACAATTTATATAGCTCCTTCATTGATGCTTTACGATGTAAACTGTCAGCGCCGATGCCAAGAGAATGCACAAGAATTAGGGTTTCAGATGTCTTTAAAGTTAGCGATGAGTGAGTAAGCTACACTATCCACACACGAGAGATGGAGTAGAAACAAGCTGAAAATAGGTAACCACGAACTGGAGGAAACATCATGTGGAACGTTAGGCGGGAGGTAGTAGTAAGAATGCTGGAAGTAGGGCAACAAAATCGACCCATAGGAGAACGTGGTAAATACTACGTAAAATTAGGATGAAAACACAGTAGGTGCTCAGCAATAAATTCTAGTTTACCACATGTAGATACTAAACCAAAACAGAACTGCGTGCCTCATGTCTGATTAAAGCCTTGGTTCTATCTTCGATTCAAATTCTTATAGCGCCATCAGGATGCTCCTGCACCGCTATCAACGTCGGTTGCACTCAAGTATTCCGCTCTATATGCACGGAATCTGAGGTGCGTCCAATGTTTTTACACCGATCGTGACAGTCGCTCGATGTAATCGCAATCCATCTCCTGGACGGTGCGATTCTAGTTCCCAACAAACCCAGCGCTCTTCTTTGTTGAAGAAACGCTTCTTTTAAATTAATCAGTTCCTCCCTTTTGATTAATCGTGGCGTTTCGGCCGTTTTCCCCGAGCAAGATAATCGCTGTAATCACATTTTAAGGAAAATAATCGATTACTTGACTCTGTGACATTCTGTGTCTCATAAGTCCACAAATTCACGGCTTTGCCGTTGGCAAAAATTTAATTTCGCCTTCGGTCATTAATTAATCTATGAAGGTCAGTTTTATAGCGCCCCTGTTTAAACGGTTCCTACCAAGGGTTGACGTGAAAGATAGACGTGTGCGACTAAAAAGGCAACCTACGCGCATCCAACGCACGGGCTACTTCTCAGACTTTAATATCAGGTCTGATGCATACGACTTGGCTCAGAGGCGCTCTCGATTGATGCCCTGTGTAATATACAACGGGAAAAGGAACTATCCTCTCATTTGTTTTCGCTGAAGATACTTCACATCCTCTGCAGCGTATGGACAAGAACGAGTTAGCCCCTTTGTTCTCAACTAAAAAAAATCATAATTGACTTACCTACCACATGTTTATCTACTACCTTTGACGCGATCATATACATCAGCTACATATGCGCTATATAAGCCATCCGATTGGATATGGATTAGATTATACATGGTAGCCACAGTGCACGGATGTCTTAATGTCCACTTGAAGCCCAATTCCGTCTGATCCGTCCGAGTGTAGAATCAACGTAAACCAGTCGTACGACAATTCACCCTCATTAACGACCATCCAGTGAAATGGAGCATCTGTGGATTGTGCTTATAAGAGGCTGTACCACTGCCCGCCTTAGAAACTGCCAGATTGACCGACCGAAAGACCGACCGAATGACCGACCGAATGACATAACGAACGGGAGAAAGACCGACCAACTAACCGAACGACTGACCGAATAACCTAACGATCTGAAGAACGACCGAACGACTGATCGAACGACCGACCGTTTGACCGAACGATCGTGAGAACGACCGAACGACTGACCGAACAACTGACCGAACGACCGACTGATTGACTGAACGATAGGAAGAACGACCGAACGACTGACCGAACGACCGACCGTTTGACCGAACGATCGGGAGAACGACCGAACGACTGACCGAACAACCGACCGAACGACCGACTGAATGACTGAACGATCGGGAGAACGACCGAACAATCGAACGACTGCTCGGTTTCGCTATTGGAGATCTCTTAAGCACAAGATATCATTTATTGTGACAGGAGGAGAGCAAGAACTTGACGGTAAGGGTAAGGGTAAGGATGCAGTTAGATCGAATTATTAGCACTAATCGACGATGCTTAAGACAGACGAACAAACGGACAGACAGGCAGACTGACAGACAGACACGCAGATGGTTAGTGAAGCAGACAGACGAACGTTTGTAAGTAGTGACGAATAGAATAATGCTTGTACAGACGGACTGCGTATATGCCTGCTTCTCGCTGTCATTCTCTCTGTCTGACATTCTCTCTCTGTTTTGTTTCCGTCTTTGTCATTGCTTCATGGTGTGTATGTCTGTCTCTTTGTCTGTCTCTTTGTCTGTCTCGTTGTCTGTCTCTTTGTCTGTCTCTTTGTCTGTCTCTTTGTCTGTCGGCGTTGTCTGGCTTTCAGTTTGTCTCCCTGTGCTTCCTTGTCTGCCTACCCGCCTACTTTTCTGTCTGTTATATATATATATATATATATATATATACATATATGTCCGTGTGACTATCTGTTTGTCTGTCTGTCTGTCTGCCTGACTGCCTATCTATCTGCGCTTCGATTTAAATGCTACAGTCAATTAATCGACCTAGCTTCGCCTGACCCGGCCGATTGTTTGATTTACTAACTTACTGACTTACTGCCTGAGAATAATCTTAAATTTGTATAGCGCCCTTCTGTCCTCTCATGAGACAAGGCATCAAAAGCCGTAGTTAGCAAGGTAACACAGAATATTTGCGATTGAAAAGGAAAATGATCGACAGACAAGGGAGAAATGAAATCAAGGAGACAGGAAATGGAGAAAGTGAGGAGGATGTGACAGAGAATGGGAGAAGACCGGCATGGATTTTGCCAGAAAGCGGAACCGGAAATTGAGGTTGGTTTCTATGGTGACGGGTAAGGATGGTCGGATGCGGACAGAGTTAGGAATATTGCTCGCTTTACGGTTGGACAAACAAACGCTTAAGACAATGATTGGCATGAAGACAATGATTGCTTCGAAGTCAATGATTGTCCCGATGTAGGAGATCGATATGTGATGTCAAGTGTGATGTAACTGACAAGAGCCTCATTAAATGTCGCATATGAATAACTCAACAACGCCGTCAACCATTTATTTTTATTATTGTTGTTATTATTATTCTTATTAATTATTATTATTTTTATTAGTATTATCATTATTATCATTATTATCATCATTATCATTGTTGCTGCTGTTACTGTTGCTGCCGTTGCTGCTGTTGCTTCTTTTGCTGCTGTTGTTTCTATTGTTGCTGATGTTGTTATTGCTGTTGTTGTTGTCATTATTATTAGTATAATAATAATAATAATAATAATAATAATAATAATAATTGTTATTATTATTACTATTATTACTATTACTCATTTAGATATTATTAATTTTATTTTTATCATTATTATTATTATTATCATCATCATCATTATTATCATTATTATTATCATTATTATTATCATTACTACTACTTTGGTAACTTTACTTCTTCGTGAAACCTGAAAACAATTTATAAACCGACTTATTGTTATTGTCACTGTAATTATTTTAATTACCATAATTATTATCGTGACTCATTGATACTGCTGAGTAGTCACGAATGAAAAACTTGCCCAATCACTGTAAACCTCTTCCAAGTCTCGAACTCGTACACTCCCCGTAATAAGGCACAAGCGCAATCAATGGGTTGCATTCTCCCAATCAAGCGAGAAGTCCGATGCAACAATTTCTGCACAGACGAGCGAGTAATTATCACATGAGTTGGCTAATTATCTGCCATTAATTATCGGACCGCGTGGTGCAACGGACGGATCGGCTTCATTGCACTATAGGTGCGACGCTGATGCAAGCTCCTAATAATGCGGCTTTCAAAAGACTACGCATTTCAAAGGCAAATGAGAAAGCTACGGTAATGTTATTCAGAAGTCGATAAGTCTACGACGCAGTGTGTAGATGTGGCTGTAATTCCTGCTTAGGTAAATAGCCATCGTTTTGCTAGTACGTAACCTAGGGTTGCGGGTTTGACGTTCGGTATCAAAGCCTCATCTATTGCTAGCTCCCCGCATATTTTACTCAAAACTGAAAATTCTGCCTTTTCACACATCCTATCCTGATTCCTCGTCTTCCCCTCCCTGCTTAGCTAGTATCTACTTGCTATCACTGATGTTTGGAAAATAAAAAAATGACTTGAACTTGAACAGATTTGATATCTTAATACCCCATCTGTCTGAGCTTGATCTTGAAGCTATTCGGCGACTCTATTGAAACTGTCTTCTCGCCTAGCTCGTTCTATGGGCATTAGGCACTGATCATTCTGCCGTTGAAAAATCTTTGCTTTATGATGGCACACCAGACGGTCAAATAATGCTCTGCTGGTGACGTGACCAGTCGACGTCATCGTTACCCGAGCTGCTTTGCGACAGTTTGGTTTCTCCTATATGCATGTGAAGTTTGTCTGAGGTGGCTGAGCTTCTGTTGATGGAGATCCATAATAATTCAGAGAAAATAATCCCATAGAAGCATAAGGGTAGAGTTCTGCAAGACAAGACGCATAATTGTGCATTGAACTATGATTAGTATTATATTAAATATAATTTAATCAGCATTAAGGTTCTTCATTATTTTCTATGATGCACAGGATATCAAATGATGGCGCAACGGAACCTATAGACGTAATGAGTTCATCATCCAGATGATCAGTGTTATATTAGATATATATATATAGAGAGAGAGAGAGCGTATTTGAGTTATCTCTCATATATATATAATTATAAGTAATAACTTATATATTTATAATTATATATGATCCTATTTTATATATAAGACGTATGTGCGGTCTCTTAGCATGATGACAGGTATTTACAAAGGTTGAGAGAGATGATCACCGATTTGCTACTCAGACTAATGCCCAGCAGCACGGCTTGAAGTCATTCTGCACTCACTTCCTTACTCGCTCACTCATTTACTACCGTCCACTCTCAGAGATTACGTCAGTCAGTCACTCAGGCTGTCTCTGTCTGTCTGTCTGTCTGTCTGTCTGTATGTCCGTCTCCCTGTATGTCTTCCTTTCTCTCTCTCTCTCTCTCTCTCTCTCTCTCTCTCTCTCTCTCTCTCTCTCTCTCTCTCTCTCTCTCTCTCTCTCTCTCTCTCTCTCCTCTGTCTCTACTTTTCTATACATGGCCAGTTTCTGTCCTTCTGCGTGCATATCCGTCTATCTGTCCGTCTGCGTATCTGTCCGTCCATCCATCCATCCATCCATCCTCTGAGGCTGCTCCTCATTTTCCGTCAGTGATGCCTTGGAGCATCCGTCGTTGCTGCTGTTGCTGCTGCTGTTAATTAAAGTATTAGTCGATCGGAAGGATGCTCCATCCGCATCCTAATTCCATTCACTCGAATGAATGAATCATTCGGTGATTGAACGCTCGACGGACCGGAAGTGATGCATGTAACCATGGGATGGGCCGTCACGTGGTCATTTATCGCACGATGCCATATTTAGTACACTTGAACCGGTCAGCAGGTGACGTACTTGTTACTCTTGTGGAAGGAAGTGGGAAGCTGTAAGACTATCGTCGATGATTAGCCCTTCATCAAGCGTAGACTGTTCAATTACCCCATGATATATATAACAACTGGGCAATGGTTGGATATATCACTAATGATAATGATGATAAAATTATGAATAATGATTATAATAATAATATTAATAATAATAATAATAATAATAATAATAATAATAATAATAATAATAATAATAGTAATAATAATAACAATAATAATAATAATAAAAACAATAATAATAATAATAATAATACTAATACTAATAATAATAATAATAATACTAATAATAATAATAATGTTCTAGTCCCTGATGGATCCTGTAATCATAGCCATAAACCTTATTGACACCTGTTTGCACAATTACATTTATAACAGTCATAGTATATAAATATTTATTGTAATGTAACTAAGCACTCATATAGCGCTACTCGAATCAGAGGCGCATACGACTCAACACATAGCTAAACCGAGAGCAGAAAAGTCTTCAACAGCTTCCAGAGGGGAGAGAAAGCAGCGCCTCCCGATGAGGAACGGAGAGGCCGTTCCAGCTTGTGCGATTGCTTAGCAGGAGGCAGCGATACAGAGACACATATGTACATTATATCTACATGCATAGTAGCATAGGGCATACATGCGTACATATATATATACTGATGGTTATGGTTATGGCTATATATATATATGTATATATATATACATTAGAACTGGGGTCTAATAAGCGCCTCGCAAGCACGATTGTTTGGCCATGAATAATTGTCTGTTTGTTTTGCGTCACAGAGAACAGGCCAAGCAATTCCTAGACTCGACAGACTCCATTCGACATCGCCCTTTCTAGCAGGACATGCGCAGTCGAGACTGTTGTCGGCATTTCCTTCTCTTGTAAACACTCCGGTTGCTAACGGCCGGTTGGACTATTTCGCACAGAATGGACATTTCTTGCAGAGTGCTTATAAGCGTGAAAGGCTTTCCAACTCTCGTCAGAGGCAATGCTGATTCCCCTTACGTGACCCATAGACTTCCACGAACTGACGACGCTGTATTGTATGAATGCTTAACTAATGCTAGAAGATGAGTTCTATGCTCGATAAATGACAGGTCCAATGGCTTTATTCATGTCTGGGATGTGATGAGCGAGGTGGCTGCCCGTTACCTTCCTCACAGACAAATTATGTCCAAGGTCGTTACGCGGTGACTTGAGGTGGGTTTGAACCTGCGACCCTTCGGCTGCAAAGCAGCGAACAAACGGCTACGCCACCGCGTCCCATCATAACGCCACCATCCATATTTGCAGTTTGCATGTATTTTAATTGTTCAGTTTAAGATGTCACTGCAAAGACACGCGGTAGCTCCTCCTTCTTCCTTTTTACCTCTCTTTCTATGGCTCGTTCTCCTCCTCTTCTTCTCCTTCTCCATTTACTCCCCCTTCTCTTCTCCTCCGTCTCCTCCTCCTCCTCCTTCTCCTCCTCTTCTTCCTACTCCTCCTACTCCTCCTTTTCTTCATTCTTCTCCTGCTTCTTCTCCTGCTTCTTCTTCTCCTCCTCTTCCTCCTCCTTCTTCTCTTTTCCCTCCTCCTTCTCCTCCCCTTCTCCTCGTCCTCCTCCTCGTCCTCCTCCTCCTCCACTAACGGCGAAATTACTCCCGGACGCAGGCAGTATACAACCGAGATCCGACCGAACACAAGTAAATCCGTCCTTCTCACGCTACTATCACGTAGATTGCACATATCAACAATAGCAAAGGTTGTGCTCTTTGTGTTCAATCGTCCTCACTGAGGGAATTGGTCGCACGACCGACGATTCCACTCCATCCAATTTTGTTTCTGGCCTCTTTCAATGACCGGTCGAATAACCACTCAAAGATTTTATTCTGTTAAGTCTTTGGGTCTCCCTATATAAACTCGAACTCATGATCCTGAAATTGCGCCCTGGATCATCCCTTTTCCATACAGTCTCCATTCTTCCTCGGCGCATGTCTCGTAATTCGCTTCATCCATTCCAGTGTAGACTATTTTCCACTCCAGGAGTCTCAAACGTTTTGTCTTAATTCCTTTCCGATGATTTGGCGCCGCCGAGGTTGCGGCTTAGGTGCACGTTAACCCTATATCACGTCACTGCAGTATCTCTCTCCCTCTCCCTCTCCCTCTCCCTCTCCCTCTCCCTCTCCCTCTCCCTCTCCCTCTCCCTCTCCCTCTCCCTCTCCCTCTCCCTCTCCCTCTCCCTCTCCCTCTCCCTCTCCCTCTCCCTCTCCCTCTCCCTCTCCCTCTCCCTCTCCCTCTCCCTCTCCCTCTCCCTCTCCCTCTCCCTCTCCCTCTCCCTCTCCCTCTCCCTCTCCCTCTCCCTCTCCCTCTCCCTCTCTCTCTTCCTCTCTCTCTCCCTCTCTCTCTCTCTACTACCTTTCTAGGCTAATGGTAAGTGGTCGTTGATGTGCTCATACATTTATTCACTATATCTGCATGCATGCATATATAAATATATATGTGTGTGTGCAGAAATATATGGCATACATAGTCAATAAACTGTATAATCATTCCGAAGCAATGTAAATTCCCAAGAGACGTAGGCTTATATAGACAGAAAGAGACAAGCACACAGACAGCGAACAGATACAGGCACACAGAGATACAGACAGATGACGCCAGTCCTAAATTTAAGCCTATAAGGTCCAATCGAAACTGTTGATATTATATAGAATTAGACGACGGGCTGTGTATTGAAAATCTGCGCTATATTCTCTCAATGAAAGCCTCGCAGCTTAAATCGCTGCAGTTCACGAATGGTAAACGAAACAATCGGTTGTGCAATCCGTCTGTCACCTCGATAAATGCACTATATTTTATGCATGGTTGACTGAACAGTAGGTTGTGCAGTACACCCGACATGCATTGCCGCCGAGATGCAGTCTCCCAACCGTCACACCATATCATCATAGACACGTCATAAAAATGACTTGGCTGTAAAGACCCACGAGTATCGATCTAATCGCAAGACGTCAGACTCACTGAGCGTCATAGCGACGGCGGCGTTTCACGAGGAGGTCTCAAAACCCAGAGCTGTAATATCGCACGTCAATCATTAAGTCCTGTAAAAATAAGAGCTTTGACATTGAATGTATAATTTTGTATAAGTATCTTCGTTTATTGGAAAGAAATATCGCTGTCAAAACGCAGCAACATTACAAATTCATATTACAGAGGAATGAAACAGTCACCCATTCATATCGAGTTTATTAGGCCGAACTTTCTAATTTCGTAAAAGGTTCAGTCTGTTGGAACCATGGACGCTTATGGAACATGAGGGTACCTAATAGATGCTTTTTCAACTCTTCTGACATCTGTTATGCTTTTATCTGAACATAATTGTGATTATATACGTATGCACCTATGTGATTATATAAGTATATATTTTTTGCATTTACATTATATAATTATATATAATATATATATAATATATATATATATGTATCAGTGAGGATGTGTGTGTGTGTGTGTGTGTGTGTGTGTGTGTGTGTGTGTGTGTGGTATGAGTTCATGAGTCCCTACATGTAGATTGCAGAAGACGTATATAGAATATTATAACGGTTTCCATAGCCTTAGGGATTTCAATTCTACTCGGGGGTGATAGTTATTAATCCGAGTGTCTAATGAACGCGATTTGCCCGCTGGCGATCATCTGATGGCTATATATGACTCGATGGCTATAGCCTGCTGGCTCTGTTTGACTTCAGAGTCGTCGTCACATTCACGACGACCCGTCGGGTGATGATGATTGCCTCTTTGCGTTGACGAGAGATAAAACGGCAATTTTTTCCGACAAAGGTGTCCTCGCCTCGAGGCGTCAGCACCCGATTAAAGACGAAACGAGCTATTCGTTGAAGGAAAGGCGAGAGATGGACAGAGAGGGGAGAGAGAGAAAGAAAGAGAGAGACGGACAGGCAGACAGCCAGACAGAACAGAGATGGACAGAGAGAGACAGAAATACAGAGACAGACAGAGACAGACAGAGACAGACAGAGACAGACAGAGACAGACAGAGACAGACAGAGACAGACAGAGACAGACAGAGACAGACAGAGACAGACAGAGACAGACAGAGACAGACAGAGACAGACAGAGACAGACAGAGACAGACAGAGACAGACAGAGACAGACAGAGACAGACAGAGACAGACAGAGACAGACAGAGATATGGAGAGGGAGAGAGAGAGGGAAGAATTGCTCGGGAATTGATGGAAGAGGAGGAGGAGGGTCATCCGGTCTTGACGTCACATCCGCTTTGATGCGTCGGAGAGAGCCTGAAAGAGTCGTCATGAAGAGCCAACCGTCGACGAGTCCACGCAGGATATAATTAATCACTGGGCGTTGTCGGTTCCTCTGACGGGAAGGAGAGGATAGATGAAGCCGTAGGGGTCGGAGTTCCTTTCCGACAAAGCAGAGGGTAGGGTTCGAAAGAGTTCAAGCACCAGCGGGACTAAGTTAAAAGGATCCTAATGCAACTGTGAATGTTTTGGGTACGCTGAACTCCAACGATTTACGTAGCTGCATAATTAATGAAGCCATACAGTGAATCTATGTAGAGTCCTTGGTTCAGAAGGCACTGATGGCTGGAACTAGTAAGGCATAGGCTGCATGGTGTGATTCAGGGTCCTTGTTGAAAGGTTCAAAGGGTAGAAAAAGCTGTCGAGGTGTTCAATTACTAGTGAGATAAGTGCCTGTGATTCAATTTCAAAGCGTCTGTTTTAAGAGAAGCTTTGAGTGCTGTAAGTCCTTCGAAATCGTTGTCCTTTACGTGTTCTTCTAACTGTGTTAATTTAATGGCAGATCCTGCATATTTCTGTTGTTCGTGAATACTCAAAACGTGCACTCGTAGGCCTATGCTGGAATAGATACGACAAAGAATAATTAAATAAGCAATTATATAGGTCTACTTCAATGGTCAGTTTGTTACCTACTTACTTGTACCGTGCTATTTCGGTTGTGGGCCCGACTGCCTCGAATAGCTCATTGGACATTCGGCTCTTGCCTAGGAATAGGAATTCTCTATACAATTTTCACTCCACTGTCAAATATGTCTTATTTGACCGAGGTTGGACTGGGAGCGCCTCTGAATAGATTTCTCGAAGAGGCGCTATATTAAATTTGATTATTGATTGGTTGATCGATTACTACAATATAATTGTCTCGCGAACTGGTATCCATTGCCAGAGGCGGTGATCTCGTTTGAGAGGAGGTAGGACACTCAATGAGCGAGGTGAGACATGTGGAGGGAAACGTATAACGTGTTTCCTATCTGTAATAGGTGAGGGGGACTTGTTCCACTCGACCCCCGGGATTGCCGCCCCTGTGCATTATTACTGTGTATTTGACGGATCAGAGAAATTTTCAGATATATTTCTCCAGAAGGATTTTCAGATATATCTCTCCGGAGGGATTTTCAGATATATATCTCCGGAGGGATTTTCAGATATATCTATCCGGCGGGATTTTCAGATATATCTCTCCGGAGGGATTTTCAGATATATCTCTCCAGAGGGACTTTCAGATATATATCTCCGAGAGTGAGTGCACAACGACCATACGATGGAACATAAATGTCGCTGAGCAATTGTGCATGATACGACATGCTCAGTTTTCTTAAACAGTGGAGTTTCGAACCGGTTTTTGGCCACTGACGCTAAATTGCAAACTATACCAATTGATACATATCACCTGAATGTGTTCGTCGGAAGAGTATCCTGGGAGACTGGATGATCAATAGTAACACGAGGTATTTTGTCATGTAATGCCAAGTAAATTAAGACTGATAAGACGAGGTAAGTCAGGTAAGTTAAGATGAGGTAAATGAGGAAGCCAATATTTCAGTTAAGTCATTATGAGGTAAGTCAGGTTACTCAATTTATCAGTTACACTACGATGGAGTAAATCAGGTAACTCAATAGATCAGTTAAACTGTGATGAGGTAAGTCAGGTAACTCATTCTATCAATCAAGTTATGATGATGTAAGTCAGGTGAGTTAAAATTAAACGAATCAGGTAAGTTAAGGAATCAGATAAATTAGGATGAGTAATACAGTTAAGTCTAGATGAGGTTAATCAAGTGTGTTAGTATATCAGGTGGGCTGATATGCATGCGTAGCCGATGTATCATCTTTGCTTGCTGATTAGTAGGCGACCTATCAGAGCTCCTTTAATTAAACCATCTGGGAAATATATCTGGTTTACAATTGGAGTAATTGGCTATTAACAGTAGCAGACAAAGAATGGAAAAGAACAGATAGATTAATCCAAGGGAGGAAGCGCCACAACGTGAGGGATTGACTACGTTTAACAAATGAATCTGCCTTTCACATGACATATCTTTCTCGGCATATTGGGTTATAATAAGGCACCTAACGTCATCCCCGGAAAACTATCTTTCAAGTGACCCGGCCCTTCTTCCATGACAAACTCCACCCTGAGCATGATTTCCCTAATTGAAGATGGAGGTGGGCTTGAAATCAACGTAATTTGGTGCCTTGCAGAGAGGGCTGAGGATCATTCTTGGGTCATAAAAGACTGTAAACGATAAGCTGGAGCATACCACTTGATATTTACCACATGATACTTTCCACTTGATGCATACCACTGGATACTTAGGCTACCACTTGATGTATACCACTTGATACTTACCACTTGATACTTACCAACTGAAACATACCACTTCACACTTGCCACTTGATACCACTTTACGCTTACCACGATTCATTATCGAAGGTTAAGACAGCCAATGCACCTGAAAGCAAATGAACATGCCCTGCTCGACCATTTCCGAATGGAATTTCAAGTGATGATAGCCAACCCAAACAAACCGATAATATCTTTACTCACACTCTACGGCTGCAGAGTTAAGCATTAGGTATTTAGGCACGGTAGATTGGTAGGGGAAGCTAAGACTATGGATTTTGAAATCAATTAGCGACATGTAAACAAAGGTAAGACAAAGTTTGGATATTACTGTACAATTCTGAAGTTCAGTATTGTACACACGACCGTATACACTCGACCGGACATCAATAGCGTGAGGAACTCCATCAACATCACTAAATAGGAACCCCTCGAACTCTTTGTGTTAATGCTTATGCCTGTTTTAGAGCTGACCGCTGCATATTCATGTCTGTCCTAGCGAATAATGTCTCTGTCGCAGTAGAACTTCAGCACAAAGTCATGCATGCATGGTTGAAGTATTCGGTCAACACAATTAACCGTTTGACTGATAATGAACAGCATTGTCTAAACACAATTATTAAAATCTAATGAAGACAAATTGGGAAGTTATTTCTATAATTAATCCAGTGCAACCTTTGTGGAAATTCGAAACATGAAATGCTCTGATTAAATTATTAATAATATCTTTAATGTCGTTTCATTTATTCTTCATTTCTTCTCTAACGATTTTGATCAAGTTTTATGGGACGCGTTTCAAAGACAACTGACGCGAAGACAATAAAACTAAAAATATAACAGGGAAGGAAATTAGTAGACATATATTGATCGCAGGAATTGATCAGCCGTGGAGACGACGTTCTTAATAGCGAATTAAATTTTAGTTAATAATTAATTCGTGTTTGATAATTGCTGTCATCGTTTGAGTCTATTAATACAGCTTAATCGTCGTTCTTTCTGTCTGTTTCTCCATTTGTCTGTCTGTTTCTTCACCTGTATGTCTCTCTGTCTGTATCTCCACCTGTGTGTCTGTCTGTCTGTATCTCTATCTCTGTTTTTATCTGTCCGTAGCCGCAGTTGTCTGTCTAACTACATCTAACTCTATCTGTCGTTGACATGTCATTGTCATGTCATCGTCATGTCATCGTCATGTCATCGTCATGTCATCGTCATTTCATCGTCATGTCATCGTCATGTCATCGTCATGTCATCGTCATGTCATTGTCATGTTATTGTCATTATCTAGCTCTCCATCTGTATCTGTCTATCCACTCTCTTATTGCCTCCCCTTCTTGTTTGCACCCGCATGCTGTCTGTCTATAGGTCAGTCTATCTGCCCGCCCTTCTGTACATCTATTTATTTCTCTTCATCTCCTTCCATCTAATGCTTCCTCTGTCCTACCCATCTTCTGTCCGTCTTTCTATCTGTCTGTTTATCCGCCCCGATGTGTGTCCGTCTTCAATGCTGCCAAAGGACATGACTAAGATATGAAGTCATAGAGCGGTCTATAATATTCAAAGCACTGTCATATGACACCTGATTTTATGATGCGTCACGCAAGATTGGAGACCTCTGGCTTCCATCCTAGCCTTTTCCTGAACAGCACAGAGGCTGGAAACGCCACTAATGATCACTTCCACTTCGGTGCTAATACAGGCTCTATTAGCACCATTATCTACGAAGCAGTTCCTCTCCATCTCAGGTTTTCTTCCTCATCCAATTTTCCTCTTCTTCTCGTGACCTTGGAATTGTTTTTTGTCCTATGTACCCTAACTTTCAATAATCAGGCTAACTTAATTACTAGATCCTGATTTCTTATCTGCGTCAAATTCGTTCCATTCGCAGATTCCTCTCATTTCTTGCTATCACTACTCTAGTCGACGCCAGGATATGCCACATAGTCCAATATTTGAAATACTTACACATAGAAGGTCAATATGATTATATAATATGTTTACCTTATGCATATATATATATATACACAACGTATATTTTTTAATATAATCTAATTCAATTTTTATATGGTCACCAAAATCACAAGAAAATGACAAAACTATGATTTACAAAAATGAAAAATCTGGTTACAAAGAGGAACCTAAAGGGGTCACAGACCACGCTAACCAGGGGCTCCTAGGTAGAATTTATGCGATGAGCAACCGATATAAATAACATTTACCAACTAATTATATACAACTAGACAGAATGCACTCTTAATTAGTGTTTAAATTCATTGTATCACCCACTGAAGAGAAACAAATATTCAATGCTTGGAGGCGTCTTCTAGCAAATAGATGTATGCACATAACGTTTTCTATCATACTTATAAATGGTCACCTGCACCTGTTCCTGTGATAAACTGAGACGTCGTCTTTGAAGCTTTGGGATCGAAGTGCGTTTTATCTCTCGCCTGTTATGACCGTCGTTTTTATTACAAAGCTGCCTCTACCTGTTTCACACCGACCTACTTAACGGGTCGACCAATGGTCAAGAAGCGCCGCCTGTCTGTTGCTGCTGGTCTAAGACAATACACCTGTACTCGAGACAATGCATTACTGGCATTTTTATGGCAACGTGCCATTTAATTAACTAAATGCGTATTGTTCAGATTAACTGATATTATGGTTCAAAAGAACACGTTCGTTTCATTAAAGGATTGGTTTGTCTTATGCATCCATCTGTTCATCCGTCCTTCCGTCCACCCACCCACCCATCCATCCATCCATTCATCCATCCATCCATCCATCCATCCATTCATCCATCCATCCATCCATTCATCTATTCACCCATTCATTCATCAATCCACAAATCAATCAATCCACAAATCAATCCACAAATCCATCAATCCATCCATCCATCCGTCCGTCCTTCCGTCTATCCATCCATCCATCCATTCATCCATTCATTCATCAATCCTCAAATCCATCAATCCATCCATCCGTCCGTTCGTCCGTCCGTCCGTCCTTCGTCCATCCATCCATCCATTCATCCATCCATTCACCCATTCATTCATCAATCCTCAAATCCATCAATCCATCCATCCGTCCGTTCGTCCGTCCGTCCGTCCTTCGTCCATCCATCCATCCATCCATCCATTCACCCATTCATTCATCAATCCTCAAATCCATCAATCCATCCATCCGTCCGTTCGTCCGTCCGTCCTTCGTCCATCCATCCATCCATCCATCCATTCACCCATTCATTCATCAATCCTCAAATCCATCAATCCATCCATCCGTCCGTTCGTCCGTCCGTCCGTCCTTCCGTCCATCCACCCATCCATCCATTCATCCATTCATCCATTCATTCATCAATGCACAAATCCATCAATCCATTCATTCATGACCCTTCTATTGTGCAACGCTAGATTGTATTGCATCTTACTGATGTTCTTTGAACAGCTTTCACGATGCCAACCACAAGAACCTCTTGAATTCCATGTGGTTGATCTCCATCACTTTCCTATCGATCGGATACGGAGACATTGTTCCCAATACCTACTGCGGTCGTGGCATTGCCGTCGCCACCGGGGTCATGGTACGTATACTCCTATGACGGTAGAACCTCATGTCTTCATTTGCACGTTTTTGTCATCGTAATATTTTGTCACGACACTATCGTCACGTATGTTCTTCATTCATTCATTCATTCATTCATTCATTCATTCATTCATTCATTATGAAGATTTATATAGCACCCCTAAAGGCTACTACTCAGAGGCGCTCCCTATACCCCGGCACGGCTGAAACGAAACAGAGTCTGGGTGGACCTTGGGGACAGTCGCAACGCCAATGGAAGCCCGTTCCAGAGCGAGGGACCAACCATTGAGAAAACACGATTCTGTTCAGTAGTTGTACTGGCAAAAGGGACAATGATCGAGTAGGAGGCCTCGTTCAGTAGAGGACAACTTCTAACATATTTGTGTCGTTATGACTGTAATTACTGACGACTTTCCTGTCAGACGGTGTCTGATGTTTTCAGGTGCAGCAAAACATTTTTGAGAAGTCGTAACTTTTTCTTCATTTCCAAAATCTTGGGTTATGATACACGAATTTCTTTGTCACTAGCAAGGGTTCTTTAGATCTTTCATCACACTATAACCTTGGCATGCCAATTCTATCGCTGCTACATTGAAGTGGCAGGGGTCTAAGATCTGTACTTTCAGTCCCCAATTGAGGACATCAAGTTGAGTAATGTAATGTTACTATGTATATTCGTACATTTATACAACGCCCCTTCAAGATACCTACTTAACGGCGCTCTCTGCGCTGACCCAAACACTGTAAATTATTCATACAAATACTCTATACCACTTAGCAAGACTGGTGTTAATCATTTAAATGATCAGAGGTGACCACGAGAACCTCACCCAATAAATTCGTTTAAACTTGAAAGCTCGAGCTGTAAGTGTTGCAATATATGTCAAGCAAATTTCCGTCGACGACACAGCCTTTCTTGTCAAAAACTGTTGTTAAACTCTGGATCCTTGAGCAAGTCCTTCACTCACCATTGCTCTGCAGTACAACCACAATTGCGCCGTCGAGGCGTGTGTATGCACTTATGAGCCAAAACTGTTGGAAGAAGGGTGATATTAAATTTCACACACATATATATATATATTATATCTATATATTATATATATATTATATATATATATATATATATATAATATATATATATTATATATATATATGCCACTTTGCCTGGACTTTAATTGGCCTGTAAATGCATTCTGTGGTATCAAATTTCAAATATAAATATATTATATATATATATATATATATATATATATAATATATATATATATATATTATACATACATATAATTTTATATAATATATGTGCCGCTTTGCCTGGACTTTAATGTGCCTTTGAATGCATTCTGTTCTGTCTGAGTGGACCGCCCTCGTCTGATTCACACAGTTCCGTTTTTGTGACCTACCATGAGCAGTGGTAAGTAGGCAGGCAGGTTAACCTGAGCAGTGAGTAGGCAGGCAAAGATGGGCAGAACCGTTGAAGCGCTACTTGCCCAGTGGAGGAGACCTTTTTTCTGCTGGCAGACAGAAGGTTGTACGTTTTTATGTTATGATTAAGTCGTTTGTTGTGACTAAGTTCTCCATTTCGTTAATACTGTTCTGTTATAGTTAGCTCCGCCCACAGCATAGTTAGCTCCGCCCACAGCATAGTTAGCTCCGCCCACAGCTTAGTCAGCTCCGCCCACAGCTTAGTTAGCTCCGCCCACATCTTAGTTAGCTCCGCCCATAGCTTAGTTAGCTCCGCCCGCAGCATAGTTAGCTCCGCCCACAGCATAGTTAGCTCCGCCCACAGCTTAGTTAGCTCCGCGCACAGCTTTGTTAGCTCCGCCCACAGCATAATAACTCCGCACACAGCATAGTTAGCTCCGCCTACTGTTTAGTTAGCTCCGTCCACAGCTTCGTTAGCTCCGCCCACAGCTTAGTTAGCTCCGCCCACAGCTTAGTTAGCTCCGCCCACAGCTTTGTTAGCTCCGCCCACAGCATAATAACTCCGCCCACAGCTTAGTTAGCTCCGCCCACAGCTTAGTTAGCTCCGCCCACTGTTTAGTTAGCTCCGCCCACAGCATAGTTAGCTCCGCCCAAGGTTTAGTTAGCTCCGCCCACAGCTTAGTTAGCTCCGCCCACAGCATAGTTAGCTCCGCCCAAGGTTTAGTTAGCTCCGCCCAAGGTTTAGTTAGCTCCGCCCACTGTTTAGTTAGCTCCGCCCACAGTTAGTTAGCTCCGCCCCCGGGTGAGTTAGCTCCGCCCACAGCATAGTTAGCTCCGCCCACAGCTTTGTTAGCTCCGCCCACAGCTCGAGCTGTAAGTGTTGCAATATATGCCAAGCAAATTTCCGTCGAGGACACAGCCTTTCTTGTCAAAAACTGTTGTTAATCTCTGGATCCAAAAGCTGAGGAAGCTCGCTAGGGTAGACCTGTATACGTACGGTGTGATATAGAAACACGTATAGACCACGTTTATATTATAGACTATGACAAATGATTTTTGATATTTATAAGAAGACGCAAGTATGTAAAAGTATCAAAGCGAGAACTGATAATGAGCTACGAGGATGTGTTAAAATTGCATCGGTTCCTGGTAGTATTGGCCTGTGTTAAAAATGCATCTGTTCCTGGCAGTATTGGCCTACGTGTGACATCAACTTGGAGGTACTAGATAATCCATGAGTCTATAGTAGAATGCGTCTGCTCGATTATTCATGAGCATCAACGCTCGGAGTTAATATTTCTTGAGTTGGTGAGGTATGGAAGAAACTCCTCCAATGCAAGTACTCAAGCAGTACCAGTCCCAGGCCTGAATAAAGAAGGAGGGGAACGCTAATGATCCTTGTTATCACGCAGTGTCGTTAAACTGCAAGTACTAATCGAGATAAGGAGGACGCCTATAGCCAGCGTCAGGCAACTCAGGGACCCTGTGAATTCCATCTCTTTGAAGCAGGAGCCTTGAACTATGAATGTCTCTGCTGCCCGCTGCTCAGTTGACGCACATTACCTGGTTACTAATTCATTACGGAGAGTACATGGTAATGAGACTATGAATATTTCATGCATCAGTAGGCCTACCTCAGTTTTCCTCACAAAGGCGTCATCTACAACTCTGTTGCCTTTTCAAACAATCATGCTTGCCGTCCAATCTCTGATGGACGGCTTAGATTTTAAACACCCGACGTTTAGATATTAAACAGCGTCATGACCAAACTATAAACAAACCTAGTCGTGAGTCTCTTAAAGCGGCGCACACGGTTCGAACCTAAGAGAGTTGTAGACGATTAGGAATCAAATGTCACGAAGGGGGTATCGATGGTTTTTCTTAAACCGATTTATCGATTTTTAATTTTCTTAAATGAACTTTCCTCCTACCCCTATCCTACTTACTCCTACTCTTATCCCATCTTCTCTCCTCTCTACCAATTGAGATGGCTTCAAATCCCTCCTCTCTTACTCGCTTTGTTCATCGCTCTTCCTTTCCTCCTGCTTTTATTCTTCCATCAATACAACTATGTTTCAATGTTTCGCTTCTTCCTCCTCTTGTCGTAATTCACTTCCACGTTCCTCTCTTCCTCCATATCCTCCTCCTCCTCCGCTCGTCTATCACTCTCTTTCTCCACGTCGTCTTCCTCGTTCAAATGGTCTAATCCTCCGTGGAACAACCATCCTTCTACTGTATATCACCGAGCATTCGATGGACATCCCGACAGATTAACTTTCGAATGACTAATCATTCGTACAGCAATACATTTCCCATCTTCGTCGCTCTTCACAAGCAATTTTCCGATCTTCGCCATAGACTTACTTTTAATAGTATGCGTACGAGAAACTCACTGCGCTGCCTTCTCGGGTTGAATGCAATAAACGTTAGGTTTCCACTTTTAAACTGACTCACTGACCACTAGGAAGGCGACCAGCTCCTCCACTTCACCTGCGTGCATTAGTCCCAGGCAGTGCCAGTCCCAATCTCGGATGAGAGGGCGACGTATATTATTCTCGTTATCACAATGTCGTTACACTGAAACTGGTGGTATACTTCTAATGGGAAGATGCTTGCTGGATTCCGTTGATTTTCAATTTTGCTTCAAGGGATATTTATATTTTAAAAGAAATTGTACTGAGTGTGGCTGACGTATATGGCTATTAAAAATTCTACATGTTTAGCAGCGCTTATTTCTTGTATCGTCTTTTT
Organism: Bimastos eiseni; assembly: GCA_959347315.1. Taxonomy (NCBI): domain Eukaryota; kingdom Metazoa; phylum Annelida; class Clitellata; order Crassiclitellata; family Lumbricidae; genus Bimastos; species Bimastos eiseni. Next base: position 25,079,062 of record OY365817.1, read on the forward strand.
ACTAATTGAATAATTTCACAAATTGCATTCGTGACCAATATGCCTAAAGCTTTACTCCAAAGCTGAACGCAGGGCACCAGCTTATTCACGAGCGAAGGACAACTCTGATATTTTTCATAAATCAGCAACAACAGGGGACCCAGAAAGGAGAAGCAATATGTCGAACTAGGTAGGGCCACCTAAGTAATTTATGACATTTACTCTTAACTAAAACTAATCGAAGAATGAGTCGCTTCGCATATGAATGCATGCATTGTTTGGATTCTCGTCCAGAGGTGCCAAATCTGCACATATTAAAAAATTTCTAACTAAAGCCAGTGATCCCGAAACTTTTTTCGGTGATCAGTTGATCCCGAAAATTTTTCGGCTTAAGAATGAATGTTCGTTTGTGTTCGTAGGGTTCCGGTTGTACCGCTCTCGTTGTGGCTGTGCTGGCGAGGAAACTGGAACTGAGTCGAGCGGAGAAGCATGTGCATAATTTCATGATGGATACCCAGCTGACGAAACGAGTAAGACAGTGAGTCAGTCAGTCGATCGGTCGGTCAGTCGGTCGGTCGGTCAGTCGGTCGGTCAGTCAGTCGGTCGGTCGGTCGGTCGGTCGGTCAGTCAGTCAGTCACTCAATCAATCAATCAATTCGTCCATCGATCGATCGATCGACCGATCTCACGCCCAACCAACCAGCCGATCAATCAATTAATCAATCATTCAGTCAATTAATCAATCAGTCAGCCAATCAGTCAATCACACGGTCACTGCGTCATGGTTGCAGTGAGAAAATGCACACTTTACTATCGAGAATAACACTTCATTATTGTTTTAACTAGAAAAACTGTTTAACTTCATTCTTCTATATTGCAATGAATTCAGTTTCATTCCGTTGCTTTCCTGCACTGCATTTTAATCTATTTTGTCTGGTAAATAATTGTTTTAACCTGTCGGGCCATTCTATTCTTTTCTATGAGATCTCTCTGTCTATCTGTCTTTGTGTCAGCATCTCTTTTCTCTTGTCTCTGTGTCTCCTTGTCTCTTCTCTTGTATCTCCTTTCCCTCTCTCTTTTCTCTGTTTCTTTGTTTCTCTGCCTGTCTCTGTCTTCTATGTCTGTCTCTGTATCTCTTCTCTGTCTCTGTCTGTCTCTGTCTCTGTCTTTGTATCTCTGCATCTGTCTCTGTCTGTTGTCGTCTCTCTCTTTTTATTGTCTCACTGGCAAACGGTCTCGGATCTCTCCTTGACATCCCAGAACAACCGTTCTGACATGGCGAAGCGATCATGAATAATCTGATACCCTGCGTTTAAGCCTATAGTAACGGTATAGAAATTTAGAGTTTACGACTACAATTACTGTTTAATAGCTGGCGTGATCCGCTACTGAAGCTGGAAGTAGAGAAAGTAATACATACAATCCGTGCATCGACAATAGCATCTGGTAGTAATGTCTGGTACAATGTCTGGCAGTATTGTTTGATAGTAATGTCTGGTAGTAATGTCTGGTAGTAATGTCTGATGCTAGCGTTGATGGCAGGTGTTAGTTTTATGACGTGGGGGACCGTGAGCGAGTTCCAACGAAGGAGGACGTCAGTTGCTTTTCGAAACGGAAGCGGCAGTGGTCGAGAAATGAACTAAATGAAGAAGGAGCTGCATTTGGAAATGATGGAGGAGGTGACATTGTCACGAGATGATGATGACGACTAGGAATGATAAACAGTTAAAGTGGTGCCGATGGTCGCCAGCTCTTACAGGGCACTACATTATTTATTGAGGGCTAGAAACCGGATAATAACGATATATTATTAAATGTGGTCGATGAATTGATGGTGTCCATTTACGCATAGGCGGATACTTGGTCCTGGGTTGGGAGCAGGTCGACTAAATTTGGGTTGAGGGAGGGGAACAGGTGTTAAAAATATTTCAATTCCCAAACATGGATGCGGTAAAAAGGATGAACAGTGAAATCACAGCAGTTAATAATAATATGTTTGAAATATGTATGACTTATTTAAGGAATATAAGCAGCTCCATCCGCTCCACCTGAAATTTCGTGGGAGACTGTCCCCTCCTGCCTCCTAAGTCTTCTTCCCTGCATTTGCGAACGCTAGGGTTCGATTCCTGGTTCGCAGCATGAAATAATATTACTTAATATTTTCATTAACATATTATTGATACATATCATTTTTGATTACTAATTACTATTTTTGATATTGTTATTTAATATCATCTTTAAAATTGATAATTTTTATAAATAACAATGATAATATTAAATTGTATCTTATTTTTTATGTTGTTGCCATTAGTCGGTTTGTAACGCGTACAAATATTTCTAAATGAATCGCAAATACGATGACGTAGTTGAGTAGGTCTACTTGGACTAAGTTCTTCGAACCTCCCGCCATTTCGTATCTTTGGACAACATGAAGCGCCGCTCGTGAATAAACTGTAGCCCCTGTGCTTAGCTGCAGAGTGGCGCTTTATAAATCTCGACATTACTATCGCGATGGCGGTGACAATTTCGTGAATTATTCACCGGGTCAGAGGCCGCCGAGTGAAGAACTGGCTCTGCTCAAGCAATCCATATTCATTATAAACAAGGCATTCCGAAACCAACAGGGGAATTTCACAAATTGCCTAGGGAGACTGAGACGCCAGACCTGAATAAAACAAACATATTACACGGGGGGGGGCGATCCCCGGGGGACGAATGGAACAAGTTCACTCTATTCACCCTTAAAAGATAAATAGGTAAAACAAAATAATTAATGGTCGTTCTCATGCGCGAATAAATGCTGAACCAGTTCAGCAAAGGGCATTCTAAGAGTTCCATTCTCGCGCAATACTATGCTGCCGTTTTACCTTCTTTTATTTAACTCAGCTTGCGTAAAAATTTTCGTAAACGGATCGTCGGTTCGTCGCATTCTTTCAACTTTTTTCTGGTATGTTCCCGTAGACCTACAGAGCTGACATTTTGCACACATTTCAGGCTTGCGTGACAATGCAATGTATCAAATTTTTACGGACATAACTCAAAAATTGAAAAAAATGATAAAAATGACATAAATGCACAAAACTAAATACCGTTTAACCACTCGAAGGAGTCCTTCTTGCCGAGCTCCACTCCTGCAAGTTTACATCATCGATGATATTTGATCAAAAAAATCTCTTAAGGAAATGTAACGATTGCGCCATCTACCAGAAAAGGAGGGTCCCGAAAACCCATGTTTTTATTTTAACTTGTCTGTTACCACTTTGAATGGGCTTCCTCTGGACCTCTGGCTTTTACCTCGTCTTCTTTCTAGTCTTCTTTTAAATCTGTTCTCTTTGGCCGTGGTTGGACTAGGAGCACCTCTGAGTAGATTTCTCAAAGTGTCGTTTATATAAGCTTTTCAAGTTTTCTTGATTGATTGATTGAAAAGTGTTCCCCAACCTGTCAAACATGATCACCGTCTCTTGCGTTCCTAGTCTCTGGTAAAGAAGCGTGGAGATAAGTAATTATTTGGATTTCCAGTGATGGTTTATTTGTCCGATGATTATATTTACCAGTTAAAGAATTCGGCAGCGAACGTTCTGAGAGAGACGTGGCTCATCTACAAGTACACAAAGATGGCGGAGACGTTCAACGCAGGAAGAGTACGAGCACACCATCGGAAATTCCTTCATGCCATTCACAGGTTAGAATCATCTACCTTCAGATCATGTTAGGCACAGGTGTGTTAAGAAGTAGGTTATCTTTTTTTTAAATCGCTTTGTTAACTGATGATTTTTTAAATACGCATCTATCTCTTGATCGTGTCATGCACAGTTGAGCCACAAGAGGTACCTGAATTGCGTCAATAAATGGTGCGCGTGAAAGACACACCAACTTTTGAGTGGTGTCATTATATAGTGAGTTAAGAGTTGGTATACGTTGTTAACTGAGAAAATTTGGGGAAATATGCATCTACCTTTGGGTCGTATCATTCATTGGTTCGTGAAGAGACGTAGGCCCTACCTTCCCTTTGATGTTCCCTTTCGCAGTTGAGGGGAATATTTACGGCTACTTTGAGCTCGTGTTAGTCACATTTCAGGTAAAGGAAGTTAAGGAACATAAGCCTTTGGACCGTGTCACTCGAAGGACAGTCAAAGCATGTCACTCACATATTCGTGTAAGAAGATTCGCCAACCTTTTAACGTGTGATTGCATATATACCTGCATTCAATTAAAAAAAGTATCTACGTCCATTCACTCAGTAATTACAAGAAATTATATAGCGTCCCTTCAATGTTACTACTCAGAAGCGATCCCGACCCTAGCAAGGCTGAAAGGAACAGTTTTCAGGCAAGCACAAAGAGAGTCAGCGTGGCTAATGGGGGAAAAGCGAAGCACAAAAAAGAGTCAGGGTGGACCATCGGGGACAAGCACAACACTAAGGAGACCCTGTTCCAGAGCGAGAGGCCAACCAGATGTAGGTATACTTTAGGTTTACAGATGAGTTAGAAGACATGCTTTGGATCACGCCTTTCACGGTGATTGAAAATAAATTATCCTTATTTGCTTTGGAACACGCAATTTGCTACTATGCATCAAACGTAATCATTATAATATTACGAAGATAACTCTGCGTCATTTACATTACATTACATAGATGTGAATGCGTGCTCTGTAATGTACCGTAATTTATTGTTGACTGTTCTACAGTTTACGTAAAGCGAAGACGGACCAACGAAAACTGAACGACAATGCCAATACTCTGGTCGACATGGCTAAAGTAAGACTACGCCATTAACTATAATATTTATGTAGTGCTAGCGTTTGCGCGTAAGAATTGTGACCATGATCAAATAAATGATTTCTTGTGCAATTATATACATACATATATATATATATATACGTTCATAGAGAGCAGGTTGTCATTCATTCATTCATTCATTTATTCATTTATTCATTTATTCATTCATTCATTCATTCATTCATTCATTCATTCATTTATTCATTCACTCATTTATTTATTTATTTATTTATTCATTCATTGATTCATTCATTCACTCATTCATTTATTCATTCATTCATTGATTCATTCATTCACTCATTTATTTATTTATTCATTCATTCATTCATTAGCTCATTCATTTATTCATTCATTCATTCATTCATTTATTCATTCACTCATTTATTTATTTATTTATTCATTCATTCATTTATTCGTTCATTCATGCACTCATTCATTTAGTCATTCATTGATTCATTCATTCATTCATTCATTCATTCACTCATTTATTTATTTATTCATTCATTCACTCATTCATTTATTTATTCATTCATTCATTCATTCACTCAATTATTCATTCATTCATTCATTCACTCATTTATTTATTTATTCATTCATTCATTCATTCACTCATTTATTTATTCATTCACTCATTCATTTATTCATTCATTCATTCACTCATTCATTTATTCATTCATTGATTCATTGATTCATTTATTCGTTCATTCATGCACTCATTCATTTATTCATTCATTGATTCATTCATTCATTCATTCACTCATTTATTTATTTATTCATTCATTCACTCATTTATTTATTCATTCATTCGTTGATTTATTCATTCACTCATTCATTTATTTATTCATTCATTCATTCATTCACTCAATTATTTATTCATTCACTCATTCATTTATTCATTCATTCATTCATTCACTCATTTATTTATTCATTCACTCATTCATTTATTCATTCATTCATTCACTCATTCATTTATTGATTCATTGATTCATTGATTCATTCATTCATTGATTCATTCATTCATTCATTCATTCATTCATTCACTCATTCATTTATTTATTCATTCATTCATTCGTTCATTCACTCATTGATTCATTCATTCATTCACTCATTCATTTATTGATTCATTGATTGATTGATTCATTCATTCATTCACTCATTCATTTATTCATTCATTCATTCATTCATTCATTCATTCACTCAGTCATTCATTCATTCATTCAATCATTCAATCATTCATTCATTCATAGATGTACATTAAACGTACTGGCACACGTTGTAAGCTACAAATTCTAAAGGTTACAACTCATCCATCGCATAATTATAGGCCTACTGCATTCACGTGATTTGGTTTCTAAGACACGTTCTCTGCTTTCGGTCGCTGCCAATGCATTGCGTCGCGTGTCATTCAACTCTGTAGACACAGACGAATATGTACGAAATTGTGATGGATATGAACACCAAACAGTTGATTGCTGAGCAAAGACAAGAACGCATCGAAGAATCACTGCGAATCATACAGGTTCTACTTTTTCATATATATATATACACGGTGATTCATTAAAAAACGTACCTTACATAGGTTAGCATAACTCAGGTAAATGACCATTAATTTTAATGAAATTTCAGAATAATGATGCTTGATATTCTATTCAAGTGCTACATAAATCATTTGACACACCAAGCTAAAATGACGTAACGCGATTGACGAAACTAATGACGTCACGAAAATATCGCGAAAAAATGGTGTTTACCGAAGAGGATAAACAATTTGTTACATTCTTACGAAAGAATAAAAAGTACAGTGCAAAACGTTTTCTAAAGAAATTTCCTGATAAAGAGTGGACTCTTGGTGGATTAAATGCGTTACTTTCAAAGATCGACAAAACTGGGTCTTTCCATCGTCGACCAGGCAGCGGCCGCCCGCGTACGGCAGCAACAACCGACAATGCTGAAAAGGTTGAATCGCTGGTGCTCAGCCAGGAAGATATGCCGCAAACGCATCGCACACAGAGACAAATTGCTCGAGAAATAGGAATCAGTCAGACATCAGTTTGGAGAATTGTCAAGAATGATTTACATTTGCGATGTTTAAAGAAACGACACGCTCAAGAACTCACAGCAGCCAACAAGCAAGCAAGATTGACACGTTCCCGTCAGCTACTGAGGTTGTATCCTGCAAGCTTAGTGAATTTCATTTGGTTTACTGATGAGAAATTGTTTACTGTGGCAGCACCCAGTAACAGTCAGAATGATCGTATTTATGTCTCAGCCGGTACAAGGAAGAGAGACGTTCCAGCAAATCGTCTTTTGCGGACTCGACCAACTTTCAGCAAGTCCCTTATGGTATCTGTCGGGGTATCTGCACTCGGTCGTACGAACATCCATTTCATCGAACCAGGTGTTAAGATTAATGGACAATATTACAGAGATGTTCTACTAATGCAGGGTCTCTTGCCTGACATTCGTGAGATAACGGAGTATTTCATCTTCCAGCAGGATAGCGCTCCTGCGCACAGAGCTCGGGAGACCGTTGCGTTACTCGAAACTGAAACACCTGATTTCATCCCGCCTAATTACTGGCCACCTAATAGCCCTGATTTGAATCCAGTGGACTATAAGATATGGAGCGTCATGCAGGAAAAAGTCTACAGAAATCGAATACATGATGTCGACGAGTTGCGTCACCGAATTGTGGAGGTATGGGATGAAATGGATCAGCGCATCATTGATGAGTCAGTCAGGCAGTGGCGTAGGCGTCTTCGCGCGTGTGTTACTGCCCGAGGGGGTCAATTTGAACATAAACTGTAACTTTCTTCCTATTCAGAACTGATTCCTCTATGTTCACTTAAAATTTTTTTGACATAAACCGATATTTGACGGAGTTACAATTAAATATCTAGGGGTACGTTTTTTAATGAATCACCGTGTATATATATATATATATATATATATATATATATATATATATATGGTGACATACTTGATTCGCCTTTACTTCCTATCGTACTTCGTGTATTTCATCCCTAATTTTCCCTTTCCCTTGTTTACCATAAAATGTTTCCTCCGTGTTTTCTTCTTCCGTGATAACCCTTAGGACGGTCTATCACCACAAATCACTTAAGCCATCGCAATAAAACAGTTTAAACGCGGTTTAATATTAGTAAGCTGTAAGCTACTTTATAAATTCAAGTAATTACTGTTGTTCCATAATTTAATTCATAGCAGCTGTTTTATTGATTCCCTTTTTTCAGGGCCCCTAACAACTAACCTGATACTAAACAATCCTTATGCTTCTATAGTGGCCTAGTGGGTCGGTTTATAAAAATCAGATTTTTAAAATAAATTTTTGAATGTTTTTTTAGTCTAACATCGACGCCCTTCCCGGGTTAGTAGCCAAGAAACTTCACCAGTTTAGCAGAAGATCCGAATCGCACAAATCTCCCCTAGAGGTTACATCGCCTAGCGTGACGTCACCGAACGTAACGTCACCAACAGCGACGTCAACAAACGTTATATTTCCAAACGCGACGCCAACGAGTGCATCTCTACCAAACGCGCCATCACCGATCGTGACGACAAAATTTCCGCGCGTTACGTCAGTCGTAACATTTTCGCACGTGACGTCACAAGACGTGACGTCGCCGAACGTGGCGCCGACGTGCGCGACTGCCGTGCCTACGGGCGCCGCCATTTTTGGGCGTTGCCCGATGAACGCGGGTTCCACTGATGCGCTGACAATGGCTTTCGAGGTAACGGATGGTGTAGACGCAGCGTCCTTTGGCCATTCATTGTCCACCGAACACCAAGCGAAGAACGATCGTACGCTTATTACGGATGTCTCGATTACTTAGCGCCGAAGAAGTTGACGTTACATTACGATGGTGGACACACCATCAGTGAGTGTCTGTGGATGGGTGGATGGGAGAATGGATGGATGAAAGTTGGTGGATGTATGGATGTATGGAGGAATGAGTAGATGGATGGATGAATGGGTGGATTGATGGAGGAATGGATAGATGGATGGATGAATTAATGGATGGATGGAGGAATGGGTAGATGGATGAATGGATGTATTGATGGATGAATGGGTAGATGGATGGATGAATGAATGGAGGAATTGGTAGATGGATGGATGAATGGATGGGCATGTGATTGTGTGGAATTTATACGGGAGGGTGGGTGGATGAATTGGTGTCATTGTTATAACAGATAGTGATAGCGTTATTTAGCACAGGGTTTCAGGTCACAGCGCAACATACATGTAAGTTGTCCAGATGCGAATCGAAATATTCTCACCCTTCTGCCTGGAAATGCTGAACATTACGACTGTCACAGCGGTTGACATCAAAGACGCTTTAACATAAGCACCGAGACAAAGATTAATCATCAGAGAATTAATGAACAAAGACAATAAGAAGTTGGAACACGCACTTAAGACACGAACATTATCAATGGTGAATGCGCAATGTAAATGATAGTATGTACCACATCCTGACTCCGAATATTCTGGCCGATGATGTGCAGTAATGTATGCAGAGTAATGTATGTATAGTAATGTATGTAGAGTAATGTACATGTAAATAGATGCCACTCTTTAGCAGCGCACGTTATACTGTCAGTCAGCCAGCCAGCTAGTCAGTCAGTCAATCTATCAATCAGTCAGTCAGTCAGTCAGTCAGTCAGTCAGTCAGTCAGTCAATCAATCAGACAAATAAACAAACAAACCTGATATAGCGCCTCTTCAGGAAACCTACTCCGCGGCGCTCCCAGTCCAAAATCGGTCAAAGACAGTATTCAGAGTAGATCAAATAGAAAGGTTAAAGAGAGTTCCAAAGCAAGAGCCAAAGACCCAAAGAGAGGCCATCCCAACCGAAAAGCACGATACTGCATCATGGGGGTCCGAGAGAAAGGGAAAAGACCCTGTGAGGCGAAGTGCAGCGTCCTCACAGCACTCCTGCTAGCGGAAATATGAAAGCAAATCTCCCGAGGGTAAGTAGGAGCACACGCCCGTTGAACTCGCTCCAGCTGCCTGATCCTACCACGCGCGATGCCATCACATAAGGTAGAGCAGTATAGCAAAGCCGACTCATGAGAAAAGCGTGAACTAGCGTTGCTGCAGAGTTTCAGGTTTGAATGTGAACACAATGTACATGTCCTTTTAAACTTCCGGTGTGCGACTCATCTTGCCTTGTGGAAGGCGCTGGTACTATGAGGTACGCGTTTGCAGTACAGCTGTCAATGAAGTAAAAGAATGCAAGAATAGTCACACAACAGAATGCTAGAATACAACCGCAATCTTACAATTCCTGCCTTATAAATTATAATCGGAAGTGCACATTGAAGCCGATCAACCATTAAGCAAAAAAGACAATGCTAACTTAAAGACACTAAAATGGAATGTGGTGCTAATCGGAACAGAGACGGAACTATAAGGAAGGTGGACATAAGAAGATCGAAGGCTTTCGAAATGCATAGGCCCTACGGAGAAAACCAGAAGAACAATAAAAATTATGGGCCTATGATGATATATATATACATATATATGTATATATATATAATATAATCGAACAGTTTACTTATGTGATAGCAACTGATAATATTAGCTGCCTTCTGCTGCTTTTGACGTAACATTGGAAGCGTTTGTGACGTCATAAAAGAGCATCTTCAGTTTAGACCAGGGCCTCGTTTGAGAGTACAAGAATATCGTCGAATTAAGCGCGATCTTGATTTAATCTAAACGACTCTCAGCGTTAGTTAGCATCGAAGATCAGATCACAATATAGTCATCGGTCGACCTTCTAAGAGACGAAGCATCGTCAACAACAACCGAGACAGGTTCAGTTATATTCCAGAGCCGACAATAGCATCATAATTCTAGTCTTTTTATGCTATCAGAGAACTCGGAATCCATGGATTTTTCTTCCTCTAACATTCATAACATAACCAAAGCCACTGACATTGATAAATTGTAATATGCCTCCCCAATGGTCCCATGATCCTGGTGGGGTCTAAGCCTAGCCTCTGATAAATAGCAAATGGAAAAACTCCAAAGATCAAAACGCCAAGGTTACTTGGATCAGTTCTTCCCAAATCCCAACAGTCTCTGCTAAACTTCTTTTTTTCATTTTACGCAACCCCAAGCATTTTCATCAACAACTCCAACCACCACCCAGACCCTACTCTATGTACCACTTAAGTAGCAGAGCACACGGCCATGTTCTCCCACCCAAAGACGACTCTCAATTTATCCCCAGATCATTACATAAAAATATTTACTAGTTTGTTATTAATTCTAGCTACTATTGTAGTTCACTGTAACTCAGAGGGGCGTCAATCCCCCCTCTGAGTGATGTAGGCAAACTCCCCGGTCATAAGTGTCACGAAGGCAAGATATCCCCCTTATGACTCCAAAAATATCCTCTCTACCTAAAATTGGAGGCATTTGCCTCCGGAACCCCTATATGGACGCCTCTGGTCAGTGGTCACTCATGTAAGCATTTCTGCGCTATTGTTAAATTGTGTTATTTCTAAATAAACTAAATAAACGAATAATCTATCTATCTACTGTAGACAACGCCGCCATTGACATGGAGGAAATTCGTCTGGCCAGAAGAGAGAAAGCCCTGCACATTCTTGACGAGGTCCTCCCTGCTATGATCGTCCGTCTCAGAGACCTCCATCGAAGGTCAAAAGCGGCGGCCGACAGTCTCGTCTGCAAGGGCGCCGTTCGGCAAGGGAGCACGGCGAACAGCGGACCATCGATCCGCACGAAGAGACGGACTCTGAACGGCGACCTCGAGCGGCTCGTCGAAGCCTCCACCGAACTCCTCGGCCAACAGATCGAGCTGACGGAGGAGCAAAGCGAACGAGCCTTGAAGAAGAAGAAGGCGACCAACTACAAACGGTGGGTGAGGCTGAGAAAAGATGCGGAAGGTCTGGCGACGACGCATCGGAAGGTACATCACGCGAATTTACAGGAGGATGAGGACCAGCAGAGGATGTGGCTGGAGCAGGTGCGTCTGACGCTCTCTCATCCCCTTATCCTCAACCATATGCAACAACAGGAGGAGGAGGAGGAGGAGAATAGTATTGCTTCTTCGAGCGATCCTTCCGGGCCCGTCGTCGCAACGGCCGACCTGATTGAGCTGGCAACAGCCGAGATGCGAACGATCGTCGAGTGTTCAAACGACCTGAAGCAGTGGGTGTCGCTGTCGGCTCCCCCAATAGACGTCTCGTCCGATCAGGAGAACGAAGTCCGAGCGGCGATGCGTATCTTCATCGACGACATCTGCGCCTCATGCGAGGCCAACATGAACTCCGTGGACAACTACCAGGCGAAGATATCAGAGCTGACGGCGCATGCGCTCGAGAAGCCCCTCTCCCTCGACCGGATGCGGGCCTTGGACGCCTTCCAAAGCACGAAGGCCATCGAGTGGCGCAGACACATCGGCACTTTGGAGACGGACTGCATGAACTTTATGAATTACGCCCTGCACCATATCCAGCTTCTCGACCGCCGCGCACCGCACCAGAACCCCTTTGCATACCTCTACAGCTGAACAGCAGCGGACGGTTGGATTCCTCCGTTAGGTGGCACTTAACTCGCGTGTCTTATGCATACGACGGAGGGCGACTCCAGTTTTCAACAACGGACTGAGTCTTACAACTCGTCCAACCCGAGGCCATCTTGAATAGAAACGAATACGTAGGTTACACACCAATTTTACACTACATATAATATGCCGTTATTTATTTATTTTATTTATTTGTTTATATTAAAGATTAGCTATTTTATTAGTGCGTAGTGTTTATTTATTTTATTTATATTTGTTCATTTCTTTTTTATTTTATTTATTTATAATATTTATATATTCGTGTTGTTATTAATTTATATATACACGATGCCGCGATTTCACCCGCACACTTTCAATAGACGATTAAGTCCGGAAAAAGACGTTCATCAAAATTTCATAAACACCATGGTTTGGCCCATCATCGTCATCACCATCGTTCCCATTCTCCGTAACCCCTATGTCTGGCTCCTCAGTACTTTTATATCGAAGACACACACGCATACGCACATAAACGCGTGCGGAGATCAGTATTAAATGCATTTCAAATCAAACACGCTTCTGTGTTTTTAAATGTCTGCTATATTTTACAAGTTATCCTGTCAAAGGTATCCTTCCAGAAGTACGAGATAAATGTAGGCTGCTTCTAAAGAGCCCAGCATGAGTCGGCCAGTTATAATTTTCGTCTCGAACCTCGGACTGGCCTTCCTCCCGGATTTCGACCTGGCACCGAAAAGAAACGAGAGGCTTGGTCATTGCAATTGGTTTGTTTTAGCGCCAGTGTTATAGCTGGTCTCCCAGCCTCTGTGGGCACTGAAAAATCTTCGAAGATTTACATTGCATTACATATTACACTTGAGCCGGTTGACCAATACGGGCCTAATAAAAGAGGTGCTGGAGAACCCATGCCACGTTCCGCACCGGTTCTCTGGTCCAATTAAACTGCTCCCTACTCCCGCCACGGCATGACCGTGTGGTTGCACAGGTAGATAATCTAGCGCTGTACTTTTGAGTTATTTTACACCATAGTTGGTCAAATACAGAATACACTGATATACTTACTTACTTAAAAAATAAGAATTAGCTTGTCCTTCTGTGATTGGCCGAGCTGAAAAATAACTAGTAGGCATACACTTCGAAGCTTCCAAGTGTTTGACGCTGCTCGGCGATTAGTAAATCTATTTCATTTAAAGCTATTATAACGTCGTACATTTAAAGAAGAAAGATATCGATAGAAGGTTTTAGGAATAGTGCGTTGGTCCATTGGGTCAGTGTAATATCTATTATCTTTAAAGAAATAGATTTACTAATTGCCGAACAGCGTCAAACACTTGGCAGCTTCGAAGTCACTGAAATAATAATAGATAATCTTCGTTTAATTTCAAACTGGCAAACCGCAGTATGATTACAAGAACAGTATGAGCGAATGGTGACGAGTTATTACAGGAGTCGAATTTAACCGTCGGCAGCCACGCAGGGCGCATTACGCTAGACATCTAATTTTAAACAAATGCCGCCGCCTAGCGAAAGAAGGAAAGCCCAGGTTAATAAGCTAGTCTTGAAAACCATGGACTCGCACCGGGCATACAGCTGTAAAATTTATCAGTGTTCACAACTGGAGCTAAGCCTATTGTTGATTGGAACTTTGGAGGAATATCGAACTCCGTGTAGGAAATGGAAAATTAAATGTCATCTGGCGAAAGTATCGTTAATTGCGAGTACCTGCGGTAACTTACGACTTCTAGTGCCATCTAGTGACCACAGCGCTGCAGCGATGTCAACATACCGATTGGAGACTCGGGCAGCATAACGAGTTGGGTGATTTCTGCAATTTTCTTCAATTAAAGGACTTAAATTTTGGCTTAGAATTTAGATGATGTAAGATTTCATGTTGGTTTACGTCTTTTGGCCGGTATTATTGATGAAAGGGTTGTTGTCTCGGGGCGGACAAATGCGCTTCTACTCGTCTGCCTACATAGGTAAGTCGGTTTCTGCTTTGGCAGTCGGCAGTTGTATTTTTATCGATATTTGCATTTAAAATAGATTTTAATCGTTTTCGACATCATTAGTTATGTAGAGGTTGATGGATTTTCCGCTCCTGATTCCGATGTTATAAATGTTCCTGTTCTTGAATTGTTTCCAGGCCACGGATCGGGAGAATAATGGGAAGGATTATGTAGTCGAGTTGCGAATGGGTTTAACTAGACGAAAATAATTGTAATCGTAAGCTTATTCACGAGTTCTGTGTAATGTAATGTAGCATCTGCTGTTGTATCCATGCAGTCTGAACTAGACATATGAGATAAATACAAACTTCATCAAAAATATTCTATCAGAAATAGTTCATAAGCCATTCAACTGCATTATCCTTGAGTTGCACAGTTTTAGATCGGTTGGATAGGAAGGTTAAGCAGCCAGGTAGATGGTGTCTATTGGGTTTGTTTTGACTAAGCACCTGTGCATAAATTTTTCATGCAACTGTGTTTCATTGAGCGCTGTAGAAATCTTGAGACTACGACTGCATTTCGTAACTTTCTTTTTGAGTGCTATATCATCACCCATATACGCACACTACCCAGTTTGAGGAGGAGCAACATAAATGTAATAATATGTGGGTCCCGGTGTTTGAATATCCATCCTTCTTACCTGTTTTCTCTCCTGCTGGACCTGTCTAGCGCTTTCTGTAAATGTCGTCTCAAAACTTTTCTCTTTGTCCTCTGAAGCGTTACGAACAGAAAATGAGCTAACGTATCAAATTTGGAAATAATCCGATTCATAAGCAATATCAGTTATTTCAATAATTGACTTTGCTTCTTATCAGCATAAGTGGCAAAAAGTGATATCATTTCAGCTCTATTTACTTGGCCTGTTCGATTATGACAAGGCTAGTTCTGCAGGTTACAATTGTTGACTGTGATCGTTGATTGAAACCTGTTTGATTGAGCAATCATTGTTTGATGCCTTTGTTATTTCGACAAGGGCACTTTAGAAGTCATGAGATTCTATCAGAATCAAGAGTGTCTTTACATGTTTTTATTTAGGTAAATGAGCCTAACTATTATTCTGCAACAAGGCAAGTTTGAGATAAACAAAAATCTAACACATATGTTACATCTCTTCAAATGAAACCTCTGCAACGTCTTTATAGAGATACAATAGGCTAGAGGATTTTTTTGCGTGTTGTATATAGGAATTGACCGAATAGACAATTTCCATCTGGTACCGAATCCGGTACCTATTTTAATGTACCATTTTCCGGATCCGGTACAACTCAAGTAGTAGTGGGTCGCTACTAGAGCAGCCACTACGGCAAGTACCATTGCCTCATCAGTCGTCGTCATATATGGTGAAGTGTATAATTAAGAATTTTCTTATAATGAGATTTAACTAAATGGACGCTATTTGCTAACCTAGAAACTATATGATTGGGTACTAAATGACATTGATGAAATTATTTATTGAATACACGAGTTCTTAAGTTATAGTTTCAATTTTTTAACTACCTTTTTGCGCGTGTACTATTTGCCAAGGGAGTGAATACTTCCGAATAGTAACAATGAATGGTATATACACAGTCTGTGTTATACTAAATAGCACATCATCTATCCTCAGTGGTAGCATCTCTGGTCTTAGCCTCTTCTCTGGCCTTGAACATTCCTTCTCTGCAAGGGTGCCACTTCTCTCTTCCCCTGCTGCCTTCCAGAGGCGCCTGAAGACTTTCCTGTTCTCCGTTTAGCTAATTGTTGAGTCGTGAACGCCTCTGATCTCGAGTTACACCAGGAGCGCTTCTGAAGGGCTTGTGCTATGAGAAGCGTTTTATAAATGACAAAATAGGCCCTACAATATACATATATGTTTCGATAGCACGTGTAATTTTGTTTGAATACCAAAATACCTGTGTAAACTGTTATGCCTGAACAAGTACACTTATCCCAAGACATCAACGTACTTGTTCAGAGGTAAACTCCTGGGTGAGGATACCATATACAGTGTCCATGCCCTAAGTGCAGACAATCTGCTGTTGGTTTTACCTGCACAGGTGTATATTGTCATGCTCTTGTTTATATATATATATATATACATATATATATATATATATTGTGTGGCACGGTGGCCCATTGGTTAAAGAGGTTGGCCCGTAAAACTCAGCATGCGCTGAGCGCGCGGGTTCGACCCTCATCCGAGGGAGGCGTCACTGTGTAGGTACCTTGAGCAAGTCCTTCACTCACCATTGCTCTGCAGTACAACCGCAATTGCGCCGTCGAGGCGTGTGTACGCACTTATGAGCCAAAACTGTTGGAAGAAGGGTGATATTAAATTTCACACATATATATATATATATAATATATATATATATTATATATTTATATATATATTATATATATATATGTGCCACTTTGCCTGGACTTTAATTGGCCTGTGAATGCATTCTGTGGTATCAATTTTCACATATAAATATACTATATATATTTATTTATATATATATATTATACATATATATATATTATACATATATATAATTTTATATAATATATGTGCCGCTTTGCCTGGACTTTAATGTGCCTTTGAATGCGTTCTGTTCTGCCTGAGTGGACCGCCCTCGTCTGATTCACACAGTTCCGTTTTTGTGGCCTACCATGAGCAGTGGTAAGTAGGCAGGCAGGTTAACCTGAGCAGTGAGTAGGCAGGCAAAGTTGGGCAGAACCGTTGAAGCGCTACTTGCCCAGTGGAGGAGACCTTTTTTCTGCTGGCAGACAGAAGGTTGTACGTTTTTATGTTATGATTAAGTCGTTTGTTGTGACTAAGTTCTCCATTTCGTTAATACTGTTCTGTTATTTGGATTTCTGGCTCAGTGTGTTGTGAACTTTATGCTTGGTAAGTTTGTACAGTTTGGACTCAAGTTGGTTGACAGTGACAGGGTTTATTCGGGTTTGTTTTTTAATACTGTCAGTTAAATAATTAAACAATCAGACTGTTTGTTGAGCTTTCACTAGATTTCAGAACTTTTCTGCCATAAGCAGCTCAAGGAAATGTTTCATCTTTTATTCAGAGACATCTTTACCTTTTTGCCAAAGTATTTTTAGACTGTTGCACTCGCTATTTATTATATCGTTATTGCTCTGTCTGTCCGTCTGTTTCTCAGTTTCACTGTTGTGTTCTCTATTGTTTTACTCTTTAACTCTCTAATGCTTACAGTATTGCTGATAAAAGAATTTTGAGTTGAGCCACTGGTACTGAGTTGAGCCACTGGTACTTGGTTGAACGACACCGTATGATAACAAAGATCGTTAGCGTCGCCCTCCTCCTTTAACCAGGCTTGGGACTGGCACCGTCAGAGTGCAAACAGTGGTAGAGTTTTGCACCACTTGCTCTGTTGGGTTCTCTTTTAATGTGGCGACCGCTGAGGAGTGGGCGAGGGTTCAAAGGGTAAAGGAGGAAATCACCTGCCCTGCAGCTGTACATCCAGTCTAGTTATGATTCAGGCCTGGTTTGTGGTGGGGCACAATAAACTGTACAGCCATTGAGCAATGTTGTTGGTAGGGGGTCAATGTTACCAGATCGTGTCATACTGGCATAAGCAGTTGGCATAGTACCTGAGGCTATGGTCATTCTTGACAGAGGCGTGTCGTGTCGTGTAACTCATGGCCCATCAGTCAGGCCTTTGATTCCGAGGTTTAGAGTGGAGGTATTTTCTCACCTGAATGCAGTTATACTTTGCCTGTTCCTTCCACTGGTTCATCAGTTCAGTATATTGTTTAACTTATGAACTTTTGAAACTGACAAAATTAATATACTTTAGCCAAGGATATATACTAATAATAATGTCATGTTAATGGTACTGAATAGTTATAATAATAGTTATAATAATAATGATGATAATAATATTATTAATAGTAATAATATTAATAATGATAATAATAACAATAATGATGGTTCCTGCTGCTGCCACTATCAATATTTGTCATAGTAGTAGCAACATCTTTATTTATATTAATATTAGTAATATCAGTATTGGAAGTAGTTGAAGCAGTAGCAATTGCTACTGCTTCAACTACTTCCAATACTGATAATACAAATATTGATAATAATAACAATGATAATAGCAATTAATAGTATTAATGATGATGACAGCAATAATCGAAATAATTACAATGATCAATTGTGGCGTAGTGCGATGTTCGGTGCCTTGTGTTCGGAGTATCGCAGGTTCGAACCCACCCGAGTCACTGCATAGCGACCTTGGACAAGTTGCTCACTCATAATTGTCTGTGCAACGGGAAACCACCTCACTCTACTCATCCCCGGGTGGTGTAATGCCAAATGGACCTGCCTTTGGGCATCATTATCCATGATCTGTGTTGCGCAGCTGAGATCAAAAAACAATTTATATGGTGACTGATTTTTTGCCTTTAAATCAATTCCTGATTAGAATTATGTTACAATATCATCGTCATTATCATCATCATTGCCTTTGTCGCTGCTGCTCAGTTTTTACTCAAATGAGTAGCAGGTAGAGATGATAGGAAGAATGAGTGATCTCCAGTGCATGACATTTTGAGCATGCATTCGGTTAGCTGAGCATGGCTGAGCAGTGTGTGAGTCACGAGTGACAAGGAGAGTCGAGCTAATGGATTCTATTGTTAGAGTGGGACAAATTGACATCTGGTGCACTTCAGCAATTAGCCAGAGACGCTTTTATGCCCACTTGCAAGTGCTCTCTAAGTCATTCAGTCGGTCTCATACACGTGGCTCACCTGGCCATAATCCCAATCATAAACCAAAAATTTATAAGCCGTCAGGTACTCTAAGCCGAAGGACAGGGTACCGACTTGTTAGTAAAGGATGCGTCATATTAGTGGGGTTGTCCAGGGATATCTAGGGAAGATTGAAGTTCAGTTGCCAGACAGGCCAGATAGAGGAGGCAGAGGAACGGCTAAAGGGGTGGACTTCGATTAGAAGGAGAAAACATGAACCTGAGAAGTTTTAGGTGAAGTGTGCAAGTATGTACAGCTGTTTTGTTGTTGCTGCTTGACTTGTGCTGGCAAAAGACTCTCATTTTGAAGTTACATGATATCCTTTTGATAGAAGGATAAATGATGTAGTGAAAATTCGACAGGATGTTGATGTGATGCATTTACGACGATTTTTGAGTTATTTATTGAACGTGATGTTAATTTGTAAGAGGCTTAAAACTAAAATGCCAACATAGGAAATTCAACATGGAAAATTTTGCAAACTCAAGAAACAGTTCAAGATGATGTGATATGCATATTCATAAACATTGTCATAAATTCATAATCACCGATAGTCCAATATTCACCAGTAAATCTGCTGGTTACATAACTACAATCGTCCTTGCCATTAGCTAATTTATTAACCATATTGATCATCTTGATTATAATCATTACGGCCATCATCACTGTTATCATTTCTCATCATCATGATCATCTTCATATCTTCACCATCCATTGTCATCTTCATTGATCTTCATCCTTGTCTAGTCGACATCGTAATATATACAACAGACATCTTAGTTCATCTGCCAAATTCCGTGCATCCTAATTATCCTGCTAAGCCCACATGTAGTTGAGCAGTGCTTCTGGCTCCAATGTATTTCTTCCACACAGCCATTTTGAGCTAGGATCTTACAATGGCATTTGGCCGAGGAAACCTATTTCTCAGGGACGCTCTGGGCTACATAAAAGCCGCCCAGTGTGATTGTCGGCTAATAATTGCAGGACTTGTGCATTAATTATTAACAGCTGAATGAATTGATGGATGAGAGCAGGATTCGAGTCCTACGGAAGTTGAAAAGTGTTCCGTTTACCATATATATTATGCAGAATTTATTTCTACTTTCCTGTCAGTGTATATAATAGGTGCCTTGTTAGCTAAAGCATAGAAATGATCTGCTGGTGCTGTTGGTCTATGGTTTGTGGAACAACTGCTTAATTAGTGCCATGACCTTGCAGTTATTGGGTTGTGGCACTATGCTACATACCCAGGAACAGCTCAGTATGCTATAGCCAAGGTGTGCGTCAGAGACATAGTAGGAGTGACCAGAATGAGTTGGTATACGGTGGATGAGAAGAGAGGATGAAGGCTGCATTTAAATTTTAAAAGAATTATAAGGGCAGGTAATCATCTGTTAGGGTTGGTTTCGTTGAGAATGGGAAGGTGAAGTATTACGGTAGGGATTCAGGAAGAGGTGAGACTTCACTAGGAGTGATAATGATTAGAATAGCCTGAGACAGATGATGGTGTGTGTGTGTGTGTGCGTGCGTGCGTGCGTGCGTGCGTGTATTCATACATGCAATGTCGTACATGTTTCCTTAGATGCCCCATGCAGTCTTACACGGGTACATACATGCGTACATTAACACTTGCATGCAGTGGTGGCGATCCCGTGGGTCAAGGGGGGAGTTCGAGGAGACAAGTCCTCCCCGCCTTTCTCAGAGAGGGGACACGTTATACGTTTGTCTCCCCACATTTCCTACCCCTCTCATTGGGTGTCCGTCCTCATCTGTCCAACGAGTTCGCGGCCTCTGCTACATGCATGAATACACTTCATACAGTGTGTTCGTACATACATAGTTTTACATATTTATACATATGTAAATACATATGCACATATTACTTGTCCTGGGGTTTGCATGCGTTGTGTAATTTGTTAGGGGATTTAACCGTTCTACAGATTCCTAAAAATCACGAGCTTCTTCAATTTTTCACTGTAGTCTCGAGGGTTCAGAATTTCAATCAGTAGCACTTACTTACTCAGAGAGTCAGAGGCGAGCGGAAGAAAACCCATATTTCAGGCTAATCGCTAAACCCATGGTGTTGGGTGCTTTTTATACAACTACAGCTGACAACTGGTTGCAGAAGGGCCAGATTGCCACTCCTAGATTTTATACATGATACCATTTATGGTGAGCATTGTTAAAAAACATTGTCTACTGAAGGTCGGAGTGTGAAAGTAATGATTTTAGGTGTCCTCATTAACTCTGATGCCTGGACAATTTGTACATTGCACAATTCTGTCAGTTACATTTTAGTGTTAATTGCCACAGAGGCAAATGAAAATGTCCTTATTGTCTGTTTGCATTAGAATGATTTTGGTGCTGTAGTAGGGGAGGTGGTTGGTGGGCGGAGCAGTTGTACACCTTTCGTTGTTGCTCAATCAATCAATTGAACTTGATACAGCGCCTCAAAGAAATCTACTGCAAGGTACTCTCTGTGCTGGCATGGATATCGTGTTAAATGTCATGGCAACCAATAAAATATATAATTTAATAAAAATATGCTCAGTAAGCTGAAGAGTCACACGTGGTGGGCCCACTCACAACCGTGGAACCGACCAACGGATTCCGGTCGACTGCTGACAGATGGCATGGATGCTGTAAGAGTCTCTGGGCTGGGTTGCGTCGACATGGTTAAGCAACCATTGTCAACACTGATCGCAGACACCGTACGAAGTCGACAAGTAGTCCCTCACTGGTGGAAGATGACGCATGCCTGGAATGCCCTGGATATTGGTAGAAATGGCGTTCGTCGTGTGCAGCTGTGTAAAGGTTTAGTTGATTGTAATCTATCTCATCCGCCTGGGGTACAATCTTAACCAAATGAACCGCTGTGGTCAGTCTATCTGAATAGGCTCAAATGGATCAAGGAGACAGCTGAGGGAAATGCACTGGAAATAACAATTGAAACAATGATCGTGCTTCATAGTAGTCCTTATAATTATATGCATCTGTACTTGATATGCCACTCATATGCCTTCGTGCCTGTATTCGTGTGTGTGCGTGAGCAGCTTTAGCCAGTACGGCCATCTTGCAAGCTGCTCGTGGACAGCCTCCCGTCAAAGGTGTGAAAAGTGCAACCAAACCCATGCGGGAAGTTTGCTGCAGTGTTGTAAATCGCGACTTCAAGGGATGTCTTCGTGCCATTGGACACACACTTTTCTAAGTAATAAAAGTAAAAAAGTAAAAAAAATCTTGGGGGGGTTAGTCCTGTGGTGTTTATGTTCGAGGGGTTTGTTGAGGGGGGAGGTGTTTTTGTCCGCGACCCTCCGCCACAACTTTATCCGTGGAATTGATTGGCAGAGGACAAGTAGCGCACCCTTCTCACAGTTCTATTCCGAGTTCTGTATGAAAAATACTTGAATGTTCTTTGTGATTTGGGTGAACCAATGCGCCACGTTTGGCAAGGAAACTAAGTCAAGCACAGGGAGTGCATTACGGACGAGAAATAATGCGCCCTGCCAAAGATCAGAAGTTTATACTCAAATCCAATGAAGAGCTTCTGACGTAATAGGGTTGATGACTCTTATGAAACGTACTTCCAAGGTACAATTCCTTTTGATATCTCATTGGACAGTGGTCTTCGCTTGTATAGTAGACTTACAGCTCGGCCGGACCAGCTCAGAGAGAAACAAACGCAAACAACAGTGAGCACAGGCAGCTGCCAAGATTGCTCCACGAGCCGAGTGATCTTGGACAACCGCCGTATTTATACACCCATAATGGTCCATGGGCTGATATCCTGTATGCGTCCTATTGCGCTTTGGCTCATGGCTTTATATATATATATATACATACATATATACATACATATATTATAAGTAGATGTATGTAGAGAGACAGGCAGACAGAGAAAGGCCCAGAGGCATACAGGCATTTCAATTGAAAGGAATTGACCGGTGGTGGACTTGAATATGGCACTTCTTGACTGTAGCCCCTCTCAATGAATTCAGGTTTGATTGACAAGCAGTTTGTCGCACAACTGCCCGCCCAGAAAACTTCGAAAGATTTGTTACGGCCTTTGCTTTATCTTACACTGTATCCTTTCCACTGTTTATTGTCAGTGGGGTTTGATTGTCCAGAAATACTGAATGGAAGTCCAATGTCCTGATACATGTATTCATATGTGTATATATATATATATATATACATACATATATATATGTATATAGATATATACACATATACACATATATATATATATATATGTGTGTGTGTGTGCATGTATTTATGCATATATGTGTGTGTGCGTGTATGTATATGTATCTATTTCTTTGTATGTATATCATGTATCTATGTATATGTGTAGGGGCTTATATATACATGTGTATATATGTGCATAGTATATTTGCTTTGTGTTGTTCTCTGTGAATATATAATGAAGAGACTTTGAATGGTGCCAAGCAAAGTGCGTAGTAAACACTTCTGATGGACGTGTTTGGGTCCTTTACGATACGGGATGATATTTCGTGACGGTTAATGTCATGCGTAAATAAGTCGCATGCTAACATCACTGGTAAACTCTCAGGGATGTTCGCGATGGTAACCAGTCCGCAGATGTTATGAAGGAGATTTGGAGGGGTTAAGCAAATATTGCCCGAATAGGCAACAATTGACTGGTCAGACTTGCATGGATGCATGCATTGAATTATACATGCATAAATATTATGTTCATAGCTAAATGACTCACTCACACACACTCACACACACACACATTCACACACACACGCACACACACACACTCACACACACACATGCACACAAATACATAGAAGTTGCTCAAGTCTTTTTTCTTTAGCTGAGGCTGGGCTGGGAGTGCTCCTGAATAGGTTCTTGAAGGGGTGCTATATAAATGCTCAGAAAGAATGAATGAATATTTGTACTTGCAAACACACATATTCATACATACATACATGCATACATACATATATACATACGCACATACACACATACATACACGTAGAGACATCTGACACGTACATATAGACTTAACGGACTTACGTATACGATAAACACATAGGTATGAGGTACCCTATGGATGTAGAAAGCCCAGCACATTGTGGACTTCTGGGACTCAGTGTTATTGGGATAATATTGACAGAGAGGGATCATGAGGTCATGTCAGAATGAGGTTGTGTCATGGTTGAATGCATATCCAGATTGCCTGGTTTGAAGTGCATTTTTTGGGGATTAGAGGACGTAGGCCGTCATCATCCACAGCAGCAAGGGACTCATGGGGTCATGACTCATGCGACGACATGGGGTCATGCGACGACATGGGGTCATGTGAAGACATTGGGTCATGCCGCTACATGGGGTCATGCTATGACATTGGGTCATGCCATGGGTGTAAGTCGATTTTTTCAGTCTTAATTCTTAAATTTAAGTTTTATGGGTTTGGACCTAATTGGGAATGTGAGCGTCTGGATTTAGTTTTCACAAACACATAATTCCCATATCAATAACATATATCTTACATGAAGTTGAGATATATGATGACCAGAGTATGTTAAGAATATATAGTGCCTTGAGATGTGACAAATTCGCTATGCATGTTATGCATTAATACAAGCATGGATGCATTTGGTTAGATAAACGAGATGTAGATACATACTTGTTTAGATATATACTCATATATAAATAGATACCTGTTTAAATTTGCGCTCATGTATGTATGTATTAGGCTATTTATATAGCGCCTTGTTAGAACCTCTCGAAGGTGCTAAATGTAGCTACCCAACAGATCTAAACAAATGCGATTTCAGTAATTTAGAAAAGTTGGCTGCATGTGCATAAGTACTTCTTTACATACGTGCTCTTGTCTTGTAGTTAACTGTTGTCTCATTTATGTTAACCGAAATTCTTTAAAAATATTTTAAAAACCAGTTTTTCCAATTGTTGTAGGCCAGACAGTTGTTTGAAGATTTATGACAAATCTAAACTCTTCAACTCATGCTTGGAAAACTAATAGAGGATATCACGCAAGAAACTGTTACCAAACTGAAAAGTGGATATCAGTAGAATGTCATTGGGGGCCATCATCAATGACCCAGAAACTTGTCTAACTACAAGGAAACGCCTGTCGGCAAAGAACTTACAGATTGACCTGGATGATGAACTGGACATTGGACTGGACAATGCACTGACCACAGAGAGGTCTTCGCAGGAAGCTGATGAGATTTTTCTGACCATCGAGGAGACCTCACCGACAATTGGGGAGACTTTTCAAATTGCCAGGGAATCCACTCCAGCCAATGGAGAGACTTTTCTAACTTCGGAGAAGACCTCACCGGACATTGTAGAGACTTTCCAGACTTCCAGGGATACCTCACCAACCACTGGGGACCTTATCCAGACCACAGGCAAAATCTTACCTGTAATAGAGAAGACTCTTCAGACCACTCCAGAGACCTCACCGGCAGTTGAGGAGACCGTTCCTGTTGGGGAGACTGTTCCACCAACCAGTGGAACCGATACAGTTTCTGAGAACGCTGCTGAACCTCAGAGCGCATTGTGTGACGTTCTTCTGGCGAACTCCTCACCTGAGAACCCCATATCTGATCCCTTACCAGATACAGCTGCCGGCATCGATCGTGATTCGCCAAGAGCAGACGATAAGGATCCGACGGATGCACCTGGAATCGGGGCCGAACCACTGATTCAACAACTTCCACCAGACGAAATAGCCCTTCTCGCCAAACTGGAAGCAGCAAACAGGTTACTTTTTTCATGATTATTATGTTAACAAGGTATTAGTTATCATGATAATTATGTTAATAGGTTATTGTTTATCATTAGCATTATGTTGGCAGGTTATTTTTTATCATGATAATTACAGTAACAGGATATTGTTTATCACGATAACTATGTTAATTGATTTTTTTATCAAGATAATCATGTTGACAGGTTACTTTTTGTCATGATTATTATGTTAACAGGCTATTTCAAAAACATTAACCCCTAGGCTACTTAGATACTGAAGTTTTGGGGCAAAGTTCAGATCGTCTCATTATGTTTTCGAAAACACATTTTGAGAGATCCTATGATGCCAGCAGATGGCGCATAGACACCAGAAGCTGTTGAATTTAAAAAAAACGTAGTTCTAAACTGAAGTGTAAACATTGAATTATGTCACAGAGCACTTTCCTATTAATAGAGTTGGTCGTGATGCCAACAGAATTTTGAAGTCACTCATGCGTAATGATTGAAAGGGATCGTATTGATGTGTGGTGCTGGGGCAATCTTGTGGTGTGCTTTGATTTCAAGACAAAGAAGAGAGATAGAATTTTCGTTTTTATTGAGTGCAGTAAAGACCCATGCAAACATGTCATTCAGAGATTTTCATATGTTACCACTTGTCAACCAGCTTTTTTTATGTAAAATGGATTATGTTGAAAAAGTCAGTATATAGTGAGGTACTTCTGTTCTTGTACAGGGCGAATTGACCAGTATGTCATGTTCAACTAGCAGCTTAGGGGACATAACACCACTTTGTGTTTGGGGAACAAACACCACTGGTATGGTAGGAGAATGTTCCACTTTGCGTTTTGAGGGATATTAACATTATCCAAATGTGTCTGGGGTACATTACACCACTTTGCTTGATGAGCGGGACACGTAAACTACAAGCACATATAATCCAGACCATACTGTTTATATGGAGCAAGGTAGAAGTACTTTAACCAGAGGGCAAAGTGGAACATGTGCAAGTGACAATACCTAAGTGTCTGTGAGGCTGCTAAATGAGAACAGTCTTGGAGCTACTAGTCAGACGTATGAGATGTTTTGAAGCTACTCTCATTTCCGTGCGTCATATTTTTAAGATTCGTACCGACAGCTTAGTAAAATGTATTTTGGATTTATTATCTTTGCTAAAGAATCGGCGGGTTTTTGGTGACTTGTTGAATAAATGCTGAATTTATATTAATTCACCACTTGGTGTTTGCAAGAAGCATCTGGAATTTTCATCTTAGGATTGAGTGATTTCACTGTGTTCCATTGGGTATGACCCTTGTATCTGTGGCTGACTTTTGTGTCTCTTCTTTTGTCTGCCTCTCTCATCGTTTCATGTTTTGTTTTGTATATGTGAGTGATGGTACGTGTACCTATTACTCAACTGAAATGAAAATTAAGAAGTTTTCTTTTTACATTGTGTTAAGACTCAGAATTTATTGAAACACACTGTCGTCGTGCATGACTTGCTTAGTTCCAGTACGAAATAAATTTTCAATTGTATTGTATCGTGTCTTTGGACATTGTATCTGTGTTTACCTTGTCTATATTCGTGCCTTGTTTGCTTGTCTTGTGTTCCTGTGACTGTTTTGCATGTTATGCATTTTTTTTTAGGTATGTACACCTGTCTTTTAAGACAGGTTCTGTAGCACTCTTATGGATTATATAGATAGAAGCCGCTTTTAACTTGAGTCATGCATTTATGTTGCCCCTTTTAATGTCGTTCCTCTAACTGTGTGCTTTTTAGGCGACTGGAGGCTGATCGAAAGTCCCTTCACTCGATAAGTCCCCAGAGTCAGCACAGGGCGTTGTCTGATAACCCACAAACCGGGGAGTCTCGTCTGGGTCATTCTCGTCACGGGTCTCTGTCGAGCCAGGTGTCCAGCCTCTCCGCTTCCAGCTCATCCAGCAGCCCTCCGATGGAAGAAGGTAAAACTTTTTTCCAGCCTTTCAGAGCATCTTGCAATTGTATTTATTAATTTATATGGCGCCGCTCACAGCAGTGACTATTCCGTAGTGCTTCCAGTGAAGAACTCCCAACACGAGTGGAAATGGTTTATGGAGGGAGAAGGATGCAGGAGGAGACTCCGAAACAATGGTGACATTTAGAGAAGGTAATGGCATTTCATTTGGAAGGTCCAATGGTGACATAAGATCTAATTTTGTCATAGAGAATTTGACTTTCTCTTAATGTTGATTGTGTTGCGCTTTTTAGGTTTGTGTGTTTAAGTGATTCGAAGAAAGATACCATATAATTTAAACACTAGAATATATGCATAGATAATATAGATTTTATCTATGCATATAGTCTAGTGTTTAAATTCTGCCTAAGACCATTGGTATATATAAAAAGAGACACATAAGAATAATAATAATTTTCGTTTATTTTTCAACTGACAACAACACGGTATGGTTACAGACACAGTATGAACGAATGATGTTGTCAGCCACGCAAGGCACCCAGTACACTATACATGTGAATATAATTTGACCAACGCCGTTGGTGAGTTTCAAACCTGGTTCCTCAGCTCTGTGCCCCAGTGTGTTTTCCATTACCTTAAGCACACTCGGAGCCTCTCCCCTGTGTTGCCCACCCCACATCTGTACCCATGGCGATGGGTATAGAGGCCTCTTGATGGGTACAGACGCCTCTTGATGGGTACAGATGCCTTTTGAGGGGTTTATAACTATATATGCGTCTTGCAATAAGGCCCCTAAAATGCCCCTTGGGGTACAAGTTTATCAGTGCCTCTGCCAAAGGATTGAGATGTGTCGGCACTCTGCAGCAGAGGTTAAAGATGGTCAGTTGTCAACTTAACACTAACAACATGAAATCAACAGAAAAAACTACAAGTGATTCAATTCACACAATTCTCCAGGTCAGATAACAGCCCCAAAAACCTTCCTTTTCCACTTTCGTTGAATTCTTCAAAATTTTTTGTGCATCATTTTCCAGCGTTTCCTTACTTTATTCCGATGAGCTTTGTAAGAATAAAATGGTCAGAGATATTAATCGAATTGGTCGTGATAAAGTTGTTTCTGCTCTTATGTCTGTAGTACCGGATGACTTGTGGTCCACCTGGAAGTCTCTCGTTGATGATTGGGACAACAAATCAAAACGGAAATCATTTAATCTCAAGGTAATTGCCTTCAAAACACAAGTCTTTTAATGTGAAGGTAATTACCTTCAAAACGGTGCAGTGTTACGGTGCTGCAGAAATTGACATTTTCACCATCGTCATACATAAAAATATATTATTTTTTTTATGAATTGCTAATTGAATGGTTGAATGAATGGTTGAATGGTAAGACACTGGTGTTACTATTTGACAGGAACTTGTGCGCAGAGGTATACCGATGCACTTCCGTGGAACCGTTTGGCCGATGCTGTGCAATGCTCACGTCTCTGAGGACAGGGTGAAGTACTCGGAGTACATGCGGATGACGTCGCCGTGCGAAAAGCTCATACGACGGGACATCGCAAGGACATATCCGGAGCATCACTTCTTCCAGGATAAGAACGGATCTGGACAGGAGATGCTGTTCAATGTCATGAAAGTAGGGAACCTGATAAAAAATGATGGTTATGGCTAACCTAAGATAAAGCATTGTATTTGAAGGTAAAGGAA
Source organism: Bimastos eiseni (assembly GCA_959347315.1). Lineage (NCBI taxonomy): Eukaryota > Metazoa > Annelida > Clitellata > Crassiclitellata > Lumbricidae > Bimastos > Bimastos eiseni. The sequence goes on from OY365817.1 coordinate 25,108,550, forward strand.
GGAGAGGTCCCAGCGCTTGAACAGCCCCGAGCTGACTCTGGCTCTGACACTTGCCTCTTAAGGGCTGTTCCAAAGGAACAGGGCCATGTCCTGCGCCAACTGCTACCCCCCCCCCCAGCCATGCCCGTCAAATGCACTCTCAAATGCCAAGGCTAAGAAAATTAAGTTGCTAACACTTCATGCCCGTGGCTGCCTTAGGGTTGCTTAAGGCATTATTTCTCAAATAAATGTTTTAACTTTGAAGCAAAACAATAGTTACATACTGCTGCAATGTTAATTTAAAATTAGACTCCTGCTCGTGGACTACCAGTCAGATGGCCGCAGACCACTGGTGGTCCGCAGACCACAGGTTGAGAACCTCTAGGTTAAGGTACTACACTTCTTCTACATGAAAAGACTTGCATAATGTGTGCCACATCTTAATGAAGTTCTGTCTTTTGTCTTTGAATTGACTGAACTCGGCATGTTTCTTGTGACGTTTTTCAGGCGTACTCCTTGCACGATCGGGAGGTCGGTTATTGCCAGGGAACTGGTTTCATCGTTGGTCTTCTTCTGATGCAGGTTCGTAAATTGAAATATTCAGTCTTTGTGCCAAGCTTTTCATTGCATTTTCAGCTAATTCTCATGTTAATTGTAATTTCGACAATTTATATGGTATCAGCATATTATCAAGATTGGCCACTTCTGGGGTTCTTTGACATGAAACACCTGTCAACAGAAAGATCAAGATTGACAAATTATCGTAATACATATTTGAGTATTTTTAAAAGCTTGCTCTTGAAGGGTTTGAATACATTTAAATTTGATTCTTATTCTTTTTATCTGTTGTTTGTGTGATTCCATTGTTTAAAGAAATGATTCATGTTCAGTCAAAATAGTCTTCCTCATGTCAATAGAGATGAACAAAGCAGGTCAAGACTTGCTTTTGTTTCGTTGGTTTATTCTTGAATAAAATTGTCGTGCGACAATAACAAGGGTATTTCTTGCCCAATAGATAGAATTTTGTGGGTCCCAGGTTTAGGGGATCCTGTGAGAACGCATACGCGAGCAGATATCTACAAAAACGATCCTTATGACGAAGTTGGAAAAAACCTCTATCCCGATGTTGCTGTGATTAACGGTATTTTTATTTTCAGATGCCGGAGGAAGATGCCTTTGCAGTTTTTGTAAAAATCATGCAATGCCTTCGTCTGCGTGAGCTCTACAAGCCTAACATGGCCGAGATTGGTCTGTGTATGTTTCAACTTGAAGCTATGATTCAAGTAAGTACTCGAATGTGTAGATGCATTGAAGTCTGTCAGCCCGAGCATAGACAAATAAATCATTTTCGTGACTTATAGGCACCTCGAACATAGAGCTCAAATATCACAAACACTCACCACAAACTTGCGAAGTGAATTCTGGTATATAACTCTGTTATACCGACCAAAGACATTGCAAACTTCTATTGCTCAATGAGGATATGCTGCCAACATGAACTGCAAATTATTATTACTGTTATTTGACATCTTACATAGATGAAAAACTGATGGCATTCCCATGCTAGACAACAAACAAAGAGTCTTTGCCTGTCATTATTATTGTTATTTTTATTATTATTTTTATTATTTCAAATGTGAACTTGTCAATAAAATGAGTCAATAATGAGGAATATTATTATTCTGGAGCAGCTGCTCCCTCGTCAAGATCCATCTGAGCAAAACTTCCTCGGAAGGCAACGGCGTTGAAGCGTTGCATGTGATTGAGAGGCGCTGGTGAAGGTGCGAAGACTCTGGGATCAGCGGTGATGAGAGTTAATCGTCTATTATTATTATTGTTATTGTTATTTTTTTTATATTATTATTATTGTTATTGTTATTTTTTATTATTATTACTGTTATTACTATTATTGTTATTATTATTGTTATTTATTACTGTCATTGTTATTATTATTATTATTATTATTTTTATTATTATTACTGTAATTGTTGTTACTCATATTATGCATTTATTATGCGATCTAATGACAAGTCATCAGTAGATGGTGCCAAACAATAGTGGATGAATGACTTGCTTAAAGTCCCTAAACAGTAATTGTCTCAGTAGACATGAACCTGATATCTAGACATTACGAGCTGAGTGCTCTAACCCATTATCCACCTACGCCCAACACAGCTGGTAGGTACACGACACCTGTCCACCATAGTCAAGTGCTACATTTGGAACAGAATAAACACCAGAGTCGTGTGTCGCTTGTGCGTGTTTTCAGGAACATTTGCCGGAGCTGCACAGTCACTTCCAAGTCCACGGACTCTGCATTTCCATGTTTGCCGCTCCTTGGTTCCTGACGCTTCTGACGGCTTCCCTTCCGCTGTCGATCGCTTGTCGCGTCTTCGACATTTTTCTGCTAGAGGTGTGTCGTTCGTAGTAGCGCTCTGTTCAATCAGTCAATCAAAAATACTTGATATAGCGCTCCTTCAAGGTATCTACTCAGAGGCGCTGTTATTTTCATCTTATTTGTAGATGAATGCTGTCTAATGGCAAAGCTTCTATTAGAGGCACTAATTGAATGGCAGCAAAGGAAAAGTTTCTCATCTTGTTGTTTTGGTTGTGTGTCTCCCGATCTTTCATATAGCCATGTTTCAGTGCCCTTGGAAAGTTTTTAAGAGGCATTGGCTATAGCTATCAATCAATATAAAGGGGTTATTGTACCTACTGTCTGTCATTTCTCTCTCTGTCTGTCTGTCTGTATGTCACTCTCTCTCTCTCTCTGTCTATCTCTTTTGTTTGTCTCTGCCTGTGTGTCTGTATGTATGTCTGTCTGTGTCTGTCTCTCATTCTCTCTCACTGTCTGTCTATCTGTTATTCTCTCTCATTCTCGTTTTTTTCTATTTCTGTTGGTCTGTGTCTGTCTCTTTCTGTCTGTTGGTATGTCTGTCTGTCTCTTTCTGTCTGTTGGTATGTCTGTCTGTCTCTTTCTGTCTGTTGGTATGTCTGTCTGTCTCTTTCTGTCTGTTGGTATGTCTGTCTGTCTTTCTTTTTGAGAAAGAGGGATGTGGTTGAATTAATTATACATATAAGTGACTGTCTTGAATGAATTGCCCAGCCATCCCCTGCCGTCTCTTCGCTGAATGCCGTGAAAGAACCATGGAAAAGCTGCACTCTTTCATTTACTTTTCAACATGTCAGTAGAATTGAGTGCTGCTGTTTTGCTGGTTTTGAATCGTTTTTGATTAATTTAAATTTTTTTAACACTTAAATTCTGCTGTTTCTTCTTGCAGGGACTTGAGATCATCTTCCGAGTGGGGTTTGCCATTCTACAGATATTCTCCGCAGAACTCCAGGCAGTGGATATGGAGGAAATGATTAAGGTGACTATGTTGAATTATGGAGCAGCTTACTTGCATCCCATGTCAAAGTTGACTCTGTGAGCAGATATCTATTTATCAAAATTGACCTTCCATTATTAGTGTTCGCTTTTGTTTATCACTTATAAAAATGCTGAAGTAAATTATTGTTTGTGGCAGTATAGTGTATTGCAAATGACCTATCCTGTTTTGAGAAGCAACTTACTTACTTATTTATATATTTTCTGAGTTTTTCTGATTTTCTGATTCATGTAGGTACAAGGACAAACACGTAGGTTCCCTCTGCGTTGAATTCATGACTGTGTGGTGTACATTTTTAATGAATAATGAACTTAATTGAATTAGCCTCTTATTGAAGAATAATTAATAGTGCCTGCTGTATGATTCTCACATCATTCATTCATTACTGAACTGTTTTTTATTTCTAGATCCTTCAGAAGGATCTGCCAATTCGACTAGAAAATGAAACTGAACAACTCTTTTCAACAGCTTTTCAAGTCAAATACAATGCTCGTAAAATGAAGAAGTAAGTTCTTTAGCTGTGTCATTAATTCTCTTCTTAATTCTCTTATTAATTCTCTTATTAGTTCTCTTATTAATTCTCTTATTAATTCTCTTATTAATTCTCTTATTTATTCTCTTATTTATTCTCTTATTTATTCTCTTATTTATTCTGACATCAAAGTTATTCAACTGTTCGTTTGTTTATTAGTAACCAGCTGTTGCCTCGCTAACAGTCATATTTAGGACTTGTGAAAAAGCAGTACTTTGAGTTTTTAGAGAAATATCTGCACAGGGAGATAGCAAGAGGTGGGCTTTCATTGGGATGGATCAGAGATTTGTGTCTTCAGTTTCCAAAGTCTCTGGGTTGTAGCATAATAGCCTGCTAATGATTGTGCTATGTAAATTGTCATCATTACAATTACTGTTACAATTTTGACTTTTTGTCTGTCTGTATCTATAGTGTATGTGTTAGTCTGTTTGTATCTGTATCTTGTATGTCTTCATGTCTGTATGTGAGTATGTGCTTGCATCTGTTCTGTTTGTCTATCTCTGCCCAAGAAACGCATACCGACAGGCACAGTGGTTGTGTGTGTGTAGATGTGTGTGTGTGCGACGCGTGCGAGTGTGTGTTTGTCTGTGTGTGTGTGTGTCTGGTTTTGCCTATTTGTCTGTCTTTCTATCTGTTTGTGGCGCTGCCTGATGGTGACTCTTTCAACATGTGTTTGCAGACATTGTCAGTTAATTGTGTCACTTTGGAACTGTCTTTTGTAGACCTAGTCACTCTACCTGTCTTTCTCTTACCCTCCTAATAGACCTGGGTCTATTTGTCGCGTATTCATAACCTACCCATGCACCACTGTTCTCATGACTATACTAATTCATCGGCTTATTTAAAATTTGACCATGCAGCGGCATTGTGATTTTCGTTTCATGCTTAGTATTGATTGAGCATTAGTCCACTCAGACATCCAATGCTTTGCATTTAGTGATGCGTAGATGAATATTTTAAGATCTTACGAGGTTATAGTGAAGCGAACAAGGATGCCACCGTTACTGACAGTACCTGCATCCATCAGTGTGCTACATGCTCAACATAAAAGCAGGGTGCTCGTTAGGGTGTTGGACTGTCGATCGAGAGGTTGGGGTTCGAATCCTGATTGGGGCAGAAATTGGTTAAGGATTTCGGCTCCACCTAGGTTCCCCAACCAAATCAGCCATAATGAGTACAATGACCGCACACTGTCGGGGGAAGATGAGATGGCAAAGGAGAGGATTTGTCACACGCCCTCATATGCCAGGGCTAAGAAAATGAAGTCGCTAACGCTTCATAGTTCATACCAGTGGCTGCCTCTTGACTAGCTTGAGGGACTGCTCTTCTGCTACTTATGATCAAGGCCCATTGATGTGCCATCACCTTCTCTATGGTTTACTACCAGTACTAGTTGTGTTTGTGTATTCTGGTTGACTTCCTGTCAGTACTTGATCGTAATCGTAAACTCCCATTACTAATCAAATTACTCTAAAGCTAAGCCCAGGGCACCAGCTTGTTCACGAGGACTGACCTAGTTTTTTATAGTTTCCATTCTCTGTCTCTCTCTGTCTCTCTCTCTGTCTGTCTCTCTCTCTCTCTCTGTTTGGTCTGCTTCCATTGGTTGGTTCTGGTGCTAATAACAATTCTATCTGGTAGTGGTTCCATGCTGTTCAGTTTGACATATTACGCTAAAGGACCTTTTACGAACTGGTTCTCTTAGTGTGCAGCCTGTCACTAGCTGGTTCCCTTGCACGCAGTAGGTCGCATTGATGGACACTGATGGCGAGACTACGTACAAATTATAATATTAGTCAGTAACAGTGTTAGACAAGTGTACACAAACGCATTGCCTCGGGACATGCACTTGACAAAGAACACCAAAACTTCATCATCATCATCGTCATCATCATCATCATCATCGTCATCATCATTGATGGTGAACTTTGTTCTATAGTAATCTCTGTTTACCAGACTTGTCACTGGCTTTAATTGGGGAGTGAATTTGTTCCGCTTTGTACCGTCTGAGTCTGAAAATGAACTGCAATTCTTTGCCAGAGCTCCTGTCGTGTTCATTGACGCGTGTAGAGTATTTCCGAGTGTATACAGGACCTCCTAGTGTGGACTGGGTAGTGTTGTGTAGTGTTGACGTTTACCTAGATGCTTTTAACTGAGTTACAGGACCAAGTAGCACAACCTGCGGAATAGCTACTTCAGTCTTATGTAATGTAAAATTAACTTACATCTTAATTAGAATGCTGATATTTGTTGGGATAGTCAAATATTCATGACTTACCTTCAGATCATCGGAGATTTTATTCAACTACAGCAACTAGTTTGTGCATACAATATGGAACATTTGAGATAAGATTAAACTTCAATAAAGAGTTTTGGATCCAAATGATAACAACTAAACTCTGCAACAGAACTTAATGCTATTTGTTTCACTGGGAGAAATAGTTTTTGGCTGCCCACAACTTGAGCTTAAATCTAGACGTCTGCAATTTTTTAAATGACATTAAAGAGTTTTGATTATCACTCTACAGGTGCAATGTCAGCTTAAATCCTGACACATTTGAGATTTGTCTTACCAGAATAAAAGAGTCATGCCCCACTTGGACATATCTTCCTATGAGTAGACATGTTTTTATCCATATCTATAATGACTAGACAATTACCATAAGAACCGGTCTGGCATCTATCAGGCATTAGGGAACAAGTGCATTTAACTGTGGAATGACTCTGAATATGAATTTATTTAGAGACTCTGAAGTCTGTTGAAACATGTTTGCTGCCTGCGAAATCCTAAACTTTGGCGTCAATAACTCCATGATAATTAGATGTTGTCAGGTGTTGACATTTTCGATAATGTTATCGGCTTTGAAGTTGGAACTAAACGCACAGGTTGAACCTAATGAATATTCATTAAGCATGGGGGTCAAAGTGCATTTGTCTTTATCGGACAGAGCTGCGCAATAATCAATACATGATTAAGCACTCGGCTGTTACAGTGATCGAGGATTAGCTTTTCTGAATGCTAATCAGAACACAGTATGCGATGAATGAAAGGCTTGACGACTTTGATTTTGGGTAAGAAAAGGGTTGAGATGATTGCTTATGTTTCTTGTTTTACAGGTATGTATAGGTAGATATTGAGGGTTAAATAAATTAGGAATGTAGATTTTGGGTGTTTATTGAATAGGGAATGTAGATTTTGGGAGTTAATTGGATTGAGAAGGTAGCTATTTAGGGTTAATTGAATTTAGAAGGTAGATATTGAGGGTTAAATAAATTGGGAATGTAGATATTGAGAGTTAATTGGATTGAAATGGTAGATGTTGATAGTTAAATGGATTGAGAAGGTGGATATTGAGGGTTTAATTAATTGTTTATGAAGATATTGATGTTTGAATTGCCTCTGAGGGCAGATATTGGGAGTTAAATTATTTGCTGAGGTTACTTCCTTGAATAGATGCATATGTTTCGCATTTTTGGTAGGATAGGTATTAGGCAATCAAACTATTTGTTAAATCCCAATTACAATCTTCATGGCTGTGACCCAGATAAATCTAGGTCAGGGCATGGCAAGACACTAAGGTCACCGCGAGCAAATGGGACAGTTTTTTTAGAAGCACCTTTGATTTTCCTTTCCTTTTGAATGGTTGTTGATGATGGTATGTGTGTGAATGGTAAATGGAATGGATTTGAGTGTGCCACCTACTTAATTGAAAAGTTTTTTCATTGCAGGTTGGAGAAAGATTACAATGCATTGAAAATGAAGGAGGACGAAGAGCAGACTGAGATACGAGTGAGAAACTACTTGCAAATGTTCTCGTTAACTGGGCAGAACTTGCAACTGTGTTAGGAATTGATAAAGACAACTTAACTGTAATGAATAAATTAATCAATGCAACTTGAGAGAGCGCCTCTTCAAGAAATATACTCTCTGCGCTAGCATACATGATGTTAAATGTCACTTCAATGACTGTTAGAACAGTTAGCAAACCAGTACACAGTAAGCTAAAAGAGTCACCAATGGTTGGCCGACGCACAAGCGTGGAACCAGCCAATGAACTCCCGTGCCTTCCTTGAAAAGTTCAGAGGTGTGCTCTGAAGTTGGGCTACATGAAAGTCGAGAATAGTAAACAGACTGGTTAAATAAACCATCAGATGCTCATCAAACCTTGTACTATGCTTAACTATTAAAGTGGTGCTACATAAATGAACACCTGTGATTATGTTTTGCTACATTACGTTGTTTGTTATACAGAGACTGAGGACTGAGAATCGTCTGTTGAGGCAACGTATAGACAACATGGAGACAGAGACTGCAACACTGGCCGACCGATTAATTCAAGATCAGGTCAAGTACGCCCAACAGTCGGAGGAGATCTATACGTTACGACGAGCGGTCTCATACACACGACGACAGAGTGTCGAGGCATCGGGCTATGGTGCAAAATTGGATGACCTGGACAAGGTTGTGATTTGTCGCTAATGAAAGATTTGTTGATAGCATAATGGTAGCTAACTACTGCTTTTGTTAGTATTGCTAACTAGCTGTTGTCAGGTATTCACAACATATTGGTGGCTGGCTGTTGTTATTGCTGTTATTGCGTTTTGCTATCGTCAGAAGCAGCGCTTCAGAATGGTTCATCGTACTAGATTCGCTTTACAAATTCTTACAATACAATAATGATCCAGTTGGCTATACCCAGAGTGCACTACATGTATGTTTTGATTTGAATTTGCATGAATTTAGTATAGCACCTCTTCAAGACGACTACTCAGAAACGCTCCCAATTCCGGCCTGAGCAATAAAAAACAGTCTTGAGGTGTCAATGAAATGTATCAGAGGTACCCTAGGTAGGGATGATCGGAGAGAGACCATTCCGCGCTGTAGGGCCAGCACTGGCGAACGCCCTGGACTGTGTGATGGTTGTGCGAGCAAAAGGTACAAAGAGAGTGTGTTGAGAGGCTGAACGTAAAGATCGATGACCTGAACATGCTGTGACAGGAACAATAAGGGATTTCAAGTAGACTGGAGCTCAACCCAATTTGATGGTGTGTTTGTACCGGTGGTTAACAGAATCTGTAACTTGGAGCATTTTGAAAACACACAGCTTGGTATGGTAGTGTATATCAACTAGAATAAACTAGTAGAATAAACTGCTGTTCATGAAATCCTACTAACGAGTTTAATTGACTTGTTCTCGATCAGGACGGCCTTACTTCGGGCTTTGATGAGGACGTTAATGGGAGCACGGTCGAACAACTGCAGAAAACAGTGGCAGATATGGTTAACGAAGAGATCAAAGCAAAGGCCGTCATTCAGGACTTACGCACAAGGATACAGGAGCTAGAAAAGGTATGTAGTTGGAGAAGTCGAGCTCCCGTATTCCCTGTGGATATGGGGAGCGGTGGTGTAGTGGTCTGCGCTGTGCTTTGTTAACGGTGGGTCGCAGGTTCGCATCTGTCACAATCCACTGTGTAGCGACCCTGGACAAGTTGCTCGTGCATTATAGTCTGTGAGGGAGACAACAAGAAACCACCTTGTTATCTTCTTTGTTATCATCCTTCTTCGTGTTATCATAAAAACTAGTGGACCTGGCTTTGGGCAGTGAACAGAGAACTTGCCATCACCATCATTATGATCCTGTGTGGATAAAACAGATGAGCACGAGTTACCCAGAGGCGGTTTAGCTAGAATTGCTCTTTAAGTTGGAAAAGGAAAGATCTCTTATGGCTACTGTCAGATTAAAACTCAGAGCAAATTCCCTGCTGAAGACTATCAATGGTTGGAAAGAGAATTACGTAGTCTTATTCATAAATACGTGGCTTAATTACTTTCCTCTCTAGCCAGTCAGTCTGGCTATACTGCGCTCATAACTCATACTTATCATTGTACATCTACAGCAAATCACACAGTCATGGTATCATGGGCAAAGTCCCCTTCTCTTTTGGGCAGAGCTCCTAGTTCTCTCCCCTGGTCAGTTTTGGAGGTGCTTGAAGACCTTCCTATTTACCACCTACCCGCCAACTTTGATCAGGAGCACTGCCAGTTTTGAGTGGTGCTTTAAAAATCTTACAATTACTTGGCTTATTACTCAGAGAGTACAGGTTTGAGCCTCACGAGACGATTATTGAGCAGAACCTTTGCTCATAATTGCTCAGTACCATGGATCAATGCCCGATCATTAGATAAATGTATAATAATCACAATAATTGAATTATAATTATCTGTATTCAATGGATCATCAATCTGTTGGTGTTAGTCGCTGGTGAACGTGTGTTTTTCCTTCCTGTATTTCAGGCTAATCAACACGCTTGCTCTGAGCCAAGCATCGATGTTCAGAATCTCCAGGATCAACTGATTGCGAGTAAGATGCGTGAGGCTGAGGCGAACCTCTCAACAAGAGAACTCGAACAGAAGGTTAACGAGCTTGAGAAGTACTGGCAGGTAATAGTCAAGTTTATTTCATAGGTTTTTAAAATGAGGATTTAAGAGGCTAAGATGTACAGCTAAAGAAACAAATAGATATTTAGATACAGACACAAACACAAAGATACAGGTTAAACCATACTACATAATCCATTTGTTTGTGTCTGTTCCTGTGTGTGTCTGTATCGATGTGTGCCTGTATGTGTATGTGCCTGTATTTGTATGTGTTTGTGTCTGTACCTGTAATCCTGTATGTGTCTGTTTCTTTATCTCTGTGTGAATGTTTCTGTACATGTATGTGCTTGTGTGTGTATGTGTCCATCTGTGCACATCTGTCTTTATGCGTCTCTGTCTGCGTGTTTTGCTCTGTCTGTGTCTATCTGTCTGTGTCTGTCTTTCTTCGGGAGCCACACTGTGTCGTTGCCTGTCATTCTATCTCTCTGTCTGGTTTTGCCTGGTTCTGATGCTATAAATAGGATATAACTTTCTTCCTCTTCTTCTGTCTCCTCCGTCATGCATGCGCGTACGATGGCTCGGGCCTCAACAAGATGTCTCCAAGCACCTCAAATAGGATATACCTGTATACGAGATACTTAAGATAATAATAATGAAATAATACTTGAAAGAATAATAAAATTATATATATATATATATATATCATCTCAATAAACGAAGATATATATATTTATATATATATAATTATTATTCTTTCAAGTATTATTTCATTATTATTATCATAGGTGTCATCTCAGCAGAGCTCAGGGAGTTCTGGAAACATCCCAGATAGGCAGTGGCATTTTCCTCTTGAAGGACCACTAATATCTGTAGGAGTAGGTGTTATATTACTACTATTATTATTAATTAATTAAATTTTTAACACAAACATGTTGTGCCAAAATGTTTATCTGGGGCATGGTAGAAACATGCATGCATAGAAGTCATATTTTCTATTCTTATCTTCTGATACAGAAGCATCTTGAGTCTGTAAATAGTCCGGATGTCAAATGGAAACTTGGAAGGTCGAAACTTCAGGAGGTCTCTGATGAGTTGATGTCGGCTAAGATCCGCGAGGCAGGGATGACGGCCGAGATGACGGAACTCAAGCAGAAGTTTATGGAGCTAGAAACCAAAGTCAGTTTCCACTGTGGATATACTCTTACCAGATCATTGTTTTCCTCTGTTGTTTTCCATATATTGTCTAATAACAAAAATAAAGTTGCTGTTAATTTGCTATTATCTTGATCCTTCAGAAGTAAAAGGAAGCTGTAATTGTCATTTGGCCGAGCTATAGCTGTCATTTGGCCATTACCGTTTGGCTATTATCATTTGGCTATTGTCATTTGACGATTGATGTTTGGCTATTGTTGTTTGACTGTTGTCATATGGCTGTTGTCTTTTGGCTGTTGTCTTTTGGCCATTGTCTTTAGGCCATTGTCTTTATGCAGTCAGGATAGCACTAACTGACAGTTTCGCTCAGCCTTAATCTTTGGCTGTATTAAATTGATTAATCCGAACACCTGCAGAACTGAAGATGGGCTATGGGGGAGGAGCAGGCCATTCAAACAGGTGGGATCAAAATAAGCTGTCAAAGGCAAAACAGATTACCTTTAGCAGATTTCTTATTGTTTGTTTCTTTATTGTTTGTTACTTTATTGTTTGTTACTTTATTGTTCGTTACTGTATTGTTTGTTACTTTCTTCTGATTGCGTTCCTTTGTTTATGTTTTGTAGAATCATATCCACGAACGACAGATCAAACGTCTCGAGGGAGAGAACGAAAGGCTGAAGGATGGCAACTTAGAACACGAGGCAAAGGAAAAGGAGTTGGAGAGTCAGGCCAATGAGTTGGCCAGACAAATCGCAGACATGGAAGCCAAGGTATGTAGAGTCACAATGCCCTCGATATCCTCTTAATGAAGTAAATGAATCAATGAACTTGATATAGCACCCCTTCAAGAAATCTACTCAGAGGCGCTCGCTGCGCTAGACTACATGATGTTAAATGTCATCGACGACTGTTGGAACAGTTAGCAAAACAATGCATAGTAAGCTATAAGATTCGCCAATGGTTGGCCCACGCACAAGTGTGGAACCAAACCAATGGATTCCCATCAACAGCTGACATTGAAGTGGTTAATGTTATGTAATGAAATCTGAAAATAAAGATAAGCATCAGGTAACTGTTTTAGGCGTGGCAGCCAATCGGGTAAAGAACTAATCTTGTAACGTGGGTTGTGTGTTAGAATCTCCTCTGAAAAGGTTATTGTGTAGGAACCTTATGCAAATCCTTTACTCACAACTGCTTGTTGTTTATCAATAATATGTAAGTCTGAAGTTAGTTTAAAAACCATCCTTTGCCATCTAGTCTGGCTGTCGATCTTTTCAACTCGCTGGCCAAAAAAGTCGATTGATTGATTGATTTATGTTGATAGAAAAAGGAGGAGGAAATAATGTCGAGGATCAAAGAGGCAGAGCATTCGCAGCTGTTGGCAGAAATGAGACAGCGCATCGCAGAATTGGAAATACAGGTAGTGTCTTATTCGGTAAACACCCTTTCAAGATATCTGGAACATCTGCTCTGCTGGCTTAGAGAATTTATTATGTTTGAAATGTTTAGATTTTTGAAACTATGCAGTTCATATCAGTAATATTTGTTCATTTCAGTCGTATTTTAGTGATATTATTTTGAGTACTATTTGTTCACCTTTTGTGTTAGAATCAAGAACTACAGACATCTGCCCAGTTGCATGAGCGTGGTGTTGGTGGCGATCACCAGGACTTAGAAAACAAGATAGTTGATCTGCAAGAAGAGGTATGCAAGAAAGTATCGATGTTTGTTTTCTACCATGTTGCTTTCATCAGGATTGCAGAATTACAGGCATTTAAATGTTTTTTTAATAAATATGACATTGTTATAAATTTTGCTTGTGCCAAGTTATGTACAGTACACAGGCTGATTTTTTTTAGAAAAGTGTGAGCAATTGTGCTCAAGGTTTGACACAGTGCATGTGTTTACGAGTGAAGGCTTGATAAGATGTACGCTAGAAAGTCAGTATCCTGTGCTCTCCTTCTGTGCCAAACACAGGGCTTACCACAATTAATCATGATTGTGTTATACTAAGTTCATATTCTGTAGCTGGACTACTTTTGACTACTCTCTAACCAAGTTATTTCAGAATTTTTTTCATCGAAGCACATTACGGCATGACTTGTAGAAGAGAGCCACGATTTATCGGGTTTCATGTGTCTTACTTTCCAGCTGCAGATGTTGCAGTTCAAGATGTCGCAGAAGGTCATGGCATCTTCCCTTATGGCCAACAGTTTTGGTATGGACTCTGACAGCGATGCCGACTTCGACGACATCGACTCCAGCCGACTGCGACTAACGGACAGCATGGGACCGCTGCTTGCCAACGAGGTCTTCGGAACGAGTACACCAAAGAACGGCAACTTTCGCGACGTCGCGGCATTCATCAACGTATCAGAAGACAAGGACGTGTCCGGTTTAGACCGTGATCTGGAACCTCAACTGGGAAAATCACCCCGTAGGCCGGAGTCCGTGGGGCTGGACTACGATAAAACACCAACAAACGACTCTATTAATAATCACTTGTTTGCCAGCATTGTTGATGGCAATGTTGTCGCTAAGGTGGGTCCCAGTGACCTGAACGGCCAGCATAGCAGTGAGACGGAGGAGGATGGTCCGTTGTCGGAGGTTTTGTCGACACCAAATGGCTGTGATATTGTGGATGATACGAAAGCTTGTGTGGAAGAGGAGCCAAGTGCCCATAGTTAGTTCTGAGAGTATCGTATGCCGATGGAGATCCAGCCAGAGCTGATGTTTTGTCCGGAAATCGAAGAAATATTCTAATTATCGAGTTGTTCTGCATTCGTAATGCTGAAATTTAATCACCGAGTTTTCCAGTCTTGAGTTCATTGCACATTTGTGAGGTCAACATGTGGCTGTTTAAATTATCTTTCGAATACGATGCAAATTTGTTCTTTCATTACCTTCAGCTGTCGTGAGTAGCTGAAAGCGGCTTTTGCACCTCTCGCTTTGAGCAGCTTAAAGTTCATCAACATTTTTGTCTGCAGGCATTGCTACTGCCAACATCGTACACGCCATTTTCTTTATTGTGATTAGAGGTGACAGATTTTTTGGGCGAAATATCTGCCCTTGTTTTGTTATAAGGTGACTGAATGCATTTGCCCTTTCTATGCTGCAGTGTAAGTTTGCTTTTTCACTCTCTGTCACAGAACAAATTTACCACTTCAATTTGTTTCATAAAACTATTTGCCTGTCTGTGCTTTATAAGGTCTTCAAATCAATGAGCATATATATCCTTTGTAAGTCATGAAACAAGTTTGTCTTGTGTTTACGTCAGATCACTAGAGTACAGTTGGTTTGCAACATGGAGGAAGTGGGACTACAATCTGTGCATTTATATACCAGGACCCCAGCCTGAAATGATGAATAAAATAAACTACGAATTGATATTAGAGAAACTGTTATTGTCGCTGTAAAACCTCTTTCTCGAAAGAATCATCTATGCTGTTAGTTGTGCCATCGTGTCTTATCTCGTATTTACTTTAGTGTTCTTCATATCAGTCTATGTTAAGAATATTCGCTGCGGTGTAACTAGCTCATGTGAGTCAAGGTGTTGTTGATGTGCTATAGAATTCACAGATTATTGGAATTCGCTATGTTCGTATATATTTAAGGCGTAGCGTTGAGTTACTGAAGAGTTGTACTCTGAGAGCTAACCAAACTGTTAAACAATTGTCGCAAATTTCTCTCAATTGTATATAATGTGAATTTGAGTTTGTTCCGATGATGTAATTTACGATCTAAATTTCTTTTTTTTCTCAGTAACCTCATAATCCTTTGTATTTAAATTTGTTTTGTGCTTGCAACTGGTTCGTTTAATTTCAATTTGACACGGCGATTAACTGAGGCGTCTGATTGGCTGTATTGCTCCTCAATATGTTATATTCTGTTCTTTCCTTTGAACCAGTAAAGTGGTCATTGACATTTGCGATGTTGATACAACTTGAGTTTGTAAGATTGGAAGAGAAATCGGATCTTTTGAGTACGCATGCGTTATCATGAGTGTGTAACTTTCACAGCTGATTTTCCGTCAATCGCTAGATCTGAGTTTTTTCATTGTATTTTTGCGTCCTTGGTGTCTAAACATTCCACTATTTATTTAATATTTTTGTGCATTTGATATGCAACAACTGTTGTCATTCCTGTATGTCGTATTTTGTATTTTTATGTTTTTTTTTTCTTCTGCCCTGCAAAACACAGACCTCTGAAAGTTGAATTTCTTTTAATGGTACAACAAGTTTCTTGTGCATTTTTGTATTCGTTGCGTTTATTCTTTCTTCCATTAACTCAGACTAAAACAAACCTTTAAAGTCTCTTTCGTTAGTTACTTACCTTCCGGAATTGGTTGCTTTACAATCTACGACCTTAGCCTTTCCTTGCCACCGAGACGGTGGCAAGGAAAGGCTAAGGGTAAGCTTGTAAAAACCATTTCAATCGATCTTGGTTTTGTTCGGATGCTTCTGCGAACTGCTCTACATAAATCTTCGATTCGAATTACAGTTGGATTTCGCGATCACCAGTGACGTCACCTGATGCATTCATCACGTGACTTAAGACCCATTTCTATTTTCTACCTACATCTATTGTCTGGACCCGTTGCGACCTACTCACCGTCTATTAGTCCTTACTCAGTTGTACACGACGTTTTAACAAGACCTTTACTCGTTATTTCACACAAACCAGTTGTTGTAGCACCTATCGTACCCTTCCCACTTAACATGGCCATTATATTTCTCCATGCTCCCAACTTGTTGATGCCTGTACAGCACCCCATTTCTCAAACGCCCTTTACAACTGTCATGATTAACCTCTATCAGCTTATTATATAGCTGATCAGAAAAGCCACTGAGAATAGTTATAGATGTGTTAGGCTTGTCTGTGTTAGGAAATCTTGATTTAGGCCTACATCTGGTGGCAGAGCAATTAAAACTGTTGGCGTATTACTACTTTCGAAACTTTTGTTTGTGTCAGAGTAGAGTGTAGGTCTTACTACGAAATTGTCTGCTGCAAGATGGTCCAGCCTTATCTGCACTGAAATTATGTGACTCTGTGTCGTTTGTATCATTTAAATTTTGAGACAAGATTTTCGGCAATTGAATTGCGCCACTATTTTCGCATTTTTCTTGAGAATCTTTGCAAATACATTATTTCAACAACGAAGGGTTTTCTCATTCATTGATATACAACAGTTCAGCTAAATTAAGCTCTTTTCCAACAGGTTACGAGTCCATTAAGCCTATTCATGTTTTGAAAAAGCAGCTTCGATCTCTTCAGCCAACCTGTGAGTCTTTAAAAGGCCTACCAGACAACATCTACGAGATGACCAAGGATACCAGCTGTAAGCGAGTTTATATCAGTATGAGTGTTTGTGGTCAATTGGGGTCCTATGTACGAGAGGCACCCATTTGCTCAGGGGAGTCATTCCCCCATTGAGTGATGGAGGGAAACCCCAGTCCCAAGCGTCAGGAAGGCAAGATATTCCCCCAAGACTGAAAAAATATCCCCCTTACCTGAAATTGGAGTAATTTGCCTCCGGACCCCCCTGTCTGGACGCCCCTACATTTGCTAAAGAGATGGAAGTTGTCTTAACATAGAGTAATAACTGTCTGGTTGGGTATTATGTCTGGTTGGGTATTATGTCTGGTTGGGTATTATGTCTGGTTGGGTATTATGCACTATCGTATCGATAAGAAGGCCATGGCAGAGGTTAAAATCTGTTGCAAGACCGGCTTGATTTGTTACCTCTCCCAACCGCGACTCTAATGAATTCGCTGATCATGAGTCGATCAGACGTCCAGGGAGAGGACTTGACATCTACCACCCTATGCCGATAGCAGGGAAACTGACAGCGTCAACACTCCATGCCGACTTCATGGGTTGACGCAAGGATTTGATTTTTCTCTAGCTCTCTTCTTTAGCATCCCAACTCGGCACAGTTGATTGATACTGGTCCTGTCAACATGCCGACCTGTGACGTGACAATTTAGGTCTTTTCTAGTGCCCATATGGGACCTAACTAGTACCCATAGAAACGCTTGCAAAGGTCTTTTCTCCATGTCTGAACTCCTGTGTAAACTTCCGAATTCGTCTCTCTTTCGCATTCCACAGCAAATCCACTCTTCGGTGGAAAATTCGACTGCTCACAAGCATATCTCAACAACCCCATGGACCATAACCAGCACTTGCACCGAGCTCTCCACATTGGGCCAAGTAGCCGACCACCTGTAACCGCCACAGTGGAGCGTGCAGAATGTGAACTTGTTCCCAGTTCGAATTAACCTGGTTCGATTCCTGTCTTGAGCTTTCCCGCCTGTAGACCGCGTTGCCAAGACGACGTTACCAAGACGACAATGACGTCGACCATTCACCGGGTTCAAAACCAGGTCGCTAGGGCAGTTGAAGGCCACTGAGTTACCGCCTGCTCATCACCACCGGTCGATTACCTCCATCTTCGTCAACGACCGATGCGCCGAAGAAGTGGCTGGGTCCAGAGGCAGACGAGAGAGAGCGATAGGATGCGGTGGTTCAGTCGGAGGCTGGTGGCTGATGAGAAGGCTGCGGATGCGGAACGGTGGTTCAGTTGTGGGGATGCGTCGGCGCCGCCACGACTCTGAGGACCGGGGTTCTGTTCGTGGACGAGGCGAGGACTCTTAGCTGCTGAGGAGGAAGGAGATGGTGGAGGTGGAAGGGCAGGGTGGGGAGAAGAGGGAGAGGGAGTGGTCGAGGAGGGGAGTATCGACGGTCGAAGCTTTGAAGGCGGAAGGTTACTGGCATCGTCGGAAGACGAAAGACAATGGTCTACAAGGAAGGGGACAATGGTTGTTAAAGACAATGATTGCTAAGGATTATAGTCTACAAGAAAACAATGATTGTTAAAGGTAATTATCTGCAAGATAATGATTGTTAGTGCTAATGATTGTTAAGAACAATTATCTATAAAAGACAATGGTTGTTAGAGATGGTTATCTGCAAGAAAATAATGATTGTTAAAGATGATGGTCAGCAGGAAGACAATAGGTCTAATTGTTAGAGACAATGATCTACAAGAAGACAATATATAGTTAAAGACAATGGCCAAAGAAGCCTCATTTGTTCTGAGTAACTGTCAGATGTCTAGATTGCAAACAAAGATTGTTAATTACATTGACTCTTACTGTTTACCAAAGATACTAGTTACCATTAGTATTTATCAAGGACAATCGTCGTCAACAAGAGAAAGACAACTGCTTTAAAAAAATCAATCAACAAACTAATAAATTAATCATTCATTGGTCAAGTCAATAAATTAAGCAATCAATCAATTGATCAGTCGGTCATTGAGTCAATCATTCAATTAATAACTCAATCAGAGAGCCATTTATTCATTGAATCAATCAAACGGACCTGTTCAGTCAATCAGTCGGTTAGCCATTCAATCACCAAATTAGTCAATCAACGCCACCACTCTTGCAGACAGGCCTGTTCATTTGTATATTCGCCTATGAAGATATAATTTCTAACCTAGTCTGTAGAAGAACTCATAGGTGGCGCCAGTTGACGTTCCAGATGACGTCATAAAGTCGCAGCGTTCCTCGTAATTGATCCTCATTGTTCCATTCTGAGGACAGAAGCTCTACAGAGACGATTAATAATAATAATAATAATAATAATAATAATAATAATAATAATAACAATAATAATAACAATAATAATAATAATAATATATAATAATAATATATAATAATAATAGTAATAATAAATAATAAATAATAAACAAAAACAACAACAGCAACAACAGCAACAGCAAAAGCAACAGCAACACAAACAACAACAACAAGAACAATAAAAATAATAATAATGACGACGATTTATAAGGCGCCGTAAACGCGGCCAAACCACTGCAAGGGCGACTCACAAACCGATTAACGCATTTGACATCATAAAACGGCGCCATAGAAGCCATTAGCTTGGCTAAAGTATTGATTTTATTAGATTAGAAGATAGTTGGCCTCCATTGTCTTCTATTGGTTAAACCAACTAATGAGAATGGTACATTGTGGAAGTCGACTGATTTAATTGAGCACACGTATTGAACAATTAAGTTTTATGGTGGTAGGCATAATTATTATTTGCACATAACATATTCAAAACTGGACACGTTTGAAGTTTCAGGAGTTAATTAAACGTCGAAGAGGACAAAGACTTTATTAGATTAAAAACAAACAACTGATGAGGCCCCATTGACGAAGCCATCGTAGGCTGTGGAGAAATTCTGTCCATTTAAATAACAGACAGGTAGCCTATTACAATAGGCCTACACGGGTAATAAATTGTACCTACGGCATCCACTTACGTAGCAAGCGAAGCGTGGATTTTCGGAATGTTTAAACTGCATTGCCAGAAGAAATAGTTTCTGCTGAACGCTCCACCATTTCAGGCAGGTCAACTGAAGAACTAAAACAACGTTGGCAGAAGAACTGTGATAGGTCAACTGAAGAACTGAAACAAGTTGGCAGAAGAACTATGATAGGTCAACTGAAGAACTAAAGCACGCTGGCAGAAGAACTGTGATAGGTCAACTGAAGAACTGAAACAAGTTGTCAGAAGAACTTTGATAGGTGATAGGTCAACTGAAAAACTGAAACAAGTTGTCAGAAGAACTTTGATAGGTGATAGGTCAACTGAAAAACTGAAACAAGTTGGCAGAAGAATTATTGCAATAGGTCAACTGAAGAACTAAACTGAATAATAATAATAGTCAATTTAAGAACTAGGCCAGAAAAATAATGACAGATAAACTGATGAAATAATCCACCTCGGCAGAAGAACAATAGGGGCCAAGCAGGTCAACTGAAGAATTAAAAAATGTCGGCTGAATAATTATAATAGGTCAACTGAAGAATTTTATCAGAATTAAAGTTAAATTGGAAAACCAAAATAGGCAACCTATTACTCCTCGCTTTCCTCTCCCTTTTCCATCTCCCTCTGTCCCCTCTCCTTCCCATACCATCTTTCCTTCCTACCTCCCTGTTTTTCCTGTCTATTTCATCTGTTAATGGGACTTACTCGGCTGTTCATGGCAGGAGGACTTGAGGATCATCGTAGACTGGTTCCTACATCCACTCTGTAGTTCCACTTGACATCCTCGACCGTCGATAGAGGAAGTGTAACGACCGGTAAATGGACAGAAACCAGACTCCAGACCCTGTTCTACAAGAAGTAACCTGGTCATTCCATATGCAAACAGCGCCATATAAACGTTAAGACACATGATCATTCGTACATAAGCCTAACTAATATCGTCAATGAACGCCTTACATAGTATACTAGATAACTATAAAGCTATAATAGTTTCTCTATTTCTCTTCCTCCTTATCCTTTTCCTCCTTCCTCTCATGTTCTCGTTTATCTTCTTCTTCTCCTTCCTCTCATCCTTCTTTTTCCCTTTACCTTCTCCTTTATCTTTTCCATATTCTACTCCCTCTCCTCCTTTTCGTGGTGGAGGTGTTGGAGACTGTGGTGACGATGACGACGACGACGCTGACGATGGCTACATGCATTTAATAAAATAATATGATGTAAGCGCGGTATACTTGGTCACGACTAGCTCAGTGTGCATAGGAACAGAGAGGCGGCGATCTAGTTTGAGAGGTGGACGCAAGAAAGAGTGGGGGACAGACGTATGACGCGTCCCCTCTCTGTAAAATGTGACAGGGACTTGTCTCCTCGACCCCCTCGGGATCTCAGACCCTGCATAGGAAGCATCTCGACACTTACTGACAAGAACGTGCGACCTGTTCCGAAAGATGAGTTCAGCGGAACAATTCTCTCCATCACCAACACTCTCACCTAAAACATAAAGTATGTCGGCAACTGTAAACGAGGGACAACAGCAGTCGAACAGGAACGGACCTCGGCCACTGCTCGCACTCTGGCAGCGTCAGTCCCAAGCCTGGATAAAGGAGGAGGGCAACGATTAATGATCTCTGTTGCCACACACTGCAGCGTCGTTAAATTGAAACTGCTACTATATACTACTCTAGAATATATAGTGTCTACGTCAATTCAGGGATCGTCTGGTCTTCAACAATCCAGTTTTCTCGTCTGCCAGGATGGAGACATTATTCTCAAATTTAAATTTATGAGCGCATTTATCTATGTCGACATCTAGACCATGTGCACATTGTATATATATATATATATATATATATATAGGCCTATAGTGTGTAGCAGGAGACATTTTCTGGACTATTGAAGAGGCGTTTATTTCAGCACTGTTCGTGAGGTTCTTGCAGGGCGCTCTACGTGTAAGTCTTCATATACATACATGAGCAGGCAATCCTTGACACACATGAAGTCTAGAGTCTGCCATGGACGACGGACATTAAATATTCAACTACTAACGCAAGCCGGACGAAAGCAAGGCAATTAGTTGACGCCTTCTGTTAATATAATGTTCCACCATATATGTGAATATATGTATGGGTGGATGAATGTACAAGTGTATATATATATATATATGTGTGTGTGTGTATATATATATGTATATCAACGCAACAAATATCTGCGTCAAACCTTTTACTGTTGGCGTCGCACGGCAGTGTACATGTATAATGTATTAGGTCGTAAATCGAGAACGGACTTGCTTTTGGAAGAAAGTATCGGCCTATTATTTTAAAGACACTAAATTCTTCAAGCACTGTTCCAGAAAGTGTATGCTTCGGAGCGCCAGAGGTTGTATAGGCTATAGTCATAGGCCCCTACTGATTTCATTGATATATCATAACTATATATATTATATATATTCTTTATTGATATCTATGTATTATATAATTTATATTCTTGAATAATTCAAACTGACAAGTACGCAGTAAGATCACATAGCATAAAAATTATTTTAGTGATAGACGGTAACAAGGTTAACTGGAGGGAATTCATCTTCTTACGGCAGCCTGCAAGACGCCAACCACCCTACTGTTCAAATACCGATGCCACCTGGCGAATGGAAGGCTGAGTCTACGCCATCTGTTGGTGTGTTCTATTGTTTTATGCAATGCTATGCCACGTTATTAAAGGTTTGAAAGCTGCATTAAAATGGGACATTTTAAAAGGCGGAAGGTAAACAACAGATTTGGAGAAGACATTCAGCCTAAGGGTGAAAGAGAGTACCAGAGAGTAGCTAAAGGAAGGCGGGGCTTTGTGGAGGCATGCAACCAATGAAAAGCGAGTTACTTGTTTCCATGAGAACAAGATATGGCGTTTGTTCCGTCGGACGATGACGTAATCGGATGCACTGATATGACGTCTGACTACAACAGAAAGACACAGCAAGAATACAGTCTGATCTAAGAACTTCTATAGCGCTAGAACAGCAACAATGCACAATACACATCAGTTGCATGGAAAAGGCGCGTCTGTTGAATGATTGCCAGGTTAAAAGAAAAAATGCTTCTAGTATTTCTAAAACCATATGCGAAATCAGTTTATTTTCCGGAAGACTGAATATTTAAGTATTTGCTAGGTGGAGGGTAATACATAAAATAAAATGTATATATGTAAGTATGTATATCTGTATGCATGTATTTGTGTATGTATCTATGCATGTATGTATGTATGTATGTATGTATGTATGACTGTATGTGTGTGTATGTATAGGTATGGATTGATGTGTATATACTATGTAGGTATGTATGTAACAGTGAATGTATTTATGTAATTATGTATGTATGCATGTAAGCACGTAGGCATATATGTATGTAAACATGTAGGTATGTATACAATGCATGTATGTATGCAATGTATGCGTGTATTGAACGATTCAATCTACAAGTATCTACAAGTACAACGTCGTGAATCAATAAGTAAGTAAATTATTATTTTTAAATGAGCAGAGAAGAACCGAGCAGGTCAAATGAGCAGACTTACCAGTTCTCGAGCACCTGAACAATGGCTTCGACCATTGTCTCAAAAGCGTTGCTGGTCAGCGGGCTTTCGATGACCCTGAGGCACTTGACGATCGACCGGCTCAACTGGTCACAGGGCTGACCCGACGATGACGTTGCGTTCAGCTCATGAGGATGACGTCGTCGCTCGCGAATCATGACGTCACTTCCGCTGACGAACGAAACGTTTCCAGCATCGGAGAGGTCGTCCCACGCATGCGCCATGAACCACGTCGGAAAGGTGCAGCTGACAGGAGGCCAACCATAGACGTCTAAGAACGAAGAGCATGCAGATAAGCAAATACGCTACATGAATGATCAAATAATACATATATAGGCTATATATATTTATTATGTCTATATACATTCTATATATATATATATTATGTATACACGTATAGATAGAGGTACGAATAAGCATTGTAGGAAATCTAATCAATCAATTGGAACTTAATATAGCGCCGACCAGAATATCTTTTTGCCTCGACCTCTCTGTCTGTCTATCCAGAATAATGAGCAACAATATCTGTCAGTCTGTCTGTCTGTGTTTTTATCTGGTTGTCTATCTGTCTGTTTATCCAAGCTGCGTATGCATGGCTGTTTGTCTGTTTATTTGTTTGTGTGTATGTCTTACTCACTCTATCTCCCTCTCTTAACCAGGGGCGGCGATCCGGGGGCGAGAAGGACAAGTCCCCCAGCTTTTGCGTATGCCCCCACCCCACATTTATTACCCCTCTCATTGGATGCCCCAACCTCTCAAATGAGATCACCGCCTCTGCTCCTAACGTATATGATATTCGTAAATTATCACTTTAAAACTTTTCAAAAGCATGGCAACTGTCTCCAGTGAATCGTAATTCCACGGATTGTCTGCGAGTCAATTGTCTTATGCATTGATGTCGATTGGCATTTCCTGAATCCCAACCACGAAGCAATCACGTGAACTGCATTCGATCCGTCGTTGCTGACCGAACTCGGCAAAGATTTCGTCGTGAGGTCCGGAAGGAATCGAATAGGCCTACCGTCGGCAATATTGCGAACGCTTGTTTGCCGATGGGTGTTCCTCGCCCGCAACCAATTTCTGATTGCCGACTTCTTTCTCGGTGCAAACGCAACTGCGGGCCCCTATACAGTTCCGACCCTATCAGACCACGACCCCTTTCGTTTCTCGATGGATTGATCGCCTGCGTGAGAGGCTTCGCCAGTCGCCACCCCTTCCAATTTGAATGGCCCCAGTGTGCCCATCCCCAGATTAAAATCTTAAATGAGCCGCCGTCGGTATGCGAACCGCTAGCCGTGTGCAGTAAAGGCATGGAACAGGCGCTTCAACAATTGTAACTGACCGGGCAGTGTCCCAACTAGATTTAGGGTCAATCGTCAGATTAAAGATATATGAGAAAGGGCCGCTGGCGTTAAATGAAGAGAATCGTTGGCGAAATTTGAATTTACACCGTGCTTTTTGTCATTTGCTGAGGGTCGAGAGATTTCCGCATAGGACAGAAGCGAAGCTTTGGTTTTTAAAGTGTGTTGATGTCAGTTTATTTGCACCTTTCCGAAGCAAATACTGTTGCTAACGGTTTACAAAGTCAATTAGAAATGCTAAGCCCAGGATTCACAATAGTAATGATAACGCGCTCGTGATAAACTTGGTATTCGGCGCCTGGTTTCCGACGGGCGCTTTAGAAGTTTGGAGATAACCAATACGGTAATGAAATAACACAAACCGTCAGAGGGTTGAGTGAAGATGATAAGTAAGCTTATAGCAGAACGCAACATCATCTTACATACATCTAGTTTTGCTAATAGCTTATTTTGCTCGGTCGCTATGACATTCAACATCATTTGGGCCAGCACAGAGTGCATGCGCCTCTGAGTAGATATCTTGAATGAAGGGGCGCTATATAAATGATCGATCACTTTACATTACATGATCTAGTAGTAGTAGTAGTAAACTTTTTATTGGGGAAGTAGCTGCAGCAGTAACATCAGCAGCTACCGATAGTAGTCGTAAGACAGCATGAAAATGACAACGGCTCAGAAAAAAAGGCACCAGCTCCGACAAAATAAAAACGAAACGACAGCGACCACAGTGCAATAGTAAGGCAATGAAGCGGAGACATCAGGACAACCGCAACTGATTCTCAGCCTCATCACGTACGGACAACGGGATTCGAACCGAGTGCGCACTGAAGCATGAAGCGGCGCCTTGTTGCCATTCCGGCGAAGGCATTTTCATGACCATTTATATAGCGCCAGTAGTGCGCTCCGGGGGCTTCCGTTAGCATCCGCTGAAACCGGAAACTCCTTGGAAACAATGATGCCCGCAGCCGTGGATGAAACCGCGCGTCACCCAGCAGCGCACGTATCGGCTTCAGCCGTCCTCATCCATCATCGGAATGAACGCTCCTTTTCCATCTGCCAACCTCCTCCTACTCCCATTCCCACTCCTCTTACGTTTCATTCCCGCCTAGCCTTTCTTCCAGCACCCCGCTTCGTTTACTACGCAAAAAAATCATTATATGCAAACCACTGCATCTGGTGTATCTTCCATCATATATTTCTTGACATCTATGGTATAAATAATCAAATGAATGTCTTTATTTACATTATATAAACGATATAATATATATATAAATGTCTAACTATCTGTCATTTAACATTCGGGTGATGCCCCCGAGCCCGCCTGCTAGAGTCTCGCGCAACGGTTCAGCAAAAGTCCACAGTAGAGGGCGCTCGATTACCAGCAACTTCGCCGGGGAACAACACACATCACCGAACGCTCACGATTCCATGTTTTCATTTTGAACTTCTATTTTCATAAGTTGCGAGAAGTATTTTTCAAATATTTGTTTCTAATTCCCTCCATACTTAAATTGTCACTGATCGCTAAAATGAGATTGAATTTATCGACTTCGTTTGGCCGTTTAAGCCGCGGCACTTTTGAATAAGCTGCTGTTTCACGCTTGGCTTTATAGAGTCAGCAGTACTTCAGAAATTGGGAGATGACGATAGCGATTACAATCGAGATGCATTTGCTGATATTGCTAGATGTTATATGCACTGGCTTATTAATGCGCATGTTAACGGGTTCAAAGTCCAACGCACCAATAAATTCATCATCATCATCATCATCATTATCATCATCGTCATCATCATCATCGTCCATGAGTTGAAAGCCCGTAAATGTCCACCGCATAGTAGTTGACCATTGTTGTCCATGCTCCTCTGTACTGGGTTAGCTGCAATAAGTTGTGTATATCTGATACTGTTACTGTTACTAAAACTTAAATGCTCAGAATAATATAACCAATATCAATGGATGGAGACACCCCTCCTGTTCATGCGTATATATATTTTATTATGTATGTAAGGACATTTAGGTATATATATATACATATATATATATATATATATTTGTGTCTGCAGACGTATATATTGAATATTTTTTATTGATTAATAATATCATAAATCATATGCTGAAACAATTAGGTAAATTCACAGGTTAAATAATATAAGTAGAACATATTATTTATATTTATATAACATGCATATATATATATATATAGTGTATATATACATAACTCATATATATATATATATATGATGTTATGAAACAGGTGCGGTTCTATCGAATACCCGTCGGATATCATCCATCAAATCTCGGTTTCCTCCACAGCATCAGTAGCAGCAGCAGCCACTGCAGCATCATCTCTCTCTTCGACACCATCTGAGGAGTGGCATTGCTTTCTGCAATGCACGTAGTCTAAGACGCCACAGTCAAAAACGGAGGTGGAACTGGAAAATCCAGGCATGATCCGTTGAACCCAACACTTACATAACTAAACACGTGGATTTGCATGATTGATTACTCTGTATAATACGATACCATTACTCAATACGTTTTCAATATATATACGACTGTAGACGTGCATGCGCTTACAAAGCACCTCACAAAAGAGCAGTATATATACACATATACTATATACATGATATATATATATGTATATATATAAATATATACAATATATATACCTGCTTTTTCTTCTTTGTCTCTTTTCTACATAAGCCCTTTAAAACAATTTATTTTATTGAGATACTGGAGACGTCATATAATGAATTGAGCTTCTCTTAATTAAAAATGTACAACTTCGTGATGACGATCATGATCATACATAATATAATATATGCAACACACTTAGATAGGTATATAAATACATACGTGTATTTATAGACATATATATATATATATATCTTTATTATCTCTGTGGCGAGGATAGGATAAGATCCGCTTTTTTCTCACCAGGAATGGTTCGCGAACGAAACACCTTTGGATTTCAAAATCAACGTGACTAATTTCAGCACACAATTTACTTTTAAATCCGATATTAGGGCCTATATATGATATCCTTAGTCTCTGATAGCCAAGGCTGCTGATATATTAGCAATTTCCAACACTTTATGCGGAGGCGGGGAAAATTTAATACGTCATAAGCAAGCGAGGCTAACTAAATATGTAATTCAGATGCCTTTGAATATTGCGTCAAAAGTATAATCACCGATGGAAGAACTCCTCAAGTCAAATGAAATCAAGAAAATGACACGACAAAATCGTCTACATTAAAATTTCGATATTTGGACAATTTTAGATTCGCCGACATTAGATACAATGACAACCGCCATTTGCATTCGCATCATCTGAATACATACATCGGTAAAAAACGTGGGAGTAACTATCTAAAGAAGCATTCAACAAAAAGCGGAGCCGCTTCTTAAAGAGGTCGTTCAAATCAAATCTATTTGGGCGACGCGAGCGCTAGTTAAGAGAACGATACCGATAACTAAAAGGGTTAACGATTGCATTACGATAGATTAACGATTACGATAAATATAATAATAATAATAATAATAATAATAATAATAGTAAAAATAATAAAAAAAATAATAGAAATAACAATAACATTAATAATACTAGTCATCGTCATAACAATAGCCTAATAGTCATAATAATAAAACTGAGAAATTGCTGTTTTAGGCCTACATGAGATAGCGAGAGCAAGTGATACCAGTTCAAAAGAGTCAATTTCCCGTTCGTTGCCATTCCGTCCTAACTGCCGCTCGTTTTGTCATCGCCCAATAGAGACCAGAGGGATGAATCAACCTTATTTTGGCTAGCCCATTGGTTTTTCAAACGTTGGCACTCGTACCGCTGTTGGAACTCCAGATGCCGCCAAGTGGTTCGCGACAATTCTAAAAACTCTTCCTTTGATCAGAAATTGATTAATATTTAACCAGATATTGAAAATCTGTGTTCTGTCTGAACTCTGACACCGTCTGCCGGTGACACAGCCTACGCCTACATTCGATTTTTTTTTATCTGGTGGTGCAATAAGAGCAAAGTTTCATAACAGATGGGCCAATCGACCACCATCCCGCCCTAACGAAGGACTGAATATTTTATATATATATATATAACATACTTAGTATATATATACTATAAATAGACATCTTGATGTACATATATGCAGATATATATATGTATATATATATATGCCTAATTGCATGAGTAAATAGTAAATAGTAAATATATATATATATATTTATATATTTATATTTTATAGCTGCTGATTGCTGATACAGTCCTGTATTGATTTAGTTAGCTTTTTGTCCGTTGCCTCCATATATATAATATAATATATATATAATATATATAATATAATATATATATACATATATATAGGCTATATAAACGAATGGATGAATGGATGATTTGTAATATTTAAATTGACCGAATTGCTTTCTCATGGGTGATATCGCTCGTTGGTCTATGTACAAGTACGCGTAAATGTGTTTGTGTGTGTGTGTGTGTGTGCGTGCGTATGTGTACAATTGTCCACTCGTCCATCTGGACATAACTCCGGATTATCGCTCGCTCCGTGCACGCGATTCGGATATATTTGACAGATACATTGGAAGTCCCCAGATGACTCAGAAGTGGTTTCGCTCCGGAGTCAGATGGTCTCCTCAGTAGCCAAGAAACTAAGACACATCGGAAAGCTGCTTATGAAATAGATTGCGGCTGCGCTGTGTAATAGTGCTGAAAAGTATTTATTTCAGAATAAATTAATATGCCTTCTACCTTACGAACAGTTGGGTCGCAGACAGAAATTCCGAAATCTTCAACAGAGCAATCAAAAAAATCCTGACTCTTAGGCGGGGCAGTCATAGGCCTCAAAACTATGTATGTATGTATGTGTGTATGTGTGCATGTATGCATGTGTGTATGTGTGCATGTATGCATGTGTGTATGTGTGCATGTATGCATGTGTGTATGTGTGCATGTATGCATGTTTGTATGTGTGCATGTATGCATGTGTGTATGTGTGCATGTATGCATGTGTGTATGTGTGTATGTATGTATGTATGAGTGCATGTACGTATGCATGCATGCATGCAAGCATGTATGTATGTATGTATGTATGTATGTATGTATGTATATCAGCATTATTGTGCCTGTGTGTATCTGAGCATATATATATAGCCCCTTTCGTTTGGTTCTGTCCTACCTTCGGTCAGTTCCATTGTCAGCTGGCCTTCCTTCGGATAGCGGAAGAAGCCGTGGCAAAGGACACCGCTGGACATGACGATATACATCACCGAGTCGTACATATGATACATCTAGCAGTGGAACACGAGAAAATATCTCAACTGTAGCCCAAGCCCGCAAGGAAACAATGGCACATGAGGAAAAGCCCAATTTAAATCACAACCCAATGGTAGCCCATAGCAACCTGAGTGGATATGAATTTTTTATGGAAATGAATTGTTAGTGACTTCATTTTCTTCAGTTCGGTATATTAAGAGTGTGTATAGCCAGTCCTCTTCCTCGCTGTCTCATCTTTCCATTAACAGTGTACAGCCAATGTACTCATTATCGCTGAAATGAAGGTGAAATACCGAATCAAACTTCTGCCTTGGAACCGTTAAACAGTTATTTATGCCAATGACTCATCTGTCCTTCTAACACCCAAAAGGCTCTCAAGTGACAATAATTACACAACAATAACCGCGTGAATGTCGCCAAAATTCCGTCCTGCTGCAGTCATAAAATAG
Organism: Bimastos eiseni; assembly: GCA_959347315.1. Classification (NCBI taxonomy): domain Eukaryota; kingdom Metazoa; phylum Annelida; class Clitellata; order Crassiclitellata; family Lumbricidae; genus Bimastos; species Bimastos eiseni. Next base: position 25,139,009 of record OY365817.1, read on the forward strand.
CGCCAAAACTGGGCTAAGAATGACTAGTAATAATGAGAATCGTGGTAAACGCCATTACCCCATTCGTTCAGATTTCTGCTAAGCATCTGCTAAGTTTAAACATTGACAAGTGCATCAACTATGGAGTGCAAAGACAATTTTGGAAGGTCTTGCGGCAGAAGGACGAAAGACAGTTGTTTGTATGAGTTTAAAGATGAGTTTAAATTTGAGCTAGATGCTCTTGGGCACACTGCACACATCTACAGAGGCACAACATGAAATCTGCCAATATGCATAATTTTTCTATCGACGTACGTTAGTATACATTATGACGAAATGCATATTTGTGTACATGTGTATAAATGTTTGTATTATGCAAAGGTATTTGTATGCTTGTGTATACGTATCTTGCCTTCTGTGTTGATTCTAATGAGTAGATTTTGCAAGTGATTGAGTAAGTGGCGAGGAATTTCTGATCAAGCGATGTAACTCACAAAACAATGATAAGTTTGACGGACTGTGAAGTTGTCGTGTTGTAGGAAGGCACCGACCGCGTAAAACTCACGTCCGTTCTCCCACGTCGCCAGACATTCAAACGAAGCCTCTTAAAACAAGCACACGCAAGGCATTCGTAACATCAGCCAGATATCTATCTAATGCAACGTCTATGTAAGCCTATAATAAAAAAAACTCTAGGCATTCGGAACACCAGGCACACATCTATCTAATACAACGTCTATGTACACGTATGTTAAAATATACAAGGCATTTGGAGCATCAGAAAGTTATCTATCTAATACATCTTATGTTCAATTCATCAAACAAAGGACTGTAGTGTTATGTTATTCTACGCTGTGTTGTAAATGTAATCATAGTTGTAATCCTGAATTTATATGGCTACTCTTCGAGAGAGGCTCATCAAAAAGCGAAGGTCGATAAAAATCCATTTCAATCGCCTTCCGAATAGAGGTAACTTATAATAATAATCATTGCGTCGCCTTATCTTACAAGTAGGCCTACCATTGTACCTTATACCATATTATGCGTATTATTGCGAGATGTATTGAATTGTGCAATGCCATGAAATCAGATATTCAGCTGGCGCCATATTTTGTGCGTTCAACTGCGATTTGGAGGCGGCCTGGAACTGACTGCATAAACCCTCATGCAATATAGATGCTCTGAGGATGTTGATCGACTGTGTTGCATTACCCGCATAGACTGAGAGCGTCAGCGACATCTCGAGCCGTCCGTCCGTCCGTCGGTCTTAACCAACTGGCAGGCTGCATCAACTGTCGCCGCTCGTCTGGTTCGAGGAGATTTTGTCGCATAGTTTCATCAAAGTTTCTCTTTCTTCGTCTCTTTCTTTTGCTCTTATGCTACTTAATCTGCTTATTGTTATTATTCCTCTTCTTGCGTTTCTTCCACCCCGTCTTCTTCTTTCTCCTCTTCCTCCTATTACATCGCCTCTCCACGTTTCTCTACTTTTTCCCCACTGCTTCTTCTTCTTCTTGCTCTTCTTCTTTGTCGTCCGCCTCATTCTATCCCTCTTCTTTTTCTCCTCTCCCTTTTCCTCATCTTCTTCTCCAGCCACTTCTTCTTCTTCCTCCTTAGTTACCTTCCTCTTTGTTATCCGCCTCCTCCTTTATCCTCCTCTATCTCCCTTCTTATTCCTCTCCTCCTCATCCTTTTTTTCTTCTTCTTCCTCTTCTTCTTCTTCTTCTTCTTCTTATTCTTCTTCTGCTGCTGCTGCTATTACTTCTAGTTATTTCATCCTCTATTGCTATCTTCTCCTTTTCAACTGGCTCAGTGGAGTTGCAGCATAGTTGCCTGCATAATCTATTCATCAACCAATTTTATCAGATCGCCTGTGCAGAGTCTGTCAACTGCGTGTTTCTCTACTTTCACTTTGACGTCAAGTCATAGATCTAGGCTGACCTAGATGCATGTCATAGACCTAGGCTTGACCTAGATGCACGTCATAGATCTAGACTTGACCTAGGTGCATGTCATAGATCTAGGTTGACCTAGATGTATGTCATAGATCTATGCTTGACATAAATGCATGTCATAAATCTTGGCTTGACCTAGGTACATGTCATACATAGACCTAGGCTTGACCTAGATACACGTAATAGATCTAGACTTGACCTAGGTGCATGTCATAGATCAAAGTTGACCTAGATGTACGTCATAGATCTATGCTTGACGTAAATGCATGTCATAGATCTATGGTTGACGTAAATGCATGTCATAGATCTTGGCTTGACATAGGTACATGTCATAGGTCTAGACTTGACCTAGATTTATGTCATAGGTCTAGGCTTGACCTAGATGCATGTCACAGATCGAGGGCTGACCTAGATGCAGTCATATATCTTGGCTTGACCTAGATGTATATCATAGATCTAGGCTTGACCTAGATGTATTCATGAGTCACGTGTCCCGTAACGCTGATTGCTCCTATGGAGGGTTCAGGACAGGAATGTGTATTCCAGTTTCAAATCTCTAAACGTTGATTTTACACCGAGAATAGGAGAAGATTCCTCATGATAAAATTGCAACCTATAGTGCACTCCTTTCATAATCATTGCCTCTACTTCGCTTGTCTCTTAAATCAACGATATCGCGTCCTACTGGAAGCGCGATTCAGAGAGGTAGGATTTCGTAAATAAAGATGTGCTTCATAATTCTAAGACTACGTCCGCGAAGCCTGTAACGGGCTAATGTCTTGGGTTGCCCGGAGCACACTGGTCACCACGTATAAGTCGCGGTATGTTATGACTGAAATCGACGGCAAGGTGCGACGAGGAAATAAGCGGTTTTACCGAGCCGTCTTATCTTGCTCGGCTGAACACGGTTCAACAGTAAACCTTTCAATCACCTATTTACGAACTCACTTATCGGCAGATGTTTCTCTGGCGTTGGGGCTTCGACAGATTACGGTCTGTGCAGAGAGAGAGAGAGAGAGAGAGAGAGAGAGAGAGAGAGAGAGAGAGAGAGAGAGAGAGAGAGAGAGAGAGAGAGAGAGAGAGAGAGAGAGAGAGAGAGAGCTCTTTCTTCGTCGGCAATAATTTCGTTCGTGTTGGTATTAGCGGATTTCGTGGCTTCCTTGCATCGAACATGTGCAATTAGACACGTTGCGCATTCAGTGAAAACTGTGCATTTCTCTTTGTGGGAAAACTGTGTCATACGCTATGTGACGCAAGAAACTAACCGACGTAGGTGTGACACGGTGGCCGATTGGTTAGAGCGTCGTCCTAAAACGCGGAGTTTGCGGGTTCGGTCCCGGTTCGATTCTGGTAATTTTTCAACAAATTTGCTGGGTGTGGATACCTCACCATCGCTGCCAACTGAAAAGGTTGCCTCGCCTTTTCATGTTCTTGTGTACGGACCGCGCTAATCCGAGATTAAATTCTTTTTAATAAGCCGCCATCGACAGGGAAAGACAAACAGCAGTGTAGTGGTAAGATCATTAGAACATTAATGTAACGACAGCCCGTAATGAAGTTACTGTGCTTTTACAGCTTCTGCGTCTTCCTTATCATCTTCTTCTTCTTATTCATCGTCTTCTTCCTTCCTCCTCTTCTTCTTCCTCTTCTGCTTCTTCTTCTTCCTCTTCTTCTTCTTCTTCCTCTACTTCTTCTTCTTCTTCTTCCTCTTCTTCTTCTTCTTCTTCTTCTTCTTCTTCTTCTTCTTCTTCTTCTTCTTCTTCTTCTTCTTATTCATCGTCTTCTTCCTTCCTCCTCTTCTTCTTCCTCTTCTGCTTCTTCTTCTTCCTCTTCTTCTTCTTCTTCCTCTACTTCTTCTTCTTCTTCTTCCTCTTCTTCTTCTTCTTCTTCCTCTTCTTCTTCTTATTCCTCTTCTTCTTCTTCCTCTTCTTCTTTTTCTTCTTCCTCTTCTTCATCATCTTCTTCTTCTTACGTAAAAAAATAAATTTATTAATTCGTTACGATGTTATATAGCGCCCCTTCAGGAACATTTACTCTGCTGGCTACGTATATCTGCCTTTCGAGAGCAACACGAGCTCGCAGACCACTTACTAACATTATTAGGCTACCAGACAATTTACGTTGTCAGGCGGTGGTGTCGACTCTAAGCAGACATAATTTCAAGGCCGCGGTCGACGTCGTTGTCACCGTTACATGAATATTCATGAACCAAGTTCGGCATCTGCGGATTCTTAGACGGAGCGGCAGGATTACACCAGTTCCATAACGTCTACAATATTAACCTGGCTGCAGGACGGTTCTAAAGAGTCACTCTAGCTCCAAAGCGGTGATTGTAGATTGCCCCGGTTCCACACTGGTTCGACGATATTACATTAGTTACAGGACGAATCTACAGTCACCTCTGGTTTCAGAGCGGTTCTAGATACGTGTAATTGCTCTGGTCTTATAACGGTTCTAGATAATTGCTCTGGTTTCAGAACGGTTCTAGATAATTACTCTTTTTTAGAACGGTTCTAGATAATTATTCTGGTTTCAGAACGGTTTTAGCTAATCACCTTCAATTGTTTGAGAACGGCCCTAGCTAATTGCTCTTGTTTGAGAATGGTGTTAGAGGATTGCGCTGGTTCTAGGATGTTTCGACGTTATTACGCTGGTTCTATGATTGTTTTACAGGACAACGCTTGATCCAGACGGGCCAAAATAAACGCGGACGAGAGGCTTATGCTGCAGAACGTATACTACATCATAGCGATTGGAAATGATCGAGGTCACATATAGGCTATAAACAAATGCCTCTGCAGATGTCCTTGCTGCGCAGACATACACACACACACATACATACATACATACATACATACATACATATAAATAATTATATATATATATATATATATATATATGAATACCTCGATCGGTCGTGAGTGCGCAATTTCGGCACTTCCTGAAGTGGAAGACCATCCTCGTGGCGTCTGCGCAGTGCTGTAGGTAGGAGAGGGGACTCCGACAGTAGCAAAGGGAGTTGTTGTTATAGACGAAGTGGAAGGGTTTCTGAAATGGACACGGGACAGGACTCGCCGTCTCTGAAACGACAAACACTCCCTCAAACATATTTCTCATATCAAGTAGTAGTAGTAGTAGTAGTAGTAGTAGTAGTAATAGTGGTAGTAGGTGGAGTAGGTGGTGGAGTAGTAGTAGTAGTAGTAGTAGTAGTAGTTTCAGTTTAACGACACTGTGTGATAACAAAGATCATTATCGTCGCCCTCCTCCTTTATCCAGGCTTGGGACTGGCACTGTCAGAATGCAAACAGTGGTGGAGCATCGCAGGTCTATATATATATATATATATATATATATATAGGCAGGGAAGCGTTTCATTGACCACACGGAGGTCATTATGTATTGTATATATATATATATAAATAATAATAGTCATCCAATCTATTCGGAGTTCGTCTAAAGACAAACTATTACGCAGTGGTCTGTTCTGAATCGCGTCCAGTCCAATTGCAATTTTATGTCCAAATGAAATGTGGTAAATCGTCAAAAGGTCGCAGTGCAACACAGAATCCATTTCGCATTGAACGGTGAAAAACATCGGGAAACATGTGATGCAAATGCGATGAACTGTAATGTAATGTATGCAATTTATGTGATGTATGTATTTTATGAAACCGTTGTACCTTTAGATTTATATAGAGCCTCTCGTAGAATAATTATTCAGAGGCGCAGATATATGTAAATGTACAATATATAATGATTGCATTGGATGTAACGTATTTAATGAATATAATATATGTACTTTATGTAATGTATGTTTTTGGGCGCGTTGTAGTCGGGAGCGCCTCTGAGTAGTTTCCTTAAAGAGCCGCTATATAAATCTCCGATTGAATCCACGGATTTGTGTTTGAACTCGGTCTCAAACGTGTTGACCCTAAGACGTTGTTTGCATGACCGGGTCCATCCTTTGTTTCCGTTGATGCTGCCTGTACCTCCCACCCTTCCATCCATCTCGCGAATGTCCCTCCCTTCACTCAATACATGGGCTGAGAACCGTCTAACTAAGAAGCTTCGACCCTTAAATAATTAATTATTAAAGGACTTTTTTTTAAATATGCAGTTTTTATATATGAATGCAGATTTCCGTTTCTGCGCACGTGATCGGCCATATCTGTCGATTGAGCGACCTCTCCGTCATTTTGACAAAGGTTTTGTTTTACTCTGTGTGCAGGATTTGCTTACTAACATCGAATACGTTGTAGTTCTCTAGTGCTAGGTTTCCATACCGGACATATTCGCCGGCTTCACCGAGGATTTAATGTGTTTAAGAGACTCCCTTCATTCAGTGTAGGGCATATTCTCTGGTGAAGCTTCGACCCTTCAATAATTAACTATGAAAAAAATCGTCAATTCACTGACGAGCCTCGCTTACGCCTACGCCACCCACCATCCCGCGTCTACTTTCACCGTCGTCTGCTTGCCCCCGGTCAGAAGTCCCATCGTACGCCTCTGAGGACATCTGCCGACAAAGGCGTTGCGGAGATGAGCGATTACCGTACATCTGGAACGACCGACGTCTCGGTCCTTCCGGTATTTATAGGGGAGGGCCACTCGCGCTCTGAACGATGCTTTCATTTAGCGCCGGTGACAGGCTGCCCGCTTGTCCACCGTCCGCTTGGCTTGACTAATATACGCGGGTGTGGACATTATCGATGACGTTGACCTGCTGCTGCGATTCTGGGATTTTTCTCGTTTTGCAGGAGGAGAATAAAGAACAGAAAATATTCGCCGAACTGTTTATGTAAGCCACGGCTTTGCCTTATGACGCGATGGCTAGTTTATGAATGCCGGGGCCGAGCATTGGACGTCTCTGATGGCTATATAGTTTGTGAATGCCTAAGGCCGAGGATTGGGCGCCTGTGATGGTTAGTCTGAGGATGCCTCGGTCCAAGGATTGGGCACCTGTGACCGAGTGTAGCGAACTCGGCCGAGTTCGTTATATTCGGCCTCCTCGATTTCCACGGCACACGATTAGAACAGTGAACCTGCTCGCAATTCCGAAACCGCGGTGCCTTGAAGGTCGGTTACGACGTCACGTGATGGCTAGTTTGTGCAATGTGCATGCCTATAGTTCCGAGCATTGGACGCCTGACATTGCTAGGTTTTGCAGAGGCGGCGACGCGGGGGTCGAGGGGACAAGTCCCCCCACCTTTTACAGAGAGGGTACACATTACACGTTTGTCACCCCACATTTTCTACCCCTCTCATTGGGTGTCCCCCCATCTGCCAAACGATATCGCCGCCTCTGTCTTTCAGGCGCACGCGTGCATTGGAATTGCTGTGCATCATACCTTAGTGCGTCGGTTGCTGATGCGGCGTTTCTGATCTCATTATTGTGCAGCTTATAGGCTGTCGATGGGGGCTTTGAAAGTCTTTCATCGTAATGAAGTTCAGTCTTATTAATATATATATATATATATGTGTGTGTGTGTGTGTGTGTGTGTGTGTGTGTGTGTGTGTGTGTGTGTGTGTGTGTGTGTGTGTGTGTGTGTGTGTGTGTGTGTGTGTGTGTGTGTGTGTGTGTGTGTGTGTGTGTGTGTGTGTGTGTGTGTGTGTGTGTGTGTGTGTGTGTGTGTGTGTGTGTGTGTGTGTGCACCCAAAAATGGATGGTCCAGAAAAGTCTGCGCTATAATACAGAGCCGCCCTTTCAATCACGATCCTTTCCCAGGTTGGATTGCCTTTATAAGGACACGACCAGAAGTAGCTAACTCCCGTTGGTCCGAAAGCATACAAGAGTCTGTGACCATTTTCACCGGTGGACTTTAGAGTTTAGAATTTGGATCTAACATTCTTATATATATATAAATTCCATAAATTATTATATATTATATATATATTATATATATATATATATATAGATTGACTGAACGAATTAATATACGACTGACTCGCGAAATAACGATCCAATAACAGATCTACTCTGCAACCTCTGACCCAATAACTGACTAACAGATTGAATGAATGAATGAATGAACGAATGAACGAATGAACGAATGAATGAACGAATGAATGAATGACCCTCTGGAAAGCATAGTCCAACCTCTTCGAACTACTCTTCGACCAATTCCTGCGACTTGATGCAGCCCTGTGAATAAGCTGGTGCCCTAAACTTTGTTATAGTGTGTCGCCTTAGAAATTTGAAGATAACGATGACAATCTAGAAGAATGAATGGATGAATTAATAAATTAATTGATTAAATTCTAATTGACTGATTAGTTGAATGAAGGAATGAAATAATGAGTAATGTTTGATTGACTGGTTGATATAATGGATGAATGAACTAAATGAATAATTTGATTAGTTAATTAATTAATTAATTAATGCCTCACTGACTTACTCGCTCGCTAACTCACTGGCGAATAACGACGAATTTTTGTCTTATTTCAAGGGATTAGCTAGAATTGTCTCGAATCTCCAGAGCTGCAATCAGCATTCGTAATTAATCTCGTTAACATAAAAACAATAATCAATTATTAATTAACATAACGGCAGACCAAAAATTAATGACAAGAGGAAAAGTCATCAGATGAAGCCTTCAGCACAGATCAGGAACAAGACTGCAAAATATCGATCGATGAGCATCTCGATCTATAGATCTATAGATCACTCCAGGAAAATGTCTTATCAATCAAAAAATTAATCAATCATTCAGCAATCAAGCATCAGTCAATCAGTTTTCAGTCAGCCTGCAATCAATCATTCAATCAATCAATCAGTCAGTCAACCAAGCAAGCAAGCAATCATTCAGTCAAACAGTCAGTCAGTCGGTCAGTCAGTCAGCCAGTAAGTTAGACAGTTTGTAAGGGAGTCAGTGAGTCAGTGAATCAGTAAGTAAGTAAGTAAGTCAGTCAGTCAGTCAGTCAGTCAATCGATCGATCAATCAATCAGTCAATCAATCAATCAGTGAGAACACTGACATAGCGCCCCTTCTTGTTGTTCTGCTTCCTCCATGGTCACATCTGAACCAATCGTAAAATCCAACTCTCTAATGTGTCACTTGAAATAGAAGGGCACCAGCTTGCTCACGAGCGCTGTCACCTGCCTGTCAGTAGGTCTACATTGCTACCAAGTCAATACTCGCTGTTTCAAATTCCGAATGCTTCTGTTCTCACTCTCTCTGCCAATGTTTCATAGAGCATGCTGTCAATCGGCTTCGACGAGTAACCTGAGCCGTATTAACGGAGGCTTTATTATTAACTTTATTGCGTGAGGTTATGTTGTATAGTATTTCAATGTATAGTATTTCAATATATAGTATTATACTGAATGGGATTATCGCATTGTATTGTATTCGGTCGTATTGTATTTCGTTGTATTGTGTTGCATTGCATTTCAATGAACTGCGTTGTATTGTATTTAATTACATTGAATTGTATTACATCGTATCACATTGTAGTTTATTGTATAAGATGAAACTTACCGCGAACCAACGTGAGGAAATTGTCTCCGCTGACTAGAATTTGCGCACAGATGCTCTGCAGTGATTGTCGTCCGATACAGTAGCCTACAAAGAGCAGATAACAAAGATGATGTTGATGTTGATTCCATCGAACCACTCCCGCCCTAAACGACACCCGCCCCAACTGCTACCACTGCCCCACACCCCTTTGACAACCAGACTTGGACCTCACTGTCATCTGGACAACCCCACTGACTTGACGCAGCGCTTGTGAATAATACTGCGCTTGGTTATCGATTGGACCTTAGAAGTTCCTCGTTTAGTCCATCCGTTTGTTGACTTACCCATTCTTTAATGCATCCATTCATGTATTCATGCATCCATTGTTCATACATTAATTCATCCATTTCTCTATCTATTGTTCATCCGTTAATCAACATTGTACTCCATTCACTGTTCATCCATTCACCCACCCATTCATCCAGCAATTCGTTCGTTCAGTCAGGCATTCACTCATCCTTCAGTTTGCTTGTGTTTATGTTCCTTCGTTCGTTCATTCTTTCATCCGGGTCATTCATACTTATATTATCGCCGCTTGAACAGTTGCCAGATAACGAGAGCGTTGAAAGCGAAATGAAATCTCAGCCATCGATAGAAATCGAGGAATTCTCACAAACGGATTCTCCTCAAAACACGGGAATATGCACGCGGATTGCTGGACTTGTGCCTGCATAGTGAATAGGTTGCTTAGCAACGCTGAACTTTGTCTGAATAGATAGTGAGTAGGTTGACCAGCAACGCTGGACTTGTTTCTGCATATTAAATAGGTTGCCTAGCAACCGCTGAACTCGTATCTGCATATAGTAAATAGATTGCCTAGCAACGCTGGCTGCATTGTAAATAGGTTGCATAGCAACGCGGGACTTGTGCCTGCTAAGTCAAGGTCGTTCAAATCTCCCGTCAGTCCTGTCTGCCCAACGGCATGGTAGCCGGTTAGTCGTTAGTCATAATGACTAATCTTATTCACAATCACCAGACGTTCTATTGTCGGTCCATCTGCCTGGAATGAATGACCTTCCTCCATCAGCAAGGGCTAAGCTAATGACTGACTCCTCTCCATCGGCGTCTCTCTTTGAACTCATTTCTTCGGATTTCCGTACCGAGAGCGCCTAGGAATAACTATTCTGTGAGAGGCGCTATATAAATCTAAAGACATGATATACAGATGCGACACATTCGTGTTAATTGCTCTGTTCAATTCGCGTCATCACTGCTAAGCGTTACAGTTCACGACCCCTGTGACCGTGACCTTGAATCGTCCTCTAAGAGGCCGTCCGGTTCATCAGTTGTGATGAGGAGGAGGCGTCTCCATCCCTTCCTGCAGAGGCAGACGCATCCATCTTTTGTGCTGCTGCTGCTGAGGCGGATACTAGATTCGCAATTCGATGCTCCACAGGGACCCTGCTCCAACTAAATATATCACCAGCCTCCAACTGTAACCGTCTATATAGGCATCGTATACATACTTATACACGTGTATATATATATATCATATATATATATATGAGTGTGTGTTTACATCTAGACTTATGTGTACATACACATATACATTGTATATATATATATTGTATATATATATATATAGGAATCTAAATATAGGGCCTATATGGCTGCATGTACCATATTATACATAATGTATCTCACACTTTCAAGTGCCTGTGTTTTAAAATCCGCATGAAGGATTTTTCTATATGTGTAAACATATAATATACACAGTAATGATCTTCTTTTCGCAATCTAATATGTATATATATATATATATATATATGTATCATACTTCTGAGCAAAAAATGTTGGTAGAAGGGCGGTATCAAATTTGGTAATAAATAAATAAATATATTTATATGAATGAGCACCAGAGGGAAATAGATTTCTGGATAAAAAGAATACTTAAGCACATATATCAGAGTTTCTGTTAAAATACGCGCTTATATATGTGCATTTACATATATATATGTATATATATATAATATCATATGTATGTACATATGTACGAAAAAATATAAAAATCTTTATAGGCCTATATGTAGCTTAAGTGAAAGGTGGGTTCTTTCATATATATATATATATATATATATATGTGTGTGTGTGTGTGTGTGTGTGTGTGCGTGTGTGTGTGTGATATTTAGGATGACCGGAAGCAGAAGTAACAAAGACAAATAGGTTGGACGTGATCGTCAAGGCAACAGAGAGTTGATCGGCAAATCTATCGACCGCTCTCCTTCTCTCTCTTCTTCTCTGTTCATTGGAAGTCTGTCTCTTTGTAACCACTCATGTACCTCTGTGTCTCTGTCTATCTCAGTCTCTCTCTCTCTCTCTCTCTCTCTCTCTCTCTCTCTCTCTCTCTCTCTCTCTCTCTCTCTTAGTCTCAGTCTCTGGGAACTTCACTGCCTTTAATTAGTTAAATCTCTCATTTCCCTGTATATTATACAAAGTGTATATACTGTCTTGCTCGCAGCTCCACTCTCACTCTATAGCTAAGACGAAACAGAAAACGTATCGGTCTCTTTGTAACCATGCATATATACCTCTGTGTCTCTGTCTTTGTCTCTGTCTCTCGCTCTCTGTCTCTGTCCCTCTGTCTCTTATGTTTTTCACTCTCTGAATTTCTTGTATGTTCTCCGCCTCTTGTATATGTTTGTTCTCTTTTGGTTAAACCTCTCATTTCCCTAGCTATGTGTATATCAGTGCATACTATACATAGTGTAGGCCTTATATTTGCCTCCAATGCTGCTCCTCTCTACTCCGTAACTGATAGGAAACAGAAAACGTCCAAAAAACTAATCTCGTCATTTCTAGTACGGTATATATTTTTGTATGTGTGCATAGTTTTGTATGTATGTATATTTTGTATGTTTGTATATTTTGTATGTTTGTATATTTTGTATGTTTGTATATTTTTGTATGTGTGTATATTTTTGTATGTTTGTATATTTTTGCATGTGTGTATACTATGCATAAACGTGTGCAGCTGATATATCTATACTCGTTGCAGGAGGATCCACGCAGGTTATCAATCAATCGATCTTTCTCAATCTATATTTTGTAATTTTAAGCAAATAAATTTACAGCAGAACATTAATTTGTTCAAACCTTTCATGAGAAGAATTGCCACCTACACCCCCTGGAGAATCCAGGGAGATTTAAAACCTTTCAGAGGAAGAACATTTCACAACAGGGACCTTTAACAACATAGCTTTTAAGGAAATGGAGGAGTTTTCTCCCTTCTAATAATAGTAATAATAATAATAATAATAATAATAATAATAATAATAATAATTATAATAATAATAGCAACGCCGTTTTATAATGCGCCGTAAACGCGGCCCTAACCATTACAAGAGCGCCGCTTTTTGAACTCAGCAACGCATCTATGCATCGACTTTCGACACTCCGATGAAGGCACAGACTCGGCGTGTTGCCCCTCCCAATATGTATCTCTGGTCTCTCCGATCCCTGATCCGGTCTCACCGTTCCAGATGTCTTCCATCGTCCTCCAAATCCTCTTTATCTCTTATCCTCGTGGCATTAACGATCTCCTATTACTGGCGCAGATTTGCATCTATTCCACTGTCCACAGTCAGTGAGAACACCGTTGGTCTTTTTCCATCTGATACAGACTGTACGTATGTATGCATATAATTATATCAATGTGTATGTAGATGCATATATATATATTGTATATATATATTGTATATATATATAAAATCAGTGTGTGTATGTGTAGTGGTACACGTAAACCTATATATAATTAGATATCTGTTTGTATAGGTAAATGTACACACATATATACATATTTTATATATATAGGCCTATATATCATATATATATAATTTTATATTAGGAGAAAGGCGAGAGCAATTTTTGAGCAAATGCAGTCGGCAGTTTAATCCCATGAACTCAGTCGGCAGCCGTTCGCAACCAAGTATTAAACGTAATTGACCTCGAAGTTCAAAGATCACCTTGACCTGATGACGGACACATTCAAGACGTAAACAGGCTACTGTTGAACATGGAAAGTCTGGAAAGTGGAAACGTATGTATGTTGGCATGTGTCTCCGTTTGTCTGTCTGTAACGTATAAAATAGATGTCTCTCTGTCTGTTTATATGTCCTTCATGTCTGTATAATCTACTCAGTTTCTGTGGTTATCTGTCTTTCTATGCGTCTGTGCGTCCACATTACTCCCTTGCTATAAAAAAAGGAGAATTTTTGATTGATTGATTGATAAATGTCTTCACTTTAGCCTGTGTGCTTATTGTCTATCTCGAATGAATTGGCGACATCATCGTCTTGCAGTGAAGGGTATTGGTCATCACGACTGTAAAGGACTATAGTTTCAACGCCTTTGCTCAGCAAACAAAAAGTCCTAACTATGGTACACCTCAATAGGCAATTTTAACTAAACTCGGCTTTAAAGAGAAAATACCATTAATCTGGTTCCTCATAAAACATAACATAATAATTTATTACCAAATCTCATTTAAAACAAACTTTTTTCTATAATGGTGTAGAAATTCTTTCTCAACTTAAAGCATGCCTTCGCATGTAGAAAGTCAAGTCTAAAATTTGCCCCTGTTAAGCAACAACAAATTGAAACTATTGACAATTGTATTCAGCCCAAATAAAAATTTCCTTTGCTGAAAAAAATCCACTTAAGGTACTGTCCGTTATAAAGCGAAATAAAATTTACAAATCTTATCTTACACAAAGCTATCTAACGGTCTAGAAATATTCATAACTAGCAATTACACGACAGACATCCTATGAGTAACTAGAGTAAATAGAAATCAAGCAATATTAGGCCTAATTACACTCACAATAGGAATAGATTCAATTGTATAGCATTCTGGGGATAAAACCAGCACTTCATCAACTAATGTTCCAAAAATACATGTTTTAGAAATTTCTCAGGGCTTTCGTGTTCACAATAACTCACTTTCAATGTAGTCTATACGTATATAGTAACTTATATAGTAACGTATATAGTAACGCCTAGTTGTCTAACTGAATTGGCACAGTTTGGACGAAGCGTTTTAAGAATTATAAATGTGTTGCTAATCGAATTATGCACGTAATCGATTCATAACGACTATCCGACGAACACTCGGAACAGCGCCTTAAAATAAAATTCCTACCCATAAATTTATTTAATGTAAAAATGTGATTCGCTCAAAAGCAAACCGCTGGCAGAAACAAAGATCAATTAGTACTAGATTCCTTCACAGCGTGTGTACAATAAACAACATTTTTCGGTAGATACTATATAGAAACTCAACTTCTACATTCATCTCATCGTGATTTTGTCATTCAACATGGGTGTAATTTGATAACATAACGCGATAAAAAATAATAATTTAATATATTTATATTGCAGATCGTCGAAATAGTGAACGCCACACAAAATCCGCCCCAGGGAAACCATCACGAAACCGGCGCTATATAAAAGTAAAGTCCACGATAGCCAGGTTGCTATGGCCAGTCCAAATCAGAATTCGAGAGGTCAAGCCGAAACAACATGTTTTAAACTTTATTCGAGTATGCCAAACTTAATGTTTGCAGATACTGCAGACTTAATTACATAAAGTCTCAGACGTCAAGTGATAAAGTTTCGTTTAAAAAATTAAACATAGAAATAGCCTAACCTCCACCATTAGGCTACTCTGGCTTCAGTATGCTTTAAGTCATGTTGTGATTGGAATTTGGAATCGATCCTTTTAGACAGCGACCGATGCTCTCCCAGATCGATTGTCAACCAGCAAATCAATTTCTTCAAATTCCGCCATTAAATGCTCACATCCCCATTATGCGCGATGCGGCCTCTCCTTGGTCACTGCTACTATCTCTCATCAGCCGCTGAACGACGCCACAGTCAGCCAACCCCGTTGTATTTAATTTCGATTTCTGCGGCGTATCACGATATCCATTAAGCGTAAAGTCTAGCTCATAAGTACAGGCAGACTATCACGAGCCTACTAATGCAATTAGGCGTCTCGTAAAGTTTTTATAGTTTGACGATGAAACGTCTCGATAGGCTTTACCATTATTATATGAACTTCCACGTAAGTAAGCAAGTATATTCTTATGAGTCAAATGCTAATCGCAATTTAGTACAGGCTGCAGATATCTAACAAACAATCGTATCTTAACAAAGTATTAGCATTCAGCAACAAGCGTTATGCGCATGCATCAAGCTGCAGGCTTGGAGTCATCGGCATGAGAAGGAGAACGAAATTTGGTTTGATTGGAGTAGAAGTCGGTGCCAAATGTGTTCAAGGTCCGACAGGACTGCACCCAAAGAAGCGAGTGTCGGCTGCGACTTATAATAACCTGTAACTTCGTGTACACTGTGCAAAGTTAGACATCTGGTATTTCACGGATTTCAGTTTAATAGCGTTGACCGATCTTCTGAATTACGAGACGTAAGCTCGTCTACACAATATTATATCTCTTAATGCAACATGCCAGGCCGAAAGGAGGCATTTAATGCATTCATCCGTCGCTAAGCTCTTTAATATTCCGTCTACCAATGATGCACTTTAATATACTTATTCCGTCTTAATGTTTTTCCAGTACAGTAACTGATGCTAATAATTTGCCTCCAGTGGCTCTGCAGAAAGACACGGGTTGGCTTCAATTCATTCTATGATTATAGGCCTAAGGATCTAGAATTAGATGGCACACATGTGTGTTAGGTATACGGTATACCCCCATTCAGTCATAGTTTTGTGTAGGCGCCATTGTAGCGTCGTGTCTCTGGTTTACGGCGCCACATAAATTAACGCTGTTACTATTTTGGGGGCCCTCAGTTCATTCGTTCCCCCAGTGACTTAGGCACCATAATTGTCATTATTATATTGATCAGTATTATACTACTCTTTTGCAAATTATAACTGACAATTACGCAAAAGTCGTTTACATCACATAGTAGTAAATTTCCAACAGATGATAACAAGCTTAAGAGAAGTCAAATTAACTGAGTGGCAGCGCGCAAGGCGCCCATCTGCCTACCAGGAAGTGTAAGGCTGAGTCAACCTTGTGAAGTAAGCGGTAATAGAAACCGCGTTCTTCTGATCTTCGTAAGAGGACTCCGGTCGTCTCCAACAAGAAGTTTGGGAAACGTGCATTCTCAGTCGCAGGACCCACAGAATGGAATAGTCTTCCAATTACAGTCCGTCAAGCCACGTCCTTTACATTATTCCAGACAAAACTGAAGACCTACTTATTCTCCTTGATCTATGACTAAGAATGCAGCACAGTGCGCTTTTGTGCAAGACTTGTCTTGTCAAAGCGCTTTATAAATGCCTAATTGTATTGTATTGCATTGTTTTGCATTGTATTGTTTTGTATTGTATTGTATTGTATAGTACTAGCTCACTGCCATTCAACAACAACAAACGCTAGGACTGTTATCGACTGCTGTTATTTTGGTATTTAAAAATCTTCTGGGGTCGAACCTAAACGAACTTTCGGCCGCAGCAGCTCTACGCATTTGGTATACATAATACAGGAAGTCCATACTTCAAATAGTCTCCACAATAAACCTCTCTTCTTGTGCGTCTGCGCTGTATACATGCGCAGCAAAAGGAGAGGAACTGCTTTCCTGCCGCTGAATTAGTTTCCGAGTGCCATGATGAACGATGGTTGTTCTCCTAAGTAAATCTCTCAATTTGTTTCTCAAAGACCGTGGTAGTTTGAGCCTCACCCGAAGAACTGCGTGATATATATGGCACGCAGTGGCGTCTGCCTCAAATTAACATTAACGCCGACAGTCGCCTCTCCGGGGATGTCCTGGTGGTCCAAGCCCACGTCCTTGCACCTACTATTACCCCAGACGAGCCCACCTAATACACCATCCGTCCCAATGACACCATAATCCCCCAGCCGACAGTCTGGTGAGCATTTTCACGTTCGGATAATTGTTGGTGCTGCACTTTTTATCTATGTATTCATAATAACGACGAATAATTTTTTTTGTATTTTCGTCATCAGAGTTAATTATGTTTTTAGTTATTATCATCATTAAGAAATAAATTCCTTTTATTTGTGTAACGAACATTATCGTTACTATTTTCGTTACCATTTTCGTTACCATTTTTGTTACCATTTTTGTTACCATTTTCGTTAACGAGAACCACACTGTCATGCTTTTCAAATACATTAAATATTCTTCGTTTAATGGCATTCACACTAGCACAACCGCAGAATAGGATGAACGGACGATAGCAAGTTATTTCAAGAATCGAATTAAGCTGTACGGCAGCCATGCAAGTCGTCCATCGCGTTACACAGTATAGGGTGCAAACGCGCATCTAGGTCGTTTGGTCATGCATACATTCCTCAGCAATGGTTTTAAATAGGGCTCTATTTAAAACTATTACACTATTTAAAACTATTGCTCAGCAATTATATTAAAGGTCATATATTGATGCAGCGGCTTCTAACTTGCAGCGCCTTTTGCTATACTATGCATGCCTGTTTAAACTTGAAACTCATCTGTTTAACACTTTACAAACTGCTGACGACTGTTGACTCACGTGCCCGAAACAGTTTCTGTGTAAACATTCGGGAAGCCAAAACCCTTCATGCTCTATCAAAACAGTTGAAATATACTTTCCATGTGATGCCGATCATTAGTTGTCAATTTGCGCTGGCAGCGAATAGTACTGTGAAGTGACGAATGCTGCCGACGGCTCTATAAATGGTCGTGATTACAATTACAATTACAAAATTACAATTTTAGGTGTGTTACTCACTTTGCTGATATTCGATGACATTTGGATGGCGCGTGGTAATTAGTAGACATCGGTGACAATGTTCTAACCTATAACAAAAACAATTTACTTATAAACACGAACCATACTGCAAAATGTCATTGTTGTCGCCTTCCTATGTAGGCTACAGCGACTGCTTACGTGGACTCGGCTCCTCCTCATTTTTCAATGAATATTTGATCGAATCAGACCCATCGCCTCCGCTTGCCCTTTTAAACGGACAACACGCCATTTAAGATCCTCGGCACGGACAGAGCTATCCCGAGATTCAAATCTCTTAAATAAATCATGGTCATCTCTGATAGCTAAACACTATGCGCACGCTCTCTAACAAATTCTCACCATAGGTGTATGAAACGGAAAAGTCCGCCAATGAGTTAGTCCGCTCATGAGTCAGTCGGTCGATGAGTCAGTCCGCTAATGAGTCAGTTCAACCATGAGTCAGTTCGCCTATAAGTAAGCTCACCCATGAGTCAATCGGCCCATGAGTCAGTCGGCTTATGAGTCAGTCGGCTCATGAATTAGTCAGCTCATGAGTCAGTTCGACCATGAGTCAATCCGCCTATGAGTCATTTCACCCAGCAACCAGTCAGCAGATGAATCATGTCGCTCACGAGTCAGTTGGCCCATGCTGTCAAATTTATCGGTACTTATAGTATTTTTTTTTTCGATGATTGCTTGCTGTTGATGAACTTTAACACTAATTACACCAGTTTTAGTATTTGGACAACAAAAGAAACTTAGAGACAAACACAGAAGATCGTACACGAAGACGAGGACAGACAGACAGAGAGAGAGAGAGAGAGAGAAAGAGAAACTGAGAGACAGGCAGACTGAGAGACGGACAGACTGATAGACATCTAGACTTTCTGATCGACAGATATACAGACACACAGATAGACAGCCAGATAGACGAACAAAGAGAGACAGATCAACAAATCGCGAGAAGGCAGCGTAGAAAAGCTCATCGAATTTTCTCTCCTTAGAAAGGAACTTTCGCATCAACAAAACGAAACCATCTCGACAAAAGCCGCAGCAGATATAACTGCATTCAACCAATTTCTCCCGTCCGACAGATGTTTATCAAAGCCCGATGTTTATTAAGTAAAAGATCCCGGTCGGTGACGTATTAAAATCCGAGCAATTCTATTGGCCAGCGCATTATATTCACTGCGGATGGGATTTTCTGGTTCCCTAGTGTACTCCACGTGTCCGAGCGCGATTGCTTTATCCGGCGATCGACGGAGTTGACCTTAGTCTGCGTCCGTTAAGCCGCAAGTAA
The DNA here is from genome assembly GCA_959347315.1 of Bimastos eiseni. NCBI lineage: Eukaryota > Metazoa > Annelida > Clitellata > Crassiclitellata > Lumbricidae > Bimastos > Bimastos eiseni. Next base: position 25,158,512 of record OY365817.1, read on the forward strand.
AGCCCTTCATTAATCGTTGATAGTCACTGTGTTTTCAATCGTGTTTCGCTATCACGACGGGCAGTGTGACGGTCGGTTTGTCCGCTCGTCTGCGGCTAATTTTTGTCTGTTTTGAATAGTGTCGGACTACGTTTAAGATGTCTTGCAAGTCCACAATGCAATGTCATACTTAAGCCATCATCCTCGCGCCTCTTTTAGAATGAGTGAACGAGTGATGGCGGAAAATGGAAGAAAGGAAGATGGAAGTGAGTGAACGGAGTGAGTCAGTCATTTAGTCAATCAACCAATCAGCTAGAAAGTCGTTCAATGACTAAATGCGTCAGTCAATTATTATTATTCCGGCAGCCAGTCACCATTCAATCAGTCAGACAATAGTCAGTCAGTGAGTCAAACAGCAGTCAGTCAGTCAGTCAGTCAGTCAGTCAGTCGGCCAGTCAGTCAGCCAATATTCAGTTAGTAAATCGCTCAATGAGGAAATGCATCAGTCAGATAGCTCTTTAGTCCTTCGGTCAGTCAGTCCTTCAGTCAGTCAGTCAGCTCGTCAATCAATCGAGCGATCAATGAATGAATGAATGAATCGATGAGTCAATCAATGAATCAGTAAGTCATTCAACGACGAGATGCGTCAATCGTGTCATCTGCGAATCAGCGAACCATCTTCCACTCTATCGAAAGAATCGGTCGTCAAGCTAGAAGTAATTCATTCGGTCGGGTCCTTCGATCATTTCTCGACACGTACGCGGTGCCTGAGCGGTAATCATATTGGCATTTATTTAATTATGGTAGAAGGTCAGTGTCAGGCGAATCTGCTTCGTTGTCGGCAGCAAGAAGAAAGGACTTGTAACAAGACGCGTGACGCAGCGTTTCGTTCCCATTGCCGTCAATAGAGGGCCGAGGTGGCGCCTTCTGACGAAGACGTGAGGTCTATCCTCTTAAAGAGCAATTTGTCTCAGTCAAGTAAGCATGCGAGAGGGAGAGAGAGACGTTGCGAGCGACTGCCTCGAATACGACGTCTTCTTATTGTACCGCGTAATTAAGGTACTACAATGGCTTCCGCATTATCTCCCATCTGTGTGTGTGCGTGTATTTGTACGTGTGTCTGTCCCTGGCTTTGTCCGTCTCTTGCGCTGATCGTGTCTCCTTTAATCTCTGTCTTTGTGTCCTTGTTTGCCTGTGTCCACCTATGTCGCATGCACTCTAGATATGTCAGTTTCCATCCCTGCTACCTAGTTGCTCCGCCCTTTCTGTCTGTTTCTGTCTGTCTCTGCTTGCCTGTCTATGTCTGTCTATCTATGTTTGTCTTACCATATCTGTCTGTCTATATCTGTCTGAGTGCATGCTTGCGCCTCGCGGATATATCTATATATCTCGTGTACCTAATTCTGTTCTATTTATTCTATTCTATTCTATTTACGGACTGAAAAAGCGCCTCTCACAGTACAGCCTGATCAGAGGCGCTCCCAGTGCGAACTTTGAGAAGAACCCCTAGAGGAAAAAGTCTTAATTAAGAGAACGGGCAGAAGCAGTAGTGCTGCTACCAGATAAGATTTCAGCACGCGTCACAGCAGGAAGACTGTTCCATAGGCGCCAACAGAGGCATCTATAGGCACGATGCTGAGCTGTGGCAGTTCCAGACCGAGGTACCAGAAGGTCGCGACGGTCTAATGTGCGGAGAGGATGTCCAGAGGTAGCCTCGATAGTTGCCTGATAAGATCGCAAAGATAGCGTGGTGTCTGATCCAAAAACGCTGTGTGTGTAAGTAAAATAATTTTCAACCGATTCCAATCAATTAGGAATCAGTTTCAATCTGTCTATTAGCGTGTGTCTCAATTTCTGTCACTGTCTCTGTGTCCGTAGCTGTCTATCTTTCACGTCTGCACCCATCTATCAGTCGTTTATTGTCGATCAATTGCGCTGGCTTCTTCTACCAGTTCGCATTCAGTTCAAAGTTCTTGGCCTGGTCATTTTGACCAGACTGGATATTGACCAGAAAAATATCAGGGATCAAATTCGCTCCCATTCTTCTGCATCTTCTCATTGACCTCTGCACTCCTTGGACTGGCATGCTCCATTTGTTCCATGGGGTAGGATCACTTTATTCGGGCCTACCCAAGCAGTATCTTTTTCCACCACTGGACCCTCTCTATGGAATGCCTTTCCCTCAGATATACGCGTTTCTATGTCTCCCTTATGTCTTCCTACATCAATCTCCCTCCTCATACCCGTTTTCTGCTCTCTGGGTTCTCGCACAGAAGCGCTATAGAATGGCCACTGCTGTAAATAGCTATAGATATAAATTAGTAAATACAGTTCGTGTGTAACTCCTCCACTGCTAGTCCACCAATGCCAGTCTAAAACATGGACAAAGGAGGAGGGCAACGCTGATGTTACCACACAGTGTCGTTAAGCTGAAACTATATACCACTCCCACCCTGTTTAGCAGACTCCCTGTAGTCACCGGATCCCAACAACTGCGTCCCCTAAACCGTCCCCAGTGATCCCCAATAGCGACTCCACCCGCGGCAGTCGCCCAAAGCTCCTTCTTCTCCGGTAGCAAATCCTCGCATCTTTGCGCAGTAAATAAAATATAAACTTAATGTAAAATATAAACCAGAGGCTTGGTCAAACAACGAACGATAGGCCTCTGTGGGTCATGGAGGCAAAGTGGCTCTGCGTTTGGCAGGGCTTCGTCCGGTCGTAACAACAACGAACCAGGCATAATATTCACGCTTATAGTTATGCAAATGCATGCACCTATGTAGGCATATCGTCAGTTCCTGACGCCTATCGTTTTACGGTGATGGGTACGAATAAATTATCTCCGTTATCGTTTTGTAAAGTTCATTGCCCCCCTAAGTGTTAGTCTACGCACGTGATGTTATGTCTTTATGTATAATTATTATCTTGTACTGTTGTAGTTTTATTGCCAGTAATATTATATTTAACAAAGCATGAATCCTAAACTTTATTTGGCTGACTTGTATTTTCAATTATTTTGATTGAGGGCCTGGTCCGGGTCCATACAAATCGCCGGCCCTTGGGCCTATGCCACCTCTGCTTCCTCTCTGCGGGTCTGGATATGGAAGAAGATGATTGGGGTCGGAATAAAGGCAGAACCAGTGGATACAGAGATGATAGAGATATTTGAGGCAGTAACAACCCTGAATAACTGCGACGATATTATGTACGAGATACTGGAGGAAATATTGGATAGAACTAAGGGAATAGATTCTATAGTTACAATGGGGCAGGAACACGTTGGCGATAAAAGGAGCGGATGGAAAAGGCATTGGAAGGTATGTGTTATTGTTTTCTAAGGCTTATCCTGTCTGCTGACTTTCGTTTTAAATTGAACGGCGCCCTTGTAGTGGTTAGAGCCGCGCTTACGGCGTCTTAGAAATCGGCATTATTATTATTATTATTATTATTATTATTATTATTATTATTATTATTATTATTATTATTATTATGGTTTGGAAAGAGAAAGAGAAAGAGCAGAGGCGGAAAATTCTGGCGGAGTTCTGGGATGGAAGACAACTTATAATGACTAACTCCTGGTTTTCTCATGAGAAAAGACGAAGGTATATGTAGATCTATATGTGGAAATCATCGTGGATACATGTATGTTGCAAGATACCAACTATAGAGTGAACAAGGGGAGTCAAAGATACAGAAACAGTATCAGGAACGTAGAAGTAGTGCCAGGAGCAGACGCATAAGTATATCACAAATTGGACATCAATGGTGCCCAGACATAACTGAGATTCCCCAAGAGGAAATTGATGGAATAAAGTGAACGTGAAAGAAAAAGGTACGAACTGGGAAAGAAAATAAAGGAAAATTAAACAGAATAAGAAGGTGCATCAAAAGAAGAGGGTAGATGGAAAGGCTGAAAGACTATATCATGGACAGCGCCAGTTAGGGGCGTCAATCCCCTTTGAGTGATGGAGGCAGACCACTCGCTACCAAGCGTCAGGGAGTGAAGATATTCACCCCAAGGCTCAAAAATATCCCTTACCTGGAATTGGAGGCATTTGACTCTGGACCCCTTAGCTGGACGCCTCTGGCGACAGTGATATCTTGGGGTCTGAAAAACCGACGGCAGGAATTTTTTGTGGAGGAATTCTACAGGAGTGAAGACTGAGAACAGCACGATAACCAGGGAATAAAAGAGGAAGAAGAAGAGGAAAGGAGGAGGAGGAGAACGAGGAGTGGGAGGAGGAAGCGGAGGAGGAAGAGGAGGAGGATGAGAACGATGAGGAGGAGAGCGAGAAGGAGGAGAACGAGGAAGATGAGGAGGAGGAGAAGGAGAACGAAGAGGAGGAGGAGAACGAGGAAGAGGAGGCGTAGGGGCAGAAGGAGGAGTAGTTGTAGGAGGAGGAGAACGAGGAGGAGGAGAAGAATAAACACGAGGGAGAGGAGGGCATTGGACACGAGGTGAGACAAGAGCAGCCATAAAGGAACTGAAATGCAAGATGGCTGAAGGAGTAGACAGTATACCGGCAGAGATGCTCTGAAAGTCTACAGGAAGTAGCCATAAAAGGACAAGGATATGTTGCCAAGATGTATACACAACGGGAGCACTGCCCGAGAACTTCCTGCAATCCATCATAATACCAATTAAAAAGAAGATTAATGCAACAACATGCGATATTCACTGAGCCATTAACCTCCTCACCCATGTGTCGTAAGTCATGATAAGCATATCAGGAAGGTTTTGCAAGCATAGAAAGAGATAGTCGAGACGCTAGGAGGCGATCAAATTAGGGTTTTTAGAGGTTTTTGGATGCGATAGGAACGCTAAGGGTATTAACAGAGAGGAGCTACCGGAATGGCGATGATATTTGCTTCTTGGATTATGAAAAAGTATTTGATACAGTTGACTGTAGAAGATTATCGCATGCATTGAAAAGGTTTGGACGTTGGAGAGACAGAGGATTGATAGAAAACTTTTATATGTGGCAGACGATGAGAATAATAATAGATGGTGATTACTCGAAACGAGGAAAGGTGGCAGAGGTGACAAGGATGATGTCTACCGTCAATGCTGCTATTTAATATCTGCACAGAAGAACTCGTCAGAGAGGAGCGGATGGAGGCTGTAATAGAAAAATACAGGCATTTGCGATTGTAGATAGCCAGACAATGATGACTAGTAGCCGGGGAAAGTGTACAGGCAATGATGGATGGATGGAGAAAAAGTGGAGCAGCCCCTTAAACTAGACATGGGTATGAAGTGTCAGCTACCTCGTTTTCTAAGCTTAGGCAGAAAGCTCAACACAAATGTCTGCCATTACAGGGATTTGAACCCCCGATTGACAGCTTTCGGAGAATTGTATGCAATAAGGCGCACAACGACTCTGAAGGTCAGAGGTCATCCTATTACGGAATGTAGGTCACACAGAGTGGGTCACTCTGACCAGTCGGTAGGTACAGGGTATTTTAATACGACGCAGAAAGGCAGAGATAGACAAAGAAAAACGCGGAGAGACAGAGAGCGGGAGAGACAGACAGACAGACAGAGAAAAACAGAGACAGACAGAGAGACAGACAGAGAGAGAAAGACAGAGACAGAGAGAGATAGATACAGAGAAAGCGATAAAAGCGGAAAACGAAAGAAAAATATCTCAACTGAGAAAAGGAATCGTTGACTAACGAAGACGAATGAATGAAGGAACAAACAAACCAAAGGAAAACATGTTGACATAAAAACGCACCCATGTCTGAAGCGACGAAGGAAAGAATGCAAACAAGAGCATAAGATGAGAATAAAGCGAGCAAATAGAAAAGCAAACAGGGAATGAATGACGTACTTAATTAATTAACGGATGAAGGAAATTTTCGCAAGCCAAACAACATAGAAACGTCAAGAAAGATGATTAGAAAGAAAAATTAGACAATGGCCGCAGCAGATAGGCATTTATACATTCCTAAAATACATGCATACAAGCACATACATACAGTTAGGTAGAAAGGCTGACTGACAGGCTCACACACTTTCAGACTGAAGCGTATATAGGGCCTACGGACACACACACATCCAGACCAACAGACAGATAGAACCAAGACGTGACATATACAGAGTGAGGTCGAACTAGCGACCCGAACGAAAATAGTATGCAATTTCCGCTCCTACTAAAGCACTAAAAGGTCAATTCGATCGAAACAGAGATAAATCTCCAAACAGACACAAATAGAGAGTGACATAGAGGAGGAGTGAGAGGCAAAGAGCGAGACACGGAAACAGTTTTATCTATATATATATACTTATATACATACATACATACATACATACATGCATACATACATACATATATATACATGCACATGTATATATATACATATATATATATGTGTGCGTTTTATGGTCGCCAACATAGCACACGATGGTTGCAGGTCAGTCAGGCTAAGGATCAGTCGAGACAGGATTGGTAGCAATCCGTAGCATTGGAATAAAAGCTGCGACCGCGGTCGACGGAGGTTCCCCGAATGTACATTTTTATGTGAGCGAGCATTTGTGAACTATAGTTGCGTCTGAAGCAACTTATTCGGTAGAAAGCCATTTATATATCGCCGATAGCTGAGGATCGTTTCTCGGAAAAGGAATTGTCGACAGATATCTCGCCAAAAGAGTTGTCTAAAATTGTCAATAAGACGGATTGAATTTCCGAGTTAAGTCCTAGTAGCTCGGAAACACGGTACCACATACGGGTGTTGAAGACCAGGGAGAGTGACACAGAGCATCTAATAGAGGAAAGAACTTCCGAATAGAAGCAGAAAGAAGGCAACACGGATGGAGAAACGGACTAACACCTAGACTGACAGACATATAAAGAATTATAGTATACTGTCATTTCTTGTATACATTCTAACACAGATACTTATTTAAGACATATATAAATACATACTTATGCATACATGAATGGACACATGCACACATTTTACAGTGTGCACACTTACTTATTCAAAGCATGCATTGATACATGTATATATGCATACGTACATACATACATACATATATACATACATACATACATACATACACACACATACATACATACATACATACACACATACATACATACATACATACATATATACATACATACATACATACATACATACATGCACACACACACATACATACATACATGCATACACACATACATACATACATACATACACACATACATACAAACATACATATATACATACATACATACATACATGCAAACATACATGCATACATACAAACATACATACATACATACAAACATACACACATACATACATATATACATACATACATACATACATACACACGTACATACATACATATATACATACATAGATATATACATACATGCATACATACAAACATACATACAAACATAGAAGTAAATACGTTGAACACTCCAAATGAATGGCTTCTGTATTTAATGGAGATTACCCGAAGGGCAAAACGTATATCAAACGCAGAGCAACAGACGAACGGAGGGGAGAAAGAGGAATTGAGGGAGAAGAGGAAGATGGCATTAGTGAGGGGAGGACAGGCTGGAAGAGGGAAAGATGATAGGAGAGACTGGAGAAAGAGGACAGGAAAAAGTGGAGGTGGAGAGGATGGAGGGAAGGAAGAAGACAAGAGGAAATGAGGGATGGAGGATGAGGACAGGATGGAGGGAAGAGGACAGAAGGGAAGGGAGGAGCAGAGGGGAGGAGGGAGGGAGGATTAGGATGGGGGAGGGGAAGGGGAAAGCAGGGAGTCAGCGGAGGGGTTATCGAGGAAACATTTCATCAGTTATTCTCTCTTGCGTTGCAGTCCCCAAAAAGCGAAGAGAATGGAAAACTGTGAAGAATACGGAAAGGGTGAAGAAGAGGAAGAAAACGAAGAGAAGGAGGAGGAAAAGAAGGAGGAGGAAAAAGAAGAAGAGAAAAAAGATGTTGAAGATGAAGATGAAGAAGGAGAAGGGAAGGAGAACAACCAAGAAGATGGAGAACTAGAAGAAGAGGAGGAGGAGCAGAAAGACGAAGATGTGGCGGAATGGGAAGGAGAAGCAGAAGAAGAAGAGGAATTATTATTATTATTATTTTATTATCATTATTAAAGAAGAGGAAGAAGCAGAAGAAGGTAGGAAGAAAAGAGGAAGAAGAAAAAGAGGCGGTTGAAGAAGAAGACGATGATGAAGATGATTGTCGCGGGTTTCACTCTCGCCACTCCTTCTTCTTGATGACGAGAGTATCCGCTGGTTCTTTCCTCTATCACCAAGCTCAGCAACACGACACACGTGATGGTTTTAATATGTATATTTAATTATATATATACACACCACTCATCCTATCTATACTTACTGGAGTTATTAGTATCTTTCAGAAATGTTTCCCTGGTTTACGTTGGAGACGGGATACCCAACTACGTTGATTACCCTTATCGTCAGAACGACCTAGCGTCTCCCCCAGTTCCGAAACAAGCCCCTGTTCCTTTGCTTGCTACGCTATATGAATCCTTCTAGAGGCGATTTCCTTCGCCATACCAAACGCAAAACTCGTATCTCTATTGGATGACAGGTCACCTGCAGAAACCATTACTAAATCCTGGTTGGACGGGTCTTGGCGTCCCTAGCGTAACGTCAGATTCCTAGGGGCGTCCAGTTACTGTTTGACTAGCGGCTGTTATGTAATAAGGCTGAGCCTTATTAGCGTCATTGAATTCCATTACTACAGTTATACCGCCTAACAGATTGCGCCGTTCGTATCGGAATTGTCCCCTATTCATGATCCGTGTCAACCAGCCGGTCCAGGCCAAATCTTCAACTGATTCATGAGTTTCTTGTCTGTGGGTCGTAGAGATGGAAGGGGTAGGGGTCCGCCTCGAGGTGTCAGGTTTCGCTGCTTGACACTCCGTTGATATTTGCATATTCCTTGGTGTCTGTATTGAGACCTTCTGCTTAGGCGAAGCCCATTGATGTCTCCCATCTCATGTGTCAGGTAGACATCCTCATCCGTAGTCCTCCTACGCTTCTGCTGTCGATCGATGACTTTTATATAGCGCCATCGTCCAGAGTGACGCGCGTCACAATGATGATGATAAAGATGAAGAATAGGAAGAGGAGAAAGAGGAGGAGGAGGAATAGAGAAGAAGCAAAAGGTAGAAGAGTAACACGAAAGACGACAACGCCGGAAGGTTCTCCGTCAACAGACGGATGAGAACAAATGAACTGTCTTCCAGTGATTTAAAAGGATTCTCTACAAATTACTCTGAACGAGTTTGACACTGGTAGCATCAGACTCTAGCTCTTACGGTGTTAACGTACGTCACTCGCCCGTAAGACTCGACTCAAGCTGGTGCTACTCTGATGGGGCTGGAGAGACCTCAAATGTCATGTAACCCATTCATACGGATTCCACCCGATTGAAAAATAAGCAGGATTGAACTTGAGGTCATGTAGGAGCTATGTAAAAACCTGCTCATTTGCACTTTGCTCAATGCACTCAGTTCAATGGTTGATTCAACCCTATGGGTTCTATACCTCGTTTTGCATTTGAAAACAATTCTATATTGAACCTTGTTTTGTTCCATCTTTTCAGAGTCTTTTTTTAATAATGGCGCTATATAAACTTGCGATTAAACTCACAATATTACAATATTATTCCTTCAGCCTTCAAAACGTAATGTTGTGTAATAAAAACGCTGTAAACGTCCGCTGTGATTTGTGTCGAGCAGTCCTCTTTTGCTCGACAAGTCGACTGCACCCAATTTGTCTGATTTGATGTTAATCTGCTTGAACCATATTTTATCTCAGTCTCCGTCACCTATGTAGACATGTTTGCTGTTAGTTGAAGCCTTGAAATAATTAGTGGGAGTGATTTGATGCCTAGGAAACGTCGGGTATAAACCAATGCAGCTTAAAATTATTGATTATAATTTTTATGATGTCGCTAGCTATATGTGTTTTGACTGAATAGTTGGCTTATAATATATAGGAATTTACGACATTAGCTACTTTGTCTCTTTCGCTTCTACACCACCGCAAGCAAGCGCATTTCCGATTGAGATCGATGAAGTATTACAATTTAGTTATTAAAATTAACTAATTTATTGATTAACTATTTAACTAACTACTTAATTTGTAATTGCAATAATTGCATTACAGTTAGATGGCAAGCTTCTCAGTTCGTTCGATATTCATTGCAGAAGAAACAGGATATGCTGGATTAATTAAGTTAATTCAATTAGTTGATTAAGTCCGTCGCCTTAATTAACTGACTACGCTATAGTCAGTAGTCCGTATGGTGTCATTAAGATTTGGCAGAACAACGCAAGAAGATAAGGACAGTCGTCAACGGGGAACACCCGCACACAGCCGAAGCCCCACCAAAGGATAATTCTCCATCGTCACTGCGTCAATATCCTACCTGTGGTAATGCCAGGCCCAAGCTTGAGTGAAGGATGAGGGCGTCGTTAATTATATTTGCTATTGAACAGCGTCGTTAAGCAGTACTAACAAGCCAACCGTAGTTCATCCCAGGTAGACTAATCAATGCATTTATATAGCGCCAGTTAAAGATGCCTTAACGACATTTCTAACTGGTCTATTCACTAAAACCCTGCCGGGCGTCATCACACCCACTGAACAAAGGCCTTACAGCAACACATAGGCTATACCTTATCATCTTTATGAAGACTGAAATGGTTCTATTGGTTACGCTTCCGCTGTCGATTCTAATCAGGAGTTGATTAATTAGCCAAGAAGAGCTATGAAAAGAGACTAATCACGCGCATGATTTAACGGGACGAGACCTGTCCAAATGGAAATGACCTTCAGGGTCGGCTGTTGAGGAGACGAAAGGCATCCGAACCACCTATACCTACCGATCTTCGTATATTGGGGGAAATAGGATTTGCCTGTTGGGTTACGCAGATGCGGTGTAAGACGGACGAAAGCCGTTGGGAAGGCATACTCAAGGAGAGGAACACGGAGACTGGTAGAGTAAGCAAGTAAGCAAGTAAGCAAGTAAGTAAGTAAGTAAGCAAGCAAGCAAGCAAGTAAGCAAGTAAGTAAGTAAGCAAGTAAGTAAGTAAGCAAGTCAGTAAGCAAGCAAGTAAGCAAGTAAGTAAGTAAGTAAGCACTTTATCGAACCGCTTGCAGACGCACTGTGGGAACATCATAATATGAATAATCAAAAAATGTACAATCACAAAATAAAAATGATAATAAGCAATTGCACAACTGACATCTTCGGAGCAGTTATGGTGAATGGAGATACATGGAGACACAGTCAGAGGAAGCAGAAGGAGATGGAGACACTGAGAAAAGCAATTTCTATGGCACCTGCAATGGGGATCAGAAGTTTTGCTAGCTGATGTGTACTATATTTGATCATTATGACATTTAACATAATTTATTTAACATCATTTATTTAACATTATTTTTTAACATAATTTATTTAACATCCATTAGGCCAGCGCAGAGAGCACTTATGAGTAGATATCTGGAAGGGTGCTATATAAATGTTCGATTACATTACTCTATCATAATCCAGTCGTTACCAGGTAAACGTATAGACGCTAGATGATCAGTACGTAAGTAAGATAGAGGCTCGGATCAGTTTTTTCCCACCCAATGTCGTAGCGGTTTGTCATAAATAGTGCGTCAGACCTCTGCATGTTTCACCATAACTGTGTCTGTACATTTAAACGGTATCTTCTTCTACTCTGTGATGTTTGTACTTCAGAGCCCTGTTCAAGCTCTAGATCGACCATTTCCAACCTCGAGTCAAAGTAAAACTAACTATGCTCTAGTGGTCTATATGATGTCAGTTAAATGTCGTTGAGGTAGGCCTAGAGGCAAGCTGAGAACGTTAATGGCAAAGCGCCTGAGCAGAGCAGACAAATGCAGACACACTGAGAATGTAGTATTAGTAGTTTTAGTTTAAGAGACACTGTGTGATAACATAGAGTCCATTAGCGTCAACCTCCTTCTTTATCCAGGCTTTGGATTGGCACTGCCGAAGGGCGAATACTGGCGGAGTTAGACACATTGAGAGAGTTCCAGAATCTAGGTCAGCAACTAAGAAAACTCGCCTATCAAGAGCAGCAAGTTCTTGTTTTACATATGACATTAATAATGATGTCGGTTCACCGAGATGATAGATCACTTGCCAGTGGCCAGCGAACTGTGACAGAGACAATGACATAAGAATAAGAAGAGAGATTGAGGTAACTCAGATAAGAGACAGATGCAGCAGGAGGATGAGGAACAGAGACACAAGGACAGAGAGTATGATTGAGACGGGGGCACAGGTACACCAAAGTACTGATGCTCTGAAGAGTCTGGGTAATTCTATTACAGTTTGGTTGCCTTTGGCGGAAGCTGATGTTGCCTTACGATAATGAAGTTGATGTATTTTTAATGATGATGATTTGTTAATGATTAGTTTTGGTCAAGTAGGAGCAAACCACGTGCTTCTGTCACTACTCTACTATGACCACTTCCCTGTCTTCCTCTCTGTTCCTGTGTGTGTGTCTGTGTCTGTCTCTGTCGTTGATCATTAAAACCCTGTTAAGTACATTCATCATGCTAATAGCCATCTTTGTTAATCGCGGTCGTTTATCTCTCAGTGAAATACTGCTCTAAGATGTCGTCGTCAAGTTCATTGCTCTTCTTCTTCTTCCTCCTCCTCTTCTTCTTCTTCTTCCTCCTCCTCCTCCTCTTCTATCTCCTCCTCCTCTTCTTCTTCTTCTTCTTCTTACTCCTCCTCCTCTATCTCCTATTCCTCTTCTTTTTTGTTTCTTCTCCGTTTACTTAGACTTCTTGTTTTTCACCACCTTCTGTTTTCTTTCTTCTTCGCCTTTACTTTTATCGTTTTCATCGTCGTCGTCGTCGCCTCTTCTTCTTCTTCCCCCTCCTCCTTCTCATCATCATCATCATCATCATCATCATCATCATCATCATCATCATCAACAACAACAACAACAACATCATCATCATCCTCATCATCGTGGTATACGGTATTGTGAGAGATGGTAAGCTATGCTAGCCTAGGATCTAAGTCAGGACATCATGCACGGTCATTTACCTATTTTCGACTAGAAAATAATCCTTGTGTTGATCGAAGCAGACGCCTTTGTTACTGAATTCCGTGGCTGTTATGACGACGGACGTCGTTCCTCCCTCTAGCCAACGCCCGTGCCATACCTTTGGAAAGCTACAGTCCTCCCCGCCAGCTGCACTCCACATGTCCTCTGAAACAATAGAAACAATTCACCCAATTCACTCTGATTAGTTCATTCTTCGACATGTCAAAAACCAACAATCAAAAGTAACATTGGGTCTATCAAATCTGGCGTCAACCGATGTCTACATATATACATATATTTGTAAGGAGTTAACATCATGCAATCAAATATTTATATAGCACCCCTAAGAGGTATCTACTCTGCGCTAGCCTATAATTATTTGATGTTGACAGTTATTGTTAACGAATATTTTGCATTCGTTAGCAAACATTGCAAAAAGTTGCCTAAGGTGGGCCCACGCACAACCTCTGAATCAGCCAACGGATTCCCGTCGACAGCAGCGCTGACAGATGGTATGGATGTGTAGGGTCTCTATACCAATCGCGTCGATAGGGTAGAGCGACGAACTCACTTACTCAGTGACTTCCTTCCGACTTACTAGGTTACATGGTGACTTATTTGTTACTAGGTTACATGGTGACTTATTTGTTCCTGTGTGCTTACATAATATAGCTACCTTCGTTTATTGCTTGATTACATTACTTAATTTTTTACTTATTAAATAACTTGCTTTTCTGCCCACTTATTCCTTTACTTATTCCTGTTATTCGACAGCGTCGTACTTTCCCACTGGCTGGTGACCTGGAATGGACTGCCAATGGCACTGCGTCTGACGCCAATAGGTCAGTCTACTCTATTCTTCTGTGGCCTTAAGACTGTTCTGCTTGACCGAGGCAGGGCTGGGAGCGCTTCTGAGTAGATAGCTTTGAAGGGGCGCTATATAAGACAGCATCAATAATAATAATTTACTTTTTTACCCATTTATGAATTAACTTTACGTGCAAACGGGGTGGCCTATCTTGCTCGCTGGTGTTTACAGTAAATGCGTAGAAACGTTAGAAGTGATCTCCGTGGGGAGCATTTATTTTCCGACAAGAAGTTGAAAGGCGGCAGAAGCGCTGCCCAAACCCACTTCCGAGCAAGCATCAATTTCGATGCAAGGTTATTCAGCTCGGTAACGCACCGACAAGCAGGGCCGCACTGATCGATACATATTGTATGCCAGGGCAAGGCGTTAGAACCCTCCAAGGACCGCAGTAATGAAAAAGAATACCAGCGGAAGACGAAAAAGGATAATTTTCGAATAAACAATGAGGATAAGAGAGCGGGAAAAGGGAAAAACAGTCGGAAGCCGTGAAAAATGACTTCTTTCCATTCTTAATTTTCGGCCACCTTGGTCGTTGCTTTTCCTTAGATGTCCTAAGCTAATTTTCTTCGGAAGGACTAGCGACTTCAGTTCCATCCATCTTTGTTTAGACCCTATAAATTATCTCTGGTTTGCAAAACCTTTGATAAAGTGAAAGTCCTATGAATATTTCATCTTGAAAAATATCGGTCGTTCGTCAACGTCGCGAGGCTCGACAATTCATTGTCGAGCGAGAAATATTTCTATTTACTCCAAAAATAAAACAAAGCTCTTCGTCATGATGAAAGAACTGTTTTAACACCGTTACCACGACACTTTGCATTAGTTACGCAGTGGCTTTTATTTCATTCTAGCCGTTAATCTGAAAGCGATTTCCTATTACTCCCCGAGGTAACATTGGCCTGATTTCCTATTAGGCCTACCCGAGCGCGGTTCATATTGACCCACTTTGATTTAATAAAAACGATTGACTCTTACGCTTATGATGACTCATGGAATTCGTTCATTGAATAAAACAAGAACTTAAATTTGAATTAAAACATGAAATAAAACAACGAAATGAAACATGAAATGAAACATTAAAAATTGCGTGAAATATGTATCTAACTGGACAAAAATTAAGCAACATTTGAGTGGTAACCTGAAATAGCTACACGTAAGTTCATAGGATGAAATCGCCTTCCAGTTCCCCTCAATATATCTATTCGTCTTTATCGGGTCCTTTGTCGTCGTTTTCCCTTCTTTACCCTGTTTTCCCTTCTCATTTGCCTTTTACGAGTCCTACTTCTCCTTTTCTGCCTACTCCTCTGGCTTACAATTCTGCTCTTACTCTTCCTCGACCTGCTGTTCGTCCCCCTTCTTTCTTCCTCTTCCCTGGCATTCACGTCCTCCGTCTTCAGTTACTCATAATTATATCGATCGAAAGAGAAGGTGTGACAAGAATAGGACGTGACGGTAAAAGAAAGGAAGGAGTAGGGGAGGAGGAGAAGGAGGAGGAGGAGGAGTAGTCTAAGAAGAGAAGTGGTAATGAGGAGAGAAGGCTAGTTGAGTTGTAGTAGTAGAATGAGGGGGAGAGAGGATAAGGAAGGGAAGTAGTGGAAAGATTGGTAGTAAGGAGAGGATGCTGGTATATGAGATGTTCCAGTAGAAGGAGAAGAGAGGATGAGTTGGATAAGAAGTTGGAGGAGTTATAATTGCGAGAGGGAGATAGCATGAGTCGTAGTCATAGGAAGAAGCGACAAAGAGTAGGACAAGGAGGAGGACGTGGAAGGGAAGAGAGGGACAAGGAGGAGGACACATGACAGAGGAGAGGGAGACAAGGAGGAGGATATCGAGGGGAGATAGAGGAGGCATAGTGTTCATACTGCGTCGTGAACATCTAGTGGACATCTCGTGTAATTGAATCAAGTAGCGACTGGCAACGTGTCTAAGCGACGATCATTGATTTATTGATTGGTTCCAAGATCCCTCTGCTGTGTCCAGCATCAGTACAAGACGAACATCATCTGTCTCTGTGCCCTGTTTGTCTGTCTCTCTGTGCCCTGTTTGTCTGTCTCTGTGCCCTGTTTGTCTGTCTCTCTGTGCCCTGTTTGTCTGTCTCTGTGCCCTGTTTGTCTGTCTCTGTGCCCTGTCTGTCTGTCTCTGTGCCCTGTCTGTCTGTCTCTGTGCCCTGTTTGTCTGTCTCTGTGCCCTGTTTGTCTGTCTCTGTGCCCTGTTTGTCTGTCTCTGTGCCCTGTTTGTCTGTCTCTATGCCCTGTTTGTCTGTCTCTGTGCCCTGTTTGTCTGTCTCTGTGCCCTGTTTGTCTGTCTCTGTGCCCTGTTTGTCTGTCTCTGTGCCCTGTTTGTCTGTCTGTCGGTTTAGTTGTTTGGATACGTGTGTAAGTCCGCCTATCCGTTGCCCGTCTATCTGTCGCTCTGCGAATATGTATGCGTGTTTATTTGTTTATTCGTATGTCTGCATTTAAGTGTATGTACGTCTGTTAGTCCGTCTGTTTGATATTCTGTCAGTCTATCTGCGTCTTTTAAAACATACGTATGTAGGACTATTTTCCCGGCTTAATCACAGCCGTTGTGTTTTCTTGAAGAAAGACGCTATATAAACGCACAAATATCACTAAGCGTTTACGTAGTAAATAAGTTACTCTACCTACTCTTGCTGCGCTTGCATTTAATGTATTGTTTATACAAATCAAAGGCAGATAGCGCATCATAACTAGCTCTCAAATGTTCAACACATCCGTCGAGACGTTGGGCCTATCTATATTCTATACAAGTCGCCCTTATCCAGTTTGCATTTATCTCAGTCCTTTTGGCGTTAAAAGCGCTCTAAAAAGGATTCGTGAACTATTGACCTATGTCCCCGATGTCTCCACGACCCGGCCTTGTTTTCCATTGCAGGTCAATCCCTCGAGAAAACAATCAGTCGTTCGTCCAATCGCGTTGACTGAAGTTACAGCAGACAAACAGCAGCAGCGGCAACTCATCGCTCAAACAAGACTCATTAGCGCAAAACTGTTCGTTTAGATTATCACGCAACGGAGCATGTAAACAAGTCATCAGATTGGCTTTATCAGTCCAGAAGCAGACGCATCCCAAGCAGCCGAGTGCTGATGAGGCAGACGACATCAAAGATGCTGAGAAAAAGAGAGATGGGAAGATAATCATATAACCGTCAGCGGTTTGAGAAGGAAGAGTTGATGAAGACAACGTACGCTTACGATGGTATGCACCGCTCCCATTAGCTCAGGTAAATGGTTGACTGGGTGAATGTATGAATGAATGAATGACTAACTGGGTGAATGAATGAATAAATAAATGACTAACTGGGTGAATGAATGAATGAATGAATGACTCATTCACTCACTGACTCACTCACTGACTCACTGACTCACTGACTATTATCTCCCACGTCCTCAGACCACCATTCATTCCCTAAATAACCCACCGAATCACCCACTCTCCTTCACACACTCAATAACCCACTTAGTCACACACGCAATCATAATAACAATAATTTGAAAATAATAATAATAATAATAAAATACTTAAAATGTTAATAATAATGACAATAAAAGTAATAATAATAAGAAGAAAATACTTGAAATGACAATAAAAATAATAATATATTCGTTTAATTTCCCTCTCCCACTCAACCACCCACCGAATCTCCCACTCAACCACTCACCGAATCTCCCACTCAACCACCCACCGAATCTCCCACTCAACCACCCACCGAATCGCCCCTGTTGACTCGACTTCACAAAAGACCAGATGCCATCCTTATTTACTTTCAAGGGCGTTACTTCCTCGGTAACAATAATTCCTAAGCAAGAGCCGAACATAATAAGCCACTTGAAACTCTTTTCAGACATATCCCCAAATCCCGCCCTTCAAAAGGGTAAATATCGTCCTACTGCATTCACCCCCCGGAAGCAAGTGTTCCCAAGCCAGACATAAGGGCTGAGCCAGAGATAGGGAGAGATTAGAGCGACGGAGAGTCAACGGGGTCTGATGACCGGGAAGAAAAGATGGATCGTCGGCTAATAGAGAATTGCTGTTGAACTCAGCTCTCGCTGACACACGGACGACAGGACCCAGGAAGGGATGAGATTGATCTCTTCCGGGTTACGTCGACTACTTAGTCAACAGGCTCGCCCCCTCTGCGCGTTCGTGTGCGTGTGCGTGTGCGTGTGTGTGTCTTTTGCTGTCTGTCTACCACTCTCCCCGTCTTTCCCCTCAGTTTCACTTTCTGTCTCCCCTCTCCTACTCACTCTCTCTTTCTTTCGTTTTTTTCTTTCTTCTCTCTGTCTGTCTGTCTGTCTCTGTCTCTCTCTTTGTCTGTCTCTCTCTGTCACTCTCTCGCTCTCTCTCTCTTTTTCTCTCCCCTACTTTTCTTTCTTTTTTTCTCTCCTTCTCTCTCACCCCTATCTCCGTCTACCTATCTCTCTCCCCCTATCTTTTTCTCTTTCTCTCTATCTGTTTGACTGTATAATGTGCTTGCATTTACCTGAGGCCACAGATGGCAACGTACCATAATTACCATAATTACCATAATTACCACAATTACCATAATTACCATAATTACCATAATTACCATAATTACCATAATTACCACAATTACCACAATTACCATAATATTGTCTGTCTATCATATTCGGTCAACAGGTCAAACATCTTTATTTCTCTTTCTCTCTCTACCTTCTTTTGTCTGTCTCTCTCCATGAGCCTCTTCCCCTCTCTTTCCCTCTCTTCCTCTCTGCCTCTCTCCCTGTTGATCTACTCCTCTCACTCTCTCCCTATCCCTATCTTCCCTTCCCACTCTCTCCATCCCGGTCTCTTTCCTCTATCACTGTCTCTGTCTTTGTCTCTGCCTCTGCCTCTGAATATGCTTCTGCCTCTGTCTGTCTGTCTGTCTGTCTCACTCTCTATCTCACTTCAAACGCATATCTATTGCACCTGTGTCGCTTACTTGACTCCATTGTGACAACGTGGTGTACGTTATATGCCATATACATCCTATGATCCTATACCATACATCACGACTATGTGCATATATACATGTATGCTTATATATGTGTATATATACATGTATGCTTATATATGTGCATATATACATGTATGCTTATATATGTGTATATATACATGTATGCTTATATATGTGCATATATACATGTATGCTTATATATGTGTATATATACATGTATGCTTATATATGTGCATATATACATGTATGCTTATATATGTGTATATATACATGTATGCTTATATATGTGCATATATACATGTATGCTTATATATGTGTATATATACATATATGTGTGTGGATATAATGGTTTATCAGCCGCATGCATGCATATACACACGCATGTGCTGTTATATATATATATATATACATTATATATATAACAGCACATGCGTGTGTGTGATAAACCATTATATCCACACACATATATGTATATATGCACATATATATACATATACATACACACACACATATATATATATATATATACAAAATAAAAGTAATAGCTTCTGTAAAATGCATTGCGTGTTTGACCAAATACCGCTATTGAGAGAGACCTCTGTAGAAGGGTGTTTGGAATCGTGTTATGAGCACTGGTGACAAACTGTTAATAACCCGCCCTCTACCCTTACCATCATTTACACACACATACTCTATCTCTCCCTCTCTCCCTCTCTCCCTCTCTCCCTCTCTCCCTCTCTCCCTCTCTCCCTCTCTCTCTCTCTCTCTCTCCCTCTCTCCCTCTCTCTCTCTCTCTCTCTCTCTCTCTCTCTCTCTATATATATATATATATATATATATATATATATATATATATTCCCTCTCTCTGTTCTCTCTCTGTCTCTGTGTCTCTCTGTGTCTCTCTCTGTCTCTCTCTCTGTCTCTGTCTCTGTCGCTGTCTCTGTCTGTCTGTCTGTCTCTCTCTCTATGTGTATGTGTGCGTATGTGTGTATAAGTATGTGTGTATACATGTGTTTGTATGTTAAGATGGTTTTTTGGTGTCTTTGTCTGTATTTCGGTGATTGCCTGCGTGTCTGTGTGAGTATCTGTATGCATATGTGTGTTTGCTAGTCAGCATGTGTCACTGTGCGTGCATGCTTAAGGCGGTGCAAGCGTGAAATATTGTCCTTAACTAACGAACAGCCGCAGCGAAGCGATAAGTTCCAATTAGCCGTCGTCCTTCAAAACGAGCGAGGGGTACAGGGCCCGTGCAACAGGTCGACTGCAGAAGGGTCAAGAGCAGAGGGCAAGACGACGAGCGCCTCCGAGACTCGGGGGAAGGGCCAACCGATCCATTCCAGCGTCTGCGATCGCTCGCCAAAGAGAAATCCCGCTTCTTAATGCGAGCCGAACCTGAGGGTCATTGTCTCTGGCCAACCGTCGCCTGCACGTAATGTCCTAATCAATTCTGCACTTCTTGCTCGCAAGATACACTGACGGTCCAGAAATGTGTTAGGTATACGGTCATTGCGCTGTTACTGCTTGACACGGATGGTCCCGACTCCTCGTGGCCTCTAATACGCCTCTTCCGCTTATAACTTCCACCAGTAGCTTCCAGTGTGTGGAGCGAGTGGGGCGCAAGACCCTGGAATGCAATGTGTAGGACCACTCCGAATGGAGTCGCATGCATGAGAAGGGAACCTACTGGAGACGGACTATATTAATACGCCGCGATGCGGCTTGTATTCTAGAGCGCAAAACTAGTCCAGAAGGCATTGGAACAAAGTGCAGATAACTATATTATATATCTCGACCTCGAGGTATATAATATAGTGCTTTCTGAATGTAGTTCAATTGATGCATCTCTCCACTTTCTTCTCTCAGTATATATTTACATATATTATATATATAATATATGTATATTATGTATATACATATAACGCATGCATCCATTATCCACGGTGAACGAAAAAAACGAACCTCTAGCATTACTATCAATAATCGTGAAATGTACATTTTAATAAAATATGGCAAGACTTCCGTTTAATGATTATGAAGCGCGTATTTATCAGTAATTATATATAACGTGCGCTCAAAATGCACTACTGTTCTGTTCTGTTCTGTTCTGCTCTGCTCTGCTCTGTTCTGCTCTGCTCTGCTCTGTTCTGTTCTGTTCTGCTCTGTTCTGTTCTGTTCTGCTCTGTTCTGTTCTGCTCTGCTCTGCTCTGTTCTGCTCTGTTCTGTTCTGTTCTGCTCTGTTCTGTTCTGTTCTGCTCTGCTCTGCTCTGTTCTGCTCTGCTCTGCTCTGCTCTGTTCTGTTCTGTTCTGCTCTGTTCTGTTCTGTTCTGCTCTGTTCTGTTCTGTTCTGTTCTGTTCGGTTCTGTTCTGCTCTGTTCTGTTCTGCTCTGTTCTGCTCTGTTCTGTTCTGCTCTGTTCTGTTCTGTTCTGTTCTGCTCTGTTCTGTTCTGCTCTGCTCTGTTCTGTTCTGTTCTGCTCTGTTCTGTTCTGTTCTATTCTGTTCTGCTCTGTTCTGTTCTGCTCTGTTCTGTTCTGCTCTGCTCTGTTCTGTTCTGTTCTGTTCTGTTCTGCTCTGTTCTGTTCTGCTCTGTTCTGTTCTGTTCTGTTCTGTTCTGTTCTGTTCTGCTCTGTTCTGTTCTGCTCTGTTCTGTTCTGCTCTGTTCTGTTCTGTTCTGCTCTGTTCTGTTCTGTTCTGTTCTGCTCTGTTCTGTTCTGCTCTGCTCTGTTCTTTTCTGTTCTGCTCTGTTCTGTTCTGTTCTGTTCTCCCCACCGATCGCCATGTTGTAAACAAATGGATATAAAGACATATCGACAGACAGATGCAGAGACGGACAGAGAGACGCGGAGACAGATAGTCAGAGACATACAGATACAGAGACATGAAGACAATCAGAGACTGGCAGGTGCAGTGACAGGTACACATCGATGGGCATATACAGAGACAGACGGACAGACAGAGATACAGACAAGAGATCAGATAGAGACAGTGAGTGGTCAATTATTGTCTTCAAAGACTTATCAACGGCCATCGATGGTGACCGCCTGTAGACGCTTTAGACGAGATATCGACAGAAGATCTCGTCTAAAGATCTGGTATCACATCGCTGATAACCCAGCCGATTGTTCGTAACCCAGCCGCTTCCAACTCAACCGACGCAGGAGTAGACGCTGAGTGTGACAGCACAAAGGCGGATGCGCAAACAATGTTCGAATACTCATTGTTTTCTTTCCGGGTCGTTCAAGGGTCATCGTTTAGATCTTGGCAACCACTGAACAACCCATCGAATCACCCACTGAAGTGCAGATATCGAAATTTAATGACCGCCCCAAATACTTGTATTGGCAGAGAAGGACGGAACCAAACCACTTGAGACGTTAGGTAGGACAGAGAGCTCGCTAATCAAATATAATCAGACGTTTATTGATTGTATAGTGCGCTCATTAATCAGCCAGTTAGTAATTGATTTGATATCTAGAGAACTAACCAAATAATAATTACTTTAACGCTCAATAGAAAAGTCACACGGAAAATGCAATTTATCAGCGACAAATTTAAAGAGTTAAAGGAAAAGGAATTTTCAACAATTTCTGACAATATAACTGATATATTTTTTTTTAAAAGACAACATCTAATTGTTTGACATTGCACATACATATGTATGTATGTATGTATGTAGTATGTATGTATTTTAAAACTGAAATGAAAAGGATGTGTGTTTCTATGGATGCGACGTGAGTCTTTGTGTCTCTGACTAATAAGTTGCTGCGTCAAAGGAGCCGCTAGGACCACCAACGAAGATCAAAGACATTTCATGCTAAGCCTTTGTTGGTCCGGTTCCGCAGTGGCGAGAGGGGGCTCCCCAGGATTAATGGTGGTGGAAGCATGATGCTTGGTTATGAATCCAAAAGACCTTGAGGTAGTGTATACCTGCTCCTGCTCCGATTAGCAGGATCAGTCACATGCATGTCTTTGTTAAAATACGAATTAACGAGACATGCTTTGCAGTGAACTGCCGTTTATTCATCAATTTAGGATTTTTTTATGTATGTGTCACACATACATATATGTACACATACATACATAAATGTATGTATATGCAGGGTTTATAGTTTTACAAAGGATAGAAGGAATATTAATTTAAAATATAAAAAACCAACAATTCTCTGCCAAAACAATACAAGCAGCGTATATTAATATATATTTAGTTTACCATCGACGAATCGAGATCGTGACGAAAAAGTTTGTTTTTGGTGCACCGTCGCTTGATTCCGTATGACCTAGACACTAGAAGCTATTAATTAATGTAAAAACATTATTTTGTTCGAAATCTATCGTCATCTTGTCAAATATGATGTCATAAAACATAAACTGACGTTTGGCAAATATAATCAAATGTGTGAAAATCTGAAGCGACTCAATGAGATTTACATCTTACATCCTAATCTGAACTATCTCGCACCATGTAGAATAATGTAGGGCCTATAGACAATATTCACATCCTTTATGTAAGCATGTCCAGCTGCAGTAGCCTCGCCTGTCCAACGTTTGACTGACCATTTTGACCGGACATTTCGGTCAGATCATGCAGTAAATTTTTCATAGGCTCGGCGTCATAAACTTCCTGACAGTATTAAATTACCTCCATAATTATCTGGAAAATGAGAATTTGATTTTATCACAGCGTGTATTCCCGTAAAGCCGATGCTCATGGAAGTGGGTGTACCGCTCTGGGTATTTTGTTCTACTCAGAATTCAGATGTACATACATGTATGATGTATGCAAGATTGTAGAAATGTATACATGTACACGTATCGTTTCGTATCTGATTATTTATATAGAGCCTCTTTGAGTACTAGCTATTCAGTCCCAAGGTTATAAGAAAGTCTACATGCAACGAAGGGTATACAAAGAGAAGTAGACTCAGACAGAGAGATACATCGGCGCATTCACAGATAGACACAGAGCAACAGACAGCGGCAGAGACACAGATACGGAGAGGCTGACACCTGAGCGAATGGACGGAGCGAATGCTGGCGACTTGGCGAGTCAAATTTTTACAGCGGGGGCTTTCCGCACGTCATTCGCGTTGCCATGGTAACCGCTAATAAATCTGGAGCCAAAACAGAGATGATTACGCCAGACAGTAAAGAAATTTCCGGCGATTTTTTCACCCGATAAGAAAGAGCCCAGTTAAAAGACAACGCACTGCGGCTTGTGCATAGGAAGACACGCGCACTCAAGGAGTTATTAATGTACCCCATTGGCGAGCCAAGATTAACGTGAATGCAGGCATCTGCGTTCGTAAACAAGCTAGTGCCCCGCGCGGGCTTTTAGTATCTTAAAAAGCGGCATCACGATCACTAATATAAGTCTTAGTAAGACGGAAATTGCAATATTTATTCAATACCTCTTATAGCGCATCTTTCCTTTCATCTTTCTTCTTCCCCTCCCTCCCTCCGTCGCCGTTTCTACTCCAAACACCATCCACCTTAGCCGTCTGCCTGCCTGCCTGCCTGACTCCCTGGATTATACATTAGTCAATATAGAATAGAATAGAATATAATGGAACATCATAGAATAGAATAAACTACTACTACA
>OY365817.1:25183235-25248675 GCA_959347315.1 Bimastos eiseni
ATCTGTTTATCTGTCCAACACATAGAAAATTCTCGCACTCTATCTATCTATCTATCTATCTATCTATCTATCTATCTATCTATCTATCCATATGTCTGTTTGTCTGTCTGTTTGTCTGTCTCCACTTGTCTGTAATATCGTATGTCCGTCTTGGACTCTCTGGTCATACCTAAAGCTCCGTGCTTTGCTACGGAACAACAATTAACAGTAAATTTTCGCGTTCTCATGTTGAAAGTCCTTCACGTCAAACGCTAACACGATAGCATTTTTTAAGATGTTCGTTTCGATAAAGATTCTTCGTAAAATCTTTATTTCCTTAAACGTCTAGGGCTTCTCCGAGCAATAAACATGCACCCATACATTTTGAAATCCAGACAGGAGGCTAGAAACGAGGATGGTGCCCGCAGAAATAACAAACTGCGCAGTCAACATAACAATTAAGGGTAATGTGACACAGCCAGGGTTTAATGAGATCCGACGGATGCTTTGTGCCACAGTAAGGTGTCACTGGTCTATATTTATTTAGAGCTGCTCTAGAAAACCAACCAGAGGCTTTCTATGCGCTGTATTGTCTTTAGCGTCGATAGCCTCAGAGGCGTCATTCCCTCTGAGTGATGGAGGCAAACCCCCGGTCTCAAATGTCAATAAGGCCAAATATTCCCACAAAACTCAAAAGATATCCCTCCTTACCTGAAATTGGAGGATTTGCGTCCTGACCCACCGATCTGGACGCCTCTGAGTTTACCACTATTAGTGATCGGTTTCTATCCGGTAAAAAAAGTGGTCGTCGTGACAATTATCTTGACTGAATCCTGACTAATAAAGCGGATAATTTATCTTTCTCTCCCAAGAAGCTCTCGCGAACTCTGGCGACATGAAATTTGTTTATAAAAGGCTCTTGCGCGAATTTCTAAGTCAGCGTGACACTTAGTCATTCAGTCAATCAAGAAAGCAGTCAATCAAGTTATCAGTCAAACACTGAAGGTCAGTCAATCAGTAAGTCATCAACCAGCCAATTCCTCAGTCAATCAGTAAGTCATCAATCAATCAACCAATCAATCGATCAAACAACCAAGCAAGCAAGCAATTCACGTCATTCAATTCGCGTCATTCACTCAACAAATCAGCCGATCAAGTAATCAGTCAATCACCTGATCATTCAATCAGTAAGTCATCAATCAGTCAGTAAATTAGCCAATCAAGCAACCCCTCCGCCCGTCAGTCACTTCATTCAGCCGATGAATCAATCAGTCGATCCATTGATCTCGCGTGATTTGGCGCATCCAACGCGCACACATGTACATAGAAGAGGACCGCTCACGTTGTTTATCAGCGACCCAAACGAACCGTCGGAATCGATTTGACAGGAGTTTTGTCGGTCAGAATGACGAAATTTGTGGCTCAGTCGACTGCGTCACGTCCAGTAGAAACCATCTGCAGTCAGGCGATAAAAAGGAAGTGATTTGTCCCTCTAGCGAAAACGCTGTGACTGAGAGAGTGATTGAAAGCCCCTCTGGCTGATATTCCGAGGCGGGCCCTCGCTGTGCAAATCAGTCGGTCGCTCGGCCATGCTCCTCCGACTGTTCAGACGAGTTGTTAGTGACGGACGGTTGAGCGCTGCGTCGCGTATGTCGGGTTGTGTTGCTTCCATGTTTCGTTCCGTCATCTTTTGTTTTCGCTGATGGATGATAGCTGTTGCAACGATATTCGCGTGTTCCTCTTTCTTCTTCTTCTTCGAGCCTGTTGTAATGGTCTGCTTCAAGAAATACAATTTCTCTCGTCCTGTATACTTTTTCATTTCTTTCATTCAGTTCATCCCTCGTTCAGTCTGTAAGTTTGTGCGTACTTTTGTGTCGCTTATTCTCTCCTGAGTCTATTCGAGCACTCTCAGGAATTTCCTTCATTCATCATTTGTCCGTTTGTTGTCCGTTCGTCCGTTAGTCCTTTCCCTTTTTTCGTATTCCTTCCTTTGCCCGTCCTTCCGTTTAACCGTGATTTGTCCGCTTTTGTCAGTTCGTCCGTTCGTCCTTTGTCCGTGTTTTCGTTGTCCTTCCTTTGTCAGTCCTTTCGTTTACCCATTAATTGTCTTTTTTGGTCCGTCCTCGGTCTATTTTTTGTCCTTCCTTTGTCCGTCCTTTCATCAATCGCTTCATCCGTTCCTCTACCTCTGTATTCAACCATCCGCTCGTCCATCGCGTGATGATCAACTTCTGTTCTTGACTGGATCCCGCGTAAACATCCTCTCTGACCTCTCATCGAAGTCGTCTTTAATTGCGAGCCTTCATGTCGACTGCTGGAGTGTCTGGAGGTCGATCGGTGATCGCGTGATCGTTGACGGTCAAGGAGGTCTCCGTCCCCTCCCGTTCGGCAGCTGCGCCCTCAACAATAAAGACATATCCAGGCGTCTCTAGTCTAGTGAGTGAATCCCCCGGCAAAAAGCGTCTATCAACCGGTCAAAGATCACGAGAGGGTTCATCAGTTCTTTAATATGACCAACTCTTTTTCAATTAGCAATTAGCGATAAGGGGCTGTCCACATATTACGTACGCAGCGAGGGGGAGGGGGTTTCGAATTTCGGCGATTTTGCGTACGGGTGCGTAGGGTGGGGAGGCGGTCCCGAAAATATGTACGTACGCAAATATAACGGTCTAATCATGACGTCCACAATACGGAATTATTAAAATCAGAATTGTAAACCCAATCACAGACTATATTCCTGCTTAATCAATTTTATTTAAACCTATTTTATGTAATATTAAAACTTTTCAAATGCAAGTGTTGTTAGTGTTTTATTTCTTCGTAACATTTGACAAATTTAGACGGTTAAATATGATACTTAACAAAAGAATTAGTCCATGGTAAAGTCAATGTCTTATAGATGTCTTTAGCTATTTAGCCTTTGCAATGGGGGGGGGGGGGTAGAGCTCAGATGTACGTACGCATGGGGGAGGGAGTCCACGAAATGTACGCGGTGCAACAGGGAGGGAAGGGGGTCCGAAAATCCGATTTTTTAGCGTAAATAATATGTGGATTGGCCCTAATCAGTGAAGGATTTGAGGGGGCAGTTCTTTAATGTGACCAACTCTAGCGATAATCAGTGGAAGATTTGAGGGGGGTCTCATCCTAGAATTCACAGACTGACGATGTTTACGAAGTACGTCAACGTATGCTACGAATACCTCTTGCGAACGACCTGCTCTAACAATGAAATGAAACGCGTCTCAAACAATACGGGCGTTTGGCATTTGATGGCCACATTGATTTTATCGTAATCGCAATCGCCAAACTTCCAAAGCGCCACTCTAAAGCCAAGCGCAGAAGGCAGCAGCTTATTCACGAGCGTTGCCAGGTTCACAGATGTAAATATAAAGAAGAAAATGATCTATGTAACTATTTATGTTCCACAATAACTTTTGATCAACTCGAGCGATTGCTCCCAAATTTTGCACGAATACTTTTTCGTAGCCGGCAAACAAAATGGGGTATTCGCGATCCAAAAACGTTACCCCTTCTCTGTGATTTTACCCCTTCTCCATGCTCGCCTTTTAAGGGAGGCATTTACATTGA
The DNA here is from genome assembly GCA_959347315.1 of Bimastos eiseni. Taxonomy (NCBI): domain Eukaryota; kingdom Metazoa; phylum Annelida; class Clitellata; order Crassiclitellata; family Lumbricidae; genus Bimastos; species Bimastos eiseni. Next base: position 25,186,803 of record OY365817.1, read on the forward strand.
CCTGCCAAAAGAAATTAAAAAGTTTTTGTTTCTCTCATGGTCAGTTGTAGGACTATGTGGCCTACAACTCAAGAGTAGGAGCTTCAAAAATCTATATGTTTAGCTCCGAAGGAAGGAAAATAAAAAAATGTGGTTCAACCCGGGCGAAGCCGGGTACTTGAGCTAATAGCCTATAATGTACAGAATGTGGTCGATCAACGAGCAAGAATGTATCGTACATATTTATATAGCGCTTAAAGAAAAGGTCTGATGAAGAACATATGCGATCACAAGTGGAACTGTAGGACAATCTTGCGATTACAATTAAAAAGGCACACGTACAGACGTTTTCGTCCGCGGTTGGAGATATTCGTAGCTCGCTTATACTTACTTAAGCTTCTGCGAAGCAATCAAGTCGTTCACAATCTAGCGCGGAATATCATTCAACGTTGATAATGGATTGCATAGAAACCATTGAAACGCTTGCATGCGTGACGGAGACATTGCCAGAGGAAGAACCCATTTTCACTTCGCTCCCAATTTGAAATCATGGATCAGCCTTTAGCTATAATCGACTGCGCTAAAACCACGGGAAACCCAACAGAAAGGCAGACAGGCAACCAGACAGACATTGAGACATGCAGATACAAACAGACAGTATCATTGCTATTATTATTGTTGTTACTGTTATATTATTTCCGTCATCATAGTCACCGTTACCGTCATCATCATCATCAGTAGCAGCAGCAGCAGCAACAACAACAACAGCAGCGTCATCATCATAAGCGTCATCGTAATTCTTCGTTGTTATTACTATTGCCATTATCATTATTATCATATGATAATACACTAATATCAATTATCACTATGATTACATCTTACTGTACCTAGTGCGCAACAACACACCAATCGCGCGTAAAAAGCATCAAGTGCTCTGATGCGACCGCCGCACTCGCCTCCGCCTCTGATTCTGTTCGCAAAGGAACTGGTTCTGGATAGAAAGTTTCACTGTCGATAGGGGGATCATAAACTGATGTTTTACCGTTGATCCTCTCAATCATTAAGAGGATGAATTTTTAGAGCACTATTTCGGGGATGTAGCCTAGAAGGTGTGAACTTAGCGTGCTCAGAGTTGTCTCCCGCTCTCTAATCAATAACCAGTGCTTTTTCTAGAAAAAAATGTACCGGAACGCATCTGCTTTGTCGAAAGAAATGACGTTAAAATTAGCTACAAAAATAACTGTAGGCCTATAGGACGCAACGACCACAATCGATGCACTTACTTATCAATTCTAGAATGTAAATAAATTGAAATTGTAAACTTTGATATCAAATACCAGAATTATTGCACAACTTCAATTTTTATTTGTCAGAAATTGAGCAGAGGTCGCTGTTCCGGCGCATTCCGCCAGAAAAAATGCGGCGCCAATAACGCTGCCACGTCTTTAGTCCATTTTTGTTGCTGTCTCTCGCCTTGACTACTGCTGTGTATGACTAACTTTACGTTGGCTTCCCGGTTGGGTTGTGGGATTTCTTGGAGCAGGATACGGTGATGATGTGCGGGATACCTACGCTGGCTCCCAATTCCGCATCGGATTGTGTACCCGGTTTCTTTTTTGGTTTGGTGGTGCCTCTTATATGGCGTCCCTGCATATGTAAAAGAGCCCTGTGGCTCTACATTGGGCGTGCAGGCCTGCAGGGACACCGTGCTCTCTTTGTGTCCAGTGAGCCAACTGCAATTAGACAGCATCGCCATTTCTCTGTCGTTGGCCATGTGGCGTTGAATGTGCTCCCATTATCAGTAGGCCTTATGCCTAGGGTTTATTCAGATGCGGTTTATAGCAGAAAAGAACCTTTTTAGCCTAGGTTGCGTGTGGAGCGCCCCTGGGTCGTAACCTTGAAGTAGTGCTATATAAATCGTCATGTAGTAAAAGTTCTCACTGCCACCGAGTAGGACGCTACATGCGCATTTGGCTCCCTCTTTTGAATGAGACGTCAGTTTCCGTATATTCCCAAGTCCGTAGGCCTTATAACAACAAGATGAGCAGATGTGTCGTTGCAGACATGCACACAGACGTACACGGACACTCAGACAGGCAGCCAAGGATCAGATGTAATGGAGACGCTACAAGAGAATGATACCGACATAGAGATGGGCGCTCAACAAAGCGGACTGAGGTAAAGCCTTAAGGCAAAACAGGTGTAATTGTGGACATTAGTCGCGCTTAAGACGACTGCGTCTCACTCCTCGAATCCGATGCGTTGCCAAAATCGCCTCTAAAACTCATCGCCTAATCGCGGTCTTAACCTCTCATCTGGCGATGCAGGTGATGCCGCGAAATTGCCCTTTCTATCAAAAGATGTCCTATCGAATGGACCTACCCGTCAATCATATGCTTAACCGCACACAGGGTGTTATAAAATAGTTCTCGTCGGTTGCCCAGTCGGTCACTGAAGAGCGGCGGTCGTGTAATTCTACCAGGAAATTGTATTCAACTGAGAAAAAACGGTTGAAACATTCGCTATAATTAAACTTGCTATCATAGTTGCTTTGTCGTCGGTTACAGCCTACTACGACGCTCCGCTAGTCTTTACCAGCTTGAATTTTCTTACCGATTGGGAATCATTAGTCGCAATTTTATGTGGAACTGAAGGTCAGTGTAAATGCGTCTAAATTAATTATTAAGAATGATGTGGGCTATGTGTAATTGTAGACAAAATTCGAGCAATAAACTAGCCTACGCTGTATATCCTTTTCATTTAAGAGTTCTGTTAATGAAAGTACAATGATGTAGGTCTACAAGATTAGTGTACATGTACTGTAGTAGGCCTATCTAATATACTTTGGCTAATATATATATATGTATATATACATGTATATATATGTATATATATATATGTATATATGTATATATATATGTATATATATATCTATCTATGCTCTCATCGTAGCAGTCATTATTCAAGATCCAAAAGAAGTGTTATCTTGATGTGGAAAGTCCTCGTGAAAACTCAACCCAATGGACCTGAAAACCAACTCCCCGTTTCCTAACATCTCACCAGAGGGTTCCTCCGACCTCTATACAGGCTGTCCACACGCATCATCCACCCTTCAATGCCACTACGGCGAGGGGCACATGCCCTACTGGACGGCTCAAGGGGTAGGATCGACCAACGAAGGGTCTTCCTCCTCTGTCAGTGGCCATATCAAACCTCCCTTCTCATACATCAGTCTCATAACGATGGCTATTCAGAACTCGCCCGGTAGTACTGCCACCCTCAGCGAGATCTACCAGTACATCTCGAGGACGTTCCCCTTCTACGAGCAGAACCCTGGGGGACGCCGCTGGCAGAACTCCGTCCGACACAGTCTCTCCTTCAACGACTGCTTCGTCAAAGTCTCCCGCTCCGCCGCACGACCGGGCAAGGGCAGCCGGTGGGCGATGCACCCGGCCGCCGGGAACATGTTCGCCAACGGGTGCTTCCTACGGCGGCAGAAGAGGTTCCACTGCCCGAAGAGGGATGCGGTTCGACAGAGCGTAACGACGACGGATGCGAGCCGTAGGAGGATCGTGCGTGGAGTGGCGGAGATTTCCAACAGCGTCGACTCAGAACGAGGAGGTCCAGCGAAGGAGTTCACAGCGATGACAGCGACTGGAAAACACTGAGCAGTGGGAGCGACCTAATAATTTATCCAGTATTGCCAAGTGACCGATAATATCAAGTGACTATAGTGTGTCCAAGGCAACAGCGCACTGAGCGCAGTGCTACCAAACGGCCAATATATAACTCACTGACTAATTTTACCAAGTGACTAATATAACCGATTGACTAATGTCAGTATATTACCTAGTGACTAACATAACTAAATGAGTAGGAGGCCTATTACTGAATGGCCAACATTACTAACTGACTAATTTTACCTGGTACTAATATTACATAGTGGCCAACGAGTTACGTACGCTTATGCGTGCGTAACGCATAGGCCAAATCTTCTGCACACAGTGGCACTCCCCATCTTTTAAACCTCTCTAATCCACCAAATTGCCCATATTGGACGCATATGTTCACGATATGTGGTCCTCATAGAGCTCACACGGATTCAACTTAACGCGCATGCGGTTGATTTAGGCTTCTTTCAAAATAAGACTACAATTATATATTATTTCTGAACACAGAAACCGAATCTCAGCACAGCTGCTAGACTGATATTCCACTTTCTCTGGAGCTGTCGCGTCTCTACCTTTATGCTTGACGAACTTCCTTGGCTCCCTCTACGTGTTCGTATAGACCTGGAATTTAAAATCCTCAGTCAAATCTTCAGTGCTCAGCGGTGTCCTGCAATGAAATATCTGGTTGACGTAATACCTCCGTCCCATTCATTCGTTTAATTAGCTTGACCTCTTGGCTCCTCGTACTGGAACTGCAATGACTCCGTCTCGATCCCTTGCTTCAATTGATCCCTCTCCCAGATCTCCTTCTTGTGACACTACAATATTCTATCTGGCAGTCTGTCTTCTTTCGCTATTCAATTTAATCCTGCTTCTCCTAATAGGGCCTTGTTAGGAGAAGCGTCCAGCGTTAACGAACCGTTCAAGAGGTGCTATATAATTGCTTCAAAACAATACAATAAAACCTACAAAATGTGTAATTTCGTGTAGCCCTGGTATTTAAAGCCGCTCAAACAATGATAAGGGGAATATCAACTCAACATGCTCACCAAAACATTGTACCTACATTACTTTGACAGTCAAGATTGTATTTTGGAAACATTATTATCTTGTGAACATCATACATATCTATCTAGACAATCTACAGGAATTTTCCACTAGAATCTTGCTTGTATTTTCTTGTAATCCAGATTTTTTAGTTGTTTTAAAGAATATAATCTGATATATAACTGTTGTTTGTTCTAAAATCCTGCGTACGATATGTCTTGACATGCAAGATATGTTTGGAGTAAAATCCAAAAGAGAAGATAAAGAATTAATAATCCTAGTATGACCTTTTTCATGCTGATGTTACTGTACAACCAATAAAGCCAAGATTTGTATCACATATTTGTAATAAACTATCAAAAACGTTTAGCTTCAAATCAGAAAATATCCGTAAAGAATACCTAATCATAGGACACACAATGCTAGAATAATAATCAATAAAATTGCACGACCATTTTCACTACAGTTCTACAGAAACTCAAAAGCACATTGCGTTAACTCGTAAAACAGGAATTACAGTAAACACCAGAACGATTCAACAATTTTCTACTCAGTCGAAGAAAACCCACCCAAGTAGGACAAAAGAATTCAATTGCAAATGCAAGGGGTAATGTGAAAATGTCAAAAACTTACTCAAGACACAAAAATACTAATCGAATAACACGAGTTCACATGTGTATTCTTGTTTAATCAGATAGGCCGCATTCCCCTTCTACAGGAACTACAGAAGTTCTGTTAATAAATGAATATAAACACCTAATTATATAGCGCCTTTTCTCGAACTCATCACAAGTTCTGAAACATGCACGTTTCGGCGATTATCAATGGCTGAAACCAGTCAATAGAAACAGGGAAATGATCCTCACCCCACAACCCCGTCACCTGCAAACTCATGTAAACTCTTTTAGTTTACTGTAACTTCAAAGCACAGGCATATTTAGAGGGGTTTATCACCCAAAAAATTAATAATTGTCACAATTTTTAAAATCATTATTTATAACTCTGTGACCATAACCAGTAGAATTCTCCACCACAAAATTCTTAAAACCTTGTTTTTTGGCAAAGCTTCTGCGTCAAGCACTTAGGCCTATGGAGAAACAAAGTTGCCAGTCGAGGGTAACACCCGGGTTATGGACGGCGAGAGAAAAAGTTATATCAGGGAAGATCCGAGCAGAGGATTACTCTCAAGTAGTCGACGGCCACCCAGCCAACTGGTTTTAGAATGGTTTAAGAGAAGCAGATTGTTTTGCTATGATTAGATCATTTTGATTGACAACGTTTTATCAAGCACTAAACCAAAAACACAGTTTCCACGCTGGCAAATCATATTAAGGTTATCTAAATAATACTCGAATGTTAAACTTCAAGATGAAACGATTGCCCTGGTAGCAAAATAGGGAGAAAATGACTTAAGCAATTAATGAAATACCTTCAGAAATGTAAGATAAGTCAGTAATGGATGAGTGAAAGCAACAGTACGTTAATTCAAACACTTTCTACTATGCCTGCCAAAAACATCTTGGCTTTAAGTCCACACAGATTACAAACTCAACAGAATACAGTCATGATATGGAGCCGTTTTGAGATATTTTGTACACAGATGCAGCTGACTAAATGAGTTTCTACATAACATTTACATCAAATAAGCCTTTCAAACACTCGATATACATAAATTTGCAGAGGAAACATTTCTCCACAGACTTAACCGAATTTTCAAATAATGCGTTCTGGTTTATTGCACTTTTGGGCAAAAAATAAATCATTACATGGAAAACAATGAAAAAATTAAAATAAAATATCAGCAATATCAGTAAACGAAATTTAATGCAGCGACTCTCAAGCAACACCTCTAATATAATGTAATTGAGAATTTATATAGCGTCTCTCACGGAACTAGCTATTCAGAGGCATTTTATTTGTGTCATTTTAAGCAGAGTACGTACGCCCTATGGCTAGAAGAGTCGATGGTCACTGACTTGCAGCGGCATAGGTAACAGAGTAGGCAAAAGTGATGTCGAATATCCCAATAGTAAATTGCTCTATCAAGGCATTTTATGAAGACATGCATTTGCACCACCTGATCCTAAGGTAGGGAATGAAATACTTATCATCATCATGATTAACACAATTACATTATTTTGACTGTGGTTAGAATGCTTTGGGAGTTAATTTTTAAAAAAATGATAGATAAGGTGATGACAAATTGTTTTTTTGGTCCCTGGCAAAATGGCTCTTCATTGGAAAAGATTGGTCACTCCCGCACTACACTAATACTATTCTACGAATGCTAAATAAAGAACAAAACTGAAAGCAGACATAATTTCTAATCGGAAAGCGGCATAATAAAAAAGCCAGCATCACTTACTTACGAACAGTATCAAACGCAAAACATTTGTTTCCAGTTCAAAAAACAACGAATTTTAAGCACAGTAAATAAATTAGAAAACATATATATTATGCCAGTTACCAATCTATTGTATAGACTCACTAACTATTTGAATGCTCATCTGAAAAAAACACTTGACAAACAAAACTGTCAATTGCAACTTGATCCAAAAAATAAGCTTATTACAAACCTCCAATAATAAAAATATTAAATAAAACTAATTATTATCAAGACCTTTATAACAACAACGTGCTACCTATCAGATAACCTATTTGCCAATAAATAAAAACACGTAACAATGGATCCAAATGGTCCTACTCTAAGTCGCTAAACATTTGCGTAAGGACATACCGTATATGAAATACGACTTGCAAAAGTGCAACCAAGACCAAATGCGACATCAAAGGAGCTACAAGACTGAAGAGATAACAACCCTCCTAATTATGGCAACACTTTGCACATTAGACAAGAGTTAATAGATATGACTGCAACATCTCATAAATGATCATTATGTATCCGAACTCATCGAAAAATGACAGACTCCGTTGCAAACCGAGTCTTCACTGTCGTCATGATAATCATTGTCCTTATGATCGTCATTGTCTTTATGATAATCATTGTCCTTATGATCATAATTGTCTTTATGATAATCCTTGTCCTTATGATCATAATTGTCTTTATGATAAAAATTGTCCTTATGATCATAATTGTATTTATGATAATCATTGTCCTTATGATCATAATTGTCTTTATGATAATCATTATCTTTATGATAATCATTGTTTTATGATCATAATTGTCTTTATGATCATCATTGTCTTTATGATAATCATGGTCTTTATGAGCATCATGGTCTCTATGATAATCATTGTCTTTATGATCATTGTTTTTATGATAATCATTGTCTTTATGATCATTGTTTTTATGATAATCATTGTCTTTATGATAATCATTGTCTTTATGATCATTGTTTTTATGATAATCATTGTCTTTATGATCATTGTTTTTATGATAATCATTGTCTTTATGATCATTGTTTTTATGATAATCATTGTCTTTATGATAATCATTGTCTTTATGAGCATCATGGTCTCTATGATAATCATTGTCTTTATGATCATTGTTTTTATGATAATCATTGTCTTTATGATAATCATTGTTTGCGTGATCATAATTGACACTATAAGTTGTGGGCCACTATAAGTGGCCAATAACGCTGAGAATCGACTTCATAACTATATAAAATTTTTGCCACTCAATTTTAATTCTTATAAAGCCACAAATAACAGATGGTAACCATTTCTAAAAATGAGAACATACAGCAAAGACTCAATAAAAAAATCTTATGATCCATTTGTAAATAAATATGGAGGATCTGACTTAACACAGAGGCAAACTCACAACAATAACTCTAAGCAGACGTCTTGGAAATGAAGCAGATTGCTGCCTTCTTTCTCCTTTCAGAAAATGCTACCATTGACAGAAAATGCACAAAAGTGATTGGTAGTAAAGCAAGAGATGTTGTATCACTAGGTGTAACTTTGGAAAAGTCAAAGATGTTGTATTACCAGGCGTAACTTTGGAAAAATCAAAGATGTTGTATTACCAGGTGTAACTTTGGCAAAGTCAAAGATGTTGTATTACCAGGTGTAACTGTGGCAAAGTCAAAGATGCCGTATTATCAAGTGTATCTTTGGCAAAGTCGTGTCATCAGGTGCCTCGTTTACCACTGGCATCTAGTTTGCTTCTTTCAGTTAACGTCACCTATCTAAAATCATCTGCCGACGTCTGTGGTGCTATAACCACAATGCACAAGGCATCGATCAAAAAGTCTGACGTACATCCATGGACAACTTTCATTGTATGGTAGCCAAAAAGAGAAGGCTGGAATCAAAACTCAGCATTACCAAGCATTCAAGGAATTACTCCACTAACACAACATAACAAAAACTGTTCACAGGATCACTTGATCAATGTTGTTGGAGGAGTGTACGGTAACTCAAGCTCAATGGAATTTAACGATAGTTACATAGATGAACGTCGATGACAGCAAACGTCAAACAGTGTTTCTGTATGGCAGTGGTATATATGAAAAGGCAACATTTACATGTACCTGAACTTGAACTGACAATCTGCTATTTTGAAAAGAACATGTGGAATGCAATGAAACACTGCAAAACGTAGAGATGTGTTTCTCCTGAACACCGAGACACACCTTTTTCGGCGCCTTGTAGATTAGAACGCGGACAGAGCAGGTCCAAATAAAACTCGTCTGAACACAACGAAACACTGACAACCCACTCGAGCAACGAAATCTATAAATGCATGATATTCAAATCTAAAAAACCTATGAAACTGCAACTCTACATTGGCAAAACACTGGAACAAGAGCCTGATGAACGTGCTGTTTCAAACCCAAGACAACATTTCGCAGGAAACGCACGCCTCTGTCTAGGAATCCAGGATACAGCGTATACATATGCACACTTTACAGCATTCAATCAAGATACTGTTTTGCTTATTAGCATCATGCACATACTGCATTGAATTAGCGGAAAATGCAATGCATTTAGATTCACATATTAACTGCATTCTGTCAGCATGCAATGTATTACGATGGTTCACGTTTCTATTGTGTTTCATTGTATAAGCATTCGTTCATGATTTTATAGTGTTGCATTTCGATTTGAGCCTTTATTGTATTGGACTATATTAAGATTCCTACCCATGTGTCCGACAACGCGGCCAATCCAAGAGTCAGAGAGGAGAGGCAACGTCAAACACCTCAAATTGCATGAGAGACCGAAGACCACAAGAAGACCACTTTTACTCACTGCAGAATCGCATTGATGCTCACATCTGCAAAGAGATTTCACTTTCAGAGTTATGCAATAAAAACTCAGTGATTTATCACAGAAATCTGAACCTTGGAATTGCATGAGAGGCAGAAATCCCGAAGAACACTACTCTGACTCATTTAAAATGCCAAACACAAACACCTGAAGACAACCTCTTGCATACAGAAGCCAAGTAACACAACATCCAAAAGCCGCTTTCTCGGCACGACCAAAACATCGACGCTCAGAAGGTGCATAGTCAAACTGCCAGAAAAACTCCACTGAATTGGTCCATGAAGACATGGTCCTATCGCGTCCAGAGGTATGTATCAATCAGTGATTAATTGAATGCAGTAAATGACGAAAATAAACTATGTGACAATCTGATAGACAATAAAATACGGCAGAACATCGGTATAATTAATGTGCTTTGTTAAAACATGAACTTTACGTTGCCGACACACATGGTCAGAGAAAAGATTGCAAATTGCGTTCAACCTCATTCAACATGATCGTATTACAACACAACTTCGTTACCACGCAGTCCTTCAATAGCATCTCGTAGGCAGCGTTCTGACTAATAAATCTCCTTAATTACTAAATCTCCTTAATTACTAAATCTTCTTAATTAATAAATCTCCTGAATTAATAAATCTCTTTCATCAATATATCTCCCTGGCAGTGCACTAATTGATAATCGCTTCAATTCACAGTCAAACCGAATCTATTCATAGTCAAAATATGCAAAACTGCTTTGAAAAAAATTGTCCACTATTAAGCATTTAAAAGAACTACAGTTCTTAAAAATCCTCGTTTTGTAGCTTAAAGTTCAGCAGCAAAGACTGGACACCAAAACAACAGCAGAAATATGAAACTTTACATCAGAACCTTAACCCTTCAACAATCAGTAATATTGATTATGCCGTACATCTTACAATGCACCAGTCATTAAAGGGTTAAAAAATGCTAGAAATGATCCTAAATGTATCCTTCAGCAAACATCAAAATACCAGTTTAATCCTTAAATGACGAGTGTGTACAAGACTGATTAGAAAACCAATGCAGCTTTTTGTTGAGGGATTAATAACTAAACAGTTCAGACCAAATTTATAAGAAAGTTACACTTACATATTTCAATCATTTGATCAGACTGAACTTGCTACTGAAAAATATTCAAAACATGACTTGGCATATAGATATGATGTAGAAAAATTCCTGACCCACAACCAAAAATAAATACTCAAAAACTGTGTAAACCGATAATAATACTAATGCGCTCGTTTCGATGCACAGTATCCAGTACATCTCTCTGCTTGGCAACATGCGACTTTTAATTACAAGAATTGCAGAAACAAACAATAACAGTCAAGCTTCGAAAAACAAATCTAATAACGCACAAAGCTGCACAAAATTAACGTGTGCAACAACAATCTACGGCACATCGCTAGTATAAACACGAAACTTGCATAAACTTCTCTTTAATCAGAGACAGCGGATCTAAGAGTCTTAGAAACATTGGAAAGCAAAACCTAAACTCTGAAGACACCTTTCGCTGAGGCTTTGCCTCACTTCTGCGACGTTCTTCTTGAAGTCCGTCTTTTGATTTGATCAAAATAACACAAACGCCTCAACAGTTTTGCGACCGTTGTCGACAAATATTGACGTTAATCGCTAAGTGCGGTTGTTGAAAAAGATAAAAAGTAGTTTCGATGTCTAATGGAAAAATGAAGGAATTTCTCCCAAAAATATTCAGCCTACACTCCATACAGACCTTTAAACAATTAGTTTGCCTTGCATGGCTGAAGTCTTACACTGTCTCCCAAATCACCTCATGTACCCAATATCAGATATAATCTTCATGATTTCCAAATCTCAACTAGGCGTTGCTCCCGATGTCTCTCCGGCTTTAAGCAGTAGTCTCTCTCTCTCTCTGCAACATCTGCCTGTTCCTTGCGCACTACCAACCGTTTGGATCGCATTGGCCCTCGTGTCAGGTCTGCCTTGGCAGGTCCCTCCGCCTGGCATGTACTACCCCCCATTGTCATTGATAAAGCTCATTTCCCCCACATCCTCTCATTCTCTCAAAGCAATCCTTCCCTCAGAGCATCCACGCCTCAGAGTGGTCGACACTGCAAGAAGTGTCCACAGATTTTATGAAACAATACAACAATAAAGTTGTGATGCCTACTTAGCAAAAAATGAGCATTCAACATCTCCCTAATAATACCAGAGACACGCGAAACCTTCCCGTGAAGTAGTACACTGCCTAACGTTGAGAATTCCTAACTTGTAGCAAGCAACCTTCCAGCGTGTTATCTTCCAAGTCGACCCCGCGGACACCTAGATCACGACAGTCACAAATGATTTGAGGGTAGCCTCGGGGCCGACCGGTCATTGGTAACCGTTCGTCTGAGGTGGACACCCCTCTGGATGCTCGCACTCAGGGTGTCCGGAGATGGGGGCGAGTTCCCCGACCGGGTATCTTCGACGCACATTGCGTCCGACGCTCGCCTCCCCCGAGCAAAGTTAGCAGCGATTGCCTCGCGCGGCAACGTCTGACGCCCCGAAAACTTCGAGTTCAGGCTTTCGATGAGCCCGGCGTGACTCGAAACGACACTTCCTTGGCGTTTCGTGGCGATCAGATCGCCGCTCTCGGCCTTTCTCAGCACCTGAGGGCAGACGGCCGTGTCACGCAGCTCCTCAGGTGGCGGAGGAAGTGGGAGGTCGTCAAAGGCGCCGTCATCGATGGTAAACACCGGACGCCGAGTCTCGGGCGGAGGAGGCGGAGGTAGGACCTCCAGACGAGACTCATACAGCTGCTCGATCTGCTTCCTGTAGTCGGTTCCGCGACGCAGCGACGTGTTCTGGTGGGCGACAGGAAATGTTGGAGACGAGTTCTTGTGCAGCGGAAGGGTGGCAGTCTTTGGAGATTTCCGAGAAATCGGTGGCAGAGAACGATCTCGCATCGGACCCTGACGGATCATCGTTGCTCCGTGTTGAAAACGCTGCGAAGCTGAAACATCATCGAGAACAGATCTTGAGAAAAATAAAAAAATAGCCTTGCAATCGTTTGATTATAGTGTGTGGTCTAGCTTGCGTGCATCTCCTCAAGAATTCTTTCATATATGTAAATTTCCAGGCATCTTATTATTTAACACAGGGGTGTACAAGTTCTTTTAGTGCCAGGCCATGGGTGGTATTTTCCAGGTGATAGCCCTAGTGCCGGAGGTGCCCGAGCAAAATGGGTGTAAGGTCTGGAAGGAAGCCTTTCCCCACACATTACATCTGCAATGATGCAGTTCAAGCATACACAGTCTTCACTTTGATCTTCATTAGAAAAAAATAGCGATAGTAGAGAAGACAAACTTCCATAATTCTCAAATAGAGTAGTCTTCCGGCAGCTTCCACAGGCCAGAAAATCTTCATCGGAGGGAAAGAAATGGTTTGCGGGCGGATAATTAGCAGTGAAGCAGCCTTTCTAAGCATCAGGGCATGTTTAGCAGAGGGTTCAAGTTGCCAATATACACAGTGCAACGACGTCGACTTTAACGTCTTCTGTCTCTCATTCGATACCTACCACTGTACTTGAGACCCTGAGGTGCTGACGGACTTGCACCAGGGGCCCTCTGAGGACGAGGTAGACTGCGATAACTAGAAGCGGCTGAGGAGGGTAGGAAGCAGGAGGATTCTAGCAGGGAATCAGCTAAATTCTCAAACTCTGAAATAAGACAGGGATTTGACAAACATGCAGCACGAAAACTGAACTAAAAGGGATTGAACGAATGAATCAAAAATATGTATATCTACAAAAGAAAAGCCAATGTCATATAACACATAGGCACAGCCATGGGGAGCAGAGGTAGTGGTCGTTCCCCTAAGATCATTTCAAAAAAGTGGAGCCTAATTTTGTTTAAATTTAAAAAAAATTTTAATTGTTGAAAAGACTGCAAAAATATCAATCTTGCAAACACAAAATTACAAACCAAAGAAACCCAATTTGCTAGAATAAAAAGCTACGTATGCATAGATCCGTTAGTACCACCTATACTATTGTTGTGAAATTCAGTTTTTCCCTTATCATATCATATCAAACAATACACTCTCATCGATAGTTGGGGCTGAGGGGCCATTTCTTTATTTGCTCGTTCCCCTGGTGTCAAAACCTGGCTATGCCACTGATATAAAATACACAAAATACACACACGCCACATACATAGGCAAGCACATGTATATCTTTAATACAAAAGCCAATTTCACATAAAAGAAATTAATATATGTTAATTAATAATATCTATAATTAATATATGAACCAATCGAATAATAAAAAACTGATGAGAAACCAACACAAGTATTCAAACTCATTGACTTTAAACACAGATAACAAAACTAAAAAGCAAATGCCTACCACACTGTCATGAAGTGAGCATTAGTGTTCAGATCTTATAAGTGTGTATATATACACTGGTGTTAAAATGCCAACTGAAACCACCTCGACATGCAGGCAAACTCTTCAAGAAGACATAGAAAACATGTAATAATGGGTACAACACAACATGAAAAAACATCAAAAACAGCCAATCATGCCATAAACTTTACATGACAAAAGCGCAAGCATGCAAACAGAATAGACTTGAGTTACTCTTTTTTTCACCAAAAAACAGTTAATCTCAGCAATTTTATGCCCACAGCTGCCCTAAAAATTCAGCATCGAATTGTAAATTGAACAATAAAAATATGGAAATGTTTAAAATATTGCAATCATATTACTTTTGTCAAAAAGAAGTAAAAAAATCAGGATAAATATTCACAGAAACATCCTAAAAGTATTCACATCATAATATAGTTAGTCTCCTACAACGAAAAAACACATGCATAAATTAGTAAGAAAAGCAAGGGCCACCATCAGAGTGTTAGTATTTGTTATAGAATTGTTGCATAATACAAAAACTGATCTTCAAACAACAAATCCAAATAAGCATAATAAAGCAGCAGGAGAAACGATACAAAAAACGCGACTGCCGAACCTCCAGTAAGAAGTGCATCTTCCGCAGTCCGGCTGGTCTTGTTGCTCGCTGCACGTTTTACTGTATTCACACCTGAAGGAACTGGAAAGGCAGCTGGTAGAGTTGAGGAACCAATTGAAGCATCTGGCAAGGGTGGTGGAGGCAGGTCCAGGCAATCCTGAATTGCACCAAATCAAACACGAAATATTATATCACTTTTTTTTTATGCTTATCAACTTTCTTAGTGGATACGCCAGAATCATTTGCAGTAAATAGTCATTATTCTGATATTAACAGCAGCATTAATATTGAAAAATATTCATTTTATTAAAATTAATAAAATAAACTAATTTTTAAAACATTTAATTATTGTAATACATTGTATAATTGTTTTTTGTTATTATCAAATTCAAGATCACTGAATCTGCAGTTTTGCATGCACAGAACAGCAACAACACACGAAGGGGCCTTCGAGAATTGAAAAACACTAAGCACCTCGTTTCTTGTCAGCAACTGAACCAGAACCAGAGAGTATTAGAGCCTCAAAACCACTGCACCAGTCTTTCTCAGAACCAAATGAAGACCAGGAATTCGATAATGAAGTCACGATTCAAAACATTGTCAGAGCTTAGCCTCAATTTTAAAATTATTTCTTTCATTATAATTGCTAATTGACTTAAATTTTAATGCAATTGATTTGAAACAGCAGAAAAGTTAGGCCAACATAGCCTCTATGGTATCGCATTTGAACTCTTATCCCCAAATCAATTCGAGATATGACTAAAAAAAACGTGACTCATAAGTCCCTTTTGAACACATACATTTTTGTCGTCGATCATCATCTGTTCTTTCTTCAGATTCAATTCCTGTTGTTGAACGGCCAAACAAGCCAACTGATTCATGTTCACATAGCCCTCCAAAGGAACCGCTTCAAAGGAAGAGAACATTCAAGAACGTTACACACAAGTCAAATCAATAGATCTAACGTACTGTAACGGTATCAGCACATCGAACAAGCACCCTTCATGGTAATTATTGTAATCTAACATTTAAATAGCACCCTTTCAAGAAAAAACTCATTGGTGGTATCATCCAGACTCTTGAATAATACAGACTTCAGGCACTTGCGAAATGCGGAAGAGACAAACCAAGGAGCTCGAGCCGCAGAGCACAAGAAGGCGATCCCAGCAGTGTGCTTAACGTAGGCAAAGCTCCAGGACTGCAGCAGTAGGCATACAAGGAAAAAGGCAGCAGTTTATAGGTATGCCTGACTGAAATGTGACATGTAATTGTGTGGCACAGTGGCCGATCGGTTAGAGCGGTCAGCCCGTAACGTTCAGTGTGCGCTGAGTGAGCGGGTTCGACCCTCGTCCGGGGCGTCGGTCACTGTGTAGGGACCTTGAGCAAGTCCTTCACTCACCATTGCTCTGAAGGGAGGTATCAAATTTCGGTAATAAAGAAATAAAATAATTATATTCAACTCTTAAATGATTTTTTGGTGTCATTATTCTGAAGCACAGTCGATCATTGCTTTGAAGCAAGGGACAAGCAGACCAACTTCCAAAAACCATAGAGACTTATAAAGTCCAAAAGAAGACAGGATATAAGGACTAAGCAACAAAAAAGGGATCGGGTTTTGGCTTGAACTTTAATTAACTTTAATTATACACAGAACCAAAGAACTCGACAGAAGCAATCCTTGGAATCTTGGACCAGCGATGGAAAAAGGATGAAAAAATGCACAATATCGCTCATACTCTGGTGACAAGCTTCTGGTGCTCTGTGCAAGCACCTCGACAAAGTGGCAGCGCCTTCTCAGTTGGTCTTTCCACCTGGAGCACAGTTCCCTTAGAGATGCCACTGAACACTACTAAGGAGTAATGTGCGTAAGACTGATTCGTATAACCGTGGTAGCGCTGGGAACGTCTCAGAGTAGACTTCCTGAAGAGCACGATATAAATGCTACAACGAATGAACACGAATTACGCTACATTACATAACCTACGCAACATCTCCTGCTCAGTTTTGGAGGTGCTTCAAGACCTTCCTATCTACCACAGAGCTTTCGACTTGGGTTAGAATTGTTGATCAAATTGAGCAGTGATTTAAACATGTTCGATCATAGTTACAATCAGAAAATCGAAATAACCACCTGTGAGCTTCTTTCCGCCATCGGCAGGAGCAGACGTTCTTCTGAGATTCATCACTGCTGCGTCTGGATCGCCTGCCGCCACCCCCACTCCGGCGGATTCCGATTTCTCTGTTGCGCTGATCGAGCATGGCACGGCGTACTGGTGCACTCCAGCCAGTTCTCTGGGACACGAGGAGTCGTACGAGACTTGGCGCTCGATGCTTGGTTGGTCACCAGGAGGCGCCTCTTGCGAGGTCGAAAGTCTAGGCATCGTCTGCGTCTGCTCCTGCCAACTTGACCATGATGTTTGAGGCTGCAGTGGCACAGTTTGTGCTGAAGATGATTTTGCAATAGAAACACTCGCATCACGACATTCACTGTTTCGCCCGCTAGAATTCTAAAAGAAGCAATATCGAAGCTATACTAAAACTTTTAAGTTATTCAGTTAATTTTAGATTAAATTTCCAAAGTTCTACTTTATTTAGACTGAAATCAAGAAATCCCTAGAAACAAGTCACTTCCATCTTGGTGAGAACCACATTTCGAGTGCACCCTTAAGGTTCTTTATAAAAATTACTGTTTTAATACAATGTACATATTGTGTTCTTCTGCATACCTGAATGTTCTGTTATAATTATGATGTCTGTAAAGACCATCAATTCTACCAAATTTGAATTCTGCAATGATGGGGCATAGCCAGTTCAGCCTGTCCTGTGATCATGAATAATCTTGGATCTGCTGTTGCAATTCCCCAAAATCACATAAGACAGTCGACTACACTTCTGACAAGTCGGCTTTCAATGCTGTGAGATTATTCTTTTTGTACAGAATCTGTAACGGTTCCTTCACCCTGCACTCAGCAAAAACATGGCTGCAGCTAGCTGGACCGGACTTTGCATTCTGTTTTCTCTATATCATTTCAGAATATTGTACTGCTCTTCAAAATACCCAACACCCAAATGTGTATCTGTGAGTAACTTGAACAGACTATGCTCTTGTTATATTACAACCGAAAAACAAAATATTTTTTTATTAGGAACAGTTTTCCTGACCAATAGTGAAATTCCATGATTCCTGATTCACATGTTTCTGATACACCCTTTATAGAGTCGCTCAAAGCCACAGAATCCTGGACTGATCTAAACCATCTTAGTCTGTTCCTAACATAGTTAACCAACTCAGAATTAGAACACAATGCTTGCAACAGCTAACCAATGCATACAGTCAGTTCAAGTTGCCTCATCCTTTACCTGTAGCGACCCAGACATAGAGGTGCGTGATGGCGAGTGGACACATCCACTGGAAGCGCTGCTTAGGCTGGACTTTCGAGAGCCCTGCGATCCACCGGGTGATTCTTCAGGCAGCTGTCAACAAATCAGTAGCAGAAGAATGCGCCGTTACTAAACTCAAACTTGATTCGGTATTATTATAAACTAGATCCTTCCCAATTCTAAGATGACTAAGCTTAGTTTCCATCTCTCCCACTTCCTCTTTCCCCCTACCTCCTATTCCCATCCCTACTACTCCCCTTCCAATCCTCCCCTCACACTCCACCTGCCTCCATCTCTCCTTTCCATAAACCACTGCTAACCTCCTCACCCTGCCAACTTTCCCTCCCCTTCCACCACTTGTTTTCTCCCCTCCACCTTCTTTTACACTGCGTCATTAGCCAGTCATGACGTCTGTGACATAATGGCATTACATTATTACAGATCGACAAAACGATTGAATTTGACGATTGAATTTCCTCTGCTATTATTTATAAATATCATTTTAATTGAATAGTTGTGAAGATCACATGTAATGGCAAATGTAATGTAATGGAACATTTATGAAGCACCCTTCCAGATATCTAATCAAATGATCAAATAAAGCACCGTGAAGGAAGTAATATGCCACTTACAATACTTTCAATCATTTCAAAACTACTTTGTGCAATTGTATCCGACTAGTTTTAAAGCACCAATTAAGAGTCTTACAAAGGTGCATAAATGATAACCAAACAGATATAAAGCTGCATGTTAACATCACTTGAATATGTTTCCTGAGCTGCCTATGACAAAATACTTCACAAGTTCAATGGTAGACTAAAACTATCATAATTAATTACCAAGGGACTTCAACAGTAGAATATAATCTGAAGGTTGATTTACTTTAGCCATAGATTCAGTCGTTTCCTTTCTGCCATCCTGGGTTGAGAAGCAGTCGCTCATGTCTGGATACGAAAGCGGAGCAGAGCCCTGGACGTTAAGTCCGGCCATGAGCTGCTCGACATGAGACATTTCAGCCAACATGGCCACTTCACAGTCCTATAATCAAATAGTCTGCAATCATAAGCGCATGTTATATAGCACCTCTATCTGAAACAAGTAAGGAGGAGCTCCCCATCTGAGAACACAAGACCTCAATAAAATGAAATGGGCTTCAGTCACTTCTGGTAGACAGACAGAAACAGGACAAGGCAGCAGGTTCATTCATTCATTTCGAGAATTTATATAGCACCTCTTCAACCAAAACTATTCAGAGTTGCTCCCAGTCCAGGCTACAAAGAAATGACTTTAACAGCTTACAAAAGGTAGGTAGGTCATTGTAAGGGGGAAGACGGAGGGTAGCCGGGAGCACATTCCAGGTTGCATGGAGTCTGTTACAGAGCGAGGGATCAACAATGGCAAGCTACCATGTTGCAGCTATTTCAGAAACCAATATGCCACATGCATTATAACCTTCCCTGTCTGGTATAATTGAATTAATATGCCAAGCAAGCAAATTTCTGTCAATGGCCATTGTTGTCAAAAGCGGTCGTTAAACTCCGGATCCATCCCCTCTCCTCTCTCTGGTTCCCTTTGTAACCAGGCTAAAATCTTGACTCAACATCTCTGAACAAACCCCTCCAACATGGTGAATAAACTGGTGCCATCTTCTGACCAGCCACTTAGCAATTTCGCTAAAGCAGCGACTGTACTCAATAACGTTACAATTTGCTCGTTTTCCCTGCACCGTATATTATATAACTGAACTGTCGTCAAAGGCCCCTAATGTAAGAATGCAACGTTAAAATATGGAATAGTAGTGCTTCATAAATACTACATAAAAAATATTCATCAAAATGCCACTGCTACATTGAACACCATCTAAATCAGAGGTGTCAAAAGTTTTCATAATGGTGAGGCAGCAATAATATTTTAAAGCAAATCGCGGGCAAGAGTGCCAAGGCGCATGAGGAAAATTGGGTAGAAATCTCAGGGGGTCATAGGCTTAGAAAATGCAATTCTGATATGAATTATCAATAAAAAACTTAACAGAACACTCATAAAGTCGCAAAAATGAAAAATTAGACCTTTTATTTTCAATTGTGTTGTCTTTAGACAAGGATTTGCAGGCCAGAAATATATTGTGAGCATGCCAGAAATGCCCGCGAGCCGGCTCTTTGACACCTCTGATATAAATCATAGAAACATTCTGAACGTTTGCTAACCATGAGTGGTTTAAGGCATAAAATAAAGTGACAGAAGTGATGATGCTCTTGGACCAGAGCCGCTCGCACTGCATTCTTCTCGATAACCTCCAAAGCCTCATATTTTTCGTTGTAATCGACAACAGCGTGGTCAAGCTGTTTGGCAGTTTCTGCTTTGCCTAAAATAAAAGATACATAACACATTCAAATCAGAATATGGCAACATTAAACTCTGTAGAAGGTTTATATAAAAAGAGGGTTTAACCCCTCAACAAATGAGCAATTGAGCATTCACTAAAATGCATGGGAAACCAACGCAGCCCATCCCCAAAGGGTCAAAGATATAGATGTGAATATGGAAAGTTTTTGTAACTCGTCAGCTATTGTGTACACTGATGGTGACGATGAGTTCTGTACCCAAAGGCAGTGCTCACAGCGCACATGTCACCCAGAGATGAGATGAGTGACTGAGTTTCCCATTGCCTTCCTCACAGACAATTATGGGTGAGCAACTTGTACGGGTTGCTGCTCAGTGGCTTGAGTAAGATTCTAACCTGCGATCCTCCGCTTACAAGGTACAGAACATAACGCTACACCACCATGTCACACAGTATACACAGTAGATTTCTAAAAACTTATCAGTCATAACACAGTTATATATTGCACCACACAAGTAGCCAAACCTCGTTCTGTAAGAACTTGACTCAACAAGAACTTCAAGTAAGGATCCAAGGAAGAGCGATAATGCAACATATAACCATTAACCAACTGATTATCAGATGATACAGCAGGTGATATTAATTAGTTATATATATCCTCTCACAATTAAAAGGTAACACAATCGAGCAACATATTAAATGATTGCGCCTTATGAAGTCACGTGACGCTCCTCAAGTCAAGGAAGTCCTGAATCTGTATGCTGCATGTCAAATGTCGAGATTCATCCAAATGTTGCACATGACAAACAAACCGTTAACACTCTCACAATGAGATGCACTGGTTCCCCAGTCGCTCTTAGTACACTCTCGTCATTTAAGTCTAAAATATCACTACCATCAGCCTCAAGTGATCAAACCTATTCCTGCAGAAAATAAACTAAAATGAATTCCTAAATTAAATTATTTGAGGCATAAATAAAATTCACTCGATAAAAACCCCAGATGCAAAAGCTCACCACCTTTCTTTGACTTCTTCTTAAGTCGAACAGTTTCTGTGTAAGCCTTCTTAATGTCTTGATGCGCTCTCTTCGACTCTGTTCAGACAAAACACAGGCATCATGAAAAACACGTCTCATAAATTTGCAATACTGTAGTTCCAAATCAACAACAGCAACTCAAATCAGTAACATCTAGATCAACAGCATGATGCATCAACTGATAGAACATAACTAAACAGTAACGGGCATGAAGTGTTAGCGACTTTATTTTCTTAGTCTTGGCATACAAAGGTTGGTGGCCAGTACTCTCCTTCTCTGCCTCATCTTTCCACTGACCACGTACGCTGAGTGTCCCCTCATAGCTGAGTTGGCTAGACGCACAGATGGGGCATATTTCTTCCCTGGCAAGGATTCTAACACCAAACCTCTCGGTCGACAGGCCAGCATGCTGACCACTACACCACTGTGCACCCCATTTATTGTCTAACATACTTGTCAAGTCTGTATAATCTGACAGTGATTAAGTTGATTCTGGTCAGGAATGGCACTGATGAGTGTATTATTCAAGAGGAGCTATATAAATGGCATATTATAATTAACATGCAATCTTGGTTGGTTTGCCTTTGGCGTGGTCTTTGTCTAAGAGTGCGACTGTTTTCTTCCATTCTTCCAAATGTTCCTGGAGTGGAGTGACAAGACTTTCCACGATCGAACTAAAAAGCAACAATCAAACAAAGTCATTTTCCTTACAACGAAACAAAGTTTATTTTCCACACACTCAAATCAAGTTCAACTTCCTAACAATCAAACAGAGCTTAATTTTATCACAACCAAACCAATTTTAATTTAGTCACACAAAATTTCACATGTCCTCAGACATTGAGTTTAGGAAAACACGATACAAGGAGAGGCTTATAAGTATTGCTCCTTTAAGCAGATCAACATAAATGCATAAAAAGAATATCATGATACGGAACTTCTACCGCAGCGTTTCCGAAACTGTGTTCCGTGGAACTCTCTAGGTTCCGCGAGGTACAGACAAGGGTTCTGCGGAAAACTTTCAGTGTGAACAAATGGAGGTTTATTGCTTAACATCCGTGTGTAACTTTATTGAAAGAGAAATGTCATTGTCATCGACACATGTGTTATTATTATTCTAATCGAGGCCTAAAACTACAATAATGTCTGCATTCTCAAGCGTTTGTACTTACAGCAAAATATGTTTAGTTATGGATGGGGTTACGCCAACAAAAATTAAGATTAAAAGGGTTCCACGACCAAAAAAGATTGGGAAGCGCTGTTCTATTGGATACACCTTTGAAAATGTGAGAAAAAATTCATACAACAGTGACAGCGAAAGATGATCTAGCAGATGAGAGTACTCAAAAGGTTCCTAACAATGAAATGACTCAAAACATATAAATCAAAACGAAAAACTCCAATGAGCGTGATTTTGCAGGTATGGTATGTCTCAAGAGTGGGTGGGAGGCATTGAGGTGAAATGTCATTCCTGTTACCAATCACAATGCCTGCTGACTTCATCACTCAAAGGATATGGCAATACCCTTGTTAATGGTAGTCATCGTACACACCTGCCCCTCAAGCTGTGGCTAGGCTCACACCTCCAACACACTTAAAAAAGACAGGTCACAGCTGATGGAGCAAGTCCGTAATTACCCAATTCTATTATACAACCGGTAGGTCAAAGTTGACATACAACAAGAGTCATTGAAGCCCACATTGAAAGACAACTATACCTGCAAGTATTTCAAGCATGGCTCAAAACTCCTTACTTATCACTGGCTTTCAAGTTCTTGGGTATCTAGTTAACTCCTGGTGGCTGGCTATCAGTGCCTAAGATTCACATATTGGTGTGAACAGTGCTCACATTACAAATTTAATTTAAAATAATAATAATGATAATAATAATAATAAGCAACATCATTTTCTTAGCCTTGGCATAAAGGACCATTGGCCGGTACCTCTATCTAACTCCGCCACTGTTTGTACTTTGACAGTGCCAGTTCAAAGCCTGGAGAAAGGTCACACCAAATCAGCTTCGATATGTAACAGTGTTGTTAAAAAATCAACAAAACATACCCTCTCTCTCCCTTGCCATATATCTTGTCACCAATTGTTTATGGTCACACTACTCATCTCATCATATAAAATTGCAAAAGTGGGTGCTAGTTAAACCAAAACCTACTAAGCATTCATTTGTTCATGCAGGAATTTCAACCCAAACTCAGGTCTGACAGCCCAGGATGCCAAACAACTAGACCACCATTCACCCAGAGACCAAAACAGTGAATGCCAAACTTCGATAGCAGCATCCAACACACTTGATCTAAATGGCATTCATTAACCTAGCTGTTTACCGGATTATCAGAGAAATAAATGTCAGCGACGTAAGGAAACAATGCATCCATGGTCCTAAAACAGAACCCAGTCTTACCCTGCGAACAGCTTCAGCTTGTCTTCTATGGCTCTTTGGCGTAAACAGAGACGTGTCAGTGTCGATCCAACGTCACTCGTCGCTCCTAACAGAAACACGGTTAACTGGAATGATCACCAATCTCATGTAAATAACTTAATACATTTCCCAGAGCTGAGAGTAGCACAATGGACCATCTCAGAGCATGGATGTGTTAATTAAAACAAGTGCAATTTCTAAAGCTGGACTAAATTTGACATCAATATGCTCAATGTCAGAATTTGTGTAGATAAGATATTATTGCCATAATATACGGATGAACCGAGTTTGAATTTCTTGCCAAGTCCGAGCTATTTGAGCTGCCGAGTCAGAGGCCGAGTTTCTGATATTTAAAAAAGTATCATTCTCTTGATATTTAAATTGGCAGTTTGCACCATTTTTATGATTTTGTTAGCTTTGTCTTAGTTTTCAATAGGAAGTAGTAACTTGTAATAACCTAATATTAGCCGTATTTGTGCTTTTAGTTAGGATGACTGTGGTTTTGTAGAAAAAACAATAC
Organism: Bimastos eiseni; assembly: GCA_959347315.1. Lineage (NCBI taxonomy): Eukaryota > Metazoa > Annelida > Clitellata > Crassiclitellata > Lumbricidae > Bimastos > Bimastos eiseni. Next base: position 25,211,460 of record OY365817.1, read on the forward strand.
CATGTGTTTTTACCTAGGTCGATTGTCGTTTATAATTATAAACAAATCTGATTTTCGTTTCAAAACAGAAAATCGGAAAGATTAAAACTCGGACCCACTGTTTGTACCAAGTCCGAGTTTTACGAAACTCGACCGAGCCAAGTTTCCGAACCGAGTTTTGGTTCATCCCTAACATAATATTCCCAAAGCTCTTCTGGGAGACAAATTGTGGATTGAATATTTGAGCAAAAACAGCTGAAAGTTGTCTGGGATCTAAAACCAACCAATGACTTGTAATTGCAGAAACTTAATTGTGCTGCCCATAAGTAAGCTTTGAGTGGTAGACAAAATCGTAGAGTGCTTCTTCAGAACCACTCAGCAACCTGGCACATAACTTATAAATCAGACTACCTAAAAACCTTACATCAGTTGTGCGACTGTGGGTCGCAATCACTCATTTCAACATTACTGCCAGGCACATCAGATTTCCTGGTCTTAGGTTATCCCGTAACCAGAAACTAGACTGCTAAGAGTGCCCGTAATAATCTGGTGCCTTAGAAACTGCCTAGCAGTCTCGCCAACCCTGCCACTCTTGTTTGACCTATTGACCTCCAACATAAATAAATGAAGAGATGCAGTCTCAAGACACAGGTAGGATAAACCTCAGAGATAACCAGCTACAGTAATTCAGCTGGCGTTTGCCCAGTCTACCAGACTACCTATACATGTATTCATCTGATTTATACCATAAGGCAATCACTCACCATACAGCCAACAAGTCAAACGGAATATATCATACAGCCAGCAAGCCACACATCAACAGGAAAAAACACCACTAATGCAAGTACACATCTTACACATATACCTAGGAATTACAACTGATGCCTAGATATACATGCATAAATATATATATGTACATATATACACACATATATATTACTATAAATTACAACTGATGCTTAGATATATATATATATATATATATATATATTAACATTAACAGGAACAACAACTAAATGTCTGGTTAAAGGCTGTTCTTCTAAAGTCTGAAGCTAACTCATAATCCTACACAATATTCAAACTATTATTTTATTCTCTGCTATCTATAGACAGCTTTATAAAATCAGGTTAGAAGGTCCTCACATTAGCCGATATGGGACACTCTTGAGACTTGTACAAATCATCCTCATATATATATATATAATATATACATATATCTATATATTTATATAAAATATATATATAAATAGATATATACATAGATATATAATATACATCATAAATCAGCCTCTGATGTTTTAGTAAAATGTAGAATGCAGATACTTCCGCCTTAGACCATACCTGTGGGAGTTTTGTTTTAATTGTATGAGCAGCTGGATTGCCTTCAAATTACCTGAATAAATAATTAATGGTGGATAGAAGCAACACGAGTCATCAGGTAGAGATTTCAAAATGTAACAGATGCGACATCAAGTGATACATCTAATGGAATAATAGGTGGCAGCACGGAATCAAATGACGTCACAGTTAATGTATACTCAATCATTCATCATCCCCAGCCCCCCCCCCGGTTCTCCCGCCACAGGAACAGACCCTATCACCAGAGGGGCATCCTGCTGCCAACTTTCAGCCAATCGTATGGCAGAAAAGTTGATGTAGTAAAACTTTTGTCACTAGGATGATTCTTGTAATCTGGCAGTGCCAGTCCAAAGCCTGAATAAAGGAGGAAGGCGACGATAAAAATCATCTTTGCTATGACAGTGCTGTAAAACAATAACTAATTAACTCTTTATTTAATGGTTTTTATTAGATAAACTGTCTGTGAGAGACCGCTTTATTAAACCAAGGCGTGATTGGCAATTGGTCAATTAACAATTATTCTTACTCGCTTACATAATTCGTTGGTTTTTGTGGTGTCTCTTTTCACTTCATTGATAAATTCAATCGCTTTTCTTGATCTGGTCTTCCACAAGTTCCTGGTTAGTGTTACAGGACAAACCATGACTCACACAGATGCAGCCGTACATGGGATGACAAGCACAAGGACACCACAAACACACACAATGTGACACACACACACTATGCCATCTGAAACACATATATGCACACACACAAACAGGCATCAGGCAGGAACACACACACGCATACATATATGCACACATCTAAACACACACACACACACACACAATGACATCAGCAACACATATATACACAGACATAAGCATACTGTCGTCATCAAGTGAATGAATGAATGAATTGGCGCAACAGTCAGAAGTACGACATGCATTTGCCAGGTCACAGGGCGGAGGTCAGAGGTCTTGAAGCCACCGTCTGGACGGACCATCAGACAGCTCATTTGAAAAGCAGAAGGATGTTCTAATCAGCTGGTTCCTTGTTCGCAAAAACACTGGCAGCCTCTGTCTACTGCTCCCTTCCTCTATTTGTCTCTGTCTGCCCCTCTGGCTATGCCCTGTGTCTGTCCCTTCCTGTATCTCTATGTGTGTGCCTCTCAGTCAGTCTCCGTCTGCCTATGTATCTCCTACAGTCAGTCAGGGTAGTAGGGTGCCTTTGGCCAACACCTGGCCTCACTGACTCACTATTCAGTAGTCTACTAAGCGGAGTCAGACTGATGAAGTGCAGGTAATGTCTACCTATAACAATAGAGGTCACTGTGGCCTGAGGTCACTGTGGCCTGACGTTCTGCAACAAAAGTCAAACAGGTAGAAGTAGGACAATTGTTCCTTAGCCTCTGCAGAAGAGGCTAAGGAGTGGCTCTCAAGTCAAAGAATGCTTGACTGAGGCACAAAAAGGACCAAAGCAATTAAACAGCAGGACATGCAATCCTTAAGGTAACCACGAGCATGCAGTGTTAACGACTTCATTTACTTAGACTCAGCATACGAGGGCAGAAGGTTGGTCCTCTCCCTCAAGTCCCTTCAAGTGTTGGCATCATCATTTCTATGGATCCTCGATTTAACAGTCTGTGCCAGTCCTCTCCCTCACCACAGATGATCTTCCCACTGACTGCGTACTCGCTATACTCGACTAGGCTCAGGCACAATCGAAGCAGAAATCTCGCAAGATATTCTGTGTGGCTGGAATTTGAACTCTGGACATGTTATCCATCACGCAACACAGACACCAACAGCATAAGAACGAGCTCAGTGTTAACATACAGCCTCATACGTCCAAAGTGGCGATGCATAAATGTGAGCAATAGCAGAGTTGTCTGAACGAGTTGGCAACATCAATGTCTGATTCTGCTAGACATTATTTGGAATGGAACGGCTGGCAGAAACTATCTGTTGGGGCCTTTGTTTCCGGTGCTACTGCTGCTGTTGCTGAATCGTGGGAGTATGCCTCGTGAAAGCATACCTGGGTCAGAAGGGTCATGGGCTTTGTGAACTTAACCAGCGGCCGCATGAAACAAGTGCATTCATGCATTTTACGCGCCCACAGGAAATGTAGCTCAGTTTAGAAGATCAAAAATAGGTGTGTTTATATTTAGACAATTGGGCATCGGAATAAATAGAACTTCAAACGTATACAGCTGTCCGTTAATACAATTACACAGTGCGTTGTGTATGGGTTAATCAGCTGCAGAAGCAACCAATAGAAAAAACATCTCACTAGGATTTTGGTAAATTAAATTCTCAATTTGATATCACATAATCAAACACACATTCTCCACACGTAAAGTCAGTCAGTATTTTGAAAACACTGAAACAATACAACGATCGTTAATTTGCTTATAATTTAAAATCCATCAGTGAATTAATTGAGTTCACACAGCTTTGCTTAATTGAAAACTCATTAAGATACAAAGAACAATGCCTTCACTTCATGTTCTCATGCAATTATTTCAAACAAAGGAATACAGTAAACACCACAGAAGAATTAATTAACCATCATATATAATTACTACCTTAGTTTATTTAATATATTCCTGTTGTTTAATATATTCCTTGTCCCATGGAAAGGACAGGGGTGCTCAATAGAGTATTGGTCAGCATGCTAGACTGTCAATCGCAAAGGTTAAGGGTTCAAACCCAGCCAAGGTAGAAATATGGTTCGTGATTTCATCTCCACCTGCATCCCCAACAAAACCCAGCCATAATGAGTATACCGACCGTACATTGTTGGCGGGAAGATGATACGACGAGGGTGAGGACTGACCACTCAACCTCGTATGCAGATGCCAAGAAAATGAAGTCGGTAGCACTTCACACCTATAGCTGCCTCAGGGCTTGCTTCAGGGACTGGTCTTCTTTTCTCTTCTTACTTGTTTAACGACATATTCTGAACGCCGTGGCAGCAGACGTCACCCCTCTTTATCCAGGCTTTGGACTAGCACTACCAGAGCATGAAGAGTGGCGGGGGAAGCACACACACGAGTGGAGAAGGTTTAGAGTATAAAAGCAGTAGATGGAAAAATCGCACAAATGACACTTCAGAAGAGGAAACAGACTGTTCACCATCGCCATTTCCCCCTCATAGGCGGATTTCAGGCCACAACACATATACACACACACACACACACACACTGACCATCAACAGACGGACAGAATTTCCACTCGTGCGTTTATCGCGGCAATAATCAGGTAAAAGCCCCGGTAAATAAAGATATGTTGTGCTTACCTCGTGAACTCAGAGCGAGATTAGCCACCTTCTGGAATGCTTCTAGAAATGCACTGGTCGCAGAGATCGTAGTCCTACAGCAGCAAATAAAACAAGTAAGTAAAGAGATTTGATGCAGTTTCATGGTCTATTCCCAACAGTTCTGTATCGATAGTCCAAAGGTTCGATAGTCAAAAGAAAATTTTCTAGTCCAAAGATTTTCGGATTATCGAACCTTTAGACTATCGAACCTTCAGACTATCGAACCTTTGGACTATCGAACCTTCGGACTATCGAACGGTCCCCGTTCCCAACACTTACACTCAGGCTCAGTACAAAGAGCGAACTAAGAATTGCTTTAAATAACAGCCACTGTTTTCAATAATCTTCAAGTCGACTCCTAATACCATAAAGCTAGGAAAATTGTGTCTCATAAAAACACGGATCAGTAAGTAAATCACTTATTGACAGAATATCAGCAAAATAAGATAATGCTGACAGCAGTCAATACAGACTCAGCAACTTCAAGTAAATGATACAAACGTTAATATAGGTCAATAAAAAATGGTCAAATGGGACTGGATTGATCTTTTCCTCGATAATATCCTTCCAGGATGCAAAGCACACCTTTTGAGATGCAAAGCACGCCTTTAAAGATGCAAAGAACACCTTTACAGATGGAAAGCACGCCTTCCAAGAAGCAAAGCATACCTTCCAAGATGCAAAGCACACCTATCTACGGCAATCTAAGCCGTGCATCGGAGGAGGGGTTAGTCCATTTAACACTGTTAATAAAACAGTACCAGTCAATCCAACATCTGCCAAATGAATCCTTAAACACCCAGCAGATAAACACGATACTTGTACTCCAGCAGCTAAAGGAACAATCTGTCTGCAATTTGGGATCCTTCAAAGTGACAACCAAATGTTTACATCATGATGAAAATACATCCTTCTTTGACTTCCTGTCTCCTGATCAACACATTGGTGTCTAGCGACAGCAAATCCTAATGTGGCCACCCATAACACTCAGTAGTCAATAGTAGACACTGTGGCAGTAATTGAGCAGTAAAACGCACCAGTGTGGCATATAGCTAGACATTTTGTGTGTCATCCAACTCTTGCCCTTATCATTATTACCATGGCATTTTATAAATTCCTATATTACAGATCTGATTAGATGCAGTAAATGCAGAGCACGTGTCTGGCACCATTGGTGACTGGCTGCACCAAGCCATTACATTTTACGAGTGTGTTCCATGCAGGTCTCACATATAAATATCCCCAGTGAGCTTCAGTATACAGCTGCTCTCTCTGTCTGTCTGTCTGTCTCTGTCTGTCTCTCTGCCCCTAAGGCTGACCCTTCTGATGCCACAGGTATAGTGCAACTGTCACTAACGCCCGTGTGGGTGTAAAATCTACAACGCACCACCAGCAACCCCCATAAAGCACCTCTTCCTTGTACATGTCTTTCAAAAGTACTGCCAACACTTAGACGACGAGCTGCTTCGCTTTCCCAGTCGCTTTTAGTACACGACAGTTGTTAAAGTCTTAAATGACTTTCACGTATACAAGGAATATGCAGTGCATTGGTATAGAAAACTGCATCGCCAGAATCACGCTCAACGGATAACAACATACAGATCGGTCAGAATAGCCCTTGTCAGCCTAGCAAATCCTAATGTGGCTGACAAGGGTCAGCCTAGTCCCGGTTAGCCTAGCCCTGGTTAGCCTAGCTCTGGTCAGCCTAGTCCTGGTTAGCCTAGCTCTGGTCAGCCTAGTCCTGGTTAGCCTAGCTCTGGTCAGCCTAGTCCTGTTCAGGGCGAAAAACATACAAACAAACTTTGCACTTGATTAATGGACGCTGTGAATCATGCTCTGTCTCACAGCAAAACAGTGTTGGGCTGTAAAGCATTTTCTGTAGACTATGTTCATTCCTTCTGTACGTTGATATGACTCAGTCACTCTATTCTAAACTTAAGACAGATCTCTTGCCACTAGCACTTTCTAAGTATTTTTAAATGCTACCTGGGTAATCGCAAAATTTTTTTACTGATAGGTATCCGTCGTGAGGGTAGTTACAATTTGTCATATTTTAACTAAGTTGCGGTTGTGACAGCTTCATCTTCTCATTAAACGAAAATCGAATTGAAGTGAATACATTTATTTATTCTTAAACTTGATATCGCCTTTCTTTCAACATTTTTTGCTCAGAAGTGCAAACGCCTCACATATGGGTAAAGGACTAATTGTCGTTACTCGTCATCAGTGGTCAGCATGCTGGACTGTCAATTGATAGGTCAGAGGGGGTTCAAATACCCACCTGGGCAGAAATTTCGTCAAAGACTTCTGTTCCACCTGCACCCCTCTAGGCCCACTCAGCTATAACCACACACGGTGAGACGAATAGGGATGGGACTAGCCACCTGCCCTCATATGCCAAGACCAAGAAAATGAAGATGCTAAAACTTCATTCATGGCTTCCTCAGCACTAGTTTAAGGGACCACTACTTTTCTTCTCCTTATAGACTATTATTCGCAAAACGAAAACTTACCTGAGAACAGCGTTTAGTTTTGCAGCCTTCCCTGTCAAATCCTCCCATGCAGGGAAACTTGTCTGCAATATAAAAAAAGGGTAAATACGCTTAATCACACCTTTCATTGAAAATCCATCACATCTGCAAACAATAAGACCGACCACCGCTCAAATGGCAAACATCAAAGAGATGCCGCCGATCGTTGATTGAGTATTTAAGAGTGACAAAATTCTGACGGTTGGCAAAGGTTACAGGCATACCCCAGCCGGAAGTAGAGCAACAAACGGTCCAAATTATCCAAACAGTTGACCATCCAAGGTATGAACTGCCAAGCACAAGCAGCGCAATTGTAATTGGCATTTATATAGCGTCGCCAGATAGCAAAACAAAGCTCTGCTGGCCAATATGATGCTAGAGGTCATAAACAACACAATGTAAGCAAGAAGAGTCACCAGCGGTGGGCCCACGCACACTCGTGGAACCAACCAACGATTTCCGTCAACAGAGTGGGGAATGTTGTATTGTATGATATTGTATTTAAATATTTATATAGCGCCTCTCCTAGTACAACCTGACCAAGAGGCACTCCCAGTGTGAAAAGCCTGCAGGAAAAGAAGTCTTAAGCATACGGGCAGAGACAGAAGCACCCCCAGTTCAAATCGATGGGAAACCCAACGCATAAGCCCGATTATTCAGCAGAAGCTTCAAGCTGTGCCAGTCCGAAGCACCAAGAGGTTAAGTCGAGGTTAAGTCGGTGTAAAGAACGAAGAGAGGCAGCCAACAGAGGATGGCGGATAAGGTCACAAAAATAGCATATTTATAGATAGATATAAGATAGAGATGATGGAAAGACAGATATAAGATAGATGATGGATAGACAGATAGATAGATAGATGATGGATAGACAGATAGATAGATAGATGATGGATAGACAGATAGATAGATGATGGATAGACAGATAGATAGATAGATGATGGATAGACAGATAGATAGATGATGGATAGACAGATAGATAGATGATGGATAGACAGACATGTAGTTAGATAGGATGTTGTACACATTGTACGGAAATTACCTTCTCCCCCTCCCCGGTCCTATGAATAATCAACATCTACACCTGTTATACCTGCAAGTCAGTTGGACACAGTCTGCCAAAAATCATCATCATTCAGACTTAGCACAGTCTACCTTAACAATTGCACTGCTAAGGGCAAACTTTATTCCTTCCCTAATAAAATCTTGTGTTAGCAGTCAACAGAGATTGAATGGATAGACAGTAGTACACAGAGGAAGGTTCCAAGTTCTGTTTGCCAACACGAAAACTACCCTAGCTCAAATCTGTTTTAATAGTGGGCCAGTTGCAATACTTTCCAGCAAGGCTCCTGAGCAAAGTGAGAGTAGAGGTCTGGAAGAGGGAGCCGGTCCCCAAAATGTTTTGGATAACTAAATCCTAATTGGTGCCTTTATAGCATACAAGTCAAGTCAGGCTAATTAACTCTTAATTATGATCTTCATTAGAGACCGACCTGGAATATAATTTCAACCCCAGTATTTGACTGTGCTATTTGCCGGATCCAGGTACGAACCAACCGAGTAGTGGTGGGTCGCTACTATAGCGGCCACTCCAGCAAGTATGAGGCTATTTCCGGTTGGTCCCTAATCTTCTTTAATCAATCACGAACTTAGTAGCAGTCGTTAGGTGAGCTGACTCATATCAGTAAGCCTTACATTGGGCTCAAGGTAAGAGTAGTTTTGCTGTATATCGGATGAAGCTGAAAAGACGTTAGCTCCTCTAACTGGCTGTAAAAGTACTATCCATAGTATACAGAGCAAAGGGAGACTGATGGAGTGACACTGCCAGAGAACCATGTTGCTTAGTGTTCACTGGTATTGATTTGTCTCAATCATGTTTCCTAGTTAAGCTGGACTCAACCTGGTGACTGACTTTTGAAGGAAAATCTGCATATGCTAGGGCAGTGGTGTCAGATATCCAGAAGGCCCACTCGCCAAATGTTTCTGCCTGCCGTGACCCGACAATGCTGTTCTGGTTAATGGCATTAAACGAAGTACAACTCCCTAAGAACAGCTGCTCAAAACAGAAATTTCTGTGTTTTCTCAAATAACATCCTGGCTTGTGCTAACAGCCTTCTATTTTCAGCTACCAGCATCCAATTAACTGCAGGTTTTCGCCAAAATTGCACCTACAACTCGCCATCAAGCTACTGCACCAAAACCACAAATGAAAACCATTCCTTTGGACAGTCGGTTGAGCGGATTTTGGGAATTTTTTAGTCGCATTGTGTGCTGTTTTATCACACTTCGGCCTGTTGGCTAATTGGCTGGTAGGGTTTGCAGCTGTTCATGGATCAGGACCAGGCCTACTTCGAGGTAAAAAATACTAACACCTCGTAAAACTCTGGATCCCGCCATCATCCAGATACCACAAAGGTGACATGGGAATGGAAATGGCACTTCCCAACAAGCCCCACTTTCTCAAAGTGCTGCAATTCCAAGGAACCGGCCTGAGGTCACTAGGTCAAGTGTAATGTAATGTAAACCAGAGAAATGTCTCTCTTGCTAAATCCACTTCAGCTGTCAGAGGTGATATGCCCATTGTAAAACCTATTATGAAACTGATTATCACGCCAGCCCCAGCTGCAACTTAATTGAATGTCTTTGTGGGATAAACACCCAAAGCAGGCCCTCTGGACTATTCAGTCAAACACGTGCCTCTATAACTCAGCTAACTTCCAGAGGGAGACATGATGGGAGATAATAGCCAACACCATACACTCACATAACATCCTTCTTCTGCCTCATTTAGATAGGGACAGCGTCTTCCTATAAGGCTGAAAGATCTACGAGTTTTCTAATTGCCTTTTCAAACCTTATACCTGCAATCAGAATATAGCACACTAGACACAAGATTGGAAGAAAAAAGAAAGAAAGGCAGAGCAAGACAACACTCCGTAGACAATATATATGATCCCATAATAATACTAAGGGGAGCAAATGGACTTGACAAATGACCGAGGATAGTGGAGATCATTTATTCGTACCCATCGCTGCCAAATTGAAAGAGGTCTATCTCTACTTCTCCTAATATTGACGCTGGGTTTCAAGTTTCTTAGACCATCAAGACTGAGGTAGGCAATGTTTCAATTAGAGGCTCCACTACAATTAATTTATGTAATTAATATACTTTGAACTTTATATGATATAGACTACAGAAAAACATGCTATATAGATATCATGCTTCCATCCCCAGGAGAGCAATAAGTACCCATGAGGGTATAATGGAACCACTGTAACAATCATGAGTACTTACAGTCAGTACCAATTCCAATTCATCAATCACATCTGCCTGCTTCTGTATTATCCATGGATAATACGCACTCAACTCTAACAAGCCCTCATCACTCTAACAAGCCCTCATCACTCTAACAAGCCCTCATCACTCTAACAAGCCCTCATCACTCTAACAAGCCCTCATCACTCTAACAAGCCCTCATCACTCTAACAAGCCCTCATCACTCTAACAAGCCCTCATCGTTCTGCATGTGGCTTAATTAAGCAACCATAATTAGTGCTACAGCCAAGGCATGATCTCCATACATTATTACATTGGAAGCTAACATCCACTCATGACCATCATTCGTTAATACTGTACTTGCAATCATACTGTGATCTATCAGTTTGAAAATAAACAAAGATATATTATGTTACTGTCATTACAAGTTTTCACTTTAAAGCAGTTATAATTGGATTTCGACCATACACCATACAGTACAAGTAATCAAGTGGGGTGAATTCTTCAGGAAGCCGTTACAACTTATAATTGCTACAGGTAAACTGATTGTCTCCAGGCAATTTAAATACATGCAGTGACTAGGCCAGGAGTAAATTGCACATCTACAATAATAATGGGTCATGCTAAAAATACACAAATCAATATATATACAAATAAATAAATCCGGAGCTTATAATTCTTTCATTCATTTCGATAATTTATATAGCACCTCTTCAAGGGAAACTACTCAGAGGTGCTCCTTGAGGAAACAAAATGCAGAGAATATTTAATATGTGTCAGGCAATGATTATATGTATTCACAAAACAACAGCGTATACAAAGAATTTTCATCTCAGGTCTCATACATGTATAATCAGTGATAATCATGTTCACATTCGGTAAAGACTTTAATAATTATGTCCAGACATATGGAACGATGAGAAGGAAACATCAATTTATAACTCATTCCATGCATGCAAGGCTAGCAACATGTTGAAACACAGGGCTGCCACACTGATGAATCTAATAATAACTCTCATGTATCTCTATGCATCCAACATTAAAAAAACAAGGTACAACTCTTTACTAATGATGGCACAATCATTCATTCATTGCAAAAATTTATATAGCGCCCATTCAAGGTTACTACTCAGGAGCGCTCCCGACTCAACCCCGGCTGAAAAGAAAAGTCTTAAGGCTACTGACTGAATCGCGTAGACACAGAACAGTTTTGCATGAGTTCGTGTAGCTGAGATACGACTGGGCACTCCAATACCAAACATCAGTTTAGAATTAAGCTTCTTAGTCACTTTTTTAGGTACCAAAATGGACAACTTGGCAGATTCATTGCACTTCAGTCTATTGATAACTGGAAAAATTGAAAGGTCTAAGAGTTTGTTTATCAGTCAATCAGTCTGTTCATAAGCTTTTCAGTGAGTCATTCAGCCTGTCAAGCTGTTAGTCATTCAGCTGTCAGTCAGGCAATCAGTAGGTCAGCTTGTCAGTCAATCAGTCAGCCAGCCTGTTAGTCTATCAGTAGGTCAGCTTATCAGCCAGTCTTGTCTGTCAGTCAGTCTTTCAGCCACTCCTGCTGATCAGGCAATGGCTTTTCCGCCAGACCAATTACTTTCCCAGTCGTCTTTGCTTAATTAGTTGCCATATACATCCGAGAGTTACTAACAAGGTCTGTCAATTCAGTAAATTATGTCCAAAACCGTTTGTACCTTGAGAAGCTGGCGTGACTCGCATTAAAGAAAAAAGCTTGAAAGGTCGCCCAGTTAATTTCTTACATCAGAGCGTTGCCACCCCCATGCATAATTAAAGGGTCCTGTCGCTCAAGTTCTGATAAAAATGTCTCAGTTTCCTGCTCAGCCTACACTATTACGGAAAGAAAGGTCTGGAAAAGCAGACAAACATAGCATCACCCGTAGTAGCAATCCAGCATTTAAGACATACATCAAATGGCTACCAGGCCATTAACGTCACCCTCTTCCGTCTTCCACGCTTGGGACTGGCATTACCTGACACTATGAGAGTACAGAGTAAAAATCATCTTCACTTTGTTGGCGACTGGCTATTCCTGCCACGGTGTGACCTTAGGTGCGATTCAATTAATAAGAATAAAAATAATAATAATAATAATAATAATCAACCAAGACAGAGTCTCAATAACGCAGCTCTAGGTAACAAGCGTGCAATGTCTCCCATTCCAACCTCGATATAAAACAGAACAGCCTCTCAATCCAAATAATAAAGTTATATTTTAATATCAGGAATTTGTTGTGCAGGTATTTATGAGCTGCTGAAGAATGCTACATGAATGTGATCATTGAGTGTGTTGATTTTTTTAACAACATATCGAAGATGATTTGGTGTCGCCCTACTCCTTTCTCCAGGCTTGGGACTGGCACTGTCAAAGTCCAAACAGTGGCAGAGCTCATTGTGATGCTTTAAGTTTAAAATTTCAATAGTGCTGATTTAATAATTCAGGTGGCATCAACAAATGGCATTGCATGGGCAACAGAAATAAATCCTGGCCCTAGGCAGAGCAGTCACGGGTCTATGAACTATCTCTAACAAACAACAGCTCTGGATTCAGCTGCAGTAAAATCATTTATAATAACCACCCTCCCCCACTCAAGTTAATTGCAGGCCCGGTCCTGGTCCCTGAGAATCGCAGGGCCACATGGGCATTTGGCCACCCTGCCCCCCCCTCTTAGCAGGCCTGCATGCATGCCAATATGCATAACCCTGATAATTTCTGTATGTTAGTCGGATGAGATGGAAAGATGGTATTAGCAGGATTAGGATGACAAATGGAAAACTGAACACAAAGGACTCAGCAGAGCAGAAACACGGGAAGTGCATTCCACATACCTGGTTCAAGACTTCAAGTCACTGAAATGGCTCTCTAGCGAAGCCCCTTACAGCTCTACTAAATACCAATGGGTAGCGTACGTCTGCATGCATGTGTGTGTGTCTGTGAAGTTAATTCTTTTACTGAGGAAGTATACAACATCTGCTTTTCCAAATCAAAGCTATACCGCTTGTGCTGTACAAACAACATCTGTCCAAGCACACAGACCATAATTAGGTAACTGTTCAACCCCAGCTTCCAGTCTTGTATCAAGCACTCAAGCTGTGTCCTTCCTGCCTGATTGATTATGGGGGTGGACAAGTCATTTCAGGGGTACAAATCATTTCAGAGGTACAAGAAAGTATGAATTATAAGATTATAAGCATTTATAAGCATTTATGCTTGCTCAACTTGTGTCACACTCACAGTAAAATACGAGTTTGGTAACTTTGATAATGCACTATTAATTAACTATATGAGCTCTGTCAACAGATAAGTATGGGTAAGAGAGTCAGATTAACAGTTCCTTTCCAAGTAACATTGTAAGCATGAGGCTTTTAAGCAGAGGTTTCAGTAGTGATATAAAGTGCGACAATTTCATGTATACGTCTTCAAATGTAATGGTACTTTTAGGTGCATTGAGAGTTACAATTTGGAAATTGTTGATGGAGAAACTTAGCAGATGGCAGCGTCTAAATTGCATTTGTGAAAGGCCGAATATAGTGGAGTTGCGTTCTGCATCTGTTACCAGCCATGAGCCACAGAAAGAAGGACATGTTCAATATGTGTAAAGTAATTTTTAAGGGTTCAGGTTCTGCCTGGAGACAGCTGGCAAAAGTTGTTGTGTTGGAACAGAACACATCTGGCCACAAGCATTTATGCTTGCTCAACTTGTGTCACACTCATAGTAAATACGAGTTTGGTAAATATAGAATATAAATATATATATATATATATATATAAATATATATATATATAGTTACATAATGCATTAAAGAACCAATTTCCTCCACTTCCTCTGTAGGTGGTGTTTGCGTCATCCAGGATTTCCCACTTGGCCTATGACCAGACATGCTTTGGAATGCGGCACGCACACACACACTTCGCTTAGTAGCCACCATCGACTAAAGCCTTGGGAATCATGCGCTTGACACTATAGAAGTTCATGAATAATGGAATAAGCTATGAAAAGTTAATGAATAATGGATCAAGGCACAATTCTAATCTTCAATAAAGAAACACCTTTAGAAATAAGAGTTTAAAAACAATAGCTAAAAACTTAAAAAGAGTATAGGTATTTGCATTTGAGGTGTCTGTTGAATGTATGTACGTATATATATATATATACATAAGAAAATTTTACTTCTGCTGCCAAATACACTCGCAATTCCACAGATGAAGACCATGCATGCGCAATTTTTTGTGAATGTGCACTGTTAAAATAATCTAAATTCTTTTAATATGGCAGGTCTTTTAAGGCCAGGTTAGACATCATGAGGGTCAGTTAGTGTCAAGTTAGGCATTGTGAGGGTCAGTTAGGATCAGGTTTAGAGTAGTTTTCAGATATACACCCTTATGTGGCATGGTGGTCGATTGGTTAGAATGGTTGGCCCGTAATGTGTGCGCTGAGTGAGCTGGTTCGGACCTCGACTGAGGCAACAGTCACTGTGTAGGGACCTTGAGCAAGTCTTTCACGCACAATTGCTCTGCAGTACAACTGCAATTGTGTCGTCGAGGCATGTGCACTTCTGAGCAAAAAATTGTTGGAAGAAGGGAGGTATCAAATTTCAGAATAAATAAATAAGTACACAAAAATCTTTTGGCCTTGATCCATTATTCATTAACTTTCAATCGCATAAGCACCACACATGTATGAATATATCTGGGTCTACTTGCCAATGACTAATGCTGTTCATGCAACAAAACTTCTGTATTATGCCGTTATTTAAAGATATATCAAGAATCTCATCATGATGTCACATTAACGAGAGGTCTGAGAGTCAAAGTTAAGCCAAATTACATCCAGTCATGTCATATAAGTGACCAGAACATATATATATATGTATATATATATATATATATATATATATATATATATATATATATATACATATATATATATACATATATATATATATACATAGAAACAAGCATATATATGCACACAAAAATATTTGGTGCCTAAAACTGTACGTATACATTGCTAATGTGAAGTACACAACTGACAAGTACAAAAACGCAAGTTTGCAAGCAAACACGTCAATAGATGCGATTATATGTTTAATCACTTGCCACAAGCATTATATAAATGTAACACAATGAAAAAATTGCAAAAATGTCTATGTTACACAAGATACACAAACGTAATGTCCATAATGTATTTCTTGAATCAAAGATGCCGGCTTAATAATAACACAACACACTTGCCTTCATATTGGAAATAATCTGATGAAAAAGATTCTCCAGAGCTGTGCATTCTGTCTCAGTAATGCTCTTCTCCATGTCGAAGATTGGGATTCACCGTTGCATGTATAGCCAAAATCTGTTCTAGATCAGCAACTTTAAATAAACTGGAATATCAAGTCCGCTGAGACTGCCATACGTCTGCGTTGAAATTATACTCCCAGTGTCAAAAATCTTTGTGATGGATTTATCCCAGGGCAGGTCCAATGCCGAAATCAAAATTCGATTCAATCTTCAAAAACGGAAGAACTTTAAGAAATATATGTAAGGATATCGAACAATGTTAGAATATTATATTCACCATCTACAATAAATCTATAAATAAATTTTGAACAGCGAAACCCACGACCAAATACGACCTGCTCCACGAAAAACTCAGCGAGACCGGATGTCACGTGGGATACTTAATTCCAAGTAAGTACGAAAGTTCTGATCAATAACAGTGCCGAAATACGAATACGATAACGTAAATAATTATTTTTATCAGTAATCGTCGTTGTAATCTCAACACTTTTAAAGTGCCACTCCAACCGTCCAACGACAAAAATCCGACACTGCCTGCCAATTCCGTGCCGGTTCCAATGCCAGTTTCAAGTCTGGATAAAGGAGGAGGACGACGCTACTGATCTTTGTAGGCCCCTACCAATAACATAGTATCGTCAAACTGAAACAAGTTCAAGCAACTCGTGCTACTCCAAGTTTCCAACGCCATACGCAGAGCACCATTTTTCACGAGCGCTGCGTCGAGTCATACGGTTGTCTTAAAAAAGCAGTCTGAATGAGGTTCGAGTCCGGTTTCTCGATGGCCAGAGGAGGAAGAGTAGCTGTTGAAGCCGGTGTCTCTTGCTGTAACATAGTCCAAATTAACTAAACATCTTCTATGAAAATTAATAGATTCGAGGAAAACGCTTTTGACAAGAATATTTAATGCTATCTAACTGTCTTGTAAAATGAAGTGCTATGTAGGCAGTTGGCTTAAATAAAGATAAAACTATTCTACTTCACGACCTTGTTCAAATTCGGAGAGCTAGTAAAACGAGCCTAAAAGCAAGCGTTGTGTTACATCAAAATCGTACCCTGATGGGCCACAAATAAAGAAAGTGAAGCATTTGGAAATTCCAAAACTTTTACGATTCGCCTTTCGATTGCACAAATGGCTGGTAGGTTTTTGAGACTATTGGTTTTGTTTTAAACAAAACCTTATAAAGTTTTACTGTTACATGATGCGATTGCAACTAGCGCGCATTATTTAAATATAGGTGAACAAAATGTGTAGGCCTAATCCTCATCTGCCTAATATTTAGCAAGAACTATTTTGAGCAATCGTGTTTTAGCACCATCAATCACTAAGAGAACAGAGAGCATCGACGAGAGTTTCGGTGTGTATTTTGTGCACCGCGATTATCTATTTAGCCATCGTTGTCGTCGTTATCATCGTCATCATTGCAAATCATGAGTGACGTCGCCAGAGCTTCGAGGTTGGGTAGGGGCAAAAGCCCCTTACGACTGGGGAGCATGGGGGAGCGTCGTAACCTACCCCAGCAGGGTGGGGCAGAGCCCCTGGAGCCTGCATAATTTTTGCACATTTGATGTGTGCAAACAGTGCCATGCAGCGTTGCATTCGATATTTACGTTCATATATAAATATAATTTCATGAATTGCATAAAGAATTAATTTTCGTCGTGAAACAATTTATTTCTCACTATTTCTTGATTGAGACTTGTTCAAGCAGATGAGAAGCGACATTGATTATGGTGGATAAAATATCGGTATCGCGTTTCGCTGGCAGGCTAAAAAAAGTATCGGCGATGCACATGCGATACCAGAAAAATAAAACTATCGCGATACTTGCTGCGATATAGAATAAGTATCAGCGATACCAAGTATTACGATACTTTAATCACGATATTGACAGCCCTGCTAATGATCAAGCATCGGTTTATGGCGCTGGTAAATTGTGAGGGAAGGACATGCTCAATTGCTCATTTCTCAAGGTCCCTACACAGCAACTCTCTCAAACCCGAATCCAGTACTGTGGTTCATGTTGTTACTTATTATTACTAAATTGTATCTAGATTGACTTTGACTCATTTGTGTGTTTTGTTCTCTTTTACAACAGATTATTGCTGTGGTATCTAAGACTAGAAGCTTACTGGATGAAACCATGGCAGATGATTCAGTAAAAATTGAGTTTCAAGTGTTTTATTTCTATTATTATTATTTAGATGTTATATCTTGCTTATATATTTTTTCAGAACTTCTCACATTGATCAGTTGATTTGTTTTCTATAGGATTTCTCTCACTTTGTATTCCATTTAAATTTGTTTCATTATATACTACACGTTAACAAGCCTCTTGCCTTGTGTTTATAAGGTGAGGCAGGTAGGCAGAGGTTAGTGGTTAGAGTTTCAGTGATGGTAGAGTTTTAGTGATCTGTAAGATGAGTTTGGGGAGAGCAAAAAGATAGGTGTGCTTTTAAGTTTCTTTTTCCTACTGAAACAAATATATATTACATATATCATCAACTTGTGTGTGACCTTCTTTATTCCTATTTGGATGTGTGCTATCATGTGTTGGTATATCTCTATTTCTATTCTCCTATCACTAAATAGGTTTCCTGTACTTCCTTCTTGTTGTCTACACTTACAGATGCTCTGCTATTCAATTATATTAAGTAAACTTATTTCTATATTTGCAATTGGCTTTAAGTAACATAATGTAATTGTATATTTTTTAACTAGATTTGACAGTTACAATGATAACAATAATAATAATGATGATGATGATGATGATAATAATAAGAATAAAATAGTTAATATATGTTGTAAAAATCATACTACCTATATTTGTGCTTCCAGGACAGTGTAGTATCAGCAAGACTTGTTTTGTTTTGGTAACAGATATTTTCTAAAGTCGAGGCGACGTTGAGCAATGATTGGATAAAGAATTATGGCAGTGATGTGACTGAGCTTCTCAGTGCCATTGAGAATGCGACTAATAAAAATATCGAAATTCGATTCCGCAACGGAAGATACACCATCCGTGGATCGCTTCTCCACATCAATGCAGTTCACGGCCTTCTCTTCACAAAAGACGTACATCCACATCTGCAACTGGAGTTTACCGATGGGTATATGATGAGTGGACCTCCCTCGTTTTTTTATCCTAATGCAGCCCATGAAGCATTGTACGTTCGCAGGGAAAGCAATATCGAAGAATCAGAATTGGAATTTGTCACCACCTACACCGATGGCACAGCAGGCAAAAAATCGTGTGGGTGGCAAAGCGAGAATTCAGTGTCGGATGCGAGTGAAAAGAGTGAAGCTATGCAGAGGAGTTCATGCACGGAAAGTTGCAATGCAGAAATGCATGATAAAAGTGCAAATGCGAGTGATACAGTTGCTGGTGACCGTGGTATAAAAGAGGAAATCAGAGATGTGAAAATGGTGGAAATAGGTCCAGAGATGAATTGTACAACTGCCAGTGACACCAGTGGCAATGTGGACATGAATGACAGAAGTTCAGATACGAGCAATAGTGTTGCTGTTGGCATCGATAAAAATTATAAAGGTGGCATTAGTACTGATGATGGTGACCAAATAATTGATACAAATGACAAATGTGACGTTATCACAAATGATGGTAAGCTAACAATTAATACAAACAGTGATGAAGACAACAGCAAGGTGACTCAGGAAGCGAATAAAGAACTAGAGAATCACATTTTTTCTGACCAACACATAGTAGATCCAGAGGTCTGGGACTATATGCTAGGGATTAAAATTCACCAACTGAGTGAGGTGCTTGAGCCATTTGGCGCATCATACAAGAGTGAATGGGATTCTGCAAATGACGTTTACAAAGTACATCTGGTTATACAAAACCTGTCACCAAATGACAACTCACAGAAATCAATCACATTAGCCTGCGAACAATTTGATCGTCTGTACAAGGAAACCTTTGCCAGCTGTGAGGTTGTACAGATGAACTATAAATATTTTGCAGATAGTCTTGCCGTGAACCACATGCGCACAGAGTTTCCTAGTGTCTTGCCGAAGCACAGCGCTGAAAGTGTGCTGCTTATCGGACCAAAATTGGACGTTCAAAAGGCTAAAAAGTACTTGGTATCGAACCATAAGACAGCATTACGCAGGCACAAAAGTAGCAGTGCATGCAGTTCCGTGTTTTCTATGGATCTGACCCAAAGTGGTGAGGCATCAAAACCAAGATTGTGCCAGTCAGCAATATTCGCGGCTAACGACTCGCTCACCAGTGCAGAGGAGTCAGAAAGCCTCACGGATAAAGTGGATGACCTGAAGTTGAGACCACCGCTAACAGATGAATTGAAGGAAAAAGATGAGAAAACGAGCAGCCAACTCGTGAGCGCTAGCACCAATCGTGACGGATGCGGAGACTGTTTCACAACCGCCGGGTTTGAACATCTGGACAGTGACAATCTTCAGGAGAAAGACAGTTCCACGGAAAGCTTTTCCATCCTGCATAGTAGTCCCAGCAGCAGCTTTGATGATGCTTTTGTGTCACAAAAATGAGAGTAGGCGATGAAAATTTCAGCTATATCCACAAATATACAGTAAATATATATGCTTGTACAGAAACCACTGTATAATATGCAATAATCGATCATATGCAAATTTATGTTCAACACATTTTTTTGTGTTTTCGGAATAGTGAGTATCGGTTATAGATTCTTGAGATTGCTTGATTTTAGACTTGCAAAACCGATAATCTGCCACCTATGGTAGTGTCGAGTGGCGAGATAGTTCTTGAATATCTTGATCCATGACCAGCCAAACCAATCCAGAACTCATGCATTGTGCTGCACAGTAGCTAGTAGCAGTAGTTTCTGAAATGTGGTGATGTAAGCTTATTAGAAAAGGAAGCCGCTCACTAGCCGTGCCTGAACAGTTATATGATTAATACCTAACATGACTGGTAGCATTGCTTCTAAAGCAAATTATGCCAATTAAGTATAATCTAATGATTTGTATAGCACATTATAATGATGCATAAAGCACCAGTCAATGGTCACTTCGAACTTATGGTCAAAATTACAATCATTTAGAGAATTATATTTCGTATATACAGTTTGTATGAAATTATTTATTTTATCATAATGTATAATACAAAGAAAATATGTATATGTATGTATAGTATTGAATATACGACTTGTATTAAATATATGTCTATAAAATCTGTGTAAATATCATGTAGGCTTATGTATTTAAACTTTTTACATGACATCACAATTTGTGTCGTGCACGAGTTACACGTAAGACTTTTATCCTACTTCCTGCATGTTTGAATTTTTTCGTTATGAGTATTTCTAAATCTGAGTAACTGCTACTTGTTGTAAGTAAAAAAATTTACTCAACTTGCCTGTAGATGTTTTGCTAAACGAACAGCTTGGTGGCGTTGGTTACACATGTACATAATGACTTGATGCTGTAGTGTACTGGTGATTTAATTTTACATGTACATCTTAGTTATTTACTGCATAATTCTTTGAATTCCTCAGAGCCAAGATACAAGTGTGTAAAGCATTAAGCCCTGTTTCAACAACTTGTGTTTTATGGAAAGTTCGCTCAATGAAATGTATTGAAATGTTTGCACGATTTTGTCAGCATGTAATAAATCAGGAAAGTGTAAAGGTTCATTGGTCTTTGCTATTTACTTCCCAATATGGGAGCAAATATTGGGGCTCTGTGAGGTTCCCATCGGGTGCTATATAAGTGGCTACATACAAAGGACATCCACCGTTCGTTCGTTCGTTCCCTCCACATTGTTTCCTCGTGCATGCAGATATCCAGAAAATACACTTACAAAGCAGTGGTTTAGTGTTAGTAGAGCCATATTTGCAAGGTATAAATGTATTATCGATCTGGGCATTTCACGTCACCAGCGCTTTTTACTGGCGGAACGCGCCGGTACGGCACCTTGTTTCCAATTAATAAATAATAAAATTGGCAATTGTGCAAAAATGTGATATAAAACTTTACAATTTCAATTTTTTACATTCCAAAAATGAATAAGCAAGATTGTGATCATTGTGTCCTATCAAATTATATATATATATATATATAATTTTATTTGATAGCTAATTTTAGCGTTCATTTCTTTGGACAATATATATAGGGTCTATGGATTCGTTCCCGCACCTTTTTCCTTGCGTTCTGGCACCTATTTCCCTAGAAAAAAAGCACTGCATGTCACCTACAAAGAACTTCAGAATAGCACATCTTATTAGCCTAAATAATAAAATCTAACAATTTCTCTTGTCAGGGTTAGGTTCACTAGATTTCAATACCAAATTAATTCCTGTAGGAAGGATTGGATTATTACGAAAAGTGGCGAGCGTAGACTCGGCAGTAAAGCAAGTTGAAAATTACGACTCTTAGGGTTAGATGTGAACAACTTGAAGCTACCATTGCGAAACGCAGGAAGCGATTGAAATAATAGAACACTTATAAAAATTTTATTTTGTATCTACAAAGAATAGTAAAAAACATGAAATGCAAACTGGACCAACCGAATCTACAATGTGGTAAATAAATCAAAAATTTATCTAACTACAGGATATAAAGGAATCAGTAAGAATTGCTATTTCAGAAAACAATGTAGAAAGTTACCTTCTAGAAAATTAGCAATAATGTGTCATACATAAATTATATTTTATGAAGTCTGCAATTAAACTAAAAATCTAATTAAGGCGTCAATAAGGCAATACAAGAACAACCTTAGTCTACAGCAGTTCACACAATAACAGCCTATGCTATAGCAGTTGTTTCTTTCTAAAGTGAGTTGTTTATGGTGACCAGTATTCATCTACGTTTGTCAAACTGGCAACAAGGTTCATTGAAATTCAGGTGTTTTTCATACGTTTCCTAAACAAACAAATAATCAAATATTATAATCTGGAACAAATCCAAATTTAAAGAGTTGATCACAAAATCCCGACACGCATTCCTAATCTCCATCAGCTCAAAAGCCAATCACTGACAAACACTTAGCATTTCTACACGATAAAATTTATTCAAGATCCAAATATTATGGTGAGAAAAATGCAAAACGTTGCTTGTTCTAAACCAGCATGTAATAAATCAGGAAAATATCAAAATTTATACATATTTCTATTAGAAGCATTTTACAGAACAGCTTTGTCACAATTTATAAAATGACATTTGGCTTCATTTCACAGCCAAAGCAATAGCCTGCTCTTCTTCAATTTCATAGATGGCAATAAGTAGCCAACACCTCATGTACAAAGCTTCCTCTCATTGTTCGTTTTCACTTTAAGAGCACAATACCAGAATAGCATAAGATGAAATATAATTTCTATATTCAAGAACAATAACAACAATAATTACTTTCGATGTATCTTCAATGCCCTCACGCGTCCCCCCTCCGCTCGAAGTTGCTCCATGTCTATATCCGAATGATTGACTATGTCAGCTGTGTGCTGACTTGAATGGTCAACATTCCGTGGAGATCTGCTCAAACCTGGATTCAGTCCGACGCCTGCACAATGAAATATGAACTCACATCATGATAGATTACACAACAAGCTGACAATTACAGAAGCTGTTTGCAAATTTATATATATCGTACCTAATTTAATCTGGCCTGCTATACCATAGGACCGAACAGTTATCATAACTATACCCTGTACTGGGTATTTGCAGACTATTTCAGCAAAATGCCCATCCAACACAGATCTGCCGCTGTTCCTTGTAAGCATTGGTCCACGACTTAGCAACTATTATTATCAGCAATAAAAGTTTTTTAGAACTGCACCCCGCAAACCGATGGTTTTTGCAGATTATTCGTCAAATAGTGCCAGAATTCACCATAGCCAAACTACAGATACATCTAAGTGGCTTTTATTATACAGATACAGATACACCTAGTATCAATCAAAATTAGATACATCTAGCACCAATCAAAAGTAAATATGCCAGAGATCAATAAAAATTAGATACACCTGGTGTAAAACACAAATTAGATATACTTGGTGTCAATCGAAAGTAGATACACTGTATCAATCAAAACCTACATTGTACCAACAAATTTGCTTGAATTTGATGGTACAATGCAGGTTTTGATTGACTACGAAATAATAGTTCAGTGTCTTTATCGAACTATAGAAAACCACCAAATGTATGACCAGTCTCATCTTCTACCTCAGCTTACATTACATTACAACGAAGCAAACTATTGCATCTCATTTAAATCTCTGACAGAATCTTCAACCAACCTTTTGCTCGATGTGGCTGAATCCGAGTAACTTCGAGCTCCTTTAGAATTGCCCTACAGAGTTCGTTCTGGTTCTGGATGGTCTGCTGCAGCATCAGCAGTTCCTTCCTCTGAGTAGTCGCAATCTCCAGAACATCGCTGAGTTGTTTCCTCAAGTAGTCAGCTGAAGCAGAGTTCAAAGCATTTAACATCAAACACTGCAATCACTGTAAAGTAAGCAACAGTTACATTGATAATGTTTATATGTCATTATCAAAGGGTGTCAATTTTCTCCCAACTAACGTGCCTCGGCTATTTAGAATGACCTGCACCAACTACCACCCCAAAAAACCACCAGCCTCTCCCTCTCCCTCTGCCCATGACGGCATAATCCTGCACAGCTGATGTGCAAAACATTTATTGTTAGGAAGCTACAAACTGTTTTAACCCAGTTGGTCGACGAAACCAACTACAGGCCATGAATGGCGAGCGATTGGAAATGCAGCATATACAGGAGGTCACAGCCCTATTCCATATTTACACTCAAGAAACAAATGCTACTTACTTACTCATTCGCCCACCCAGTCAAAACATCGTTATGATTGACTGATTGTCATGAATTTATTTACCTTCAAGTGTCTGGCTGTCAATGATTTCCTCCAGAACAGCATTGGCTTCACAGAGTTTCTGCGCAAGTTCTGCATTCTGCGGGGTTTGGATCTCGGTTTCTGCACCACGTGACGAGGAGAATTACACAAAGACAAACCACAAAATCTTATCAAATCAACCTCCAATTGCTACCAAGTGGAATAATCCAAGTAACTTCTCAAATCGCGCAAACTAACAGTGTCTAGCACCGATCGAGAAGCTGAATTGATCTCAATGAGAATGTTCAGGTATCCTCCATGAGAAAACAGCAGTAAAGTATCGTAATGATAAAAAATATTCAGTAATATTATGCAACAATTACAGTAGTAATTATGCCAGTCCTTCAGAGACCAGTAAGATAAGCAGAGAATTTTTCACACTGAAGTCATTTTGCAGAGGAATCCGTGCTAGTGCATCAGGTGCTAATACTTTCATTCATTTATTCATTACAGAGATTTATATAGTGCCCCTTCAAGGCTACAACTCGGGAGTAAAAATACTTAACAGGAGTGAAAATACTTAACTGAAACTGATGCTCAGTAGCTGTTTCATATCCTGGGAGAGCCAATTGGTATAATGAGGAGAGTCCATAGGCAATATGGGAAGAGCCGATCGTTATTAGATGCATAACTTAATGGGTGCCCTGCATGGTTGCCGACAGTTAAATTTGACTCCTGTAATAACTTGTCATCATTCGTTCATACTATATTTGTCAATCTACTGCTTGTCAGTTGGAAATTTTAAAAAATATTATTATTATTTTATGGTATCAAGGGAAAAATCGATTTAATATCATGGGGAGAGCATGTGGTTCAAAACTCCCTTTAGCCAGTTAGTTACCTCATAGAGACCAACTGCATGTCTTCTGTTCACATCTGAACATTGAACAACAATAATAATAATAATGTTCATCCTCAATGTTAGACAATGACATTCAATCAATTCAACGAAGATATAAACAAAGAAATATAAACCTTGTGCAGCTTCTGGCCAACTGGATAGGCAGAGTTCATCTTCCTCTATGACTTCAAAATCATCCTCAAAGGTCTCTTCCTCGCTCAAGTAGGTTATGTCACTTTCGGCCGAGATACTCACACGACGAACAACTGCAGAAGTTAAAGTGGCAAACCACAAGCTGTATACACTGTATAGTTTAGAGATATATCCTAATCAAATAGATATATTCCTCTTTGGGAGAAAGTCAATATGATGGATGAATAGATCCTCAGTTAAAACATTTTTAAACTCTAACAACATTTGGACAACAGTTATCATATGGTACAAACACATACTCTATCATTGATCCTTCATTAACATCGACATTTGTATGTAAGTATGATATCAATGTATGTCTGTATGTAAGGACGTGATCAATGGATGTCTGTATGTAAGGATGATATCAATGTATGTCTGTATATGAAGTCGATATCAGTGCATATTCGTAAGTAAGTATGATATCAATGCCATCTTTGAACTATGAATGGCAAACCATTGCCAGGGCTCAAAGTGTAAGCTTAGTCAGTCATGGACGACTTCCATATCTCAGTTCATTCCTTAGCTTACTGGAGACATTCTAGTTGTTACCACCATATAGGTTAGTATCATTTAAGTGCCCTTATTAGTTTGCTCTGGCACTTGATTAAATTTAAATTTACTACAAATAACAAGCACAATGATGAATTACAACAATGAAAAAACCCATATAACATGATTTTATGTTCCATTAAAAAACTTCTCACCCAGAAGTTCAGTTTCTTCATCGGCAGCGAAAATATCATCCGAAATGTTAGAAGCCTTCGTCTCTTCTGGTTCATTCTTAAAGAGATCCTGTTGAAAGGAAGAATTTAGCAACTATTCAGAAGAACATTAAATTGTATAACAAAAACCATGGTGTACAATACTTTTGCATTCGCCTCCCTACATATAAAAATCTGGTTCCTGTGACATAACTTCTTTGGATGCTGCAGAAGTTTCTAGATTATTTTTACAATTCAATCAAAATCAACAGCGGTTTAACATCGTAAGAGGCTGCTTGTATAAAAACTTTTGATGTGACAATACACCTGGATTAGTACTACTGACAGAAAATCAACAATGCTATAGTTATGAACAGACATCCTTCGGATCAGTAAAAAGTCTGCAAAGCTTACTTGCACAAGGACCTCCACGTGATCACAACCATCCCTCTGTCCTTGGTAGGCTTGGTTGTGGACTATTCCTCCGCAGCTGATGCCGACGAGACTGAAGATTGTAATTCTATTACCCAGACCAGAATAGAAGCGGGCGGATCCGGACATTAGGCGAACCGCGTAGCGACGTCGCATTTCGGCCGCAAGGTTGTGGATTTGATTCCTGGCCAAATAGTTGGCGAGGATGCCTTTCGTACCTTGCCTGACAACTGCGAAAACATTCCCACCGATCGTCTGGGGAACGACACGGGACAACTGATTCTGCGGGAGTCTAGCCAAACTCTGCTCCGATCCAGCACCTGGGCCTGGATGTTTCTCCCCACGAATGACCTGGCGGAAGATACGTAAACCCCGCTGGATAACCCCGCCCAGGCGGGACGAACCTCCGCCGGCCGACTCGACCAGCGCAGTCAGCAGCATTGCCTGCTTTAATTTCGCCCCGATCTAGGGGCCTGCAATTAGTTTAACCCACTAGATGGCAGAAATCGTCGTGTCCTCCAACTTAAACCCCAAACGCAGACAAACTGCGCAGTTTTACTACGCATCAAACACCACCTCAAGAGATTTCACGACCCTAGAAATCTAAATACTGTGTAGCAGAATGGAAAGCTGTCCATATTTCAATGTGGCGACACCTCTGCGCTAAATAGGATAATAGGATAATCGTAAATCGTAATCGTAAATTCCAAGCTACGAAAGCGATGTCCTATATCCTATACAGCTATCGTTACATCCATCATCAATATCTCTTTGAGTCAGAGTATAACGGATTTTTTATACGTTAGGTCAATTATCCCAAGGTAAATCAAGAGAGCGCCCGGGTCCGGTTTACAGAGGGATCCTCTCAAGAGCTGAGCTCAAGACAGAGCAGTTGCTAAGACGTTAGGACGAGAATTTTAGAGTGGAAATTTGGAAACAACAGAATGGCATAACTTGCCAGACTTTATTTGCAAATCGTCGACACTGTCACGCTTTAAGACTAGCCTTAAGACGTATCTGTTTCAGATTTATTATGATTAGACTTTTCTGTTAGGTCCCTGCGCGCTGTCGTGCAGGATTCATTTGTTCAGGCGCGCTATAAATGACAGTTTAATATTATAATAATTGCGGCCCTGTTGTTGCTGACTGTTGGTGTCGCCAAGCGCCGGCGTTCTTACCTGACAGTATTAGAGATCTGTTAAAGTAGACCGTGATTGAACATGGCTCCTCTAATACCATCACATAAGACCGCCTCATGCGATCGCTGGCTTGCAGTGACGTCGCAATTCCTGGAGATACATTAGTCATACGCGTCGAAATTAACCGGCCGATAGAGGGCACTTCGGCAAGTTGATCTTCCACGTGCTAAGCTTCTGACCTAAAGCATCCGCCATGATTAACCGATTGGGGTGCATGGCTGCATGCGTAAGAAAGCAGGGATCAATCATAATGATTACAGGACTACAAGTCGTGTTTCTACTAAGTTACTATAACTAGCCTACATTTCAAATGTGCCATGTGTACGCCATTTTAGGTACCCGTGCTAACCCGATAGTCATATCCCTGAAACAGCCTACAAGTCTCATCACATCGGTAGGCATATACGAACCGGCATCTCAGGCACGGCGATGCACGGGACGTAAACTGTAATTATGGCTTAGCTAACTGGACCAGTAGTCAAGTCCAAATAGAGTACGATACATAATAAGTTCTGATTTGTCATTACCCTCTTATGAAGTAGCTTCCATGGGTTCCATTTGGCCACTACAGATGTAATGTTAATGCTCGAAACGTCTCGGCGCCATAATAAGGCATGGCGACAGGCTTAGTTTTATGTACCGGCGCTATATCAAATCAAGTCCGTATAAGAGGTTGGTGCCAGCTCCATAAACCCCCTGCAGCTGTCACATCCACGATTCCTGCATCATCGATGCTAGCATCTGCGGTTGACTTGAACTAAAGAGTAGCGCCCTATCAACGTCATTATCAATTCCAACACCCTTGCTTTCAACACTTAATTCTCTATGACGAATTCCAACGCATTTCAGTTTTATCGTCAACGAAGATCCAGCTTAACGAGCGTGGGTCGCCTTCGATGACTGCAATATGAAGGACCCGCTTAGGAGTCAACAGACGAACTTTAGCATCTGGAGATCGTTCGAGTTTTGCAAGCGGAACTTCATCTATCGCGCGTAAAATTAATACGTTAACCGCCCTATTATGCGGCGCGACTCGTCGACAGCCAATCGTTGGCGGTCTTGCTTGATCAGTAAGGCCTATCCCAAAAACAATGAATCGAGTGCTTGTTATAGGCCTATATATATCGAGTGCCATATATATATATATATATATATATATATATATATATATATATATATATATATATATATATATAGGGGCGTAAGCAATTTTGGCAAGTATAGGCCTATATAAGTACATATATCTATACTTGTAAGTAACAGACCGCGAGTGCTTTAAGCTTTTAATGTGAATTCGTTTTATACAGCGGCATTTCGTGCAATTCTCCTTACGTCCGCTAATTATCTGTTCGGCTGTTCGCAATTAGAACGAATTAAGACGCGTGGGAGTAAAAGCCGTATAACAATAATAATTATTCAGAGAGTCTGCGATAATTTGAAGTCTGTGTGTATGCCAGACGCATCCATGGAGATTCCGGAACTCGAATATAATTGTTTCCATACAGATAGGCTAATAGTGACCCAGTAGTTGCGAAGGCTCGCCTGTGCAGTAGAGCCATTGAGGGATAGACCGAATATGTTTAGGCCACGTATATGAAAACACGTTACTCATCGTAATAGTAATTTCTGGATTTATTTAGCGCCAATAGAGACCGTAGGAATGTTCAGCCAGATGTATGTTAGTTTTATAAAACAAAATTAGTGTGACAGATAAAGTTTGACTCCAATATTAGAGTTTATTGGCCTAAGCCTAACAGACAGCAGTCAGTGATTATATAATATAAGGGGGCCGTCCATAAATGACGCCACCCGCCTAGGGGAGGGTGTAACAGATTTGTAACGATGTGTGACGACGGGAGGGAGTCGACGAACTGTGACGTCACATCATCACATCAAACATCAAAATGCGTAACTTTGTAAAAAAAACAACCAATTAAACAAATTTCACATTACTGACAGTAGGCCTAATTGTTATCGCAATTTAACAACACCAACTATGATTATTGCGTTCCCAATTTATGTGTTGTTTGCTTTACACTCGGCGTCAATTTCTGGACTTTGGAAGTGAGGCAACCATTCTGTAACACATTTTTGACGATTGCAGCAATCAATTATCCCTCCCAAACGCACATGCCACAGGGTGTCGCTGTACGTTGGTCATAATCGCAAGTGAAGAAATGAACTGTGCGTGGATTTGTTGTTATTTACCTCACGGAGCAGCATATTCTGCTTCACCATGAGAGAATGGAGAGGCATAAAGTTTGGATTGTTTCGAGTTATTGTTGCTAAACATTTTTTTAGTAATTGTAATGATTCTGCCAGAGCCATTCATCTCAAGGAATGCATAAAATTGTAATAATTGGCCCCAATTCCCTCTCCATTTTTTCATTCAACTAAATATATATAATAGTTTCAAGATATTTATGGTTGTAATTACTTTTGTTTTGTAATTTTAAGAACATCTGCATTACATTCTGGACATCAGGGTTTTTCGAGGGGTCATGGCTTTGTGACGTCATAGTTGAGGGGGTCATGTCATTTGTGAAGACGTACGACAAAGGGGTAGAGGGGATCAAAATCGTCAAAAATGTATAAAGTGACTATATATATTGTATATATATATACATATAAATATATATATATATTGATTAGACTTGAGTCTACAACTGTTGGTTGTTGAGTATACACTGTACCCTCACTGTCCCACATCACTTAAATGGAACCATCGACAGTAATAAGAGTTGTTTACTATGGGCGGATACCCAGTATACGTAGGCTCCTATTGTATACCCAATGCATACCAAACAGCAGCATAGCGGTGGTGCAAACCAGAAGGAAGAGGAGGAGGGAGGAAAATGGGGAGGAAGGAGTAATGACAGGTGCTCTACACTCTGCGACACCTAATGACGCATTTACCTCTAATTATAATTACAAGCGAATAGCTGCGAAGGGCGTCGACACAGACAGAGACAGAGAGGTGTTCTTCTTCCACATCCAGCTAACAGTTACTCAATGTGCATGATAAACAAATCTCTAAACGGATGTCGTTTGTCTCCTCTGCCTCAACCATTCAAAACAGAATTCATCATCACTGGCTCTTCTGCCTGCTCAAATAAAGGAAATATTTAACCCACCAAAGCACATATATTCACAATTCCTCATCCACTGCCCTTACTCTGTCCCCTAGATTTTTATGCTACTTTTGACCCTCATCTCCCTTCCTTAACCCCATTGGGTAACAATCTCACGTCAAATCCGCCTCTAAATCATATCACTTACCTACAGCTCTTCACAGTATTCCCAGCCCAAATATCTCCGCGAACTCTTCACCGTTCAGCCTAAGCGCTCTAGCCAACCATCCTACACTCTCCATGTTTTTAACTTTTTATTCTCTTTTTACTCTATTTTATTTAAAGTTTGTCACGTTTGATACCACTTCTTTCAACTGTTTTTCAGGCAGGCCTATGTTCCCGTCGATCTACATGTACAGAGCTGAAATTTTGCACGCATTTCGGGCTTGCATGTCAATGCAATGTATAAAATTTTTACGGACATTGACCTAAATCGAAAATTACGATAAAAATGAGACAAATGCAACAAATTAAATATCTTTTAACCACTCGAACGAGTCCTCCTTGACGAGCTCCACTCCGGCAAGTTTACATCATCAATGATATCTTGCGTAACGCTTGTCACGGTAGGTAGGACATCTTTCAACTCTTTTTCAGGTAGGTTCCCGTCGACCTACAGAGCTGAAATTTTGTACAAATTTCAGGCTTGCATGACAATGCAATGTATCAAATTTTTCGGATAAAAGTCAAAAATTGAGCAACAAATGGCAAAAATGGAAAAAAATAAATATAGTTTAACGGTTTAACCACTAGAACGAGTCTTCGTTGACGAGACCCACTACGACAAATTTACAGCATCAATGATATGTAGTCAAAGATCTATTAGGGAAATGGAACGATTTCGCCATCTAGGCCTACCAGATGAAAGAGGGTCCCGAATTAGTCGGAATAACCCATGTTTTTACTTTAACTTGTTTCACCTCAAGTTCATCAAACGAGCGCCATATTACACTGCATCACGAATACATGTCTGAAACGACCTGCCTTCTTAATTCCGCACTTCGTCTGTTTCTCCGTTCACCATCATTGAATCAATTAAGCTTTTTATAGCGCCTCTTTAGAAATATACTCAGAGGAGCTCTCTGCGCTAGTTTGCATAATGCTAATTGTCATTTCAAAGACCGCTATAGAACAATTTGCCGCACAGTGCACGTGCAGTAAGCTGAAAAAAGTCATCAGTGGTGGGCCCACGCACAAGCGTGGAACCAATCAACGGATTCCCGTCAACAGCAGACAGGTAGCATGGATGCTCAGAATATAAAGGTCAAGTCATTGTCAGGTAGCATGGATGCTCAGAATATAAAGGTCAAGTCATTGTCAGTCACCCAGATCATCTTCCTTAGTGAAATACTTATCTAGGATTCACCCAAACAGGAACGTATTAGGTCTATAACATCGGAGATTTCAGAATAAAGGTATATATATATATAAATATATTATATATATTATGCATATATATATATAATGATTGTGTTCTATTTGATAATTTTCTGTTGTTATTCCTTTCAGTAGCTCTTTTAACAACATTCAATGTTACAATTCTGTTATTTTGTTCTTTTCCGTTCTATTGTGTTATTCTCGCACATTTATGCTACTGTGTGATTCTTGTAAATTATTCTATTACCTGTAGGCCCTGTTCTTTCAATTTATTCCACAATTCTTGCAATTTGTTAAACAACTCTCGTAATTCAACTCTTCGTAGTTGCAGTGAGTGGGTGTGTTCGTGAGTGCGTGCGTATCTGAACATTATATAGCGCATATTTTAAATAACTCACGGAGACATCTAACAGGCAATAAATACAATTTCAGTGATCTGAATTGAGTTTCTGTAAATCTGACGAGATTCGGTGCCGTTGTGTGTTTCCTTGAGGCGAATCTGGTCGTTCTCTGTGATCTTCTGCATTGTATACTCTGTTTTGAATTATTTTGGCTGAAACAATGCCCAGTATTTCAATATAACAACAACCTTCAATTTAACAATCGATATTTCAACATGACAATGGATTTCAATCGATTGTTGTAAACTGATATCGCACACAGACGCTAGATGTCACAGATGCTTTCGAAGGCAGATATGAACGAGTTTTCTTCGGCCGCCTTCGAAGTGAAGTTACCTTTGAACCAGGAATTTTGATTCGCCATTGGCCTTCCTTCGAGAAACCACAGCGTTTTCAGTCAACCTAAAATACACAGACGATATGAAACCGGAGAATTAAAAGCAGAATGATGAAATTCTTTACAGGCAACACAGAATTGGAAAGTAGTAGGAGCACACGCCTATCTGAGGGAAGATATAAGCCTACTTTCAAAGCAAGGGATAGATAAAAGGAATCTATATCAGAGGAATGGTTACGCCTACTCTTCAACTTTCCGTTTACACGTTTCACGCTTAAACTTAGATGTCGCCACATATTAAATTTTGCTTCTATTTGAAAATGTGATTTTTTTAAACCTCCAAAGGTATTTTTTATTTAGCCGACATAGTTTTCGTAAATTTGCTTTCGTTTTAACAGTTGACGAATCAACTTCTTGTGTCTATAAGATGTGAAGACTTCGTTCTACTGGTTATCACCGAAACTGTTGACAAGATGATACATAGGGACTTTCAAGTCCTGTGCATGATAAGTCCTTGGGAGAATCCTTGGGATAGACTTAACTCTTTACAGCGGTTTTGCGAGGTCCTGTAAAGAAGAAATGCGCCTTGAAATCGCTTAATCTCTATGCGATGTATTGACATGTATTGAAAAACCTACGCAGCTTGTTAAAGGGTTAAAAATGCTGATTATTATAATTCAGCCGGCTACGGTATGTGAGTTGACTGCTCGCACTCTGACAGCGCCAGTCCCAAGCCTGGATAAATAGAAGGGCGATGCTTATTGCCGCTGCTGCCATATAGTGTCGTCAAGCTGACACTACTACTACTACTTGATTAGTGGTGGTGATAGTTGCAGTTAGCGACACTGTGTGGTAACAATGACCATTAGCGTCGCCCTCCTCCTTTATCCAGGCTAGGGACTGGCACTGGCAGAGTACAACCAGGTGGAGGGGTTTCGTTGGTTAGGATGAATTGGCTAGGCTATATCCTGCGTTGTGTTTGGTCGCTAGTTCGTCAGATGTCGTCGCTGTATACGCATGGTCGCCATCTT
This sequence comes from Bimastos eiseni, assembly GCA_959347315.1. Taxonomy (NCBI): domain Eukaryota; kingdom Metazoa; phylum Annelida; class Clitellata; order Crassiclitellata; family Lumbricidae; genus Bimastos; species Bimastos eiseni. The sequence goes on from OY365817.1 coordinate 25,245,746, forward strand.
TGAAGACGCGGACTCGTTGCTGTAGCATACGTGAACACAGCAACAAAATCACAAGTCTTCCAGACGGCAACGACGGCGATGACGACGTCGGCCACTTCCGGTTTCAGCGGCTGAGCTCAGCATCCTCCGACTGCGGTAAAAAGGTTCCCCGTGAGGTCCTTTGCTCGTGACTAAGGGTTTATGTAGCGCTTGAGTTATTTTTAGATCATATGGTTGGGCTTAGATGTCGGCTCTACTGGGGGGCAGGAGGGGGCAGTGCCCCACCAACTGAATCGGTAGCCCCTCGGTGGCTACTCCAATTTTTTCTCAATTTCAGTTTTGTGGATACCAGACCACATTTAAGGTTACCACGGCCCATATTTTATGACGTCACTTCCGTGCCAGAATCAGTAGGTAGCTTGCTACTTGCTGGATCCTTCACGGTCCTCTGTGTTGGACAAGTCTACTAGTGCCGCTACTGGAGAGAGAGAGGTAAGGGGCTGAGTCGTGATAAGAGGAATGTTTAGGTTGCCAGTGAAAGAACTACAGGGGGGATAGCAAGAGGCGAGGTCGGACCTTCGATGCCATCTCTCACGTGACTCGAATCACGTAACACCCGGGGGTTGGACTAAGTATTGGTCATCGGAGTGAAGCAATGTAGGAAATTGTGAAATATTTGAGCTATCGGAGTCGATAGCGGGAAGGTATAATTATGGACGCGAAGCGAGATTTTTAACGTCGCTCTTGCCCTGAAAGACGAATCGGAACAGGCTCTGTGCATGACTCGCTTCTCAAATGACCGTCATTTCGAATTGACCGAACACGATACAGAACAGAACTTGAGCACTGTCTGTTTCTCCGTTGGTTTTGCTCTTGCGATATATAGTCATATCGACTTCATGGAAACTGGTTACAAGTAGTGTCTCCTAATAGCAGATGCTGTTGTGATATTATGACCAGGCAATACTTCTAGACATCGTCATCATCATCATCATCATCGTCATCGTCAACGTCATCGTCATCATCATCATCATCATCATCGTCATCGTCACCGTCGTCGTCGTCGCCATCATCGTCGTTGTCGTCATCATCACCAGCATCAGTATCATCACCATCAGTGGCCAGTTACATCCATTTGTCAACGATGGGTGAAAAAATATGTGTGTTCGGTTACTTGTCATGTTTCTATAGGCCTATATTATACAACCCAATTCCTACAAAACCTACTCGTTTGCTGGTAGTTACAGCAGCAATCTACAATCACCTACAACACATCATAGAGTCTTGGAGTGTTAGGTCTACCCGTATTTCTGGCTGCACAAGTATCTGTTGCTCCAGTCTACCTCGATGATTGAGGGTTGGCTGCTACTAGCCATTAGTTCATTGAGCCCATTTGTGTGTGTGTGTGTGTGTGTGTTTGTGTATGTATGTGTTGGTGTGTGTAGGCGTGTTTGTAGGTGTAGGTAGGTGTGTGTGTGTGGGTGTGTGTATGTGTGTGCGTGCATGTGTTTCCAGTTCTGAATCATCATCCGCAGCATCTGCGAAAGATGCTGCGGTGCCATGACGACTGCTGATTCTGCAGCAGGTGATTTTATTTTAGAGGTATGCTACACGAACCAGGGTAGCCGTCTGCTCAATATTGCCACTCCTATTTCGTTCCATTTCCGGATGACATAAGATAAAAACAGCATTAGCAAATAATAATATTAATGATGATAATAATCGGCAGTGCCTAGGGGTGCAGCTGAACATGCCGCTGACCGGAAGTCATCCAAATATTCAACTCTTCCCACCACACATGACTTCGTTTCCTTGGCATTCGAATCACTGGACCACAGCAATCGCGCGGAACGTGAATTTTTGACGGAGTTGGGTCGCCGCATGAACGCCGTATCAAGAGGAAGGCTGTCAAACATGTTGAAATCACGAGCCGGGTACCCGTCGATCCGCGCGGTTGGATAACCGGGTCCCAGGTACCCGGGTACCCGTTGACAGCTTTAATCAGGAGCCCCATGAACACCATGCACTTGTTTCAACGTCTCTCCATTTGCACCCAAAGCTTCAACGCCGTAGCGATCATAAAGCCCACCGGGATCGACAATTAAAGAACTGCCAGTAATAATAATAATAATAATAATAATAATAATAATAATAATAATAATAATAATAATAATAATAATAATAATAATAATAATAATAATAATATAATAATAATAATAATAATAATAATAATAATAATAATAATAATAATAATAATAATAATAATAATAATAATAATAATAATAATAATAATAATAATAATAATAATAATAATAATAATAATAATAATAATAATAATAATAATAATAATAATAATAATAATAATAATAATAATAATAATAATAATAATAATAATAATAATAATAATAATAATAATAATAATAATAATAATAATAATAATAATAATAATAATAATAATAATAATAATAATAATAATAATAATAATAATAATAATAATAATAATAATAATAATAATAATAATAATAATAATAATAATAATAATAATAATAATAATAATAATAATAATAATAATAATAATAATAATAATAATAATAATAATAATAATAATAATAATAATAATAATAATAATAATAATAATAATAATAATAATAATAATAATAATAATAATAATAATAATAATAATAATAATAATATCTCAGCAGTAGCATTAATAACAATTATGGACGGACAGGCAGACATATCAACTGATATGTTGGCGACTACATGTATAAACATACAAGATAGGCAGCAGAAAGATGATTATGGCGATATCGGTGATGATGATGCAGCCCTGGTGGTTATGTTGACGACGATGGTGATGACGATGACAAAGACGATGACGACGACGACGATGACGACGGGGACGAGGACGATGACGACGACGACGACGACGACGGGGACGAGGACGATGA
>OY365817.1:25248875-25331375 GCA_959347315.1 Bimastos eiseni
AGGACGATGACGACGACGACGACGACGACGGGGACGAGGACGATGACGACGACGACGACGACGACGGGGATGGGGACGATGACGATGACGATGACGATGACGATGACGATGACGATGACGATGACGATGACGATGATGATGATGATGATGATGATGATGATGGTGGTGGTGGTGGAGGTGGCGGAGATGGTGATGATGATGATGATGATGATGATGATGATGATGATGATGATGATAATGATGATGATGATGATGATGATGATGATGATGATGATGATAATGATGGTGATGATGATGATGATGATGATGATGCTGGTAGTAGTGCTGATAATGGTTGTGATGATGGTTGTGGTGATGACTTAGACTATGACAGTATACGTCATTCGATTGAGAATTGCAGGTATATATATATACCGCAGAGGTATCCGTTCTCCGTTCAGAGCAAACGACATCTCTTTCATCGTCGACGATGGAGTCTCCACGGAGGTAGGAATAGGAGGAGGCAGCGTACGTGGACGGTCAGCAGCCACGCATCACGACCCGCCCTCTGCAGTATGGTCAGTGGTCACCTACAGCTGCTGGTCAATTGGTCATCGCTCTTTTGATCCGCTGCAGGTAAAGCCTTCCTTCCATCTCTTCCACACTCCTGCTCCACCTCTCCATCCCTTGCCTTTCCATTGCTCCGTTTTTCGTTCCCTCTATCTCGCTCCACCTCTCCAGTTTCCTCATATATATATATGTCATTATTTCTCTTCATCGTGTTTAATACTTCATCATTCTCTCTCTCTCTCCCTCTCTCTCTCTGTCTCTGTCTATGTCTCTGTCTCTCTGTCTCTCTCCGCCTTTCTGCCTATCTCTGTTTCTGTCTCAGTATCGCCTCTATCTCTGTCTCTGTCTGTCTTTGCCTCCGTGTGTCTCTGTCTATCGCTGTCTATCTATGTCTATATCTGTCTCTGTTTCTCTCTCAGTCACCTTTTCGTTTCTCCATTTCGTCGTCTCTAATTCTATCTCTTCTTCCAACAGCAACTCCTTTCTTCAACTCCTCTTCCTTTTATGTTCGCCTCTTCTCCAGGTCTCATTCATTCCTCCCTTCCTCGCTCTGTCTCTCTATCTCTGTCTCGTGTAGCATGCATTCTTTTCTCCGCCATTTTCCTTCCATAATTGCATACCTCTTCCTCTTCCTCCATGCGCCCTTGTTGACCAACTGCAATTCCTTGAAGCGTCTCCCACATCCATCCATTCATTCGTCTGTCTCTTAGTTGTCTTCCTCCCACACTGCAGATGGATATCTAAAACTAACATTCATCAGTTTAAACATAATCCAGCACACTTCAATAACGTGTTTCAACAGTTATATTCTAAATATATATTAGGACTTATTAATTAAAACTTACCATAACTAAATACACCGCACACAAAATAGCCATATAAAAAAATCAAGATAGACACACGAAATAGCGACACAATTAATATAGCTGCGTACCAAATAGCACATTAAATAGTGACGCATAAGATAACGATACATTAAATAACGACATATTGAATAGCTGCACACAAAATAGCGACATACTCAATAGATATATGGAATAGCCAACAGTGGAAGGCTACACGCTATTAAAGTTTATGCGACGTCGAAAATAAAAAGATTACTAACAAAGATATACACGAGCATAATTAATGCTTATGACAGCAGAAGTAGTAATTGTAGTATATTGTAGTATATTGTAGTATATTGGTAGTATGAACAGGGTCGATAGTAGGGGAAGTAGTAGTAGTAGTAGTAGTAGTAGTAGTAGTAGTAGTAGTAGTAGTAGTAGTAGTAAATGACAAGTAGTAGGGGAACTAGTGGAAATGCTTAATAGACCTAGTGGTAGTAAAAGTCATAGTAGTATAGGCCTATAGTGTCTTAAGGTAGCCTCTCTTAGACACTATAAACGTGCAGTCCATCATCTCTCTTCCGAGGCTTAACCCTCTTCCTCGATCACTTTCGTGAAACGCATATATATATATATATAAAATCTAGTCTTTTACGATCCCCTTTGACTATAATACGCTATACGTAATATAGACTTCCCCCAGATATTGCCTACGTCTGACTTAATCCTCAGCTTCGACGCCCTCCCCTTACCACCTACCCTCACCCATATTTCCGCCAACCCATGTATACTCGATCGCATACTGAAACCTCCGGCCGTCGCTGAATGATGAGCCACGGAGTGGGATACGTTCTCAGAAATGATATTCAGTTTTTTTTCGGCTGTGTATAGATAGCATCCATAAAATCGACAGGTAAATATCATTAGTGCACCGGTCTCAGATATTGACGACATCAGCCGTGCAAGGCAAGTTCAAACACGGTCGAGACGACCGCTCGCGCACGTAGAGCGTGTATACTGTATGGACGGAAGCTGGGAGAGGCAGAGCGTTGTCATGAACGCAGCCTCTGTAACCGGTGGCGATGATGCGGAGGATTGGGATGCGCGTCGGGTTGCATCAGGTTGCAACGGGTTGCGTCTGGTTGCAACGGGTTGCATCTGGTTGCAACGGGTTGCATCTGGTTGCAACGGGTGGTATCTGGTTGCTTCACAGTTGTCAGTGCAACAGAAAAATCGGCGTTACTGTGCGATGCTTTGGCGCCTTGATAAACTGACCAATTCCTCGTCCTTGGACTACTAGCACTATGCGTGCGATGAGTCTGTTTTCTCACTTTAGACCTGCGCGTGCGATAGGCCTGTTTTCCATAGGCCTATGCCTATTTCCCTACAGTAGGCCATTGCGTGCGACAGTTCACCTGCTGTGAAAGGTCAAGTCCACTTCTTTAGGCCTTTTTCTGCGATATATCACGAGGTGCGATATAGGTCAATACATGTTAAGTGTCTATAACTGCCGTAGGTTTATTGCTGCCATATATATTCGTGATATTATTGTCCTACCTCTAAGCAGTAAACACGAACTGTGATAGACCAAAACGACACCCTCCTTAACAGCTACTCTGCCTCCCTGTTGACCTCCTGGAAACCGAATTCTAACCTCCCACGGACTATCCCTTGGACAACCCTTTCGATATGACGCAGCGTTCGTGAATAAGCTGGTGCCCTGCGCTTGGCTTTCAAGTGGCGCTTTAGAAATTTGGAGACTACGATTACGATTACGACTCTGATTGTAGCGGTATGGTATTATTATATAGCTAAAAAAGCTAACCACTTCATAGCGTGCAGATATACTCAGAGTAATGTCTTTCTGTCTTTTAGTCTGTCTATTTACCTCTCACTAGATAGATCTTCTACAGTCTCGGTCTTGCCGTTGTCATCGTCGTCAGCGTCGTCGGTGTGATCATATGATCAATGATCATTGTCGTTGTACTCATTTCAAATGTCGTCGTCATCATTGACTCACGTGAGGCACGGCACCAACTTCCGTCATGCAAGATGCCCAGCTTTTGTTCGTCCAGCTAGACTTGAATTCGAACCCAAGACTCTTTCCAGAAAGCCCGAATCCGAGTCCTTTGACCACCGCAGCTTCCCAACGCCCCTCAGCCAGGTCGCCCAGCGCACAGCCTCCGCGCCAAATGAAGGATCCAAGACAATTAACCTTGTTTATTGTCCTACTCTATCGAATGACAAAGAATGGCATCGTTCGCTCGACTCCTCAGCCGTTGTCAAGGCAACGGTTTACCTTCAGAACCTGAAATCTATTATTTCCACCGTATTTTTTTCCGATACGGTTTTATAATCACCATCATCATCGTCGTGAGACGTATGCCGAGTCTTCATTATCGCTAAATTGCTGCGGTTATCTCTGACAAGGCTACTCAGTTGAACGTGTAGCATACGGTATTTATTCTTGGACCACGCAAAGTAGAAATTAGGTTTCAGATGACTGTTTCGCAGAAAATAGAAACCTCTTCATTTCGCAAACGAATCAACGTTTTAATTATTTCAAATCGCAGGCTTTGAAGTCTGCGTTTCGCCGAAAATAAGTAACTTACATATTTATAAAAAGCATGTGCAAGTTAGACAGCGTTATTACATTGTTTGAGAGAGAGAGAGAGGCAGGCAGACAGACAGACAGACATAGACAGACAGAGATAGAGACAGATAGACAGACAGAGACAGAGACAGACAGACAAACAAACAGAATGGCAAGCAGACAGACAGACAAACAACTAAATGGACAGAACAAAGACAGAGACAGAGATTGAGACAGAGATAGACACAGTCAAACAGGGACAGAGACAGATTGCAAGAAGGACGAAAGTAAGATAGGAAGAACGAAAGAGATCTATTTATAATGCACTACTTTAAAGTATAGTATCATTCTGAGATTTCATTTTATAATCGGAATACAATCGAAAGGTTCTGTGAACATGGCAGAGGCAAATTCACGGGCCCAGCGATTTTATAGACCCGGACTGAGTCGGCAATCAGTCTCTAGAACATTAAGAACAATTTCGTTGCAGCTAAATTCAAGAACCTGCTTTTGAAGGATGGTTTAAAGGCTCGTGATTGCAGCCTAAGGGGCCAGGAATAGTTGTCGGAGCCCTGCGTGCTGTAATCTTTCGCTAGAAATCCACTGGTTGACACAACGCGCATGCGGGGGACCACCGGTGGAGACCCTTCTGTTGTGCTCATTTGTGTCATTTCTATTATAGCTTACATTCAACATCACGTTGGCCAACGCAGAGAGCAGTTCGCCTCTGAATATAAATGTAGTTTCCGTACGAAAATTACCTAAATAAATGTTAAAAAATCGTCAATACATGCACAAACTGGCAGAAAGTCTACCTGACATTGCCTAAGAGTGAGATTTTCTAAAGTCTTAGTCAGCTAAGACGGTCGCCATCTGAAATTACTCACGCCAATCTCATCCCAGAATAATTCTCTTCGCTTCGAAGACAATTGTTTCCGCAGTAGAACCTACCTACAGCCCGGTCGCAATTCGGGCGAGCAGGTAAACGGAGCGAACGCCATCTAGGATTACCTGTAATCTGTGAGATTGCCGGACTAAGCCTCGTCTTGCAGCTGCTCGGTGATGATGATGATGATGATGATGACGCTGACGAGTAGGAGGCGGCCGCGTCGCTGGCTGCCGAGCAGGCTCTGTCCCTGCGCCGCCGCGTCGACCGCCTCCTGCACCTGGTCCTCCACCGACGCTTTGTCATATACGCCGAGCGTGGACGTCGTGGCAAGGGTCTTGGCCGCACCACGTGGGCCCGGAGGCAGGCCCCTCGCCCGGCCAAGCGGCGGCGGCGGTGGAGGCGCCTGTTGAGGCCACGGTGACAGAGGTGGGCTCTGTCACGTGAAGCAATGGAGCGCCTTGTCTGCGGAAGAAGGGAATGGGGGTGGGTATGGGTAGGAGGAAGGTGGGAAGGGCACCGGCAAGAGGAGCGAACGCTCTAGACAGGTAAATGGGAGGAGGGGTAGGAGAGTGTTGGAGGACAAGAGAGGAGGAAAGAGAAGGGGGTGAACGATAAGATGGGAGAGGAGAGAAGGAGGGGTTAGGAAAGAGGGAACGGGAGTGCAGCAGGAGGGCGAGTGGGATTACTATGCGGGAAGAGAGGAGAAGGGACCACCGGAGAAAAATTGCTGGGAAGAAAGGCATAGAGGATGAGAATGGAAGAGAATGCAGAAAGAAAGAGAATGACAACAAGAAGGAGAAGGAGGAATAAAAAGGGGAGGAAATGAGTGAGAGGTAAGAAAGAAGAGGAGAATAAGAAAGAGAAGGAGAAGTATGAAGAGGAGAAGGAGGAGGGGAGAAGTAGGAGAGGGAGGAAGAGAAGGGGAGGAGATGGAGGAAGAGGGAGAGAAAGAGAAAGAGGTAAGGAAAAGGAGAATGAGAAGGAGTAGGAGTAAAAGAAGGAGAAGAAGAAAATGAAGGAGAAGGAGAAAAAGTACAGGAGAAGAAGCAGAAGTAGGAATTAAAAGGGGAAGAAAGGAGTAACAGGTAAGATGAGAAAAGGATTTACTACCTAAGATGAAAGGGAAACAACAGACTGGGAGGAAGCAAGGTAATGAGAGGATAGAAGAGGATAGAAGAGGATAGAAGAGGATAGAAGAGGATAGAAGAGGATAGAAGAGGATAGAAGAGGATAGAAGATCTAAGGAGTATTATAGGAGGCTGAAAAGGAAGGGGTGACGGAAACAAAAGAGGAGCACAAAACGAATGTAGAGAATTAGTGAAGAAGGAAGAGGAGGAGGAGGAGGTGAAAAGGAAGGAGAGGAAGAGGAAGAAGTGTGAGTGAAGGGAGGAAGAGCAGGAGGACGAGGAGACTGAGAAGGAGGAGAAGGAAGAAGAAGAAGAAGAAGGAGAGAAAGCAGGACGAGGGGAAGGAGGAGGAGGAAGAAGAAGAAGAAGAAGGAGAGAAAGCAGGACGAGGGGAAGGAGGAGGAGGAAGAAGAAGAAGATGAAGGAGAGAAAGCAGGACGAGGGGAAGGAGGAGGAGGAAGAAGAGGAGGAAGCATACAAGCGCAGGGTATGGAGGAGAAAGAGAAGGAGGTGAGAAAGAGTTGGAGGGGTTGGAGACGGTGGAGGTGATGTATTCGGAGAAAGAATACGAGAATCGTGATGACAGGTGCGCGCACGGAAGCCAGCAGGGATCGCGTCTTATGGAACGACTGCGTGACGCTCTTTTCGTATTCAAAACGACAAATGATTATGACGACGACGACGACGATATGAAAGAAACTGTTGAGGGGAGGTCACATCGGGTAGCGTAAGGTCACGTGCGACTGTTCGACAAGGTTTCCTTTGCGCTTGGTATGCGTGTCACCTTGTTTGTCATCGTGTCACCATGTTTGTCATTGTGTCACCTTGTTTGTCATTGTGTCACCATGTTTGTCATTGTGTCACCTTGTTTGTCATTGTGTCACCATGTTTGTCATTGTATTTCCGCGTCAACATTTGTCAGCCTGTTTATGTGATCCGTCAACCTGCAATCCGTCAATCTGTTTGCTTCTTTGTCAGTGTTTCTATCTTTTTGTATCACTGTGTCTGTCTTAGTGTCTGCCTTTCAGTTTGTCTTTGTATTTATTTGCTTCTTTGTCTTTCTCTTTGTATCTCTTAGTTGGTCAGTCACGTGATTCACAGTGTGTCCATCACGTCGCAAAGTCTGTGGCTGTCTGTCTGTCAATCTGTCAGTCAGTCTGTCTGTTTCTGTCTGTCTGTGTCTATCTCTGTGCCTGTCCGTGTATGTCTGTGTCTATCTGTTTCTATCTATCTGTCCCTCCGTCTGTCTGTGCCCATCTGTCTGTCTGTCTGTCTGTGTCTATCTGTCTATCTCTGCGTCTGTTTGTTTATGTCTGCCTGTGTCTATCTCTGTCGGTATGTGTCCATCCGTCTGTCTGCCTGTCCATCCGTCCACCTATCCCCACGCCGACGCTCTCCTTGGATCCCGGTGGGTAAGGCTTAGAGTCGGGGTGAGGGATGCTGGTGCCGCTTCCACCGTCTCTGCTGCCTCTGCAGCAGGTGATAACGTGGCATGGCGTTGTGGTGCTTCTGTGACTCACCTGCATTTGTACAGGTGCGCCGTCGGTCGTCTCGGGGTTCAGACGCCGTCTTTGAAGAGTCTGGTCAGCGGTCGAGAAGCCATTCGTCGGCGTCAGATAGGGGAAGGTGGGGTGGCGCGACCGTGCCTCTATCTCCCCTCGCGGTCATAAATACTCTTATCCGTTTGTTTCCTTGACTGGATAGACTTCCGTAGCACGCTGAAGGGCGTCAAAGCTGCTCGCCTTAGTAACGCGATGGTTGGGAGGTTTTACCTGAAGAGCACACGACACGGTGGCGATCAAGCCCCGCTGGTGACAAGACTTACTCTGAGCCTTCCATTAAGTTCCATATCAATGCACACTTCCTCTCGTACCTACATGTTTAATTACTTACTTACTTGCGTGTGTTGATGTAATTAAGGAAGTGGGTGAGTGAGTAAGCGAGGAACGTGAAGCAGTCATTACCTTACTTTGCGTTTGATGGCGTGGGCCCATCTACCTGAAATGACCTTCCTATATCGCTAAGAGCCAAACTGATGACTGGCTAATCTCTATCGGCTGCTCAATCTGGGGCCTTTCCCCAAGATTAACGTGCTGAGAGTGCTTCTGAATTCAATCAAAGACGCTATATAAATCTCTAAAGATACGATACCTACTTTTATTTTATTTTTTTTCTGAAATGTGTTATCACCCTTCCTCCAAATTTTTGCTCAGAAGTGCATAAGCCTCGACGGCGCAATCGCAGTTGTAGGCCCACTGCAAAGCAATTGTGCGCGAAGGACTTGCTCAAGGTCCCTACACAGTGACTCATCTGCTTAAACGAATAGTAATTAAGCAGATCGGAAGGTAGGCGACTAGGCAAGTAAACAAGTAAGCAATTGACTGAAGCCACACAGCTGTTGTTAGTTATGCTCTCAGATAGACCTGCTACGACGAAAAAAGAACAGAACTCACATGTTTCACGTCGAAACGCAGGATTCATTTCCTGCAAGCTAGCGATTGAGCTATTCGTGAATAGATATGAAGATAATGAACACTAACTAAAAACGTCATGGGACCTGAATTCAAAATATAGTGCGCTATAATATGTAAATAACGAGTTAATAATAAAAATTATTAATAACGAGTTTACATTCACCGTTGCTCACGTAGAATTTTCATTTCGAAACATAAATGATACTATATATGGGCTTAATTTAATCAATGTTTTTCCTTAGCATAGCAATAGGATATTCAATACTCTGGAAAATAGCTATATTACTTTCCGTAATATATTTTAAATTACGAAAAGGACAATATGTGCTGTTGTTGTCATCAATCTCCTGTCGAGATAGTTTTTGGCGCATGCAGACGCCGATAGCAGAATCAACCTTTTCAGTTTTTCCTGGAGAGTAGTCCTATTGACCTCTGTAGCTTGAATGTGAATTTCAATATTATTATTATTTATTATTATTGTTATTATTATTATCATTTATTATTATTATTATTTTTATTATAGTAATAATAATAATAGTAAGTAAGCAAGCTAACAATATTAACAATAAGTAAGCAAGCTAGTAAGGAGCTTCACCAACATAGATCATTGACGAGAAATGCACATTCAAGCAATTCTGCGCTTCGAAGGTCCCGAGGAATTCTTTTTACCAGAGGATTGATGATGATGATAATGATGATGATAATAGTAATAATGATGATGATAATAGTAATAATGATGATGACGATGGAGATGATAATGATGATGATGATGATGATAACGATTGAGATGATGATGATTAAATATACGAACAATAACAACAGTATTCCTGTCTCTGAACAATTGTTTGCCTTTTTAGGAGTTGCACTTACTCGGATGATAAAAATAATAATTATAATATCGGTTGGTTTGGGATTTGTAATATCTTTTCAGAATGAAAACAAATCTACTTCCTGCGCAGTAAATCAGCAATGTAGGCCATTTTCTTTAAATCCATTGTCTACGTATCTGCTTCTGTCTCAGTCTCTATCTTCGTATACGCTTCTGTCTCAAGCTCTATCTTCGTATCTGCTTCTGTCTCAGTCTCTATCTCCGTATCTGCTTCTGTCTCAATCTCTATCTTCGTATCTGTTTCTGTCTGAGTCTCTATCTTCGTATTTGCTTCTGTCTCAGTCTCTATCTCCGTATCTGCTTCTGTCTCAGTCTCTATCTCCGTATCTGCTTCTGTCTCAGTCTCTATCTCCGTATCTGTTTCTGTCTCAATCTCTATCTTCGTATCTGCTTCTGTCTCAATCTCTATCTTCGTATCTGCTTCTGTCTCAATCTCTATCTTCGTATCTGCTTCTGTCTCAGTCTCTATCTTCGTATCTGCTTCTGTCTCAATCTCTATCTTCGTATTTGCTTCTGTCTCAGTCTCTATCTTCGTATCTGCTTCTGTCTCAGTCTCTATCTCCGTATTTGCTTCTGTCTCAATCTCTATCTTCGTATCTGCTTCTGTCTCAGTCTCTATCTTCGTATCTGCTTCTGTCTCAATCTCTATCTTCGTATCTGTTTCTGTCTCAGTCTCTATCTTCGTATTTGCTTCTGTCTCAGTCTCTATCTCCGTATCTGCTTCTGTCTGAGTCTCTATCTCCGTATCTGCTTCTGTCTCAGTCTCTATCTCCGTATCTGCTTCTGTCTCAGTCTCTATCTTCGTATCTGCTTCTGTCTCAGTCTCTATCTTCGTATTTGCTTCTGTCTCAGTCTCTATCTTCGTATATGCTTCTGTCTGAGTCTCTATCTTCGTATCTGCTTCTGTCTCAGTCTCTATCTTCGTATTTGCTTCTGTCTCAGTCTCTATCTTCGTATCTGCTTCTGTCTCAATCTCTATCTTCGTATCTGTTTCTGTTTGAGTCTCTATCTTCGTATTTGCTTCTGTCTCAGTCTCTATCTTCGTATATGCTTCTGTCTGAGTCTCTATCTCCGTATCTGCTTCTGTCTCAGTCTCTATCTCCGTATCTGCTTCTGTCTCAATCTCTATCTTCGTATCTGCTTCTGTCTCAGTCTCTATCTTCGTATCTGCTTCTGTCTCAGTCTCTATCTTCGTATCTGCTTCTGTCTCAATCTCTATCTTCGTATCTGTTTCTGTCTCAATCTCTATCTTCGTATTTGCTTCTGTCTCAGTCTCTATCTTCGCATCTGCTTCTGTCTCAATCTCTATCTTCGTATCTGCTTCTGTCTCAGTCTCTATCTTCGTATTTGCTTCTGTCTCAGTCTCTATCTTCGTATCTGCTTCTGTCTCAATCTCTATCTTCGTATCTGTTTCTGTCTGAGTGTCTATCTTCGTATTTGCTTCTGTCTCAGTCTCTATCTCCGTATCTGCTTCTGTCTGAGTCTCTATCTCCGTATCTGCTTCTGTCTCAATCTCTATCTTCGTATCTGCTTCTGTCTGAGTCTCTATCTTCGTATCTGCTTCTGTCTCAGTCTCTATCTTCGTATCTGCTTCTGTCTCAATCTCTATCTTCGTATTTGCTTCTGTCTCAGTCTCTATCTTCGTATCTGCTTCTGTCTCAGTCTCTATCTTCGTATCTGCTTCTGTCTCAGTCTCTATCTTCGTATTTGCTTCTGTCTCAGTCTCTATCTTCGTATCTGCTTCTGTCTCAATCTCTATCTTCGTATCTGTTTCTGTCTGAGTCTCTATCTTCGTATTTGCTTCTGTCTCAGTCTCTATCTTCGTATCTGCTTCTGTCTCAATCTCTATCTTCGTATCTGTTTCTGTCTGAGTCTCTATCTTCGTATTTGCTTCTGTCTGAGTCTCTATCTCCGTATCTGCTTCTGTCTGAGTCTCTATCTCCGTATCTGCTTCTGTCTCAGTCTCTATCTCCGTATCTGCTTCTGTCTCAGTCTCTATCTCCGTATCTGCTTCTGTCTCAATCTCTATCTACGTATCTGCTTCTGTCTCAGTCTCTATCTTCGTATTTGCTTCTGTCTCAGTCTCTATCTTCGTATCTGCTCTGTCTCAATCGTATCAAACAGATCTTCGCATATGCTTCTGTCTCAGTCTCTATCTTCATTATTTGCTTCTGTACTCGGGGTCTGTCTCTCTCAGCCCTCACGTGATCTTGCAAACTCTGCCTGCCTGGTTCTGTACACCTGTCCTTCTCTTCGTCTGCATACCTGTCTGACTGATTGGCTCTTTGTCTTTCTGTCTGCCTATAAACGTGTTTGGCTACCTGTAAGTCTGCCTATCTGATAAATTGTCTGCCTGCGTACATTAGTGTATGTCTATCTATCCGGTCATACATGTACCTGACTGTTCGGTGGCCTGTCTCTGTCTATAGGCACGGGGCAGGAATTGTTGCAAGGGGCAAAGCTCTGAATTGCCGGCTGAGAGAATATTATGAGGGTGTCCAAAGCTATACCCAACGCGTCACCCTTGGTGCTCGACTCGCAATGAGGGGGGTCTTGCGGCGATTCCAATACCCGCCAGCGCTTTTAGAAAATTTGCCGTGATTATGGAGCCTGTTTCTAGCTAACTTATTTAAACACTTATGTTAAAAATAAAATTGCTTACGGTGTCAGCGATTTATGTATTTAAAATAGTGTACGTCATCCTGACTGGTTCAGATAAAATAGAAATCTTGAAAATACCATAGCCATTAATTAAGTGCTAAACAAAGATGCAAATTAATTCTTTTAATGAAAATCCAGTGTCTGCTCCCTCGTCACCCCTCCGAACACCCAGAGACTAGGTGTGTTATTTTGCCTGACCTTCTGGCCGTATGTCTGTCGGCCTACACGCAGTCTGCCTGCCTGTCTGTGTCTGTTCACACCTTCTAACTTCTTCTGGCTGTAGTTCAACAGAGGCCCATCCATATATTATCAGGTATTCGCTGAAAAAAACATTATAAGAGTGTTATATATGCATATATATATCATTTTATATATTTATATATATGTAGGCATATATATATCATGATATTATCGTTATGCGTGTATCTAAACTAGTAGTTCATAGCCCATATATGTATTATATAATTATATATATATATCATATATATACATTTTACATACTATTATGTATATAGTCTTACAAATCCCGTGCACACTGCACATTTATTGTATATTATGAGTAGGCCTAAGCCTATTATACTATATGTATTAAATTAAGCCCTATATGTGCTATATATGTATTATACATGTGTATTATTATATTATAATATATATGTAACTATTATATATATTACCATTGCGCAAATGTCACGCAGAATGGCACTTGTAGTGAATGCACGAACGTCAAACAGAACGAATCGATGAAGGTCTAGTATTTCGCTAAAAACGGGTGAACACTGGCTGCAGCAGCCCGTAGAAGACTAGAAAAGACAGGACTAATGTGGATTATCGCCCAGAATCCATGTCGCGCTCGACCGCGCCAAACATTCGCACAAAGGCGGATCGATGTTGCTAAGGCCGACCGCCCAAAACAGCGCACTTATAACGCGAACCGTCCCCGCAAACCCTTTATTTCCGGGCGAAGCGCACACATGCTGCGCAGAAACTGAACCGAGGCGACATCTATTCTTTAGTTGATCAAACTGTTGCGCGCGCATGCGAGTAACGAGGCCGGCGCTAATGGTGGACGATAATCGAAGCACTTCCGGCGCTACAGGAATTAACGCCGGAGGGCGTGTAGTCGACGTGGGCGACGGCGTCGATAGTGGAACGGCGCATGTGACTGGCCGGGTTCAGAGGGAGAATAATAGAAGAATGTTTCGTCAGAAACAATCGAGCTAGAAACAAGCAACGAAACACAAATGGGAGACTGCAGTAGTGAACTCGGCAGCAAGATTGTCTGCTGTTAGCAGACATTACATGTACTGCTGCAGACAACTTGTGAGGTGCATTGACTGGCTCTAAGGTGAAACGCTTTATGATTCGATACGGCGATGTTGGACTTCAACATGACAAATAGTTTGACAGCGGCAATGCGATCAGGGTCTGTCTGCTAAAATTTAGGAAAATTAAGTCAAAGCTGAACAGGAACAATAATAGGATTGTCATTTAGAGGGGACATTTGGTGATCTAGATTAGGGGTCGTTCACATATTATATAACGCATAAAATCCCAATTTTCGACCCACCCCCTACCCCTAATAACGTTATATAACAGCAGCTGTGACCCCCCCCACCCCTATATTATATAACAGATATGCTACCCACCCCTACCCCACCCCAGCCTATAAGCACATTAAAAGACATACAATCGACATAATAGTATTGCACAATTTGGCACTGTTATAACAATATGATGTTAGTTAGCACTTTAATAGTAGTGATTCAGCTGATAATTGCCTTTATCCAATTCAAGAACTGCAGTAAAAATCATCATATCCCCAATTATCTTTGTAACAAAAGCTACCTTAAAATTGTGTACGCTCTCGTGCCAATGATGATTAGAACGGATGTATGGAGCTCCTCTGCATCTTAATAATGGCGCTAAATTCACTTGTATTAATTACGGTAACTAATTGGGTAGTCGACGATTGTCACCATGTATCTACATACAGGCCTACTAATACAGCATGATGATACATGGTAGTGACGTACATCCTATTTAAAAGCACCATTTTAGTTTCCCTCCTGTTTTGCCCTAGACATGAGAATTACAGTATCACACAGAATGGATTGGTCAAATATTGCATTATCAGGTATTTGTCGATAAGTTCGCGGTACATCTCTACCTATTTAATAGCGTATGATGTATCGAGTGCGTACTACAACTGTAATTGGGTATTTAAGAAAACAAACTATTTACACATACTATAGAAAATGAAATCAAACATCATAATACCTACCAAAATAATTATTTCAAGTGAATTAATTTTAATTTAAACCAGAATCAAGGCAAAGCACACAGAATTGAATTTTAGAGCGTTTAGAGCCATGCACATGAAATTGCTAAAATTGTAAACAACCAATTGTTAAAAGTGGATTTATAAAATAATAACTAAGAACATCAAATCAATTCACCAGGTGGCAGCTAATGGTGCTAGTTTTGGTTCACAACGTATTGTGAACTTCGACTAAACAATGAAGGTCCGTGGTTTATGGAATTTCCAATTGGCAGGCAAACAGGCAAAATAGCATAAGCTGAAAAAAGTTTGTTATATAACGAAACCTTCAACCTACCCCCCCCCCACTCTACACAATATAACGTTAACAAAATCGGACCCACCCACCTACCCCTTGAGCGTTATATAATATGTGAACGGCGCCTTACAAGTTACAGCATCTCAAGCAGGTTATGGTGGTTAGGGTACGTAGAAGTCAGAGGTAATAAATATAAAAATATTAGGATAGTTTATATAGCACCTGTTGTTATGTTGCTATACAGATATCTACTCCAAACTTAACGAGATCTATGGTGACATCACTTTCGCATGCCTCTGTCCGGCCGCTTGGAGCGCTTCTGCAGAGTCCTTCTTTCGCTGATGATATAAATTTATTTTACGACGCATCCATAACAGAGATGAAATGCGTTCCTTCTTCCGCTACACGGCGGCGTTATTTATATCAGAATGATGTAGCAGCGCCGTACCGAGCTATAATTGCGCCCTTTGCCTAGCATCAATCTGGCGCCCCACATTTTGAAAATAGTGCATTTTATGGAATTATAAGTTATTCCATTCTGAAATGTGCGCCCTTTCCACATGTGCGCCCTGTGCCACGGCCCCGCTGGCCCCCCGTCGGTACGGCCCTGCGATGTAGGCCCTACAATGTAATGGCCGCCTTGCATGTCTGCCGACAGCTAAACTCGACTCTAGTAATGACTGGTCATCATTCGTTCATACTATATTTGTCATCATACTGCATTATTGTCAGTTTGACAATAAAAGTAAATTAATATTATTATTATTACATTCATAGACCCTGAAGGAGCGCTAAAATAAATTTTGGCCAATTAATCGACAATGCATAAACATTAATTAAATGCCACTTTGAGTGAAACTACAGTAAAAACTCCGAATTCATCGCTGAAGACTGAATAAAAATAATAGTACTAATAATAAATAATTAAAAAAAGAGGTCAGAGAAACCATGTTATTATGACAAGGAGGTTGAAAGAGTAAATTCACACTTAATTTTTTATTCACCTTCTTGCTCTATGTCTCCCAGTAGTCACATTTTAACTAAAAACAAAATAGACAAAAAAGACACCACCAGTTAATCATTTAATTAATCGAATTTTCCATAAAATTAATTCCCCTACAAAATTATTCTGAGATGCAGTTTTAAATAAAACTCATACATTTCTTAGACACGAAAATGTAGAAGACTCAAAAACAAAGACTGGTCTCAATTTTCTCTGTTGTGCTTACAATTCTGTTTCACATCATAAAAAACCGTTTAATTGTGAACACGACACCCGGTGATATATTCTCTCATGCTTCTTCTCAAATTCTCTTTTCAATCCATTTACTCTCGATCAACAAGTCCTTCTCTTGCCCTTTATACTTCAATCTCCTTCATTCAAGTTTATTGTTCATCATATCTTTTCCTTATTCCTCTCTCTGTCCAATCCTCCTTTCCTCTCCACCTATCGATGGTTGGTCTATCTGTCAATCTACTTTCTCATCCTCCTCTCCCTCTGTCTCTCAGCCTTCTGCTGTCAGTCAGGTGTCACTCTGTCAATCAAATTCCCTATTTCTTTGCTCTGTCGGTCTGTCATTAAGTCTGTCTGTCTATCCATCTATCATTATGGTATGTCAGTTGTTATGTCTGTCCGTCTGTCATTATTATGTCTTTCGGTCAGTCTGTCATTATGTCTGTTCGTCTGTCATTATGTCTGTTCATCTGTCTGTCATTATGTCTGTCTGACACTATGTCTGTCTGTCATTATGTCTGTCTGTCATTATGTCTGTCTGTCATTATGTCTGTCTGTCATTATGGCTGTCTGTCATCATGTCTGTCTGTCATTATGTCTGTCTGTCATTATGTCTGTCTGTCATTATGGCTGTCTGTCTGTCATTACGGCTGTCTGTCTGTCATTATGGCTGTCTGTCTGTCATTATGCCCATCATAATAATTTCCGTCTGTCTGTATCCACATAAGAATAAACACACATAAATATCTCAACTCCTATTCACTTATGGAGAGATTTGTCATTGGCAAGAATGCTACACACATGTACGAAATACATATATGCAGTCAACCGTCACATTTGTGGTCAAGATCCTTCTGCAACATCGCAGACAGTCTGAACTATAAAAGTACCTATTCCTCCCTATAGACTAGATCATATAATCATATAATCGTCATATAATCCCTAAATTACTGCACATAAATACCACCTGAGAGCCTACAAAACAAACCACCATACATTTTTTAATATAAATCCACAAAACATACTGAAGGTATAAGCGACCTAAATTAAAAAAACACAAATGACTGTCAAGAGTAGTTAGTACTGGGTACCGGTAAATCTCTTCCACTGAACTCAAAGTGTTAAACCAATTCTTATGCATTTATGCTATACCGTTAGAAATCAAAAATGCAAGGATCATAAAACCAAAAGCAACTTCAGGAACAGCAGATGACACTCGTAAGTAAACAAAATCAAAAATACCATCTGGAAAAGGACTAAGGCTGTCAAAAAATGTTGAAATGACGACCTGGGTACTCGTCGACCCGTGCGGTTGGGTACCCGCCACGCAGATATTTTGTTAGGAAATGTAGAAAATTGCGCATTTTACGGAATGTATTAATTTCATTGCCCGGGCACTTAGACAATATGACCAAGGGAATATTTCCGGCATATGTTCAGGTAAAATTGCGCATATTTACGGAATTTCGGGTACCCGAAAACCGATTTCATTGCCCGGGTAGTCAGCTTCGGTCGGGTAACCGGGTACCCGTTGACAGCCTTAAATAGGACATGGAATGTATTTATTCATAAACTGGAATAAGATGAGATGTAACAACAAAGAGAGATGCATAACTTAAACTAAATTCAGATCACTTTAACTAAATACAAATTTATTCACAATAAATGATAATTTGAGATAAGAAAATCAGATAACAGGCTGCAATGACTAGGCGGAGAAGACCAATACATGGAATGACTTCAAACTGGTTAAGCTAGATCATTGGAAGGTACTCAAAGAGGCTCTACAGATACATGTAGCTCGGAAAAATGCTGCAGAAAGCTCACGACCCCACCACAAAAAACCCCAACACAAAAAAAACCAACAGAGACAACAGCATAACAAAGACCTAATACTTCCAGTGATAGCAACTATTTGAAAATACACTCCTACTGTGATAAATAACACACTATACAAATACACAGCTTGATTCAGTGGCGCTGCTTTAACATCTGGACTGCCACTCTCCGAGCGAATTCAACTGAAAGACATAAAAAAAAATCACTTGAAATGCATTTAACTTAAAAAAATTAAAACAATTTAATGTAAAGTTAACTATATTCTTCCCTGAGCTATCTATGATCCCTCAGGATTACAGCAATCAGGGAAGGGTTAGTCCTTTCATTGCAATTATAAAATAATTTTAACATTATTCATAATTATTCCTGATGTAAATGATTTAAACAGTGAAAAAGACACAATTGATTTCATAAACAGCTTTGCAATTGAACTGTATTATTCCAATTTACAACAAGCACCTATGCAAAAAATATACGATGACTAATGCTATTATATAACAATCAAACTTCAGGACTACATGGTGTGGCGGGGTCCCTGGCTGGATAGAATGATCCTGCTAATAGCTGGAGGTTCCAACATACAGTCAATATTGTAATATATCAAAACATGAGGGACTTACGTAAAACAGTATGCAGAGTCATGTTTATACATCACATCGATCATCTTCTTCGCATAATATCAATTATTTTTCTAAATAAATTTCTCGAACACTAACTCATCTCTTTCAGTTTCCTTGCTGCCTGCAACCTGACTTTTGGTGTCTGCTCAAAATGTACCACTAGCATATATATCAGAAGCAGATGGAATTTTAACAGAAAGCAGTAATAAATTAATACAACATCAAGAACTAAAGCTTAACAAAAACTTCCTTAAATTAGACCAGAGTTAGATAAATATTTAATTTTACAGTAAAATGCCTCTAATGCTGGCAATGAGAAATCTAATCCAGGCGCATGAGCAAATTTAACCCAATCCAAGCTCTAGCGGTCAGCACTAAATCGGATTTTTAAAATTTAACATTATTACCTTGCAAAGAATTGAATTCAATTCTGCTGATGTACCACAAATATTAAACACAGTGTCAGAAATATTATATGAAACATTAGGCACGAACCAAAACTCGGCTTAGCCTGAGTTTCGTAGTTCTGTTTTGAAAACCACAATCGGATATTTTCTTTACAAAATGACAATCGATCTAACCAAAGCACCAATACTGCTACCATTAGTATTTATCAGTTACTACTTCCTAATGTAAACTAAGGGTGAACCAAAAGATTCATAAAAGTTGTGGTGCAAACTGCCAAACTAAAAATCAGGAAAATGAGACATTATTCAAATATTTGAAACTCGTAAAACAGCTCATTTCCGTAATAAAAAAATATCTTAAAATGACTTTTTTAGGTCCAATTCCTAAAAAATCAGTCAAATTTTCATTGACCATTTATGCATCTTAAAAAATTTGCCATTTTATACCATAATCGACTTTTTTAAGCCAAAATGAACTCGGCAAGAAATTCCAACTTGGTTCATCCCTAAACAACGTGAAACCACAAACTAATAAAGGAGATAGTTCAAATGGACAACTGCGGATAGGCACTCACTGATTTGATCCAAACGACTGCTGAACAGTCGAACGAGCGGCCGATGACGCAACGTTTCCAGCCGTCTGCTGCACGGTTGGATTGCTCATGACGCCACGCGCAAATTCCTCCTGAGCTTTGGCAAAGCTTGCTCCTGTGCTCCGGTAGATGCGGTGTACCTGGAAAGTACCAAAAAGCACCGAGATTAAAAGCAGAATACACATACAATGTCTGATTTTTGTGATATGAAAATCAGATTTGAGCGGGTTATACGATTTAACCAGAAATCACCTCAGACATTCGCCTCAGCCGAATATCTCGTTTTTCTGGCCTATATGGAAGTATTTGCCTTGGCAAATGTTACATACACAAATACTTAAAAATAAAAAATTTACAAAAATAAGAAATTTACAAAAATAAAAAATTTACAAAAATAATTTTCTTATAAACATTTGACAATCTAAAAACGAAAATTTAAAATATAAAGCCACATTGAGAGTTATTACAGGCACAAACAATTACTTTGCTAATTTTTCATTACGCAAAATAGTGAGAGTTACAAAAGTCGAAAATTGTACGCTTCACCTGCGTGCGGTTGGTTCTCGCCGGGACAAAGTTGCCACTACTATTAGGCTCGCATCCGGATCCGGCAAATAGTGCATCCAAATACTCGGATTCTGTACTCGACAGAAATTGTTTACTCGGTAATGCCCTAATAAGAATGTTTGATTACATTACATAACAATCAACGCTGACCTAATGATCTTTATCACTTCGTTACCATAACGCATACGGCATCGGTCAAAGGTCTGTTCAAATGAAGAAGTCCTGTAGCATAATTATTACATTCAAATTGTCTAATTTTTCAAACTTTCGTAAGCTCTATATCGCATAGCATTGCTCTCCAAGCCACTTTCTTACCCTCTCCCAGTCACTGGCAGGACAGTGGGCGGCCACGATCATTATAATCTCCCCTTGGAGACGCGACTGTTGCCAGGGAGTAAAGTGCATTTGTTTTACAAAATGCCTAAGACCGATTTATATCGCTGTGGTTGGGCTGACAGCGCCTCTCAGTTGACTTCTTGAGGGGGCGCTATACAAATGTTAAAACGAACGAATTAATCATAATGAATTTCACTCTATCATCATTCGTCATTTTCACTTCACGCAAAAAATTCCGACTTGGTGTGACAACCAAACCAAGGCCAATATCGATGCAGTATCCCACAGTGTGTAACTTGCCCACAAGAAAGGATTTATGCATCGCTTACTCGTATCAGTGCAACACCATCGCAGAGCGCAGCTGCACCGAATAACAGACCAATGATGATCATGATGGCACCGGCCACAACCGCTCCTCCCTTCCCAGACGAAAACATTGCAGCACTTGTAATCAAGCCGCTGACAAAAAAACAGTCGAAAGTCTTTAGATAGTGATGCATAACAAACACATATTAACAATAAAAATAATAATAACCATATGAGAAGACTGGCCATTCAAGGACAACACTCCTCAAGGAAACGTCAAAAACAGCAATAAAAGTAGATAAACTGCTTCTCTTGGTTTGTTGGCTGGCCTACTGACCAAGGCAGACATGCCAAGAATGAGTGCTGTCCAACATGTTGATCAAATGGCTTACTGACAGATACTGACTGGCTAGTTTATTCACTGACTGACTAGTTTATTCACTGACTAACTAGTTTATTGGCCGATTTGTTTATCGACTGACTGACCAATTTATTGACTGACTGGCTTATCAATAACAGACTTATTAATTGACTGACTGGCTTATTTGTTGACTGACTAATTTGTGTTTGACTGAGCAACTGATTTTTTTAGTGACAGAAGGACTTACACAGTTCCCCAGCCATCGATTCCAAGACACTGGAGAACACAGACGCAAAACTGGAAAAAGAAGATGAAGAAGAAAATGAAGAAGTTGACGGAACTGTCGTCTCTGGCAAAAATCAACAACAGCACAAAACATGCAATTGTTTACTCATATCAGCTAAGGAGCACTGGAATGGAAGCAACATAATGTACATAACCGTTATAGCTCCTGTGTGGAAAATATAACAAGAAAATCATAGCGCTACTACAAGAAAACCAAATCAATGAGCTAGACCAAAAGTCACTGTATAGATATGTTCAATAGAAACTCGCTATGCTAATACTTGCATAAGTTCTTTAATTGAGTTATGCAATTGCACAGCATCAATTGATAATGTATACAAAATTAAAAATACATTTGCTAAACACCAGTCAACTGACTTCAAGTCATTAGCGATAGTCCTGCTATTGTAAATAATAATATAGGAAGTAAACAAATAAAGCAATACAAGATATCTACTCCAAACAACTCAAACAAAACAAACATCAAATATACAATAAATAAGATAAATAAGTTCAAGAGTTTCGTCAACAAAATATCTTACCGGAAAGCCTTGTAGAGTGGTCTGTACCAACAGACAAAGGAGCAGGGTGTGAAGAGAATAGCGTAGAGTATCGACATGCCAAAGGTCGTTCCAGAATGATTGTCAAGACTGTTCTGTGACGAGGCAATGAGATATGACAAGGAGCCGACAATGTTCAGTAGCAGCAAGCCAGTGTAACCTGGACAAATGACATAATTAAGTAATTAATATTACCATTTATGATCAACTGGCATCAATGTTACCCTAAACAGGGTCAGTGTCCGATTTCCCGGGGATCAGAGGCTTTGACCTCACAGCTTCAGCAATAAATTTTAGCTAATTAGTTGCAGTTTAACGAAACTGTGTGATAACAAAGATCATTAGTATCGCTCTGCTCCCTCATCCAAGCTTGGGACTGGCACTGTTAGTGTGCGAAAGTTTAAATTTCACCTTGTTTTCCAGCAGTAGTTACTACTACTACACCTGGTATGCTGATACAAATGACACCAAATCATGGTAGCGGAAAAGGACTGATGAAGCATGTTCTTCCAGCAGAGCAACCTGCTGTTTCTGAGAGTTTAAAAGTCAACCTTGTTTTCCAGCAGTTTCCTATCTGCCAAATTCTACCACATGCTTGTGCTGTCCCTACAAGACAGATTTATTATTTGCCTTTACTGTGTCTTTCCAAGTACCAGGATGCAATGTGTCATCCTGTTTGTCAAGAAACGAGTATACAAGTTGGTGAAGAGTGCATTCAACATAAAGAAATTACCAAGAAGGTTAGTTACATTACATTACAGTTGTTTGGACACTTACCAATCCACAGGTAGTAGACCATTTTCGTGATTCTCTGGAACTCTGCTGGAATGTCAACGGTGAAGTCCTGATAGAAGCATGGCTGGATCGGACATCGGTCGGGAAACGGAGGAAAATTGTTGCGCCTCACTACAGGTAAACAAATGCAAAAGAATCCCCGTGAATCAAACCACAATACAATCTCATTCTTTTTCTGCTGTCACCACTGTGCACGTGCATCTAGAATGATTTTCTCTAAACAAAACTGCATTGTTCTTCAAACAGTCACAAACTCACACTCTACAAGAGCACTGATGTACGATACAATAAAAAAAACTAAAGACGAAGAAAATTTGAAGAAATAAAGAACAAAACATGGGGAAAATTAGAAAAAACGTAAGAAACAAACATCTAGGAATATACAGGAAAACATGGTTTAAAGTTTTACCAAGTTAGTAACTTCAAATCGGAGGATTGGCCTCAAAAGATGCGACTGCAATAAAAGGTCAGCAAGCTTCCACTCTATGACAATTCAACCATGGTAACTTTTATCTCATGAAGGACATGGGCAGTTCTACAAGCCATCCTCAGAGTCAGACAAGGGTATGACCCATAGGCGCCATTCTTTCTAGCCTAGGCCTGTGAGAGTGGGTGGCGGGTCCTATCCCTCATCCTACCATTGGCAGGGTACAGTCAATGTACTCATCATAGCTAAGCTGACAAGGTGAAGCAAACATCTCAAAACAAACGTCTACCACGACTTACCCTCAAATCCCAGGTTGCGCTGTAATTCCTCTTCCCTGACACGCAGCTCCTCGGCCTTACGATCAAGCTCCCCCTGCTTCCTAATCAGCTCCTCCTCTTCCCATGATGACTTCACAGGAACCTGGAAAGTCGGCTCCAGCACGGCCGGCTGCAGTGGTGCCACCGCGGACGTCGGCGGCACACCACGAGCGCTCGTGTGTGACTGCAAGATATGCATGACAAATTGACTCACATTAGGGAGCCATCCACAAATTAATTATTTATTTTTATTTATTTAGTCTGAAATTTGATGTAGCCCTTCTTCCAACACTTTTTGCTCAGAAGTGCACATGCCTCGACGGCACACTTGCAGTTGTACTGCAGAGCAATTGTGCACAAAGGACTCGCTCAAGGTCCCTACACAGCGACTGACGCCTCAAACGAGGGTCGAACACGCTCGCTCAGCGCACACTGAGTGTTATGGGCTGACCGCTCTAACCAATCGGCCACATGATTAATCATTATAACCCTCGTCCGAGGCGTCAGTCACTGTGTAGGGACCTGCATTAAATAGTCATATCAGTTATTATGAAGTTAGGGGCGATTGAGTCTAAAGCGAGGCTTCCATTTGCCGTACAACTACTAAACAAAATTGTGTGTTTCTGTGGTTGGCCCCTTGCTCTGGAACATGCTTACGTTTGCGATGCACTTGTCGCCCAGGTTCCACTCAGACTCCTTTTACCCTCGCCTTAAACTGACGTGGCCAGGAGCACTCCCGAGTAGAAGCATTGAAGGGTGCTGTATAAATCCTCATCATGAATGATTGAATAAATAAAGTACCTTAAAATATTTATGTCTCATTAAAAATCAACAATCAAATTCTATATATTACATATATGCATGAGCACTAAATACATGTATATATATTTATGTGTATGTATCTGTTTACTCTAATATAAAAACTAAGATGGGTTGTTCCAGGCTCATGCTTTACAGCACTCCAACAAAAAGAAGGTATGCTGGAAATGCTCCAATATGTACTTGTGATCCATAGTTTGGTGGCTGTTCTGCAAACGGATTAAAGTCATTCAAGACTTGACGAGTGGCCTGCGATCGAGCTGCTTGCTGGATTGCTGGATCCTGCGTGCCATAAAACAAAATAGTCGTACCTTTCAGTATGATTCAGAATGTCAAATTGTGGTGAAGTAGAGAGGCATATGCTTAGTGAATTGCAAATTAAGGGGCTACGAATGGGCAACATTCTTCAAAGAACTCACTTTCATTATGACAGCAATTTGACAGCGCAATTGTTAAAAGTAATTTAATATATAAAACTTAAACCAATTAAGAAATAAGTACAAGCTATTCTTCGATTCAAATAATTTAAGTTAGTGATGGGAACTTTTATTACCATGCCAATGGGCTAGATTTATCTTAGCACAGCATCGTTTTTAGAAGGCACTGGTCTGAGTTGTATAAATAGAAAATGCCTGCAACAGACTTATTATGCTTTTACTTAATTGCAACCTACTGGATGCAAACTTAATTACTGGCACTCTATCACACCCATGTAAAATATCTTTGAAATTGCTACTCAATATACACTACAAGATATGATTTCAAGCGATGCCAAATAACAGGAATGCTATAGTAATATGGCTCCTTCTATAGTGATATGGCTCAACAATTGTTTGCTTATTTATTGGATAAATCTTTGGCCACGACATAATCGAAATGTGTACTTCTGCGGCCGAAAACGCGCATAGGCCTTTGAAGCCAATAGATTGAGTTCAATTCTCACAGTCATAAATGATTTTAACCTTATATATACTATTAATGATTACCACAACATTTACATTATACTTATTTTCGGGGATACGGCGGAAATCAGTTTGGGGGATTCGGGTTTCGACGATTCGCTACGCACCCGATTAGTGTCAGGTTAGACGTCTTGAGGATCGGTTATGGTCAGGGCTAGTATCGTTTTAGATATACGCGAAAAACCTTCGGCCGCAGGATTCTGAAGATTCGGCCGCAGAAGCATCACGATCATTAATTACCCGAAAGAGGTTTTGCGCCTCTGGGTCAGCAAAAGGATTCTCGAATTCGGACATGTTCGTTCTAAGCTCTGAGTCTTCTTTGAAAAATCCCAAAACAATTCAGTTGCAATGTGCCGACAAATAGCACCGCATAATCATACAAACAGTACAAAATGCAGCAAACAACTGGATGATTAGTTCAGAAAATCATATGATGAGCGTCTTAATCCGCTGACGAGGGCACAGACACGTCTATGCCACTAAGCAAATAAAACGAATGCTGCTATATTCCTATCTGACACAAAGTGCAGTATTTCTCGCAGGTTTATTTTAACAATCTGCTGAATGAAGCTAAATTATTAAAGCTAATTCAAGTAACAATTTCATATATTTTGCGTTGCCGATAAGCGCAACATAATTACAACAAAATCGATTCGATCTCGTTCCGGTCTCGTGGCTCATGAACTGTGCACCGTTTGCAATGACGGCGTGATGCCATATGTTAATTAAATTTGGTTTGTTCGGTCGTTCATTCAGAATGCAAAGATCTTGTTGGGCGTAATTTAATCAAAGATCTTAGACTCGACTTCTTGCTCGACTCCAATCTAGATTCCTTAACTCGACTTTAAGGTCTCTATGCTTTAAGAGGCTAAATAAACTCGACTTTAAGGTCTCTATGCTTTAAGAGGCTAAATATACACCGGACATTGGTTAATCTAGAAGATTCGAAAGTCACCTTAAACACGTGCCTCTATAATAACGTTAATGACCTACATGAATATGTAAGTTTAAAATCCTTGATGCAAGTGAAATCTCTGAAATAATTCAAAATCGAAATCGTTCGGCCCTACGCTGTAGTATTATTTTAGTATACGTCTAGATAAATAAATAAGTAAGTAATGGTACCAGCCGGCTGATGTCAATATTCCTGTCACTGATCACGTTTTCAACGACGAAAAAGTTGGCTTATCGAATTATTTCAGGCTTAACAATTCAGTTGGGTGATGAAAGAATCTGAGTGTGCCAATTACATAGGCCTATTACTAT
Source organism: Bimastos eiseni (assembly GCA_959347315.1). NCBI lineage: Eukaryota > Metazoa > Annelida > Clitellata > Crassiclitellata > Lumbricidae > Bimastos > Bimastos eiseni. Next base: position 25,275,155 of record OY365817.1, read on the forward strand.
TACCTCAAGTAAGCCACAGAGGTTCGAGCCATTGGATAAGTGTTCCTTCTACGCCACCGTAATGGTCCGCAACATTTTTTTAAATGAAGTTAGTCATTCACAACTTGAGCATTAGTTGGCGTTGACTAATATGCACTTCCTACTTGTTTTGGTTTTGATTAGAAATTTAGAGGAACTGTATAATTATACACAAAATAAAAAAAGTTGAGTTACAAGATCCAGAATTAATTAAATTGGCATACGAAGAGATTAAACCATATTTCAATGTTTACGATTTCTTTCGTCTGGCCATGATTGGGTCTGTTTGGATGCGAATTGGTAAGGCCCTGCCTTTTGGCGATTCGTACAGTTTTAAGTTATTTGCATAATTTTAGTTTTCGGAATCACATGACTCTATTCGAAAGCTTGCGTTGTGCCTCACCAGCCGACCAGTATGAACTAATTCGATCCTTACCCTCCAGATAGCTTATATTATAATATAAATAGTATATGACGTGTTTGTTTATGAATAATCCCTGATTTTCTGATAGCATGTGTCAGACCCAGTTTTGGGTACTACGTGGCCACACACATGGATTCAAAAGTTGATTCTGCCTTACACTTACGAGAACCCAAATTATTAGGGCATAATATTCATTAACTTCAGGCGATGATCACATGACCAAGTTTTCATGTTGAACCTCTTCTGTACAACATCCTGGGCACCCATTCTTGCCTGTGATCTCATCATCACACAGCTGCAAAGCTGCTGCATACTAATTCCTTGCAATGTTAGCGCTACAATGTGATTCCAGTTTGTTTGCATAAAGCAGGCTGGGAAAGCTGAGGTCTGGAAGCACATGACTTACTCCGATGATCATTAAATCAACTTAGACTACTTGTAGACTTTGAACTGATTAAGGTCAAGTGGATTCAAATGTTTGTCTATATATGGAATACGACCCTGGCAAATTGCTTTGCCACAATTGTTGTAGAGCTTTATTTAACTGTGCATGTTGAATCATCAGTGCAGCCTTCATTCTTGCACAAAGTAAGTCTTCCTTCTATCTCTATACACCCAGTTTGGCCTAATGTATTAATTTAGAGGTATTTATTGCATGTTTTAACCATTGCTGGCTATTACCAAAATTTGACAAGCTTCGCCTTGGTGTGCTATAGGTTGATGTCTTAATTGCATGTTAGTCACCAGTGCGATAGAAGTTAACAATAATGAATTTGTGTGAAGAACTTTGCAAAGTAAAGTGTGTTACAAATTGTATTGCAACTCATTTTGAGTTGGAAAATGAGAGCAGTCAATTGGTATCTTTTACCTGGGAGTAGCGTTTTGTTGCCTGGTAATTAATTCAGCTGGGTAATAATCTTATTACTTATATTTCAGTGTTTGAGAAAGTTCCTGCTGATTTCCTTGTCAGTGTCCGGCATTCTGTTTCCTACCTTAGTTGACATTCTGTTTCCTACCTTAGTTGGCATTGACTAATATGCACTTCCTACTTGTTTTGGTTTTGATTAGAAATTTAGTGGGACTGTATAATTATACACAAAATAAAAAAAGTTGAGTTACAAGATCCAGAATTAATTAAATTGGCATACGAAGAGATTAAACCATATTTCAATGTTTAGGATTTCTTTCGTCTGGTCATGATTGGGTCTGTTTGGATGCGAATTGGTAAGGCCCTGCCTTTTGGCGATTCGTACAATTTTAAGTTATTTGCCTAATTTTAGTTTTCGGAATCACATGACTCTATTCGAAAGCTTGCGTTGTGCCTCACCAGCCGACCAGTATGAACTAATTCGATCCTTACCCTCCAGATAGCTTATATTATAATATAAATAGTAAGTTTTAGCATGCCAATGTCATGTGGTATGAGAGGATTGGATGTTCAGCATTTATTGTCAGAATTTCAGTTCTTTAATTGTAGTCCTATGAATAGAACCAATTAAGGTCCTATTCACTCAAATTTAGCACCTACTGATAGTCAGTTAAATTGTACACGTCTGCAAGACAGAATTTTTATTGCCACTGCAGAGCCATGACTAGTTAAACATTGTGTAAAGTATGTGAGAAAAATTATGGGGCAGATCTTTTCATGTGAAACTGAAGTTCCTAACACCATTTCTCTTGAAAGTAGAATTGGTTACTTGTAGAAATTGTGTTCATTTGCCAAACAGACAAAGGGCATTGTGCTTTCAATTAGTCTCAGGTACAGATAGATGCTATGCTAACATTTCTTTTTAAAAGTCCATTATTTCTCTTCTTTTTGTAGCTCCAGGATGAGTTACTTGCTTTTCATTGCAACATTTCTTGCGTTTGCAACTGCATCCAGGAAGTCAGGGACGTTGGATAGAATACAAGTGCGTGACAAGTGGATGGTGGATACATTGGGAAGAGTGCGGCTGTTTCATGGGTTTAATTCGGTGCAGAAGGGGCCTCCTTGGCTCAGGAGTGATATCGTCAACACTACACAACTGCGACTATACCGCGAGTGGGGCTTCAACGCCGTCAGGCTGGGAGCGATGTGGAAAGGGATTGAACCGAATCCCGGCGAATTCAACTCGGCATTCCTGTCTCGACTGGAGAACGTCGTCCAAACTCTGGAAGAGCACGGCTTGTACGTTATACTCGACATGCACCAAGACGTCTTGTCGATCTTCAACTGCACCAGCAGCTCGGTTGGTTATGAAGGGATTCCGCGATGGTTGATAGACAAGTTCCCGGCACCGCAGCACCCCTATCCATGGCCTCTGAAGGGTCCTCCAGATGACGACAACTGGGCTGTGGGGTATGTGACAGAGGCAGTCTCAACAGCTTTTCAGCAGCTGTACAATGACACAAGCGGTGCTGTCGGATACATGTCTCGCTTTTGGGCAGAGGTTGCTAAAACTTTTAAGAATCACACAAGCGTTCTTGGCTACGAACTAATAAATGAACCTTGGGCAGGTGACATCTACCATTTTCCAGTTCTCTATCCCGGAGAGGCAGGAAAGTGGAATCTTGCTCCTCTGTACCATAAACTAAACTCCGCCATCAGAAAGGTCGACGAAAACACATTGATATTTTTCGAGCCTGTCACATGGGGTGTGTTCGAGACGGGCGGCCTATTGGGAACAGGGTTTGAAACGGTTCCTGGTGGTGAAGAGTACAGGAACAGAAGCGTGCTTTCATATCATTACTACTGCTGGTTTCTCTATACGGACCCAAAGGGTCACTATCCTTTCAGACAATTTCTGTGCGATCAGTTTCTTGGGCCGGAAATGATGCGAACGGTCATCAGCGATGTTGCGAAAATCGGCGGTTCGTCTTTTCTGACCGAGTTTGGATTGTGCGCTCCAGATGGTGACCCACAAAGTTCAAACACGGTGGAGTGCGAGTTCATTTTGTCGCTGGCTGATAGGGCCCTCCAGTCGTGGACCTACTGGGATTCGTCATTTTTCACCCGCACTGGAGAAGTCGACTGGAATGTTGTCAAACCGTTTGCACGAGTTTATGCACGTGCCATTGCTGGCATTCCGCTGAACATGACCTTTGACCTTGAAACAAAGCACTTTGAACTGTCCTACATCATAGACAAGGCGATCAAGGCACCGACCGAGGTGTTTATTCCAGATCTGCATTATCCAAAAAGATTTCACGTGAAGACTTCGGAGCAGTTGAGATGGAACTTTGACAAAGAATTGCATGTCCTCTATGTGCTGCCATCTAGTGATAAAGGGTGGTACTCGTCATTTGCCTTTGTCAGTGTATCGCCATAGGTGCAGAGCCTATGTCAGTTATTCTCGTTTTTGTGGCACGATGTGATACTTATAGAGATGGTGCTGATTAAAATAAAACTAATCGATTAATCTCAAAAATTGACTTTGATTAATCTATTAATTTCGATTAATTTTGTATCTGTTTTCTGTAAAGTGTGGAAAACTGTCTAACATGTAGTCGCTGAGATCAGCTACTACTTTCTTTCCATAAAAACTCCAATCATTCCAGAAGTAAAGGCGATACATCTGCACTGTGTTTGAACCATGATAGACGAACTGTTTATAGCAACACAAACCGTTAATTTTTTTACTCTCAATGACTTTTACATCAGCATTTACCTTAAATGGAAAATGATTACTTAATTTCCACTAAGTTATTTGGTATCATCATTGTTGACCAGGTTGTTTGGTCAGCAAATTGGCTGCTCAACATCATGAAAAATATTAATCAACAAGTCAAGATTATTCAATTAAAATTTCTAACGCTTAATTGGTTAATTAATCATTAGAATCGGAAGTCTTAGATGACAAGACTCCTGTTATATTTTCTGACAGTCTAGACTGACTTGAAACTGGTGATGTTATATTTAGTCAACATTCGGAAAGTCGTGTACATGTATCTAATTTCTACTTGAAGTCTAGGACACCCAGAATCTGTAGAGTTGTCTCTCGGTCATATTTCATCTGTTGAAGTATTTGGATGTTGAGCTTTCTTACAATAATGTTGTTCAATAGGTTCTAGATGTGTTGTAAGCGGGTAACCTAATATTGTGCCATTTGCTTCATGACTCGTCGATTTTGATAACCCTTATTACTTAAATTATCTTGATGAATCGCTTAACTAAGTAAGCAATCATTATGCATTTATATTTAGGGCCATGATCTGAAGAACTTGTAGACTGTTTAAAATTCCAGAGCATGCAGAACTTATTTTGATGTCAGTTTTTTAGCACAAATTGTTTATTGATATTTCGTTCTCGGTTTTCCATATGTTTGATTGCTCAATTTTGCAATGAAATTATACCGAAGCGAGGTTGGGTGTGTCGATCTGTTTTTTTAGTCATTAAAGAAAGTTTTTTTCACCTAGATATTCTATGACTACTGTAAACATTCCTTATATGTAGGATATGTATCTAGGGTTGGCATTAAGCAGTCATTCTTATGAGCCAATTTAACAATTCTATGGCATGTGGACTGTATTGGTTATGTACTTGGCAACTGTGATAAGACTGAGTCATAGGAAATTGCTGCCGAGTCAAGCTGCTTGTCCAGATAGTGTTGGGCAGCAGTTCTAACCTGGAAGCAGGCAGTTTATCCCTCACTGAGCAGCTAAGCCTTCGGAAACTTCTTTATTGTTTCACTTTGATATCATGCACAGAATTTTGTTGTAATGATGCAGTATGTAATTTTAGTTAACTGGACGAATAACATCTGCATCAATGAGAGTGTCCATATTCTGTGACATTCTTCATAATGATGTAGTAAATTTATATGGATTTACCTCTTTCTTGACACATTTTGTGTTTTATTCCTTGTTGGCGTGGTTATCTTCAGTTTATGCTGTTCTATAGTTGTAGAATTGCTAATTGTACATTTTTTGTTTCATGTACAGTATATATATATATATATATATGTGTGTATATATATATACATATATATGTATATATATTTTTATATATATGTATATATATACATATATATATAAATAAATATGTATATATTTTTAACTGTTTTTGGACTACCGCAGAAAGTTGAACATTCTATGTGATGCTGGATTAATGAATAAAACACTGATTGATTGATTTATTGCTGTTTATATATACCTACCTAGCATTCCGGTTTATCAACAAGTAAGATATTTTTTACACACATGAACTTCTTTAGCAGATTGCAATATTGTGGTCAGATATAATGTAAAGGCATATTATGCGACGGTCTGCACAGTGCACATGCTCCAAGTTACCTGTGTTTTTTCTCTTTCTTCAAGGTTGATATCCCAAACAATGTACAATCATGCTACATTTTCACTCACTCAACTTAATTATGGCCTCTTTTAATTATAGACAGCAACTGTTTGAAGAGGTTCTTGTAAGAACCTCAGAAGGACACAAAACATGTGCCTCTGAGTAGATACCTTGAAGGGGCGCTATATCAAATTGACATTGATCGATCGATCGATTGATTGATTGATTGATTGATTGGTCTAGCCGTATAAAGTTGACTAATCTTTCCAATCGCTAGATGGCGTTTGAAAAATAAGCGCTAGCAGAGTTGAAACCTTCCATAGATGCACATTACAGCAAAATTCGATTTCTATTAAGCTGACCTTCCGTTCCTAATATAATGCTGGCTAGCGATTTGAAAAATTTAATAAGCGCAAGTATATCAATACTGACAATAGGCCAACTGCATATTCGCGAGAATTATATATATATATATATATATATATATATATATATATTATATCTTTTAAGTATGGCTAGGCCTACGCATGCTTCCAGATCTAATAGTTTTTGTTACCTCGATCGGTCTTAATTCGGCTCCTTTTTCAAATTTCGCAATCGCTCTTAAAACTGTGTTGCTCGTACTTGCGAAATATGATATCTTCGCCAGATCACACTAATCCCTGCGTCTCGCTTGTTAGCGTGAATAAATTTCAGATTTTTAAACTTAATGTATTATTTACGTGCTAGCAGGGCTTGAAGTGAGGAAAAAGAGGTGACGGTATGGTTGCAAGAACCATTCCCCTCTCCTGCCATGTATGGCTTTTTGGTCTGCAGAAGTACCGGTATGCTTGCAGTCGGCATACCGTTTCATACCGCCCGACTTCCAACCCTGCATGATGCTAGTGACAATGACATACATGTAAGTCATTAGCTTGCACGCAGCGCATTAAAATATTTTGAGCTCACGCTACATTTTACCATATTTTAAAAAATAGATGCAGCTTACCGTCTTGTAGCTGATTGTAAAATAATGCAAAATAAGATTTTAATGGATATGAAAGTTATAATTCCTATAAATGCATAATAGATATACCTATTAAGCATTTATTTCTAAAATGGAAAACATTTCTGTGCACATACGTCATCAAGTGTTGGACCTCATGTGGATCTGTATTCTCATTACGAATTAGCGACTGCGCGTGCGCTGCAGTTGTCTGTGGAGGGCAAGATGGCGTCTGCTTGTGTGAGGGTCGGTTTCGGCATTTCTAAAGTTCTCGCCCGCTGCAATAGGGTAAGAAGGACATCGAACGCCGATCTCACTAGCTGCCTTTTATATTTCTAAGCGGCCGTCGGCTATATTCTGAGTAGTAATTGTCTAATAGATACACATGTAGCATAGTCGGTAGCAAGGTCATCTACCTCTCGTTCTGCCTTTCCTGCCTAAACTCCAGTGATTACAACATAATAATCTAGACAGCTGCATACAGTGCTTGGTGTTAAAAGATTTTTACAATCGGGCTGGATAACTGTTAAGAAATTGCTTATAATTCTAGTGTAACCGACTTGCGATGTTATGTCCTTCAGCAATGCTGTTTATTATTTTGTCCGGAAAGGGTGCTCTTTTCTAGGCAAAGAGCGATTTATTGTGCCCAACTGCTTTTCAGAGAAAGTTGCAGCAGATTTTATTTTTACTGAAACTGTTTTCGTTGGAAAGTGTAACAGGTGCGTTTTTTACCTGCTTTGGCTCGGTGCACAGCCTCATCAGGCGTGTTTCCTGTACAACATAGTTATTGTCTAATACAGTATGATTGTAATTTAATAATGTGCTGCTTGGATAGTTCTGAAGTGCACTTTGAATCTGGGCAATTGGAAGCATCGAGAACTTTGATGATTTCTGTTATTATAATTTCAATTGGATTCACGTTAAATGTATAGTGCCATTCTGTTCATTTTTACATTCTCAGAAATCTTTGGCTTTACCGTCACGACGATGGGCGACACAAGCAGCCACATACGAAGATGCACTGACTGTGCCCGAAACAAAAGTTACCACGCTTAAAAATCTAATACGAGTGGCTTCAGAGGAAACCAATGCTGCTACTGCAACTGTGAGTGATAGAAAGAAGACTCTAATAATGCTATAGGTTTGAAGGTTTTGAGACAGTTGAAAAAGTTACTGGTTTTGTCTGTATTGGCCCTGGAACTCTATGGAACCAGCTTCCTCCCATGATTTGCTTGTTACTTCAAGCTGGGGGCCTCACTGCATCCTTTTACTGGTTAAAGACAGTCTTATTTTCTCTGGGAGCGCCTCTGTTTGGTGTAGCAATGTGAGTGGTGCTATGTTAATTGAATAATGTGATACTTGATGATATTATATTTTCGGTCTTTTCTGTAACGTGCCTATTATCTTTTTCTTTACTCCATGATTGTTGTTTGAATAATTATAAAATGATCTATTCTAATGATTTCTTTAGTGCAATTATCTGCAGCTGATCTTCTCACTTGAATTTCAATCATGAATCAAGGATGAACGTGATAGATCAGAGAAGCGAGGATAATATTGTTTAGTCTTGATGCTGTACATATTGACGATGGGCTCTATAGAAGTTGCTAATTAGGAACAATAATAAGGATCATAATACAAATTTAATACTAATAATTTTGTACTCCATGCCTTTTTTATTAAACCGAGGTATGACGTCTTCTAGTGTGTGAAAAATTGTAATGGTGCCAATGATAATAATCAATATTTGATATATATTGATTTGATTTGATTGTTTAGGTGGGCGTGTGGATTGACACCGGCAGTCGATATGAGACAAAGCAAAACAACGGTGTCGCTCACTTTCTTGAGCACATAACCTTCAAGGTCAGTTGCAGGTTACACCGCTGCAATTTTTTTTCTTGCTGAACCATGATTACACATAGTACATGACATCTGGTTTTTACAGCATGCATCCCTTGTCGTAGCTGTATTTCCGTTGCTAATTCGTGCGTTTATTATATAGATTTATATAACACCTATTTAAATTGTCGACTCGGAGATTCTCTGAGCCCTGCTTCAGTGAAAGGGTGCCGTTTAACCCTTCGACAACCAGTGCATAGGATAACGTAAGGCATGATTAATAGCGCTGGTTGCTAAAGGGTTAACTGATCATAATTATTGTTCAATATGAAACGTATTGCCACATTGCTGTAATATAAGCCAGAAACTTGCTAATTTTTTTACCAGATGTGATGGTTGCCTTGGTTGTGTTTTGATGAATTTAGTTTCTTTTAGGGAAATTTGATAGCCATTTCCCCAAACTCGTTGTATCAGAGTTTGCGTCGCAATGAAGCGTGTTCTAGTTAGTCCTCATTGTATATGTAAATTGTTCTGTAATTTGCATATTTGTTAACAAATGATTTGTTTGTCACCGTCTATGTTGCGATTAATGATTGTTACATTCTGTCACCTTTGACAGGGAACTGGAAAGAGGTCGGCTCTTGACCTGGAGACAGAATTCGAGAACAGCGGCATGCACCTGAATTCACACGTCTCTCGCGATCAGATGGCATTCTATGCCAAATGTCTTGCGAAGGATGTTCCTAAAGGTTGGACAGTCTATTCCAAACAGCTAATGCTTTTGTTACTCATGATATCTGTGTTTTGGAGTCTTATTATGATTTATATTGCCACTTAGTTTAAATGATTAGTAATGAAGTAAGTAAGTTAAATTCATAGGGCAGTAGCCTTAATTTTGCTTTGTATAAGTATGGTTACATTGCTTGGTGTATAGGATGATTGCAGCTGTATTCATTATTTCAACTGATAAGTACCACTAGTTCATAAAGTGTCTGTCGACATAACAGTGTTTTAGAACGGAGTATATAGTGAGAAGGTATAACACTATCTTCGTTTTGGCATAACAGTAGCTCTAGGTGGCTGGACTGTCCTTTGTGAGGTCGGGGTTCAAATGCCAATTCAGGTGTAACGAATGCGCTGACCTTATTCTGTGGTGTAATATGTCAATTATGTAGCACCTGTTTAATATATCTATTCATAAGATTTCTAAGGATGATGTTCATTTCATTAGCTGTTGAAATTCTGGCTGATCTCATCCAGAATGGAACGTACAGCGAGGCAGACGTCGAAAAGGTTCGCGGCGACATCCTTCGTGAGATGCAGGTGAGCTAAACGATATTCTCTGGTGCTTCATAAGGGTAGCCAATCATTCGTAAAGATAGCCAACAGGAATTCTCCAGGCTTCACGGAACTGGAGCTTCTTCTGCAAGATTGTTGCATCTACAAGTCAAAGAAGATTCCAATGGAGAACTGGTTGCTATTGATAGCCTGAGACATTTTTCGTCCAGGTTTTGGGTGTCATAGACGAGCGGTTCTTCGTTTGGCTATGTTATTTCTGGTCACATGTATTGACACTATTAATTAATTCTGCCAACACTGAGACAATGATGCCAAGTATCTGAGATGCTGTAAATTTTTGATGGTGGAATTTACATTGTTTTACGTTGCGCATGAACACATTTCGATGTTCCATAATTCTTATGTCACGAATGCTGTTGCTACAAGACAACAAAGCCATGCAGTTGAAGTCTCTTTGAGAAAGTGATCTTATGGTTGGCTGAGGCCAGGAAAGATGTTAAGGATGCATGTTCCTCAGCAATGATAATTAGCAACTGTTGAAAAACATATGTTTATTTTCTAAGTCAGTTAAATCTAAATCTGATGCGTGGTATGCATGGGCAGCGATCCCGGGAGGGGTCGAGGAGGGCAAGCCTTTACAGAGAGGGGGCTTGCTCTACATTTTCTACCCCTCTCATTGGATGACCCCCCACCTGTCAAATGAGATCACCGCCTCTGGTGGTATGGCTTGTCTGCGTATTAACATGGTAAAATTACCATGGCAACTGTTTCAAGGATATGCATCTAGGAAATTTTTTTTATTATGTTTGAATAAACATGTCGTTAAGAGTTAAGAATTTATTTGGCTATGTCTAAGCATTTGCGGTTTTTTTTCTGACCAGGAGGAGGAGACCAATCCTACGACCATCACTCTGGACTACTTGCATGCAACCGCTTTCCAGGGAACCTCTTTGTCTCATGCTGTCATCGGAACCACTGACTCTGTGAAGTAAGTGACTTACGCACATTGTTGAACTGGTCATCTTTTGTGTGTATTAACTAATTAATTGCACTTCCATAAATATTACCATTTTGGTTAATGCAAACAAACTGAACTTAGGACTAGGTGGATGGAGACTGTGTGTTCCTTTGTTGAAGCTAAAAAGCAGGTTAACCAAATGTCAGAAATTGTTCTCTAGGTTATGCAGTAAAGCAGTGTGTGTAGTAAGTTCTTGTTGCTGATCCAAAGTTGAGATATGACTAAATATGATTTGTTTGGTCATAATCTAATTGTTTTCTGCTGTAGGTTCATCAGCAGAAATGACCTGGTTCAGTTTGCCGGCACCCACTTCAAGCCGCCTCGTATGGTGCTTGCCGGCGCCGGAGGTGAGCCAAGTTGTTTTTTTCTGCCTCTTTGTCTTTTCCATCTTTTGTTTATTTTCTTATGTGCAACAGTGATATATGCTGGTTATTCACTCTCAGTGTGAGGAGTATCATGTGGCAAGGGAGAAGACTGGCAACCTGCCCTCATCTGCTGAAACTAACTGAGCTGAAGTCTATAACTCCTCATGACTGCCGCTTGGGGCCAAACGAAGTTTCAAAGCTTCTCTATTCTATATCCTTTAAGGCTTTCTGATGGCCTTTATCAGTATACTTGAAAGGCTTGCTAAATTAAAACTTAGATTGTGTGCTGATTTCTTGATGAGCAAAACAGATTAACGTTTCAGATACATATTGTTTTGTGTCATCGCAAGAGGCCAGCATGATGGGCAAATTTTATGATTTTAAATCAACTGAATTGATTGATCTGGATTCTGAATGAATTTTATCAGAAAGTGAGTTTGTATCTTTGCCTGGTGTTGATTTCTTGACAGCTGTCAATCATCGTCAGTTGGCCGAGTTGGGTGAGAAGCATTTTGGTGGCATGAACCTGAACTATGAACGTGAAATTCCCTCCCTTCCTCCATCAAGGTTCACTGGAAGCGAGGTAATAATACCACACACAAATTATTCTGTTCAACACTAGCACAACCATATCATCTGGTCTGTTTGGAGTCATAACAATTTTGAAATCTATTATTCTAGAGACACCACGGAAGTGCATTTTGACTATATGTATATAGTTTTATAGCAATTGTGCAAATTTAAGGAACTTGGTCCATTATTTTGTGGCTTTGGAGTTTTCAGTAGCATATTAGGCTTTGAAAATGACGTACATTATCAAACGACTCTCAGAACACCCCAAAGTTGCATCTTGATTTTATACTTTGACAGAAATGACAAGAGAGTGTTGCTTCATATGTTTCTGCCTGATTTCACCAGCTACATGTACACCACAGTGTGAGGTTTCTAGTATACATAATGTAATGACTAAGTTTGCAATAATAATAATAACGTCTCATTGCAGTATCCTTAACCTGCTGTGAACCCTGTCTGATAAAACATGATTGGCTTTCGACATTTCTCAATAGATCCGAGCAAGGGACGACGACCTGCCACTGGCTCACGTGGCTATTGCCATCCAGGGCCCCGGATACTCGAACCCGGACAGCATCCCGCTGGCAATTGCATCCACTCTCATTGGATCCTGGGATCCCTCGATTGGCGCCGGTTCCAACCTGTCAAGTAGACTGGCATCTGCCAGCGCTCAGGCGGGTCTCTGCGACAGTTTCCAGTCGTTCAACACTACCTACCACGACACAGGACTCTGGTCAGTCGACAAATGGCTGCTATTTGGAGTCTGTATTACGTCTGTCTTGTAATGTAATATATTGGAGCACTTATATAGCATCACTCGATATCAGAGGCACTCACGACTCAACACATAGCTAAGCAGAGAACAGAAAGTCTTGAGGCGCCTCCGGAAGGTAGCAAAGGGAAAAGAGGGGAGCCCCTCCCAAAGAGGAAGAGGAGGGCTGTTCCGGCTGGTGGTACCCACGTATTCGAAGCTCCATGTTCGTAAGGCTTTTTGATGGTTTGCACTGAGGTCGAGTCTCATTTCCTGGTTTGAGGCAGTCGAGTGGGTTTACTAGGCATCACTGTTTCATGAGTTTGATGTGTGATTATCTTCTAGCATGTTTAGCTTCCTGTGTTGTGTCGATATCTTTATGTGAAATCGTCTGTTGAGTTGAAATTAATGAGTCTTCTGTCTCTTGCTGAATGGGGCATTGTGTGCCTTTTGTAGGGGAATATATTTCGCATCAGATAAAGAGTCGATAGGAGACATGATGTTCAATGTCCAGGGTGAATGGTGAGTCTGCAGAACAATGATATATATTTCCCTCAACCTCTATCGCTATAGTCGACTGCAAGCGAGTGTTGTTTTACATTATTGCAACATGGTTTGCTGGCTACCGATTTTCGCTTGAAAGATTGTACTCTTTCAACCTTCCTTTAATGATTTAGTGAAACGCTTGCTTATGTGCCGACCTAACTTATCAGTTAAAAAATTCATCTGTTTCCACACAGTTTTGTCCTTATACGATATGTTCATTCACTCATAAAAATTTTTCTTTATCACCCTTATTTAATCAAATTTATATTGCAAATAAATATATGAATCGCAAATGCGAATGCGCACTTGAACTGCGCGTAACACTCTGTGTATATGCTTCATTTGTTCAGTTTGTAAGTGGTGCTGGAATTGACTGGGGATGCGATGACTATTGTGTGTAGGATGAGGCTTTGCTCGAGCGTGACCGAGTTTGAGGTTGAACGAGCAAAGAACGTGTACAAGACGAACCTCTTCAAACAGCTGGATGGTACCACTCCGATCTGCGAAGACATCGGCAGGTAAGCAGCGACCACCTCACGATCTCCATCTCACGAGCATTTAACTTATTAAACCGTTCCGATTGCCATTAAGCAGTATGGATTATAAAAACGTTTAAATTACCAAATGGGTAATTCTCTGCTCTAACATGAAATACTTCCTTGTTCAAGAGACTATTTGTAGGTTGTCTCCAAAGTTGTTGGATGGCTCGAAACCATAGAGTACAAACGAAATTGTCTTTTTCCAAGTTCGAGACAGTTGAGGAGTTTTAAATGGTTTAAAGCAGCGAGTCTCAAGGACCACTTACACATTTTGTTCGTGGACCACCACTGAATTGTGCCACTGGCACACTATGGCTATTATTATTATTATTAGTAGTAGTAGTTTTATTATTATAGTATAAAATGTAATATAATTGCAATATTCCAATAAATCTATAACTGTACGAGTGGAACTATGCAACTAACTTCAGTATGATAAATTTGATAACAATCAGTATGAGTATTTTATTATTTACTATTAATTTTGTAAATGTTTCAGCTTTAAATCTACCTATTTTACATCGTTTTAAGGTTTTTAATGCATAAAATTAGGGCTCCTGCTCACGGACCACCAGGCAGATTGCCGCGGACAACCACAGGTTGAAAAGCTCTGGTTTAGTACAGTTCTGTGGACTCCAAGGATATTTGGTTATACAGTGCTGAGATATTTGAAGACGCTTTATAGTGTGTCTGTGTCTGACATGTTCGTGTGTAGACAAGTCCTCTACCTTGGCCGTCGTATTCCTTTGGATGAACTAAATCACCGAATTGACGCTGTGTCTGCCAAGACTGTACGCGATGCGTGCTTCAAGTACGTTTACGACAAGTGCCCAGCGTTGGCTTCAGTTGGTGAGTAGATAACCAGCAGCTTTCTTTACGTCATCATTGTCGTCGGTTCCTGTGGCCAGCAATTTGGCGATGATAGGCGCGAGCGAATGATTGCGTTGTATCGTATATGAGCATTTACATAGCACCTTATCAGTCATTTATTAAAGTTGAGTGGGACGCGGTGGCGTAACAGTATGTTCTGTGCCTTGCAACCGAAGGTTCGTACGTTCGAACTCACCTCAAGTTACTGTGTAGTGACCTGGACAAGTCGCTCAACCCATTATTGTCTGTCAGGAAAGCAATGGGAAACCACTTTACTCACTCATCCCCAGGTGGCGTAAAGCAATGGACCTGCCTTCAGACAGAGAACTTTTCGTCATCATCATAAAAGATGATACTTTTCTTAGGCTTAGTCCAAGTCGAGTTATAGATTCATTTTCATCATCTCGATAGGGGATTTAATTAACTGCACAGCAGCTCTTGGAGTTATTAAGGAGAAGTAGATTGTGAGAATTTTGAACAGAGTGGCTACTGATCAATTATCTCAATCAGGAGACTGGATGGGTTACAGGCTTACTTGCCTACATTTCTGGACAGGTCACTTACTCCCATACATTTCTTAACCAACTTATTTTCTCAGACTAGTGTCACTGCTGTTGTTGTTTTAGGGCCAGTGGAACAGTTGCCCGACTACAACCGAATTCGTGGCTCCATGTTTTGGCTCAGGCTGTAACATCTCACGGTCAATTCGGCTTCCTGAATTCTATGCGAAGGGCAAAGCGTTTCAGTTCTCAGACACTGTTCTAGTTGAATTGTTTTCCCCTTATACGTTGGTCTCCAGCAATGTCAAACACCAAAAACATTTGGCAGTGAATTGTGTTAATATTTATGTAAGAAGTGTACTTTACCAAAATTAACAGTAAATGTTGGTCATTTTGAAGGATTTTCTCGTGATGCAAGAGAAACGGAGTTAAGCATTGTGGCTGAATAGGGGTCTCGTCGAGTTTCAAAATAAACGACGACATACTGGATATTGTGTTGGTTTCTGACCAGGCTTGTTGATTGATTTCAATGGTGATCAGTGTGAGCAATAAAATATTCTGCTATAAGTTTGGGAGACTGTTGATGTTGTTGTGAGTAACTGAGTTGATGAGTGTGTATTGTTGAATAGATCTACAGATGGTCTATAGATACGTGGCTGAATTAGAGATTTCATAAGATGAGCACTGAACGTCACCCTTGGATATGAAGTGTTGAGATAATTATTCCTTGACCTAGAAGGGTGTGTGGCCAGTATTTACCCTCACCATCATTGGGTCTTCCCACCTACCTTTAGTTAACATAGGCTAATCTGGGCACCCTCCTATTGATTCTGTTTTGACTGAGCATCTGAATAAGCTGGTTGCTGCAGCTTGGCTTTCGTTTTGAAATCTCTACTTATTCCTATCCTCGTAAGAATTAGAACTTGTGGGCTTAGGCTGACAGTCAAGTTATTCATTCATTTTGATAATTTATATTGCACCTCTTCAAGGGAAACTACTCAGAGGTGCTCCCAGCCCAGCCACGGCCAAAAAGAAATGACTTTAGCAGCTTACAAAGGTAGGTAGGTCATTATAAGTGGGAAGACGCAGAGCAACCGGGAGCCTATTCCAGGTGAGAACGCTTGACGCAGCATTAGCGACGAGCGGGCTCTGTACAAGTATATAGCGTCTCTTCAAGTTTGCCTTGTACCCAAGAAACTGCAGGTGTTGATAAACTTGTAAGAGTTATTTTATAGACAAAATTTTGCTGCAGTTTTTGTATGTATCCCTCTTGGCCTGATTGGTGAACTTGGCATGTGATCATGATGCCATGAAATAACTAAGCACAAGCGTACTGACGGAAATCCTTAATCATATTTTACGCCTGTAGGTCACAATCAACGAGAACAGTTATACTTAATGTGTTTTGAAGGCATTTTTTGACCTTGCCAACCTGCCATATTATCTGGGTGGATGGATACACAATAATAATCATTATAAACTGAAGCTGACAAATACAGGGCGTGAAGAGAAGTCATAGTCCAGTTGCAATGGCGGCTGATTACAAGTTATCACATGAGGGGTCATCCACAATTAAAGGGCGTCCGCAACGAGGAGGGAGGAAGGGTAGGAGAAATGCAGACAGAGGGAGGGAAGATCGTGGATTGTGCGGACGTCCGCATGTGACCATGCTAGACTATCGCCAAAATAATAAATCACGTCTAATTGTAGTTAAGTCATTATCTTAATTTATTAGTAGCTTTAGGTTATACTTCACATTTGAGAGAATGATATACGAAGCTTACATGCAAATAGACGTTTATTATATTTAATCTTTCTACATGGGCCTAGCTCTTATTCAATAATCTTTCTTTTTCAACAAATGTCTATCAAAATGCGATGCAATAAAATAATTATCAGCGGTTGCAATATAGTGACTGATACACGTGTGATGCGGACGTCCGCAAAGGGCGGAGGGATCAGTGGAATGCGGACAAGGGGAGGGGGTTGAAAAGTAGGGTTTTGCGAACGTTCTTTTATGGACGACCTTCTGAGTCGAATTTAACAATGGTAACCCAGCGGCTCGTATTAACAACGCCACTTGGCGAATGATAGGTCTAGGTAGGGCGACTAGAGTCGACCTTTGGGAGAACAGCGGGAATCGATCCGTACTTCCTGTTAGCTTCTGCTTTTGCGGCAGAGGCTGAGCACCTGAGAACGCTGAGAACATTACCATTGCTCCATCACACAACCCCCTCCCCTCCCCTGATTGGCTTAGCACTGTGCACGCCGTGACCCCAATTTTTCTACCCTGGATGAGATATTGCGTAGGAGACGCTGATCATTGTTGATCGGGCTGACAAATAGTGATGATTCAGAGCACGTGCTGTCTGTCTCCGGCCGTTGGACTCGACATGCAGGGCTAATATATATACATACATATATATATATATTAATTACATTTCTATATAAACGTGTGATAGGCTATATAGAACATGTTTATATATATATTATATATATCATATATATATATATATATATATATATATTAAGCACATATATGTATATACTATATATATTATGCATATATTATATATATATGTATATTTATATAAGTACGGGCTATGTAAATTATCATTATGCACCTACATATAGCGGCGAGGAGATTATCTAACGACAAGAAATGTTATTGATGACTGTTTTAATAATTATATGCTGTTATATATCAATGCATGGACATCAATCATTATAGGAATAATATAATTATAATCTTTAACATTATGCACATCCTGGAGAGCAGAGATACCAATCTTGGCCTGAAAGTGACAATGTTTTAACGGATGACTCACAGTTATGTTCGGTTTTAAGCCAATTGCTGGATCAAGGAAACGCATGCAATGCGTAGTTGGCAGACGTGCTTCATAATATAATCTGACAGCAATTTCATCTATTTTATATGTTTTCGATTGAAGACGTACTGGTCGTTTTATGCATACGATATATGCATATACCTGCTTGCTTAAAGTGTCTTTATTTAACATAGGTAAGATAACAAAATATTGGATATAGGTCGGCATCTAATACAACCTTATTCTGGTTACAGATCTTGCTTAACGCAGTGAATTTTATGGATTTCGATCACACCATTATCCTCTATCGATATTATTATTAGGCCCTATATTGGTGAGTCGCAGAGGTATAGCCTACGTTGCGTTATTATGGAGCCCAATTAAATAGCTATAATTATTCAGTAAAGGCGACTTCGCCTCTGTGCGTGAGAGGACAATTGGATCGTCTTTGTTTGAAAATGCATGTACAGGCACAGACCGCGAGATGTCGACTAATATCAATATACACGTAATTAGCCTATGCAAAGCAAATGTGTGAAGGACTTGCTCAAGGTCCTCCCGGCAAGGTAACTGCCTTGAACGAGGATCGAACCCATATCTCCGCGTTACAGGCCGACCGCTCCCATCAATCGGAAGTGGTCCTTGACTTAAGGCGTTCGTATAACTTATATCTGTAGGACTATACGGTCAGAATTGTCAACGTAGAACACGCTGCCCTGCCTTGCGTTAGAGTTTCTCTTGGCTGAAGACCTGAAGTAGGCCATGGCCAATTCATATGTGAAGGAAATTGACGGCTTCGGCATATAATTATTTTGAAGGATGAGGGGTGTCCAAAAAATAGCCTATATCTCAGACAGCTAGACCGACAGACAGCGAGACAGACCACCCGATAGAAAGACAGACAGTGTAGTCTTCATTGTGTACGCTATGCGTGATGTAGGCTATTAAGACGAGACGGCTTCGCCTCTAAAAGAAAGTCTAAATGCGCAAAGGATAATTATTATTGTCCAAAATTCGCTAGGCCACATTAACCTTTGTGAAGTGTTAATAAACCATAATGTCCGATTTACTTCCAAAGGTTCGTTGAGCCTTGTCGCGTACAAAAACATTCATCGATCAGGCCAAACGTGAAGGACTGCGAGATGTCGAACTCGTCCCATTTTCCCCGTAAATGGACATGAGTCACCTTTATAGATATGCGCAGCATAAATTTTGCTGTGCTGGATGTAAACATCGGGCTTCAGCGGGCAGATTGCTGCTTCTAGGCTGCTTCAGTCAGACGAAGATCGTGATCAAGAACATTGTATGCGTGGTCGGTAGCCTGCACGATTAAAGTCTAAATTAAGTAATAAGCTGTGCTCTAAGTCTACGTTTGAGTGATTTATAATAGTTCGACTGTGCATGAATTTGGCCGTGTCACTTTTGGATGATGACAAGGCGACGTCTCGAGTTTCTACCGGCTGATGTATATATATTTACGCAACCCACCGTTTGTTTATTTTAAAGAAAATAGATTATACATTGGAATTTATCTTTTATCGTAAGATGATTAGAATCCAATAAGTTAAGGAGTTACAATGTATTTAGTGGTGTTGATTGACCGTGCAGACGGTGCTAAGAATTCTATATCATGTGCGTCAAGTTATCATACGTATTCGGATTCATATTCAAGCATCGTGTTCGAATTGCGATTGATCTCCCCACTAACGCACATGCTTCACATACAAACGTCATGACATACTCCTCCCCAATGGACCTGGCTGCACTTCACACAGCGTATTAGCCTGTTCAAGTACTACTCATAATACTAAACGCTGAAACGCTACAATGACTGGTGCCTCTGTGGTTGCGCTTCAAAGTTACCATATAATTACATTGGTTTTCACAGCATGGCACAGTTGTTCCAGTAGTGCATCATTTCTATGAGGTAATATAATGATCAAGTGTCCTGATACACTCATACATACATATATAGATAGATGTATAAATAGATTCATACACTCATGCATACATATGTAGATAGATGTATAAATGGATTCATACATGCATACATACATACATACATGCATGTATGCATATATATACTAGTTACTTGCATACCTAGTTAATGAACCTAACCTTCATCCGATTGGACTGATGTTTTAAAACCTGTGACGTAACTTGGTTGTGATATTGATATGTGTGAAAGTAAATCAGAATGTATTGGGAGTAAGTACGTAGTTTGATCAAATGAGAGGTCATTTTGATTACAATAAATGGCATAGTCAATGCTCGATTGTGTTGTTCTGTTCGGTATTTATATGGTATTTCATTGTATTTCATTGAGCAAATGTCCTTGCATGTTGAATTTCATGGATGGGGTGAAGTAGCATTAGTTGTTCTTGGAATTTATGCTGACCTTGATTATGAAGTGGCATACCACACAGACTACCTACTTGATATGCTAAAGTTGCACTTGACATAGAAGTTGTAGTTAGATACCACTAGACCTGGGTTCAAGTGAGCACTTGAGTTGGTTACAAGTGGCCTTTTAAGTAAGTGACCTCCATCTATTTATCTGTGATTCAAAACGAGATGCATAATCATTTGACTTTAGCAGTATGTTTCATGTGGAAGGTTCATTGGCGTAATTATTAGGGCAGTAGTGTTTTAAGTACACATTGAATTGTAATTTAAGAAATAATTGTTAAGGAGTAGTCTATGAACTACAAAGAAAATCAAGTTGTTTGAGTTCCATCCCAGAAGAAATATGTAGGTTGAGAAACTATTAGAAAAGATCACAGGACATGACTGACTAGAGTAATTGAAAGATCATGGGCATGACTGCCTAGAGTAATTGAAAGAGGTTGAGAAACTATTAGAAAAGATCACAGGGCATGACTGCCTAGAGTAATTGAAAGTGGTTGAGAAACTATTAGAAAAGATCACAGGGCATGACTGCCTAGAGTAATTGAAAGAGGTTGAGCAACTATTAGAAAAGATCACAGGGCATGACTGACTAGAGTAATTGAAAGAGGAGAGCTACTGGTGGTTCAGCCTGACTTTAGCTGAACAGGGACTTGTTTGATTGTTCTATCTGATTAAGATTGAGGTTTGAGTGATGGTCACAATAGGGACATTGGAAAGTCAGTCATGCACAGTTGCTCTGCTGTATAACTGCAACAGCGCCTGAGATACACTTCTGACCTTTGAAAGGAGGGTAATTTTAAGAATCCAGAACTTTATGTTGTATTATTGTATTGCAAGCATATATGCTGGACTGCGCAGGTTTTGGGCTTTGTGGGACAATTTCTTTTGACAGTGGAGAAAAATAGTTATTATCGATTAATTAAGATTTCACTGGTATTTCTTTAAGATTTTGGTAACCTTTTGTTGCCATTTCTTTTAATTCTTGTAAACATTTCATTTAGAGGTTTGCATAAAGAACTTTTCTGCAAGATGTGCTTGACAATATGAAATGGTAGACAGTGTTGCTTGCACGTGATTCTGGCGCACATCTGACGGAGAGAACTCTGATGTTAAGCGACGTGAATCCCTCTTTCTTCATCTTGATCTTGGATTCCGGGCTGCGATGATGAAATCACCGGAAGACGTGAAAGAAGATCTTATCCGCTATCTGCAGCGGGCGGTCCGTGATCTGCAGAAGGAGTATGTCCGAAACAGAGACGTCATTTCAAGGTTGGTTCAGTCAGTCTCTGAAATGCTTCTCAGCATGCACATTTTCTAGTTAAGAATTTTTAGCCCCAAAAAACCCATTTGAATATACAGCTCTAGTTAAGTTTTTATTGCGGTAAATCAATCCAGTCGCTAGAGGTCGCTATGTCAGGGCGAAAAAGTAAATATGGTGAGTCCTTTTCCTCGCCATTTCGTCACAAGAATCTGCTGAATAACTGGTTGTATAAGAGTTAGTGTCAGGTGATCGTTTGGACTTAGGGATAGGGTTGGCAGTAGGTTATGGCTAGATTAGGGTAAGGCCAGCACTAGGAGACATCAGAAACCATTGTTATTAAGCTTCTACATTCAGCTATTCTTCTCTGATCTAAAAGCACTTTCTGCAGTGTTGCTACTGAAATGTCTCTGTGATCTGAAAACCAGACCCACCTCTGCTCTAATTCTCTTCGTCTCCTTTGCTAATTCTCTTAGTCTCCTCTGCTAATTCTCTTCATCTCATCTGCTAATTCTCTTCGTCTCCTCTGCTAAGTCTCTTAGTCTCCTTTGCTAATTCTCTTCATCTCATCTGCTAATTCTCTTCGTCTCCTCTGTTAACTCTCTTCATCTCCTCTGCTCTTCTGGCCCCATCTTGATCTGTTTTAAGTCATGTCGTGTGTTCTGTTGTAGCTCGGAGCTGACGAATTCGTTGTGCTATGCGCTGGAGGCGGTCTTCCTTCATGGTCTCATCAGCGCAACAGCGCCTGATAAGGTTTCTTCCTACGTTAGTACAGTTTTGTCTGCTTATCCTTTCGATGGAAACTCCCTTATGCTACATTAAGACCTTCCAATGAACTCAGTAGCAGATGATTCAATGCGTGATACCTGAAACCCATTCCTAACCCCAGTTCTAGCTCTGATTTAGCCATAATTCTACTAACCAAACCCAAATTTAGCTCCAACTCTAACTGCCTCAGAGCTTTCTTAAGGGACGGCTCAACTCTCTTTTCGTGGAACTCAGTATCATGTTTGCCTTGCGTGTAACATTTGACCTGTGATTTTATGGTGCTGTTTGTTCTTGTAGAACTTCTGGGCAATTTTGAGTGTACACACGCATAAATGCACGCTTGCCGACGTTGACGCTCTGAGTCAGATTAAGACGGACATTGGCCGGTGCAGGGTTTGTATTTGCCAAAGGTTTTCATATTTATGTAGCTCCTGTAGAACCTTCTTTGACAGATGTTTTAGTTTGTAACATTTAACAGTTGCAGCATTTGAGATGTTAGCTACCAGTTATTATTGTTATTATTATTATTATTATTATATGTAGCTAGTTTCATCAGTCTTAGTGGGCTGGTATTTTGTATATTGATCTGTCACTTGGTTTTGGAGTGCCATCAGTCAGTGCTTTCTGTTTCTGCCCATATTCTTGGAACTTTTCTTTTTTCAAGGGGGTTTTCGCACTGCGTTCCTCCTCTTAATGGGTTGTACTGGGTGCGGTGCTGTAGAAGTCTGTAAATACAATAAAATATAATTTTATTCTTCTAGGTATGGATTCGAATAGCTCTGAATGGTTGTGAACTGGAGAGTTACATTCGACTGATTTTCGCAGATGCAGATACGCTGAGGTGAGACTTCCAGTGACTTTCGATCAGTTATCGTATGAAAGCAGATCTCTAATCTATCCTTTCATCTTTGAGTGAGTGAGTAAGTAAGTGAATCTACGAGGCATCTGACTAAGTTCTGCCGAGGGCTGCAAAGTCTGAATTTACCCTCTTGGGTCTTAGCCATCCTGTCAAACTGCATGCGTCTTTCCAGCGCGAGTGATTGTGCGCTGGCTCCCTGCTGAGATCTTGCCTCTTTGATAAAGCATTGACGATCGATATTGCCTCAGGATATTTTAGAGAGCTCTGTGTGCTTATATTGAGCCAGTCCAGTGGATGGACGTATCGAACCAAAATATATAACTATGCTGCAAAAACAAAAACTGTTGGGACACCTTTTCAGCTGTTGGACATGGTCGCTCATATTTAGGACACGATTACCGCATGGTTTTTGCTCTTATCATATGGTGCACTGAGTGCAGGTTTGGGCTGCACTGAGACGGTTACTGTGGAGGTTCCTTGAGCAAGTCCTACACTCACAAATGCTCATTATTGTTTGATCCTTATACAGTGGTGCTTCATAAATTCATAATAATGATAAAATAAATGAATGAAATGACAATGTTTAAATTGTCTTTCAATGCCTCTGAATAGTTATTCTGTGAGTGGTGCTATATAAATCTACGAGTACAATAAAGTGCAGTGAATTTAACATTTAACAGTTACCAGCACATGAAAACCCTGACTGTATTGTACGTTTGAATCATTGCCTTGTGTAACCGAGTTGTTCTGAACATTCGCAGACAGTATTACGAGCCTTGGTCGTTCATCCTAGATTCCGAACGCATGGATTTGTTATTAACTAGCATTCAAGGTCTGTTGGAATCATTTGATCCATTTCCACGATAATATTTAAGGAATTCTGATGCTGTTGATGATTATGATGGTGTTGATGCTGATGACGATGAATGATGATGACGACGACGATGATGATACTCTGCAGAGGTCATCACTATTGACTTCTCCTGTTCTTGTTATTAATGCTGTCATTATAATTCTATGATGGCTGATATCAGCGCAATAGTGTTCTTGTTTTTGCTCTAATTGTGATATCACTCTTTTTGAGAATGTTCCTTCGAAAATGAACATATTAATTGGGTTAAAGATAAACCTAATATTTTCTCTCGTTTTAAGTGCAGCGCCATCTTTTCCGTGCAATGTTTTGGTGATTTCATCCTAGGATTAGAGTGTGTCCGCTTTCGTCTGGGCCACAATTCAACTGTTCTGAACAGTTGGAGCAATGTTTCCTTGGCCCTTGCTGGCCAGACAACATCCAATCTTCCTCCTAATCTGTCTCCACTTGACCTCAGTGGTAAGAAAGTTCGAACTGATTTAAGCTGACCTAGTTTAAATCGTGTGTCTAATTTAAATCGTGTACATAATTTTCAATTGTGTACATAATTTTCAATTGTGTACATAATTTTCAATTGTGTACATAATTTTCACTTGTGTACATAATTTTCAATTGTGTACATAATTTTCAATTGTGTACATAATTTTCACTTGTGTACATAATTTTCAATTGTGTACATAATTTTCAATTGTGTGCATAATTTTCAATTGTGTACATAATTTTCAATTGTGTACATAATTTTCACTTGTGTACATAATTTTCAATTGTGTACATAGCTTCACAGATGTTTCGGTGATGGAGTTTATTAGGCAGAATAATTTAGTCTTTTCCTCTTGGCCATTTCATAGTTTCCATATTTTGCTGACCTCTTTTTGGTAAGCAACCCCAACCAGCAAGCCACCACCAAACAGAACATGCCTTGGCTACTGCACAAGAAGAGCGGTCGCTTAAGCTAACATTGAGGCATCCGTAGGTATGAAGTGCCAACGATTACGTTTTCTCTACCGTAGCGTATGAGAACACAGCCTCTCCAAGACCCTTTTATATTCCCAGCTTAGTCTGTAATATGCTCCAATATCAGGGTAGAGAACAATGCTGATAGAAGCTCTCACAAAGTTCTATACAGGAATTGCTTCATGACTAGAGTTTGATCTACAATTCGGGCGATGATGATTCGGTTTACTTTCTGTCATAGGCATCAACTCCTTCGACGATTATGAGCTTTCGCCGGACGATCGAGAAGAAGTCCGGCTCATGTTTCGAATCGAGGGTGGTCCGAATTTGTCGAAGTTTGGAGCAGATAAGAGGGTCAAAATGGGACGAAGCAGCAGGGTCCAATCAGACGTCAATCTTCCCAGTCACCCAGAGGGCATCGAAGGGACTGGTCTGTTCGAGGGGAATGGAGGACTGCCAACGAAGCGTGCGATAAGCCTCGATATCCAACCGTCATCTGTGGAATGTGTTGTTGCGAATGGTTGGACTATATCGGACGAGTCTTTAGGGTCGGAACGTACAAACAGTCGCATGACAGACGAAATGCGAGATCTTCGGTTCAACCGTATCGTCTTGGAGAATCTGGAAAAGTATCCGCTCGACTATGACCGACTCCGGCTTCAGAAGGAAACGGAAACGTCGAAGGTGCGAGTAAGAGAACGGCCAGAAGGCTCTAACGAGAGATGGTTGAAAAAAGATGGCGGGTCTCTGCATTCCCGTGGATCGGAGTTCCCCTCGTGTCATCCCTCATGTTCAGAGACCGACGGTTCCTCCATGGAACCGGATGCGTTCTGGAGTATGCTACACGACGACCGGTGGAACGATACGGATGCCAGGCTCTACGGTGGTTCGTTATCAGACGGCGGCACACCTGTGCAAGGTAACTCGCTTCCGCGGGACACCTGGATTAGCCCACCTGTCGATCCAGAGGTGTCAACTGGGTCTACTATGTTACCTGCTAAGAGTAATGATCACATAACCTGTGAGCTTGAAGGTTAGTTCGGGTTAAGTGGTTCGTTCATTTGTTTGTTATTTGCTCGTTCACCCTTTCTATCCCTGTGTGTCCTTTGTGCACTTTCTCCTATGTCGTAATTTGTTGCATTTCGTTTTTCTGTACAGCCGTTTTACATCGTCAGTAACTTGCAATTTTCAGTTTTTTTTTATGACTTGAAATGCTACTTTATTATCTTAATATTTACTATAATAATGACAACGGCAACTTTACAAATGATAGTATTATGGCAATATTGCTTTCCATTATATTCTTTGTCGTTGACCGTTTATAAAAAATTTTCATCCTTAAGGAGCTAATCTTCCTAAAATTTTGTAGAAATTTTTGTACAGGAGACCATCAAATTTAAACATGCTAATTGACGGTATGTGATAGTGAGTTTCCTTCAAATGCGTTCATTTTCTAGCATCGTATGGTAAGATCCTGGCTGATTACAAGATGTCGATGCCAACGCAGTTGAAGATGGTGTCTGCTGACAATGTCCGAGGGTTCTTCACTGGCTGTATAGATGGCAGCAGTTGTACCAATGGTGTGGAATCAACCAAGAAGGTGAGATGGCCAACAATGATTATTATTGGTGAGTCATGTTGTCTAGCAAAATATATCCAATATGAATTAAATGAAATAATTGCCTTGCCTAGCTGTTGCAAATTTGCTAATGATTTAGTGAAAAGATGGTGTTATTGTAAAAATTATTCCTTTAGCTAATAGCTTTTCATTGTGTGTTTGAACTTTACGTAGGATGATAATTGTCATTCCTAGAATTGTGTCGATCTATCAAAAACAGAATAGTTGTCTCATTTCATCATTTTACTAATTATTCACCTTAATAAATGTAATTACATTGGTTCTACTAGTTTCTTATTCAGCTAAATTGCTTTATTACTATTATGAATGAGTTCACTCTTTAAGCAACAAAATAATTGTGCTAATAATTTGTAATAGCTCGGCTATTATGATTCGCTAATTATTCCTTGAAACATAGTAATTGTTGATGTGTTGGGTTGTGTTATTAGTCATTTACAAATCAGACTGGTGTCGAGATCGAAGGCGATTGGGTTGTTGTCGAGGACGATTGCCCCTTCACTGCTGAACCTTATCACGTCGATTCTGTACGTAGATTTCAAAACAAGCATTCTGTTAGTTGATCGGATCGCGTGAAATTCCGATCTTTAAATTCCGTTCAATGTCATGCTTTCCGAAGATGTCATCATTATTTTTTTTTAAATTATTATTAGTCAGATGCTTTTAATAGCCTTTTATCACAGTAATTTGCAAATTTTAAATGCTAAAACAATCTGGCATGCAAAGGGTTGATTGTCTTAGCAATTGTTCTGTCCATGGCCAGATTCTTTTGCGAATTCTAGCCTATTTCATACTTTTTCAGTGAAAATGTATTTCTTAAAATGCTGAAGATAAAGATAAAGTGTAAATATAAAATTGCTATAGACAAGTATTTCTTGGTAAGGTCTTGCTCTATTCAGGTACGGTGGTCTAAAAGGTGCTATATGAAGAATCTAGTAAAAAATCATCATAGTGCAGAAGAAAAGGATGCAAATATGTTAGGTATCCAGAGGCCCCTTATGTAGAATTTATAAACTGGCGACGAGTACGAATATTAATAATATTCACAAATCAGATAAGTAAAAATAGATAGAAGTTAATCTTAACTAGTTCCTTAACTTAGGGCTCTTTGCATCCACTGAATAGACACAAACACAAACATTCAATGCTTATATTGTTCAATAGACAATGATCACAACAATTGTTCTTTAGAGCTCCAGCCACCTGTTGCCATTCGTGACATGTCGATTAACAGAGAAAACCGTCGACGAACAGGGATACAGATGCAGAGGGTGCTCGAATGAAACGTTGCCTGGTAAAATTTGCTCATCTTATGATCTGTTGCTTGGGGTTTAAGTCTGATCTTGAGCATAATTAATTGTTATGTAATGTAGGCCTAATATTAATATAGCTCCATTTCAAGATATCATCTCAAAGGTGCTTTCTGTATCCCTGACGAACTAGCTCTGTCCGTCTGATGAACGCAATTATTCGAGGAAATTGTGTCGATACAAGTTGTTAAGCCAAAAATGCTTCTAGATCGTGGTTTCATCGTCCTTGGTCGGGACTACCTCTGGTGCGTCTCTCCTGAAGTGGCGCTATATAAATTTTTTATTTGCAGCTGCCATTACCACTACCATTACCAAATGAATGATGATGCAATTATGTAATTTACCTGCAGCTTTTAAAAGGATTCAGTTGTTTATTCGATTTGGAAGCAAACTTATCTTTGGATATTAGCTATAGCTGGCTTTAAACAGTTCAAGAACCTTTTGAACTCGCATAAAGTAACATAAGACTTGTAAGCTCCAGTCTTGATCCATAGGATGGCTCATTAGAATGAATTGGTTAGAATGAATCTTAATGAGGCTCACAGAGTGTGCTATAAATAGCTGCATGCTCTATATGTATACACACCATTAGGGAAATTACAAAATAAACGAGTATCATTAAGAGGTATGTTTGTGCATGTAAGTACGACTGTACACGTGTGACAGCATTTGTATGGCCCCAGAGTTTCCAGTCCTAGAAAGTCTTATGTTTTGTTTGCATTGAAGGTAGAACACGGCGGTGCAATTTTGACGGCTACTGTTACTGTTCGCACTGTCTTCAGAACGAGACGTTCTACATTCCGTCTCAAATCCTCTATGCCTGGCACTTCAAGAAATGTCACGGTATGTGAACAACGTAGTGCGTATTTTCGCGTCCTCTGCATTGTCTGAGATTGATATCCAAAGGCTTATTCAATACTTAGAATTATAGGACGGTTTTTGCTAATTATTAGTGATATGTGTTCTTAAGTGCACCTTCTCGCATGAATCAATCGATTGAATTAAACCGTATACATTGTCATTAGATAAGTCTGATGGATTGTGATTGGTTATCTTTGGATGTTATTCTGATGAATTTATTGGTTAGAATTAATCTTAACCGACTGAGTTGATTTTAATGAAAAGCGGTTCAGATTAGACTTGTTTGGATGAGTGATTTAGTTGTTTTGCTGTCTTTGTTTGTGCATTTTTGTCGTTTTGCCGTTTTTAGTTTCGACAGAAAACCATAAATTTCTGAAGAAGGTCTACGATTGGCCTCTTTTGAACATTGAGGAGCTCAACCCGAAACTTTATGAAATATCGGATGAATTGAATCTCGTTCGAGTGAGTCTTGGCTCACAGAAACTATAGTCAACCTAATGATTCTCAACCATGGCACAACATCATAATTATTTACGTATAATATCATAATCCTATAATATCGTAATCCTTTGGTAGTCCAAGCACATCAGAGTAATTAATGACTAATTAACAATTACTAATGCATTGCCATCTGATTCCAACGTACTCAAGTGTTTTCTGTGATGTCTAGAAATTCACTGACATATCCTGTCATGAAGAAATACCTCAAAACTTGCCATTCATTTCTTACTTGCTTTTCACCATTTGGATGACAAACTGCACTCTCACATGGCCACGGTTAAAATTTACATATGCATGACTGCAATTTTTTAATTTTCTTTATAATAATGATAAATAACTTTTATTCTGCTCTAATTTTTTAGGAAACACATTATCATATCTACCTTGGATTAAAATAAAATATCTTGCTGATGTTTCTTTTTGCAGGATTTGCGTCGACAGTCGTACTACCTAGCTGGGTACATGTTTCACTGTTCGTCTCCGTATTCTGTGCAATACTGGAGAGCGATGAATGCTCGTCTTTATTACTTTTCACACATTGACAACTATTCAATCAAGGTGAGCTATGCAGCGAGGGAATCTGTTCTAACTTGTCCGATGCATACATTTACTTTCTCCTGTAGTTGATTAAGTAAGCAAGTAATTAAATTCTTTATTTAACCAACTGTACATCAGCACTGTGGTGAACAATATACTTAAAAGCACCTGTGGAATAACAGGGTCATTAGGTCATGGGCCTAGGAAGCAGGAGGACGTCTTTATTGGAGGAAGGAATTGGAGCAAATTGTGACCCGGATTAAACGGAAACGCTTAAGATAGCAATACATTTAGAAGTACAGCATTCTCATTAAAAAGGATTTTCGTGCTAGATTGCAGGTAATTTTGCAAACTGTGTAGAAGTGTTATTGAAAGGAAGTGCATGTCTGAGTGGTGTAAGTGAACATTTCCTTACTGGGACACTTCAACACTGTATACAGAGTGGAAGCCTATATGAAAACTGTAACCATTCCATGTGAATGAGGCCTTCCAGTTGCTGGACCCTCACTTTGGAATTCTTGCCTCTGCTTATCTTCCTTCTGCTGAGTTTCCGATAATTAGATTCGGGTCTCAGCCCAAGACTCAATTTGCCAGAGAGAGGTTGAAGATATGAGGAGGCAAAGCAGCTGCTATGGTGAAGTGTTGTTAGGTTGTGATGTTTGAAAGGCAACGAGAAATATTGAGTTTTGAGTAAGTCCAAGGACCCAAGTCAGTATCAAAAGAGCACTTCCAGTTAACAGATTTCTTCTGCAATTTAAATAACCCATAAGTTGACATCCAGAATTCTGTATGACATGTCAGGGCTCAAGGTTACTAGGCTGTGTTTCCTTGCTTAGGACCTCGTTAACGTACATTCCGGGTCGTTTCGTAAGGCCCTCCAGAAGATTAATTATTCAGCGGTGAAGCACGTAAATGAATGCAAGGGCTGCTCCGTCCGGGGCTACTACTGTGAGATCTGCAAGGAACCAAAAGTCATCTATCCATTCGAAATAGACAAGACGGTTGTTGTAAGTCACACAGTCAGCATTTTCCCTTCTGAAGTGTTAACTGATTGATTTTTCTGGATGTCTGACTAAACAGTTTATTAAACGAACAATTGGCTTATCAATAAATATTGTCGACAGTTTAAAAAATATTTGGTTACTAAATTTAGTAGTGAGACAACTGGTAGAAATTTACAGTACTACTTCGTTTTGCATGTAATTGTAATTCACGAATTTATATAGTGCCACTTTCATGGGAAACTTCTGAGGTCCTGCTGACCTGACAAAACAAACCACAAAACCAAATTGCATAACAAAGGGGACAGGCGTTAAAACACTAATGTACCATTCAGAAAAAATCATTTAGCTTCTGTGATATTTTTGGGTGATGATTCAACTTCATATCCAGGCATTGGAGACTGGCGTTTATGGGCGAAACCTGTCATTTGAGTTGTACAATTTATGGTTTTCTGGGAACACTTTGGCGTAATGTAATTATTGTGAAGTGCACTAACAGATGAGACACTGTAGAGTGATTGATTTGTAGTGTTGAGCCAATGAGTCTGAATAACACTGTTTTAAAATATTTAAGACTGATGGATGGTACCTTTTACTTGTTTTGTGATTTAATGTGATTTAATGTGATTTCTTAAAGAAAGCGAGTTACAGATGTTAATTTTTTCATGACGG
Organism: Bimastos eiseni; assembly: GCA_959347315.1. NCBI lineage: Eukaryota > Metazoa > Annelida > Clitellata > Crassiclitellata > Lumbricidae > Bimastos > Bimastos eiseni. Next base: position 25,306,622 of record OY365817.1, read on the forward strand.
AAAATCCAATCAATTGAAGACACATCATGAGCATCGTAATTTTGTGCTATAGGTGGAGGATCGTGTCTGTGAGTCCGTGACACACAGCGTATTAGCAAATAAAAAAGTTCAATATTACCAATACTATCAGACAAGGCGAATCATAAGATTTATATAGATTCATTATTATAATACAAGGATGTTTTCATCAGGACTCATTTTGAAGTGAACTGTTGATTTATATATTATGTGACAAGAAAACTGGTTGGTTCAGTGTGACAGGTGTCGCAACACGTATCACAAACACTGTAAGCTGTCGCAGGAATTGTCCTGTCCCAAGTGTAACCGAATTCAGATGCGCCAGGACGCGTCGCCAGTTGACCCAATGGACCTCGTGATGTTTACTCATCCAGCCGATGTGGCCGACCTTCAACTGTAGGGGTCACTCGTGTCCTCCGCTCTTCTTCAACTCGGAATTCAATAAACTGTGACACGCGTGATGATTTAAGATGTTTTCGTGTTCTCGTCTTTTTGCGATGATTTTTCAGACTGTATACTTGTGGACAGTATTTCAGGAGTTGTTCTGAACAGGGGCCTCCAAATATGGGCCCGGAGGCAAAATGCCACCAATTTCAGGTAGGGGGGAACATATTTTGTGTGTTAGGGGGGAATATCTTGCCTTCCTGGCACTTGGGGGTTTGCCTCCAGCACTAGGGGGGATTGATGCCCCTGGTTCTGAAGCACTGCAGTGCGGTTAACAAGATGAACTTGATAGGTGTTGCATGGGCAAGCAGGATATGTATGTCAAGCTTCTTAGTCATTTGAAAGAGTATGTGCATTGAATGATTTCTATACAATTCGCAGTGAACAAGTAACAGTACTTGATAGAGAGAACTTTTTAACCCTTTTGGTACAACGGAATAGAATTCTGTGATTTCAAAATCTCGGGCGTGCACCGAATCATATTTGTATGTTCATTCCTTTATCGTTGTGCAGTTCTCGTGGCCATTTGGCAAGGTTCTCAGTCGAGACTAGTGGCCTTCAGTTGAAGTGCTACTTAATGCCCTGATTGAACTATCAAAGCCTTTACGCACCAATCTTCATGGTAATGGATTGCCTTTACAACAGTTTATGGCTTAAACTGGTGTTTTCATTTTGTTGAGCAGAAATGCTAGAGAATTTCTGAGTATGAACGCCACGTATTGACAGAGACTATGTTATTTATTAGTACTTGTGACTGCAGCTATACCGATACGCATATGTATAAGCGGGCTGATTATAATTATCAGAACAATCAGCTATAATTGGTATCAGTAACAATAATCTGTGCCAATGTTAAAATATTTCTCAGTTTGCCAGATGGTTCAACAATACCGTGTTCTGGCTAGTCCACATGGTAATTTACAACCAGTGAAACCACCCAGCAGTGCAAAAACTCACCATTTTTATCATGGCGAGTGCAGGAAGTAACACACGTGCTTGCATTGCAATGGTCAAAATATGTAGGTCTATGTTTCAGAAACAAACATTTTGTAAAAAAAACAAATTCTTAAAATGATCAGTATCGCTAATAAGTAATCGGCTATACGTTGTATTGGCATGATTGGCGAAAAGTAATATCAATATCTGAAATATGTGCCAAAGATTGTGCAAAATTACGAGTACTATTTCCATACAAAACTGTTATGTTTGTGATTTTATGTTGTAAATTTTTAAAATTAAAATTCCAGAAATGCAACGTCAATCTTTGACGACATATTTTTTACGGTTTTTTGCATTCAATTTTTACATGATAGCAGTTGAACTGTTATGAGACGAGTTTTCTTCATGTTGTAAGGTTATTAAATTTTGGAGTCCTTTGATTCATGTTTAGTTATTTATTTTTTGACATTGTCTTTAGAAATCATAGAAGGAATTGTTATTTTGGTAAAGCAGATTGAATACAGTGGTGCTTGAAGACAATGCTGCCCTGCCCACTTATGCATATTCCTAAGAGGGCTCTTGTTCATGGAAACGCTGGTAGGAACGACGTACACGGTGTATTGTACTGTCCAGAAATCGTTTAATCCTAGAATTGATGACATGCGTTTTAATTGTGTCTTATTTATATGACCTGGATATGCATGTAATCTTTGGTATTTTTTCTACAGATCTAAATGGTTGTATTGTCATTTGCATTTTTCTGTTCCCAGTATTCAATTTTTTCAATATGAGCATTCTTATAGTACTTCACTTTGGTAACTACTACTATTGTATAGTACCTGTCTATTAGTGTCTAAGGTACCTACTCCTAACAATACCTCTCTTAAGGTACGTATTTAAAATAGTACCTCTCCAAGGTTCCTACTCCATATATACCTCTTGAAGATACCCACTCTGAGGCACACTCATTCTGTCAATGGTAATGGAGAACAATTGTTTTAACACTTATTGACTAGAGTACTAACTTTGACATTGTTATGTGTTTTAAAAGATGCATATGGCGTCCCTAGTTAAAAGAACACACATATACAAGAACATTTTTCATTGTCTCAAAGAAAAACTGAGTAAATTGGCTTTGTCTCCACCGAGTTTGTTCGATGCTAGAATCCCGTGATAAATATCGTCGTTTAAGTCCAATTTCTCGTACGCCAGATTGTTCAGCTCAGCTTCGTGGAACAAAAGCTTCGTTGTGTAGTTACTTCGATCGATGTAGCTCAGGATAAATTTGGCACATGGCTGGATCACACACGTAAACAACAAAAGAAATGGCTAGATAAAAAAGCTAAACAATGAGCAAGAGTGTTATTGATGAAGATGCCACTGCAAAGCTGATGGTGCTGTTAAGGTTCTATATTGACATGGTGTGTAATGGTATCATCAGGTGGTATCATCAGGTGGTATCATCAGGATGCTAACGGTACCATTAAAGTGATGAAAGGTAGCCTCGAGGTGCTGAATATGAGCTTACGATGTGACATAGGTAATGCTGCAGGTGCAACTACTAAAAGTAAGGCGTTATGTGTCGAGACTTGATCAAGCTAATGCAGAACAGTACTATTATTTTTTCTAATAAATGAGGGTACACCTTCTCACACACAAATTGAAAAGGAAATCTCTAATAGGGGATTAACAATTGATCCTTAAACACTTACTCTGTGATTGAGCAACGTCCACACTGTCTGAAAGAGAAGTGGAACAGCCGCTGGCCAGAAAATGACGTCTGCTCCGATGATGAGGTCATAGTTGCCATGGCGACTAATGAAGTCCTCCGTTTCCTCCGTGCCCCAACTCAGATGCTCGCACCTCGGCTTTGCTGCTCAGAAATTAGAGATCAAGTCGTAAGTATTCGGCGGACAACTTCATCATGAATATTAAAGTCGTTGACTTAAAATACAGACGCTAATTCTCTAAATTAGGTGAACATCATAGAATTTTAACAACTTTGCTTTAAATTCTAAAACATGTATTGCAATAGCCTAAATTTACAAAATGCAATAAAATTGTGAGAAAAAACCACCAATCCATATAATATGTATGCCAATTGAGTGCTCTGTCCCTCATTCGAATCTAGCTGACAAGCACTGAATTAAAATGTCACGGTCGACTGTGTCATATGCAGCCGACTTATCAGGTAGTCACAGAAGGGTCCGTTGGCCTCAATCCATGACACCAAACATCTCCAGGAACACTTCAAGAAGCGCAGTTTTGGTGGAGTGTAGGCAGACCGATAGCTGGCAAAACGCTAAAGTACTTTTAAACGAACATCTCTGTAACATACTGTTACATTTTATGAAACAGCTGCATGAAATGCAACTGTTTCATTACATTTCACATAGCGGTTACATTTCATGTAAGTTACATCATGTAACGGTTCATGTAACGGTAACATTTCATGTAATGGTTACATTTCATCTAATGGTTACATTTCATGTAATGGTTACATTTCATGTGACAGCTACATGAAATGTAACAGTTCCCAGATAATAAATATCAACATCCAAAGAAGCAAATGTCTGAGCTTAGGTCAACTAACGTGCAGAACCGGCAAAATTGACGTCAATGTTCTTCCTGAGAAGGTCAAGGACAAGGTCATTGTTGTCAGTCAGTACGATCCGAGACGCGTCGTCTGACAGCTTCCCAGCCACAAGACCTGCCAGACCCGACCCAGCACCCAATTCTAGTATGGATGAATGCCGACAGATATCACCATGTGTTGCCAAGTAACACGCCAGGATCTAAAGCCACAAGAACAGTCCTATGAGGTTATGAAGAAATATATATATAAATACTATAGAAGTTGATATTTAACAACAATAAACAATAGTCTTCATTTAAAAACATTTGTTGCTATATGATAATAATAATTCATTAATAAAAAAAATTACATAGCACCTCCTGAAGGTAATTACGCAAAAGCTTTCCCAACTCCAGCCTGGACAAAACAAGTTTTCAAATGACCATAACAAGTACCTCTACAAAATTTAGGGAACAGGTTTAACTCCAGAAGAAGACCATTCCAAACCCTAGGGCCTACCACAGAGAATGCACGGTTTCGCATAGCCGCTGCATGGGTAAATGGAACCACAAGAACCCCTTCTCAGCAGAGCCAAGAGAACGACTAAACTGAGCCTTCTATACTGGCTGGCAAAGGTCAATCAGTAGTAATATCCAGGTAGTTCTTTCTCACCTTGGCAGCTGGCCATAGAATCTGTCCAGTGAGATCGTGATCAGCTAAAAATATGTAAAACAAAGCTTAGTTACCTGTCACAATGCCTCACGTGTTCTGATTGTAATTATGACCATTTATGTAGCGCAGTCGGTCGCAAGCTACTTCTAGAGTGCTTGATGCCAGTCTAAACCACACATCTAATTTTGTCCACCAATGCAATCTGAGGCAGGGGTGTCAATACCCCTCGGAGTGATGGAGGCAACCCCCTGCCCTGGTCGGAGGTGCTTATAGCATGTCACAAACCATGAACTCTATTACAGATCAACATGATTTATTTTGCACAAGCCTAACCATATAAACTGATGAAATTTTAGGTAATTAGTTAAGTGGATTTCACAAAGACTACTTTCTTGACTGTCAAATCCAAATATTTGAAATTTGTGGTGTTCCTCAATTAGATTTTAAACTGAGATAATCCTATTTTGCTTCTGAAGGTAAGTTAAGCTGCAACTGCTAACAAAATCCAAGGTGCTTACTTGTTGCCGAGCTGTGCAATGCGTACAATTGGATGGCAACATTGGCGATTTCAACAGTCTCGATTTCGTAACTAAAAGTTGAAAGCATGCATTGTTGTGAAAACAAAAGACAACTAAAGGATTGAAACTCGTATCACATTTGAAACCAGTTTTTAATACACCAGAGAAGCGTAAAATCATGCTTCAATACAACATAAACTCGTGCATGGACATGGATCCAAAGATACTCATAAAAATGTCAAGGTTAGAGCTATGATCGGTAAACAATCATTTCAGGCCAAATAAGGGTAATGGGTAAAGTTATTGCTGAAGTCATTACCTGGAATGTGGAAATTGAGCACCTTTGTGCAATAATAAACACAAGTGATACGTCTCCTGTCTTAAATAAAACAGAGTCCACAAGTGTATGTTACTGTATTTAGAAATTTATCGGTGACAGTGCCTTGTATTGATGAAGAGGCTGGGCTCGAAGATTTCTTCGGCTTCTTCGTCGGCCGACATCGTGCAAAAGCTAAATGAACAAAGCAAATTGATAAAAAAATAATAACTCCTAGAAATGATTCTGAAGCTGTGCATATTTTAATAAATGAAACATTCAGCTAAGATTAATATATTCTAACACTTCTAGACTGATAAGCAGAAGGTAAAGGTTAATCCCAGTATAATCACGACGAAAACCGTTTTCTCTGTGAGAAGCAGGGCTCTACTCATAAATTTATTGCATATCCTGGACCTAGCAATGGAATACGACTCCCACTGATATTCAACAATCTCAGAGCATCAGTATATTTAAGAAAAAACTCAAGACACACCTATTTACTACTAATATTTTGTAATTATCTTATTACTGTTTAATTATCCTCTTCATGTTATTGCATAATCATTTTAATCATCATTACTTATTGCCACTATCAATATCATGGGATTTGTGTACACGAACTGGATTAGTCAACTAGTTAAGACAGAAAACTTCTGTTAACTGCACTTTGACCTACTACTTGATGGAAATGGTAGGCCCGGCTAGCGGAATCTTTGGATACCCTAGGGTCCTTCTTTTCCCTATTGTCCCGTTCCTTCGAATATTATGTTCTTGTTAAAATGTTCTTTTGTACAGCTTTTTTCGTTTTCATACTTGTTAAGTAATAACAGTGTGAAATACTAACAGGAGCAATAAAAACATATTTGACTGATTGATTGATTGATTGACTATTGTCGAACAGCAAACACGTACTGGCAAACGGTTTTAGTACCTTACTCATAGTTCAGAGAATCGTCTAGACACACAGACAATGTAGTGATTGTCACGTTTACCTTTGTCACCAGTGCATGCCTAAAACAAACGCTTTCAAATTAATCAAAACAATCTGGGCGATAACTGGTGAGTTCTAAGAACATGGTTTTCATCCTGAGATATCATTCGTTTCCAGACCGAAGAGGCAGCAGTCCTTTCAGATCCTGTTCAATTACGTATTCGCCAGCTCATACTCACTAACCTTTAAAATAATAGGAGACTACGAGTTCGTACAATACTGCCCCACACAATTTTTAATGCCATCGTATTTTCATCTTATCAATAATTATTAGGCTATATCGACAAATGATCTTAGGCCTCGTGATGTTAAGGAAAAAATTAGGTCAGAATAATTTTGATTTCTTAAGGTCCCTCGTACAGACCGTGCTAGCCCGAGCTATAAGTCTTTGAAATAACTAGGATCGGTAAACTAATCTATATCCGCACACTCTCAAACACAGAGGCGCCTGAAGCGCAACCTGTATAGGCTTTAAATATGCTCTAAACAATGTAGCTAAAATGTGGACGAGCGTCGATATTGATGGAACAGCTGACAATTTGCTGAGAACTTCATCGCTCGGTTTCTTACCTCCGGTTCGCCAGATGGCACCTGTGACAAGAGGAAGAAGAAGACGTTGATAAGCGCAGTCTTTACAGCCATGGAAATATTAACTCCCCCACTGTCTGGACGTTGATAGTGCCAGTCCCAAGTCTGGAGAAAGGAAGTGGGCGACATCAAATCACCTTCGATATGGAACGATGTCGTTAAAAAAATCAACATTCTCTTTCTTATCGTAGGCATGTGAGTACCGGCGGCCAGTACCCATTGCCTTCTAATCCTCCCACAGACAGTGTGCGTTCAATGTGCCCATTGTTGGAATGAGGTGCACGCGGAGCTGTTATCCCCAAGCAAATTTCTCCTCTGACAGGGACTTGAAGCCATTACATCTCGACTGACAGTTCAGCATGTCAACAGCTGCGCTCTTTGACATGATGACACAACAATGCTTTTGATTATAAACGTTCCTTAAGTGTGTAATTACAATGTTACCACTAATTATTTTTGGCAACTATAAAGGGAGATCACCAGGATATATGATATAATAACATTTCATGGTGATGATATAATCAAGCAGACTAACTATATGCATATATATATATATATATATTATTTATAAAGCCAATGCAGCATTTTGTGGTCAAATATCTATATGATGATGGTCACTATATGCATATATATATATATATATATATATATTATTTATAAAGCCAATGCAGCATTTTGTGGTCAAAGTAAAATCTGAAGGGGTCGTCATGAGTTCGACACTTCATCATTGACTCTGTAAAACCAAAACTGACTGATAGTCAACGTTTTGTCGATTAAACAAAATCTTTGCTAGACAATGCTCTTGTCTTCCACGCTGATAATTATTCATCTTTTATTGACGTCTACGCATTCTCAGCGAATCCCTCCTGAACGTGAAACTTATTTGTCGAACAGCTTATGGCGCAATAACCATGACAATCGCACACTCTCTTGATATATGTTCTGGGGGTCAAGGAACGTTCAGTGGCTTATACGACGATTTAGGAAACAACGAGAAAGACTAGGCAACTGAATCGCCCAAAGGATTACGGTTTGCGGACTTTTTTAACTGTTCAGTAGCAAGGAAGTATCAGGCTGGTCATTACAGCAGGCCATGGAATAGTCCCAGGCCCATAGATGATGGATCGCAGTAAACAGAAACGGTGATTATACGATGTTCACTGTTCACTGTTCCTAGCAGCAATAGGGAGGGACCGTAGAGTAATGCACAGCACACTGGGCCGTAGAGCCGAGGAGCTGAGTTCTATACCCGTATCCCCCTTAAGGTTGACTGATCCTTCTTTCGCTAGGCGGTGGCTTTGTCAAAATTTGACGCATAATGAAATGAGCGTCTTGCATGGCGGCCGAAAGTTTAGTTCGACTTCTGTAATAACTTGTCACCATTCGATCGGCCCTAAAGGCATCAGGATAGTCTGAGTAATGTCGAGGCATTCCGCTTAATCCCAAAAAGTGTTGGGGGAAGAAGGTGGTGTTTACTTCTAGAAATATGAGGAAGAATTGGACATTACCTCATCAGGGCTGTAGAGTTAAACCTGTTAAGAGGGGAAATCAATGAGTAAATGCAGCAAAAATAGCAAACACAGCCCCCATTCTTAGAACGTACTGAAAGTGAGCGACCACATATCATATTATTATTATCTTCCTCCGAGATACATATGATCCCTCGGGATTCAAAAAATTAGGAGGGCATTATTCTGGAATGGCTAGTCTTCGCAGATGGTTTTATTATTATTACTATTATTGTTATTGTTATTGCTATTGTTATTATTTTATTATTGTTGTTATTATTATTGTTGTTATTGTTATTGCTATTGTTATTATTATTGCTAGTCACACTAGGGTGCCAAAAGAGTAGGCATAACTGAAGCATGACTCTTTGATCGATCGTCAACCTTTTCGATATTGCCATGACCCCGTCGTTAAAGATAAATACCTGGGTTACCTCCCGCTGGGCTGGCTGTAACAACGACGGAGGCAATGGTTGATGAGGCTGAACGGTGCCGTCTGGATGCAGTTATCGCTGACGTCAATCACGTATTTATACGTCACCTATTTCTGCACCTCGATATGGCTTAAGAAGTCAACCTCACATCTTGACACTCACAGAAAAAACGATGTCAAACATTTCAAATTATAATTATTATGACTGCATAGCATAAACGTTAGCTTCCAACTGTCTAGCACACATGTAAGAAAGGAAGTAAGAGTATTCTTTATTAGACTACTCGCAAATGCACAGTAGCCTACAAAAGGTATAAATAATAGCATCTCAAATAAGGTCACATAACGTTCACATAATGAAAGGAGTATTGGCAAATATACCAACTTTAGCCATCTAACCATCTAGTACATGATGTACTTACCTTGGAACAGATTGCGGTTTGACAATCTGATCATTAAACTGTTAATTAAAAAATATATAGAAAATCAGGGACGGTGATCCTGAGGAGGGTCCAGGGGACAAGTCCCCCCACCTATTACAGAGATGGGACACGTTATACGTGTGTCCCCCACATTTCTTGCCCCCTCTGATTGGGTGTCCTCCCCCGCCTGTCCAACGAGATCGGTGCCTCTGCATAAATTTTTTTAAATATATAATTTCATATTACATTATTATATATTTATATATAAGCGACGACTCCATAGGGCAACAGGGACATTCGCCCCTTACAAGTACTCGTCAAGGTGCTGGGGCGAGAGCATGGTTTAGCTCCAGTACTTTTTGGGATATTCGAATTTTTCTCATTTAAAAAATCTAAAATGTCTAGCAGAAAACGTAAAAGAGTTCCCCACAGTCTGTTCTCAGTTGTGTCGTACGATGATGTATTCTGAAACCACGCAACGTGGAGAAAATGGAGATGGAAGGAGTGAGAGACTGAGACAGGAAGAGTCCTGTCGAAATCATTCGGAACTTTTGATTTATAGACACTGGATATATAGGTGTACGCATTATTGTCGATATGAAAAAGAAAATAATATACATACAGTATCTTTGTATGTATGTAAGTGTATGCATGTATGATCACTATGCTTGCATGCTTAATGTAGGTATAAAGGAATGTATGCATGTATGTTGGTTTGCGCACATGCCTACATGTTTACATACATGTGTGTCATGTATGCATGTTTTTATCTATAATATAGATGCATTTAGGGATTATGTCTGAATGCACAATATGTTTGCAATGTCTTTTGTAGTGCTCATTAAAACTGTTGATTTTCACTGACATTGCACAGTACAATGTCTTCTACCCTGTACTGTACATTTTATCAAGCGCCAGCGTAAACGTTACTTTTCCACATCTCCATTCTCAACTCTGAAGACTTTGGCACATCATAGAAATAAATATTCGCCATATTCTGTTTTTAAATCAGCTAAATTGTCAAATTGTCTAATTGTCTAATTGCTAAATTGTCAAATTGTCATATTGTCAAATTGTCATATTGTCAAATTGTCAAATTGTCAAAGTGTCAAATTGCTAAATTGCTGAATTGCTAAATTTCTTATTTGCCAAATTGCTAAATTTATTTGTCAAATTGTCTAATTGTCTAATTATTTATTTGTCTATTTGTCTAATTGCTAAATTGTCTAATTGCTAAATTGTCAAATTGTCTTATTGTCCAATTGCTAAATTGTCAAATTGTCTAATTGTCTAATTGCTAAATTGTCAAATTGTCTAATTGTCTAATTGCTAAATTGTCAAATTGCTAAATTGCTAAATTGTCAAATTGTCAAATTGTCAAATTGTCAAATTGCTAAATTGCTAAATTGTCAAATTGTCAAATTGCTAAATTGCTAAATTGCTAAAATGTCAAAATGCGAAATTGCTAAATTGTCAAAATGCTATGTTGCTAAATTTAATTGTCAAATTGTCTAGTTGTATAATTACTGAATTGTCTATTTGTCTAATTGCTAAATTGTCTAATTGCTAAATTGTCAAATTGTCTATTTGTCGAATTGCTAACTTTTCAAATTGTCTAATTGTTAAATTGTGAAATTGCTAAATTGCTAAATTGTCAAATTGCTAAATTGCTAAACTGCTAAATTGTCAAATTCTCTTGACACCTTCAATTGACATACTCTTTTGACACTTTCTTTTGACACCCTCCAATGACATCCTCTGTTGACACCTATTTTTGACACCCTCCAGTGACATCCTCTTTTGACACCTGCTTTTGACGCCTTCAATTGACATCCTCTTTTGACACATTCTTTTGACACCCTCCATTGACATCCTCTTTTGGCACCCTCTTTTGACCCCCTCGATTGGCATTCTCTTTTGTCACTTTCTTTTGACACACTCCATCTTCTGACACCTTCTTTTAACACCCTCCATTGACACCCTCTATTGACACCTTACTTTGACACCCTCCATTGACATCCTCTTTTGACACTTTCTTTTGACACCCTCCATTGACATCCTCTTTTGACATCTTTTTTTGGCACCCTCCATTGACATACTTTTTTGACATCCTCTTTTAGCACCTTCTTTTGACACCTTCCATTGGCATCCTCTTTTGACATCTTCTTTTGGCACCCTCCATTGACATCCTTTTTTGACATCCTCTTTTAACACCTTCTTTTGACACCCTCCATTGACATCCTTTTTTGACACCTTATTTTGTCACCTTCTTTTGACACCCTCCATTGACACCCTCCATTGACACCTTCTTATGACACCATCCATTGACATCCTCTGTTGACACGAAGGGTGAATGAAGCCTTCTTCGCCATGTCTAGGTTCCAAGGGAAATATTTAAGTTCCAGTAGAGGCCAGAAGATGTTGACCATGGTTCGTATAATTTTACGTGTAGTGTATCTAGGGCCAGATACAAGTTTGGCAGCAATTGCTTCTCTTAATTATGACTTTTATTTTTCCACTCCACCATAATATACATGTATGCGTGTGAGTATGCAAGCGAGTGTGTATGTATGTTACAAATGCATATGTATTATATATTGTATATAATATATGTGCGTGCGTGCGTTTGTGCGTGTGTGTATTTGTGTGCGTGTGTGTGAGTAGGTGTATGTGTGCGTGTGCGTGCGTGCGTTTTGTCAGTTCCTTAATGTAATTTAGCTATAGTTTTGCCATCGGATGCTTGACCTTTGATGTTTGACCTATGGCTTCCCTTATTGGATTTCAGCCTGGCTTATCTGATGTATTCTGACTGGAAGGTCATCGCAGGAAATCGCTGAAGCCATATATGTGTTCTTCCATGGTCTAGTTTTTCCGACTATTTTGTTGCCTCGATGTTTCCTGTATTCCTAAACAGTTTATTATTCTCGGCAATTTTTCAGAATAGGGATTATCAAGTTCTAAATAGCATTTGATGGTATGTAAGTAGGGATAAGTAAGGATAAAAGTAGGATAAGTGGAGATGGGAATGTTCCAAGAACACCATGCGCTTTTGAAAATTAATGTGACCGGGCGTTCTATGTTTATCAGATGGAAACTCGTCTGTTCTGCTACAGGTCGAGATTAAAAGTCAATTTTTAGGTTTTCCCTGGCTTATGTAACTTGTTCTAGGTCTGGTTTAAGATCCTCCGGGAACATCAAACGTCGATACTGAGCAATCGAAATTCAGAATGGAAGGACATCCTGAAGGTCTGTACATAGTAGGTCCAGCCATCTAATGGGATTATTGCAGGAGGACCGAGTATCCGTAGACTGCACGTTACGAGGCGTCACGTGCGCTCAAGGAATCTGCTACAGTGCTTCACATCACGAGATTGCTCTGTTGACTGGCAACTCTCCATCCTCTGCTGACCATTCTCCCTCTGCTGAAGGTCCCTTCAAACCGGATCCCGAGAAGGACCAGAGTTGTTGGAAGGGTGGTACACGCCTACACAGCTCACTATCCTCTCATACAACTTGCGCCTCTGTTAGGGCATGCTTCAATACACTAATGACATAATTCGCTAGGTGGAGGGGTGGCGGCTCCGGATCCGTGACGTCACCTTTGCGTGTCGGCTCCTCCCTCGGAAAATTACACATTCGTGCGATTTACACGCCGTTAGGCATCCGCCTGAAACATTGCAGTCGCGAGTTGCGACAATTTCTTTGTAAATCAGTGATGAGCTGTTATTGCATTTTTGGCCATCTTTTCATGACTACTCGAAAGAGTCGCCTCCGTGTTTCGCCTTTGATGAGCCTGAGACTAGTATAGAAGGGAAATGAACCCAAGGATAACTGGGTCAGTGACCTAGATTAGGTGTGTGTGACTGCATCCTGGACTTTTGCAGGATAAATTGGCAGCGAATTTTGTTTATTGTTAACAAGAGAACGCGATCTAATAATTAGACATATACCGTAGAACTTGTAATGTAGATGACATGTGTTCAATGGAATATTTTTTGACTGGGGTGGCATAAATTTAGATAAACTTTCGGCGATTAAGCTTATACGTTCGACGTTATCCTGCCGAGTGAGTACGCGGTTGTCTTTATTCATCACAACCGACTACGGACATCGCCTGCAATGTATCAGAAAAGACGATCGCTGATTGGCTGTCACGCTGCGGCTTCACATACCTTCCATATTAAACCCAGATGAGACTCTCTGTCTCTCTAGAAGAGGCGCTCTATAAATTTACGAGTACTATTGCGCTTAAAAAGAAAGTCACAAAGATGGACGCGCTGTTTCTGAGAAACCGCGTGACCACATCGTTCTGACACGCGTAAGCTCATAACCTCTTCTATGTACCTCTCAGATATAGGGATTTAAAACGTGCCTCCCTGCCACGTTTACGTGCTCCTATTCCAAGTCCTAGGTCAGGTGATCTTGTCATGTGCCCCGTGGATTAACGGACGACAAGCTATTATCGTTTTGTTCATGGTATATGAATGTGAAGGCGCGCGCTAACTTCACGCTTTATTGCGAATTCATGGAAGCGATCGGGCGGGTCTTTGCTACACGAAAGATGGCTCTACGACGAGAAATAAATGTATATATCGACCGAACCAGGAATTCGTACGACCCCGTAAATTTCCTGTATGATCCTAGCTATAGGGTCATGAGGATTGATTGGGTCATGGCGATCTGCCACCGCGGGTGTCAATGCGGCGGTATGTTTATGCCTTTACCCTTCACAGAACGATCTCCAATCACAATTTTTTAGATACCCAGAAGTGCCTCAGATCGCTCAGAAATTATTATTTATTTAAGACTTATTTATTTATTATTATTTTTATTACTATCATTAAACCCCAGGCAACCGTCATCTCTCAGATAGGCCTACTGAAAATAATGTCCGCGGACAGTAAAATCACGTTGGAAGCGTTGCTGTAGACATGATAGTGGTCTTCCCTAATTATAGTATTCATTATTGATAGATTTTTACAGCGTCCAAAACCCCAAGTCGCGGGAACCAGCTTATTCACATGTAGGCCTAAGTTACGTAGTCAAAACACATATACGGCAGAGACTGTGACATCAACCTCTGGTCAACGACCAAAGGGCAATACAAGTAGACAATCGGACGGCTAGGTTGGATGTTATTTAGTTTGGAGTAATAGGTCTGCGGGGAGAGAGCTGGAGGGGCGTTGACTGTTTCGTTTTCTCTGTGTTTCGGAGAGGCGGAATGGCTATGGACATGGAGCAATTTGAAACTATTAGTGATAAGATGACGGAAGGGTAGATAATTTTTCCAGCGGTACCAATAACACGAGAACTTGCTTAGCGAAGTGGACAAGCACGTAGACAAAAGGACATGCAATTAGACAAAAATGTGAATGTACGTGCGAGCGCTGATGACCAGATGTTCTACACAGTGCCGCCTCTGTAGGCTATAAGCTTCCACTAGACAATTTTATGACTACGACAACCGATTTGAACAGAGTCAGCCATTAGCTTACAGCATTAAAAATCGCCTTTAGATCATGATCGTGTGTGTCCTTTCTGAACGCGTTATTCTAAAGATTAAAGATGCGCATAAGAATAGCTGTTGCATCCGAGTATAATATATCGTCCGCGGAGCTGTTAGAGAGACGCCATTTTGCACGATTATCACCAAAAGGGTATTATTTCTTTCGACAAACACTGATTAGAGAATAGAGGCCGTGGAACTAATTAGAACATTTAGGCCTCTGAACACGCCAATCGCAGGAAACCTAACCAGAGTAAAAAGCTAATAAAATAGTTGAAAGTTAATCAAATTGTTTGTTAACGAGCGTGTTGCCAACGTCTCGTCAACAATGACACTATGAAGGAAGGTGCCTTCATTATGATTATTTATATAGGGCCAGTGCGGGTTTGTCTGTGCGTTTCACCTGGGCTGGGACCAATAGGGACATAAAGCTGCAACGTATCAGCCAATCGGTGATCGTCTTTTCTGAAGAATTGCGAGCGATGTATGTGATCCGCAGTGTAATGAATAAAGTGACATCCGGGTAGTAGGCAAGATAACGTTGAACCGCTCCTGTCAAAAATTCATCCTTTTAATACATTTTTCCATATTTCAAGTTCTATATTATTAAGTCGCTTCATTTTGTTGACAAAAACAAACACGACTGCCATTTATCTTGCAAATGTCCCGGATGTAGTCACACACAATCTAGGTAACGGACCAAGTTTCCGTTAGCTAGTGACTGTTTAACGACAGCAGGGCTTATGTCGTGAAATCGATTAGAGTCGCCCTCCTCTTTCATCTAGAGTTGGACTGGCACAGCCAGTGCACAAGGGCAGTGCAATCACTCTCCCAGAAGGAAAGAGGAGGAACGTGTAGTGAGCTCTGTCCCAGTTAATCAGTGGCTCGAAATCACTCACGTACTCTCCTAACAATCTAACGACTATAGAGTGTACTATCAATGAATGCATGGAAAAAGCACCTGTCTTGTCTGTTCGTTCGTCTGTCTCAGTATTATTGGATTTCTTACTGAATTGCCTGTCTTCTTTTGTACTGACATTGTCTGGTTATCTGTCCGTGTAGTGTATGTCCGTTCTTTTGTCTGTTTGTCTGGATATTGCTCTGCAGTAAGTGTGTCTATCCATCTTTCTGTATATAATATTATAATTATGTCGTCTTTCTGAATTGTAATTGTGCATCGCAATGTGTCAGTGTCCGTCTGGTTGTCTGTCAGCTTCTTGTTCGTTACATCAGTTTGTCTGTCTGTCACTTTGTTCTGTCTGCATGTCTGTTCCGTCGACGTCCTTGCTCAGTCTGCTTGCTTGTTCTGTAAACGTGGGTGTCTGTCCGTCTCTGTCCGCTAATCCATCCATCTGTGTGTATGTTCGTCCCTAGTCCGTCTCAACTTGTCTTTTCGTCCGTTTGTCTGCCTGTCTGTCTAGCTGTCTGTCTGGGCTCTGACACAGTGTGCCACTGTGACCTGTACTCTGATAAATGATTGGGGTGGACAGTTGAACCCAGGCGTCTAAGTGCCTCTGGTCTATGCTCCCAATCGAAGACTCATAGATTTCCAAGAATTGTCTCCAGACGAACAACAAAGCATATACAGTCATGCATATAAACTCGCTCTTAGGGAGGGGCAATGATAGATCGTCGTAAGACTTTCTGCTCAGGACAATTCATAATAGCACAGAATTTGTGGAGGACAAATTCTCTGTAGGACGTTTCTGCTCAATGCAATTTTGAACGGTCTGTGCGTACTCTTGAACGCGATCTGCGTACTTTTGAACGCTATCTGAGTACTTTTTAATGCTATCTGCGTACTTTTGAACGCTATCTGAGTACTTTTTAATGCTATCTGCGTACTTTTGAACGCTATCTGCGTACTTTTTAATGCTATCTGCGTACTTTTTAATGCTATCTGCGTACTGCTGAACGCTATCTGCGTACTTTTGAACGCTAACGGGTATTTTGAACGGTGTGTATGTAACTTTGCGTACATTTAAACGGTCTGTATGTAGCTTTGAACTGTCTGTGCCCTGCGTACCTTTGAACGGTCTATGCATATCTTTGAACGGTCTATGCGTACCTTTGAACGGTCTATGCGTACCTTTGAACGGTCTATGCGTACCCAACCATCATCTTAAATCCCAATTTCATGCAATGGGTAACTGGGGCAAAAGCGTCACTGGATGACTTTTAACGGATTAGGATATCCTGGTAATGAACAGAGACTGTAGAATAATCATTATTTTGTCTTGTTATTTTTCAAACTGACAACAACGCAGCTGGATTACAGACATAGTAGGCTATGAACGCATGATGTCGGCAGTCATGCAAGGCGCCCATTACATTCTACATTTAGTTTTACCAAGGCCGCGGGTTCTGAACTCACTTTCTCAGCTCTGTACCGCAGTAGGTCTATACACGTTATTCATTACTCTACGACCCCGTATCCGAAAGAGACGAAGAAATGAAGACTCCGCCTATAGGCCTCGAGGCTGAGCCATTTGCAGATCGATTTCATTACTCCTCCAGTGTGGAATATTAGGGGTTGCGATCCATTATACGCTAACCCTTACGCTGTGTATACTTACGCTGTAAATCGGCAGTTAAAAGAGTCCGTCGTACTTTGGCGCAGTAGTAGATGCGCCCGTTAGGATTTATTATTTTCTGGCGAGCACCACTCGAACCTCCTCCTCGCCCACCTTCTCCCCCCTCCTTCTCCCTTCCTCATACTACTCCTGCACTCCTCCTCCTTATTCACCTCCTCCTGCTCCTCCAAATCCCCTTCTCCTATTTAGCTTCTTTTCCTTCTCCTCTGACTCCTCCTCTCCATCTCCTATTCTTCTTCTACTCTCATCAGATTCCTTCTCCTCTCCTCCTATTTCTTCTCCTACTCCCTCCTCGTCCTCCTCCTTCCTTGTCCTCCTTCGTAGCCTCCTCAGTACCTCCTCCTCTTTCTTCTACTCTTCTTC
This sequence comes from Bimastos eiseni, assembly GCA_959347315.1. Classification (NCBI taxonomy): domain Eukaryota; kingdom Metazoa; phylum Annelida; class Clitellata; order Crassiclitellata; family Lumbricidae; genus Bimastos; species Bimastos eiseni. The sequence continues at coordinate 25,324,512 of OY365817.1, forward strand.
ACCTTCCTCGTCTTTCCCCTCCTCCTCCTACTCCTATTTCGCTCTTACTCCTCCTTCCCCTTCTTCCTCCTTCATCTCCTTTTTCTTCTCCATCTCTTTCCTTCTCCTCCTCCTCCTTCTCCCCTACTCCTCCTCCTCCTCCTCCTCTTCTTCCTCCTTATCCTTCTGCTGCGGGTGCTGCGGTTCATATCGCTCCGCTTAACTCAACTGTAAATGAATCCGAATGTAGTTCTTACAATGTATTCTCCGATTGACTCGTCTCTTCCGATCGCCACTCTCTTCTGTCTCTCTGCACGAGCCTCCGTTGATATGTTGAACCATTGACCCCTTTGGGAGGACCTCAAATGGCGCCTCAGAAGTCGAACCCAGAGTGGCTTGAACGGATGGATGGGACCAAAGCGGGGAATTAGAAAGGGCGGAGAGAATGAAAGGGTGGCAACAGACTGTGTCATTATCCAAATGTAATGTACCATAATGAAAATTACAGTTGCTTTATGATGCGCCATTATATTGCTGCTGATGATGATCGATAAATGTAATCATAGTCTTGTATTTCGTGTATCTGCGTATCGAATTGTCAAGACAATGATCGTCGTCATCGTCATCATCATCATCATTTTCTTCGTCATCGTCATAATCATCATTATCATTTTGCTGTTGCTTGCTTCTGCTGGTACTACTGCAATTGCTGCTGCTGCTGCTGTCGTCGTCGTCGTTGTTGTTGTTATTATTATTATTATTATTATTATGTCACATATAGTGTTATTCATCGTTGGCATTGCCAACGGATCTGTCATCAAGCCATCTGGGTCGCCGCTTGTCAGTGGATTGTAATCTTGACATAGTGCCCTGAAAAGCCACCGCATTGAAACGTTGGATCAATGCCGACAAGTTCTGGAAAAGGAAGTTTGTCTCTCGGGTGTCACCGGTAGTCGTCGAAAGTCGGCGTCCAGTCTCAGATAGAAAGGCGAGGCCCTCACTATTGAGGAGACCGAAGGTTTCTATAGCGATTGGAACAAAAGTGTATTTCTTCTCTAGCTCAGAATATTTTGCGTTTCCTTGTTGCTGCTATCTCCGCCGCGCCTCCAGCTGTGGAAGCTGTCTCCGGGATATAAGAAGCGACCACTGTGTCCACCACCGTCGCGTCCCAAAGTAAGACCCGCCCCCACTCCACGGTATCAGGGTCTGCCTGTCCGTTCTCTTTCCATCTAATCTAGAAAGACCTGACGGTTCCTTGTCCGCTGGAATACCGGCTCTGTTGAGGCTTCGATGGATAAGGTCGTTGATATTACAGTGTCTTGCTTGACGGCCAAAACCCAAAGAACAGGACAGGCCATGTGCGCCTCTGGCAGAGACGAAGGCGCCGCATGCGCAGGTGTGCGACTCGCAGATGGCCACCCCTAATCGTAGGCCGACCTTCAACCTCACGGCATCGTCCTCCAGTCTGAGATCGCGAGAAACGAGAGGGAGAGCGTATAGCCAGTCCGAGGCGTGCGGTGACTGCAAGGCCCTTAGTCTCGCCTGGTAGTGCAGACAGAACCGAGTTTAACAGCGGTCTGTCAAAGTGGGCTTGTTTATGGCCTGGCGTCGTCGGGACAGAGGCTTCGGTAAGTTGAAGCCAAGTAGACATCGCCGAGTTGCATGCCGAGTCCGATTTTACCGCTACTAATTCTAAGATGAGGGACTGGATCTGGAGAGTGCCCGCGGCTGAAGCCAAAAAGGGACGCCCTCCTAATTCCCAGTCCTCCCATCCTGATCGGGAGAGTGGCCTGACCCCATCGGTCATCGAAATGTTGAAGATTCGCTCGATCCCTCCTCGCAGCAGGCCGTCGTAAGCCCATAGACGCGGGTGGTCGTGGCAAGGGGTGCATCTCAATAACTGCATGAGTTTAGGCGAGCCGATCGAATGTTTAAGGATCAGTAGAGCGTCTTGTCTAGCGATTAGTTGCAACCTGTCGAGGGCAATTCCACACAAGTGTCGAGGGCTGAAGGCAGGGCATCCGTCGGTGAGAGCGGGGCCCCTAGGACCACGGCCGATGATGCATTGACTCGGGCGAACTGTCCTAGGAAGCCTTGACTAACGTCGTTGATACGGGCGTCGGAAGATATGAGTTCGCATTTTTTGCGGTTGAACGCGAGGCCAAGTTGCAGACATCCCTCTTCGATCGAGTTAACATCCGCCTCCACTACCTTAGGATCTCCGCCCAAGGTGAGGTCGTCGAGGTATCCAAAGGTAAATAGTGAAAGCAGATGATTAAGGATCGGCTGTAGCGGTAGGCAGAAAAGTAGAGGTCCCAAGGGATCGCCCTGTTGCGAACCTTCTTGCGAAAGTATCGTGAATCTCCCGAATTTCAGAGATGTCGCCTCGGCTTAGGCAAGATGGCAATATGCGCATAAATTAGGAATGAGTTCGTCCACTGATGCGAGCATGAAGTCTCGGAGCAAGCTATTGAAAGCGTTCAAGATGTCAAGCTTCACCACTATTGAACTCGTGTCCATGCTGGTCAGAAATCGTCTAGCGGCGTGGGTTGCCGTCTCGCAGTCTCCGGGAACGCCAACCCCCAGTTGTTTAGGGGTTAGGTACGGCGTGACACGTGGGACGGCGTATGCGTTGGCGCATTTAGATGCTGTCGACGCCACACGTATCCAATGGCTATTGGCCTTAGACCATCACAGCTTTTACGGAGGGCGAAAAGAGTACCTCCGAATAAGATAGGCCGTACCTCTTGAGGGCAGATACCGGTCAGTAGTAGATTGATAAGAGCAGTCGTCGCTCTCAGCAGCCCAGGTCCCGCGTCTGGATATCCAATCAGTTCCGCCACGTGTTGGGGGCGCAGCCCATCAAGGCCGCCCGACGACCCCATCGGGAAAGAGCGCATCATTGTGCGAATCTCCAGCTCTGTGACCTGGAAGGGTGCGCTTGAGGTCGATCGAAGGATGGCTGGTCGGTCACGCGGCGGGGCAGGATGTTTTTGGCACAGAAGTTCCAGTGTCTCTTCATTAATCGCCGCTGGGGTGTCGTCAGAACAAAGTATGCGAGCTGCCGCACTAATGTTTCCATCCTCCGCCGCCGCCAGCTCCTGTCTTTCATTCCATTTATTATTATTAATCTTAATTTACTTAAGCAATATAATGGTGCATCATAAAGCAATTGTAATTATTATTATTATTATTATTATTATTATTATTGTTGTTGTTGTTGCTGCTGTTGTTGTTTTGGCTTTTATTATGATTATTTTTATAAAGTGCAACTAAGATTATGTGTCATAGCGGTATTCAAAGCTTCATCGCCACCATTTACACGTTTTTCATACAATGATAATTCGTTCAGTCCGCTTTGCTTGCTGCTTGCTCTATGAAACAGTTTAAGCTGACTGCTTTTTTAACTGGTCAAACGACAAGAGCAGACGAATGGCTTAATTGGGTCGTTGTTTGCACGCGGGTGCGTACGTGCGTACGTATTGAGATTGAATATCAGGTGAGTCAGGTCACTGCGGACGATTTCACGCCAGCGAAAATTCATGATCTCGCCTCGACAAATATCGTATGTTTGCAGATTATTGTAAGAAGTCCTAATGACCGGACTTCTAGACGGTGGCATGTCGATGGGAGACGTTAGAATCTCAGCAGCGTTGGTCATGTGTTTAAGTAAGCACGCATGTACGCGTTTGTGTATGTCATATCTATGTATGGTGCGTATGTTATGTAGGTGGCCTCAGTCGCTTTGTGATTTCGTTCTCAATTGAAAATTTAACTCTGACGTTGCTTATCCGTCACGTGTTGTGCGCATGCATGTTTGTGTTAATGTGGGACTGTAGCATGTGTTCATGCATGCATGTATATATGTATGTATGCATGCATGTATATATGTATGTATATATGTATGTATGTATGTATGTATGTATGTATGTATGTATGTATGTATGTATGTATGTATGTATGTACGTATGTATGTATGTATTTATGTATGTATGTGTATGTATGTTGATTTCTGCTTTTGAATATATTTATTATATTTATCTTTAGGATTTCAGTCTATCTTATAGCGCATATTCACTTCATCAAGAAGCTGGACTCATCCAACTCGCCGCCATCTGTTCCTCTACTATTTCCTCAGCCAAACGTCCTCCGCCGAGTTCGCTTCGACATGCTACCACGCAGAAGTCCGTGACTCAGTGAACGTACCTGCTGGGCAAGAGTCGTCAGTCGCTAGCGGCAGGTTGCGTCGCGATTGCCCGATACGTGAGCGATCATCTCTTCCACCGATGAGCTTAGAATGCTACAAGGACTCTCGGCGGCGGCTGCAGGCGTCGACTGCGCGTGTTACTGCTTCATCTCGGGGCAGAGCGATAGGCTGCGAACGTCCGCTTTAAGGGTGCAACGGACAGCGAAGTGAGGACGTGTAATGCGGTATGGAACTCGACCGATCAGTTTCATCGGTTGAAAGCGGGGAAGCGGCATTTATCGGCCAACGATGTTGCCAACAGTGAGACCCGCGGCGTTCGGAAACCATGGAAGGAAACGGATTTCGTGGAATGTAGAGTATTACCGACTGGACGTATGGGTGATAGAGTGATGGGTTGCAGCTGGGGTAGGGGAGCCGGGCACAAGGAGGTCAACTGGGATGAGTAAGACAACGCTGGTATTCGGGGAATAGCAAGTTACTGCCACGGTCAAACTCTTCCTCTTACTGATCTAGTTTTGTCAAGACCGTCTGAAGCTGAATTCGAGCTTTAAACATGTGCTACTGTAAATCAGGAAAGCGGCTCTTTCTTTGACCGTATGAGAGTATTATAGGTCGTAGGTAAGGCATCGAAAGACGCCTTCATTGCTGTCAGTATAGGGCAACATCCGTTGCATTGAACTCTCTGACACTCAGCCACTAAGGAGGCTGACCAAACTGAAGGTCAACACACAGGTAAGAGGCAGTTGCGGAGTTCTAGAGAATAGGCCATCGTCATCTTCATCGCTATCATAATTATCATCATCATTCTCATCATCATCGCCATTATCGTCTCATCACCATCTGAAGGCTGTGCTGTATATATTTTTTGATATACAAATAGAGGTGTTAGTTAAAAACGTTGAAGTAACTCGGACGGAGTTATACGGACCCAATTCCATGGAAGCCGCTTCGCGAAGTGGTCGTTCAATTCAAATACTTAGGCGACGCTCGCATCAGTTAAGAAAAAACGGGGTCACTCGGAGCATTCGCGATAGAGGCGAATTTCAGAGCCGAGGCAGCGCACGCATTGGGTTCAGAATTAAAATCCAAGGCCAATTATAATATAACAATTTTGCGCGTTAGTTAGCCTAGATGTATATTGAACGGCCCAATTCGGAGATGGAGTACTCGCTACCGGGACGAATTTCAGTGTCGAAGCTAAATTAAGTCAATCGTAAGCGAAGCTGTGCTGTAGGGCCAGCAATATTTTTAGATTTCCTTTAAGCCAACGTTTTTGAAACGATTGTGTAGGCGAATATATAATATATGCGTTCCATCAGTTGTACGCTAGATGTCGCGAAGTGATACACATTCAAATACTTTCTATGACATTATGTCAAAGCAAACACCAGCTTGTGATGTCGTCAACTGCGCTAAAATGCGCCCTCGACTAATTTTCGTCAGGTGGAACAATAAAATAAAGTTTAACAAACGGCGGACTATGAAAGCTGTTCCACCCGCCCTGCAGGTAACAGGTGTATGGAGTCGAAGTAAGTGTTTATTTGTACGTACGTGTGTATGTATGTATGTGTGCATGTATGTGTGTATGTATGTATGTATGTATGTATGTATGTATGTGTGTATGTATGTATGTATGTATGTATGTGTATGTATATATGTATGTATGTGTGTATGTATGTATGTATGTATGTATATATGTATGTATGTGTGTATGTATGTGTGTATGTGTATGTATATGTATGTATGTATGTATGTATGTATGTATGTATATATGTATGTATGTATGTGTGTATGTATGTGTGTATGTATATATGTATGTATATATGTATGTATGTATGTATGTATATATGTATGTATGTATGTGTGTATGTATGTATGTATGTGTATGTATATGTATGTATGTATATATGTATGTATGTATATATGTATGTATGTATGTGTATATATGTGTGTATGTGTATGTATATATGTATGTATGTATGTATGTATATATGTATGTATGTATGTGTGTATGTGTATGTATATGTATGTATGTATACTAAGAGTCCACAGGGGACAAAATCACAAAAATTTTGTGGATCTTGGTCCAGAAACGCTCTGGAGATAGCCGTCCCATTGTGCCATGACTGTGTTATTGACGATGAATAAGTATGTGCAGAACGCCACTCAAAAACCTTCCATTACGCCAAAGCATTGCGACTCGTAAAACCCGAATGAAAGTACCGTACCTTCCGATGATCACACGCATAGTTCTTACAATTAGCTGTCGGCCGCACATCAAAATGTGCCTACAAGACGTCGCCCCTCAGTTACGCTTTTCCTTTAAGTATACGACCCTTTTAGTTTTATAACTAGCCTGCGGTCCAGTTTTAAAACATCCTTTATTGAATGTCTAACGGTCTGCGCAACTAAGTGCGGTTAGCAATCAGTCAATAAAGAACATACTTACTTACAGTTTACATATACAAGCAACGAGGTTGTACAATCAATCTATGCAATTTATGAAGCGTCTCTTCGAGTTAACTATTCAGAGGCGCGGTTACTGTGAAATATACTCTGACATGCTGTCTGTGTGCTTTATGGGAACATGGAACAGCAAGGAATCGTAATCGTAAGCTCAACGATTCTATAGCGCCCAAAGAAGCGAAGTTGCGGGAACCAACTTATTAGTAGGCGCT
>OY365817.1:25338875-25357902 GCA_959347315.1 Bimastos eiseni
AATTGTTTTAATTTTCTACGAGACCCCGGGCACCAGTCGAAAATTTCTACAGAGGTACTCGAATAACATCTTAAAATGTTTTGACAGCTATAATAGTGGTGACGTCGAGAATATAGCATACATGCGTACAGGCAATCGCACTTACACACGTACATACATTAATACGTGCATTTATTCGTACATATATATATATATACAGTAAGACAGTGTTTAGCCGGTTTTAAGAAGAATTGCAGCAACGTATAATAAAAGAGCGACAGTCGATTCCAATCCTTAGGAAGCTAGGAAGGGATACACCAGAGCCCATGACTGTTCTGCCCCTCTGCATCGTGGCTCAGTCAAAAAAACCGCTAGGTTGGTACAGCCTTAATTCAACTCCTGTAAAGGGTGATTGCAAATGGGCCGCATTTTACAGCCCCATTTATTGAGTTGAAGGCTGAGAGCCTGAGATGACACTCCTGTCCTCATGATCACCGTACCAGCGCGTTACTATTCAACCAATGTTTACAACAGCTTGTCATGTGCGGTCAGACTGTGAGTTTGCTGTCCAAAAGTGCTCTAACAATAGCTGATAGTTCCACAGTAGTGCCTGCGAGGTCGTGTCTAGACAGCGAAGAAAGAGAAAGCTGGAGTGGACCGAGCGGAATTGCCTCAGACTTGTCTGGGTTTACGGCCAAATCATTGAAACAGAATCATTCACACATAGATGAGAGGCACTCCTCAAGTTTCAGTTTATCAGTATGATCAGCCTGGCAGGACAATATTCACATACACAGGGCCTACATAAACGCATTCATTCATACACAGATTCAAATAGGATTCTATTCAAAAATGTTGGTGGCCGATTGGACGGTAGTTTATGAGCGAACTGGGCACATTTTTAAAGTTGCGTCTTGTTGCCTTGCGTTCTCTGGAAGACGAGAATAATAACTGTGAGATCAGCATATTAAAAAAATCTAACCATCACACGTCACTACCAAATGTGACTACTAACGATAGAATCCCCTTACATGACTTGTGGACTGCGCTCGCGTACTCTGAACATAATCATGCAAGCATGTACACATGTATGTATGTATGTATGTATGTATGTATGTATGTATGTATGTATGTATGTATGTATGTATGTATGTATGTATGTATGTATGTATGTATGTGTGTGTGTGTGTGTGTGTGTATGTATGTATGTATGTATGTATGTATGTATGTATGTATGTATGTGTGTGTGTATGTGTGTGTGTGTGTGTGTATGTATGTATGTATGTATGTATGTATGTATGTACAGTTGTCTGTATGCGCGCATGTATATGCGCATGTGCGTACGTTTGTATCTACATGCGCGCTAGTTTAGCAAAAACCTTTTATAGCTCCTTTTACTATCCGCTCCCTTGGCCTGCTCTGCAACGTCCTACGTTTCCTCTAGCCAGACGATGAACCGTAATGCGTTGCTATAAACGCGAAGTAGTGTTGTGTAGTCGGTCGTGATTTTTAGCGACGGACGAACGTTCCCTGCTGATAGTGATTAACTTGATGTTTGCGGCCCAACGTTCCCCGACCGAGCCTAGAGAAATCGATTAGCACATTGGTATATCGACTGTAGTCCATCAAAATTAAGTGACTAGTCCGGCCGGGTTGATGAGCCGAGGCTAAGGAAATGAAGTCGCCAGTCTTCATCAGTCGGTGGTGGTCTTTTGGAATGAGGCCGAAAATCAGAGATCGTTGGAGAAGCTAAGTCGGAACCTGGTAGATTCGCCAGATTGATCGCTGTTGGGATCAGTTTATGAGACTGTTGTGGTAATGGTAATTTTGAATTTGTATAGCACCGCGTGGAGAGTAAGAAGTTAAAGAGTGGCTTATTAAGTTATAGCGATACTGAGAAGTCAGAGAAAGGCTGAAAAGTCAATAAGAGGCTGAGGAGTCAAAGAGAGACTGAGAAGTTAAAGCGAGGCTGAGAAGTTAAAGAGAGGTTAAATAGCCAAAGAGAGGCTGAGAAACTCATTCTGGAGGATTGACCAACCACACATCGACACATCTCTGGTTGTCTTTTAGACAATAATTATAGTTAATTAATCTCCTATCTTTGACGTGATCTTGGGGAGATTATATTCACCATGCAGGGACAATATTCATCGTGGTTGAGCTTCTCTTTGTGCTTATGGGGAGAGTGGGAGAGGCTATGCGAGTATTTAAATGATGTTGTTTTTAAATGCGGATTTTACATTACCATCACCATCTCCGTCTTCTTATTCGTAACAACTCGCGATCGTGCATAATCTCCGAGTTATTTTGAAGACGTAGAAATTCCGAAGGGCAGAAGCTCGAATCAACATAAGAAAATGCAATACGTCTCAGAGCGGGAGATAGTCGAGCAGTCGCTGAATCGAGAAGAGAAGTGTATATCTTCATGGGGAAATGGCTGTAACCATTCTGGAACGAGTTGCGAAAGAGACCTTCGGGCAGACGAGATATCTATGGGACAGGTTTTACCGACAAGTCAGACCTAGTCGGTGATAAAACTTCACCGTTGACCACATACTCTGACAGCGCCAGTTCCAAGTCTTGGAGGCTTGGAATTGGAGCAAGGCTACACGAGGAGGGCGACGCTAATCATGCTTCTTCCGAAGCAGAGTCGCCTAACAAAAAATACTGTTTATGTAAGCTTATAAATGTGCACGTCTTTATCTATCGACTGAGTGGCCTTGACCGTATTCGGGTGAGATATTTTACCACCGCTGCCCATTGCAATGGCTCCATACAATTTAACGCCCGAGTACATACGAGCCGTGCAAGCCCGATGCTTAAATCTCTCAAATCAGACACTGTAAAATCCGTGATTACGTAGACAATTACAATTACAACGTACTGTTAAGCAGTTCAGAACTAAATGTAGTCCTATGTATCGTCGACTGGTGACAATCTGCAACTGCAGAATAATGCGGAAAATTTCCGGTGGTAAAAAACGCAGTAATGGGAACAACAATTTCGGTGTTACCGTAGGAATGGGTTCAATGTCATGGCGATACCTCGGTAATGAAGAATAACCTGGCGATAAAGCACCGGTAACGGTGGATATATGCGTTAACTGCGGGTATGGGATTCTTCTAACTGACGTTGAAGACTTGAGGCGTCTTTTTATTTCTTGACACTGTTACTTAGTCAGAGATAGTCAAGACTCGGCTAATGCAAACCGTGGATAAGGTAATCTACTTAAGATAACCTGATTTCGTCTGTGTTTTCTTAATTAAGTCAGCAATATAAATAACGTCGTAAACAGCACCTGTTTTATTAACTCCTCCGCTGCAAGAACCCAGGCAGTGCCAGTCCCAAGCCTGGATAAAAGAGGAGGGCGACGCTAATGACCTCTGCCATCACACAGTGTTGTAAAACTGCTGACTACCACAACCACCACATGTTTTTTTTATATATTTATTTGGAAGATTTATATAGCGCCTCTTCAGTAACATCTACTCAAGGGCGCTCACGGCCCAACCGCGACTACATAGGACATAGAACACGGTGGTGGAGTGGCCTCTGAGCACTAGGCGAAGGGCGAGTGGGTACACATTCCAGAACGCTCGGCGCTGTGCCGCTATGATTCGAACTTCTGTTCTTCGGCATTTCCACGTCTTCAAAATAACTCGGAGATTGTGAACGATAGCGACGAATTGGCGCTGTTGTGAATATGAAGACGGCAATGGTGATGGCAACATAAGAACTGCATTTAAAAACGTGCTAATTGGTGGATACTGTTTGCAGGGAATGTGATATAGTCTTGCTAGAATTGGGTAGGGATGGGGATTAACATGGGGAATTGGGAAGACTCACTTGTAAGTTTTTCCACGGCAGGGATGGGAATGAGATTATCTCCTTGCGTTACGCTATATATATATATATATATATATATCTGCACCCACGGAGGCACATGGGTGGGCGAGCTCCCTCTCCTCCGCAAATCGCACCTTGTCAGTTGTCATTATCATGTAATTGTTTCCTCCACCGTGACAACTGTTCTTAGGATTTTCAGAGTAAATAGCGTGAAATGAATGTTTAAATTCATTCGTTCGTTCGTTTCTTCATTTATTCATTCATTCGTTCCTTTATTCGTTCCTCTATTAATTCATTCAATGAGTCATTAAGTCATTAATTAATTCATTCATTCGTTAATTATTCATTCATCCGTTTGCTCATTAATTAAGTCATTCGTTCTTTCAATAAATCAATAAATCATTCAATAAATCATCAATTAATTAATTAATTAATTAATTCATTACAATCGCATTTGTTTCATTGGTCATCCTTTTGACAATTAAGACGATGACGTCGGTAATGACGCCGCCGCCCACGTCATCGCCACTCCCTCTGCCCGACTCGGCCCTCCACCTCGATCGGGGGATCATCGAAGACGCAACGACCGCCGAGGGTCAAGGTCAGACGACGAAGGCAGAGCTATACTCCGTGGCGGTCCTGTTGACCTTTCTGACCGTCGTTGGAACGACGGGTAACGCACTGGTCATCTACGTCTTCAGCCGCAAGACTGACCGCCTCGTCTCCACCTTCTTCATTTTAACCCTCGCCTACGTAGACTTCATGACCTGCCTCGTCGTTATTCCCTACACGATATTCATGGAAATGACAAACTTCCAGGCAGGGATGGACGCCGTCTGTAAGGTCTACCACTTCTTCATCACCAGCAACATCCCATTCTCCGCCCTCATCATGGTCGCCATAGCAATCGACCGCTACTTCTGCATCTGCCACCCGTTCAGGCCCGCCGTCACCGTTGCCAGGGCGCGCATGATCGTCGTTGCCATGGGAACGTTCGCGGCCGCCATTGGTCTGTGCGTGTCTATGATGTACGGTGTCTATCACTACGTTCCCATCGTTGGACCCCTAGCGGCGGCTGTCGGGAGAAACGAAACCGGACGCCGTAAAATTCCCGGATCGATGATGACGGAAGCGGAAGCGACCGGCGCACCGGAAACGCCGAACGCCGGAAGTGGTGGGGCCGTCGAGAACGCGTCGCTATTGGCGCAGACTGAGAGAGAGGCGGAGAGGGAGTGGGAAGCAGATAGGGAGACGGAGCGAGTGCTTCGAAACACGGGGCACTGTTCTCCAAACGAGGTCATTGTCAGTTCGACGTTCCAGCTGACCTTCCAGAAGCTCTACACCGTTCTCTACCTTCTCTGCTTCGTGACGGTCGTCGTGCTCTACATCCTCATCTATCGTTCGGTGCTCGCCCGCCGGGCCCGCCGCCAACAGCAGAGGAGCGCGCACCTGCCTCTAGTGCCCTGCTCGAAACGGGAAGTCACCGTGTCCGTCTGCCCCGGAGCCAGGTCGCTTGGCCCACCCGTCACGACCATCGAACTGACCCTCTACTCGAACACTGACGGTCCGAGCACCTGCGAGGAGGACGATGGGGACGATGGGAGGAACGACGGGGGGTCCGGGCATTCGCTGGAACTGCCGGCGCACTGCACGGCGCAGAGGGCGGCCACGCGAATGGCCAATCTGAAGACGGCTGGTGTGCTGTTCGTCGTGACCGTCGTCTTCATCGTGACGTTCCTTCCGGCGTTTCTCATGGCCCATGGAGCGGTGCCCTACAGCATGACGATATTCTACATGTACTTCGCCAACAACGTCGCCAATCCGGTCATCTATTCGTTCATGAACAGGAACTTCAGAGAGAAGATGAAACGACTTCTCTGCCGACGATAGAACTCGGTGTCAGATTGGCCAGAGGATGGGGTTGTCAGAGGCAGGGTTGGACCCCAGCGTTGTATGTGTGTTGATTTTTCAACGACACCGTTCCATATCGAAGATGACTTGGTGTCGCCCTCCTCCGTTCTCCAGCCTTGGGACTGGCACTGTCAGAGTCCATACAGTGGCGCAGTTGACCCCAGCTTCAGCTACAAGGGTGTTGATATAGCGAGGAATTCTTTAGATCGCCAGAAATTCACATGAACTGATTCCCTGCTTCGTTTTTGACAAATTGGACCCTGATAGAACAGCTTCTATGTATGTGTGTGTCCGTGTATGTTTTTGTGTATATATCTGTAGGTATGTTCGTATGCATGCATGCATTAATTCAGTCCCATAATTTATACGCGCCATTCAAGGGACTGTTCGGAGGCGCTAACAACCCCACTGCAGTAAGGCCAGCATAAGAATGGCTTCGAGCTTAAAGAAGGACACAAAGCAAGATCCCGTCGAGCAGGTGTAGTAGGTTGTGGGAGTACACCACCCTCATGGACAAGACTCGAGTCTGCATAGTTCGAGCAAATCGTACTAAGACCGACCCTTCTCTGCAAAGTGGAGCGGGCGACGATTTTTAAAAACTCAAAGGGCACCAAAGCTCTCGCTTGCTTGTATGAATAAATGCACGCATGCATGCATTGTATGTATGTATGCATGCATACATGCATGGATGCATGCATGTATGTATGTATGTATGTATGTATGTATGTATGTATGTATGCATGCGAAATTTAATAGGTGCACATACGATCATGCGACGCATTAGCTATGGTCCCTGCACACGGAAGTAAGCGGCTCGAACCATTAACCCTACCCGTCATAGGTCTAGCACTCCCAGTCGTTCGGCTACGTGTCCCTCGTACGTCTATTTATCTTTGGAAAGGATCACTACATGTTAATTTGCTGCTTCTTGATTTACCAGGTCTCCCTTCCTCTGCTCCACCTTTTCCACTCATCCGTCATAAATGCATCCATTAGACTGATTCTTCCATTCCAACTAACACCTGTTCCTTCTGATTCCATATGACCACTTCTGATTTCTGCCTTTGAAGAAGTTCTCTTCCTCTACTTTTAGTTATGTATAATTCAAACTTCTTTCTGTACATGGTATGATTAAACACTTGACAAGAAGCTATTCAGCAATATATTCACCATATATATATATATATATATATATATATATTCGCCAACACCATATACATACAAATATATATATATTTGTATATATATATTCATATTTATATATAAAGCATAGCGACCTTGGACAAGTTGCTCACTCGTCTTGTCTGTGAGGAAGGCAACGGGAAACCAGCAACTCACTCTTCTCATCCACGGGTGGCATAGGGCTAATGGACCTACCTTCAGGCAGAGCACTCGTCATATATATATATATATATTTATATATATATATATTAATATATATATATATATTTATATATAAATGCATAGTCCAAAACACCAACACTTCTCCACCCACGCAACCGACCCACACACATGTCAAACACCAACAAGAACGACACCGCGAGGGGGCCCTCGTCTCAAGCGTGGTAAACAACCTTATTGGTTACGTAATATACATTATGTGGCGTATGCATAACAGTGTTACTGGTTCCTTTATTCGGTCTCCCGTTGTTCGGCGTCTCAGACGTCTTTCAGAAATCGATCGAAGGAAGAATGATTTGTTGGCTCTGCCTCTGCCCAACATCAGCTCACACGACGATGTTGAGATTTTCGTTAAATGCGCTCCATAAATTTTCAGATTTATACGTGCATATATATGTATACTCACACGTACGCTCCGACATACATGCATATATTTGTGTGGCACGGTGGCCGATTGGTTAGAGCGGTCGACCCGTAACACTCTATGTGCGCTGAGTGAGCGGGTTCAGTCCTCGTCTGAGGCGTTAGTCACTGTGTAGGGACCTTGCTCTGCAGTGCAACTGCAATTGGGCCGTCGAGGCGTGTGCACTTTTGAGTAAAAAAATTTTGGAAGAAGAGCCATATCAAATTTCAGAATAAATAAATAAATATAAATACGTGTAAAAATATAGATGGAGGATGCGGTGCATTGTTGACATATCAACCTCTACCTATACGAAATCCTTCGATATACAGTTTTATTATTCTAAGTAGTCTAGAATTCGTCCATTCATCATGGCGTTGTCTCTTCCATTGATTCGCGTAAAAGACACAATGTCACCAGGAGAATCGATAGCATCGTGTCATTTGTGTAAACGTCTCATATGTCTAGACATAATGAATGAATGAATCGCGCCGTCTTACACCCGAAGACACAGAGGCCATTACAATTTGTATAAGTCTAATCTTTTATAGACGTGAACATGAAAGGGACGGTCGCATTACAATCTTCTTGTATTGTAGATATCAATTTATGTATCTAAATATGTTGCATCACGCAAGTAAAGAAGTATGCTGGAGAGGATAGGTGATGAAAAGCCAGCGGAAACATAGAAAAAAGCAGAACGTCTTTAAAGGAAGAAAGACAAGGTAGCTGAAACGGCCGAACGTGTTTTTGCAAAGGCAGCAGTCTACCTTTAGCATACATGTAGCTTAATATGTTTCTAGAACGGCTGCATTAACTTCTTATGCAAGTATATCAATTTATATAATGCCACGGTATCGATCGTAGTAAGCAGAAGATTGTATCGAAATGACGGACCTCAGCAGCAAAAGAAGACATGCAAAAGTAGAAAACAAACTAAGAATATATAAACGTATGGGCATTGGGTGATGTACTTCATACATATATATATATATATATATATGATTGGACAATGAGATCATGCAATACAATATTATATACAATATTATATACAATATTAAATTGGAATATAATACAATTTTTATATGGATCGGTAACATAGACCGTGAAGTAGGAGAACCTCGAGATTGGAGGCCTTCGAGGTGTGAATATGGCGAAGGATGGAGCGAGTAAGCCAGATGGAACGCAAGACAAATGAAAAGATAAAAATAGATGGTGTAAGGAAAAGATTCATGATAGAACTAATTAGTAGGTGAGAGAGAAACACAAAATGGCTGGGCGACATACTGAGGGAGACGCCCTCCTAAGAGCACTAATTGAGAGAAGAATGGAGGGTGAAAACATGTTCTTGGGCTGGATGACGAAGAAAGATCATTTAGGTCTACGGCAAGTTGAAGGACAGCCGGAAACCGTGACGGATGGCGACATTGGACGTATATACGAACGTGGCTGGAAATAATAAAAATAAATTGATAGGTCTATAGGTTTTCTGTGTTCATATGTTTTAACGTACACATTGTCAATTTGTCGCACACCCGACACAAAAACGACCTAGAAGAACATCACATACACCATCCTTCAATCACATCACATACACCATCCTTCCATCACATCACATACACATCCCTCCGTCACATCACATACACCGTCCTTCAATCACATCACATACACCATCCTTCCGTCACATCACATACACCGTCCTTCAATCACATCACATACACCATCCTTCCATCACATCACATACACCATCCTTCCATCACATCACATACACCATCCTTCCATCACATCACATACACCATCCTTCGGTCTCAGTCACATATTGTTTATAGCCGCAAGCACTGCACAGTGCAGGCTATGGAATGCAGAGGGACAACCATCATTCTAATTAAATATAGAGTAACACACTTAATCAAACTGAACTAGTATAAAAAACAAAAATTTTAACTTTTGAAATTTATTAGTTATTTTTACAAACACCTAGGTTCTCTTAAAATCGAAATTTAAAGCTATGCACTGAAACCTCAAAGGAAAGCCAAGAATCAAAGGAAGCTTATATAATGATGATAATCATGTAGGTCTGTCGCCTAATTTTAAGCTTAATTCTACAGATAATATGAATTCAACAGCGTTGTTGCTGCGTTTAATAATTGACGCAAATACGAAATGAAAAAGAAGAAATGGGTGAATCTTCTACGTCCAAGATACAAGATGTCTGGAAAATCAAGAATCGCCCTACTAACGATTATGCACCGTCAGTCACCACACGAAAGAGGCGACGCGGCAGCCTCTGATTAAGTCAACGACTGGCTTTCTAGAACGCTTTTCTATTCTATCAGTGTTGGTGACTTGCCTGACAATTCTGTTGAGTGGATAATGAACCCAAGGGAGTCGGAAAAGACAGCTGAGCCACATTTCGATGCCCCGGACAGCCTTGGACGCCATCTTGTACGATAATATACATGTTATATATATATATATATATATATATATGTGTGTGTGTGCGAGATAGAAGTTAGTATAGAAGTTACAAGACGCAGCCGACCGACTAATGATGAAAACCCGTTCAAGTAATTCAATCGCAAGAACAGGACATCGAGTTAGAGAAAAGGAAACTCAGGATATGAACCCTAACGCTTATGACCTCGGTAGATTAACCAGAGGTCATCACTGTCGCCAAAGCAAAATAAAAGTTTAGAATATACTTTCACCGTTAATAAAAAATTGCTAACAAGAAGGAGAAAGGACGAAAACGGAACAAATAATTTTTGTACAGTAAACCCGATATGTCGATCATACACAAAATTAAAGGCGCTATATAAGTTTTACTTACGGTACAAAGAGGATTTATCCCGATCCTCTTTAAATCCTCTGAGGCGTCAGCGACGGATTTAATCGGCCGTTGTTGCATGTCAGCTGCCTTTTATGTAGCGCTGGTTGTGCTCGATTACTCGTTACTGAGGGGCGCCACTTAACAGACATAGTTCGGCGAGTGACGTTGATGAGGGCAGCTCTTGTAATTATTCGTCCATTCAATTAGAGCCACGTGACGCGCTTGAGACGACTTCACATTGTTAACCGCCTTAGCAATCTATAACTGGCACGCGCGAAAAATCAAGACTTGTGGAAGATTTATTGCGACTGTCACAGCGCCATTTTTTACCAGGAAGTGGGCTAATTGACAAAGCAAATCAACTGAGAAGTCAGCACGTTGCTAATTATGAAACGTCCGTGACGTGCTTTAATTAAATCAAATCAATCAGGAAAATGGTTAGGTTTACATTGTTCCAACGGTTAGCTGTCGTTTAATGAAGCTGTTATATAAAACTGATCGGCATCGCCCTGCTTCCGGATCCAGGCTTGGGACTGGCACTAGGACAGTTAGGACAGTGACGGAATCATTGATTCTGATCGTGTATATATAGTCTGAGGACCACTAGTATCTAAAAATAGTTTGATATTTTATTCTGTCGGAAGAAAAGCCGTCTAATAATATAGGGTTCTCACAAGGTTCGTCTTTCTCCTCTACAGTCTTTTCTCAACACAGCCGCTAGGATGGTAGCCAGTCTTCCAGTAAACCGGCTGGGCAGCGAGTCCAGAGGATGGAGGGTGGAAATGAAGACGAGGAGCGTCCCTGCCTTCTCCTGCTGCTGCCTGCCATCGGACCGTGCGAAATGACCTGAGATATCCTGAGAAGACGCTGGACCAGTTTTCTGAAAGACTTGCTGGACGAATCCGGCGAGTCTCTGGCCTCACAGATAATAAATGAAATATCGATAATTGTGCAAAGGCTCGTGGAATTCCAAAGCACCGCTTAGAACTCGCCATTAGCTCGAATTCACCCGATGAAATAGAAAGAGATATATCGAAGGAAGGTCAGACCGTATACAGCTCCATACATGCATACTTACATACATACATACATACATGCATGCATGCATGCATACATACACACATACATACATTCATACATACATACATACATACATACATACATACATACATACATACATACATACATACATACATACATACATACATACATACATACATACATACATACATACATACACCAACTTTCAGCGAAGAATCCGGCTAACGTCCGCAGAAGAACCGACAGACGACGAATGAATCTGATTGAAACCTATGATGGATGTTCGTGGAAAGTGAGAGAGATTAAAAGGCAGAAAAGTTAGATGGCATCAGACAGGTAATGCTTAATCTCGACGGCTGCCAGTTAACGCGCTCTTTCTGTCACGAATGCCAAACCGAATCCACTCAGATAGGTCTATCATCTGTGATACGAAGAGTAACAGGTAGACACAAAAAATCAAAGGAATCACTATATGATCAGAACAATAGCACGAAACTAACTCATGTGATCAGGTAATCCATCGTCGCGGCATTAGTACGTCGTCATCAACATCGTCATCGTCGCCACCCCTACTTCATCATAAATTATTATGAACTTATTAAGCGCCATTAACTTATGATCAATCAACACAGACATACATGTACAATACATGTATATCTACATACATACATACATACATTCAAACAGAAAATAATTCCACGGTACATGCATACATACGTATCAACATATACATCTTCGTACCTACTAGTATACATACGTTCATACGTATATATGCATGCATACATATACATACATACATACAAAGTCCTATATACAAAGTCATACATACATGCATGCATGCATGCATGTATGTATGCATGCATACAGTGATGCATTATTTTAATGATGACGAAGTTTTCTTCTTTCCTCCCAATCCGTACCTCCCCCAATCTAGGGGCAACTGTGTTTTTCCTTCGTCGATAAATCGTCGACGCAGTATACGTCATCAATCGTCGAGTTATTAGTACGTCACGCGCGTCGTCATCAGTCACGTGATGACGGTCAAATGCGTGGCGACGGCGTCACCCATAATGCGTCTCTGCATCGAATGCCCCATAAGGGGAGCCGATGGGGAGTAGGCAGACGGTGGTCTTCATAAAGTCATTTGTCTTGCAGCTGTCAGCGCTACACCAGACGCTCCACATCGCTTCCCTCTGAAGACGGATCGGTCGCTCGCTGTTCCAAGTTACTCTGCTACTGGCGCTAAATAAAAACACAACAGTAGTCCGTCATCATCAGCATCGTCAGCAGTAAATCACAGAGAGATCAAAAGATATAGATATCGTCATATTTAATATATATATATATATATATATATATATATATAATAGATATGTAGGCCTATGTATGACTACATGTACCAGTATATCCTTCATAATATGTATGTATCTGTATAAAATTATGTTATATATATACATATATATATATATATATATATATTTGTATTGAAGTCTGTCGACGTGTCTGCGTGTAAATATTTTAACTACGCATGTCTTATACACCCATTGCACACACGCACGCACATACATACATATACACAGATGGATGGTTAGATAGACATCTATATATCTATGTTATTATCTTTTTCTGTGTCTGTGTTTGAGTCTATCTATTTGCCTACAGATTCTGCATGTGGGAATATATAAAATGATATTCTCCATTATACATGTATATATATTTCACCGCTCAGTCTTTGTCAATGTCTGTCTGTTTCTCTCTCTCTCTCTCTCTCTATATATATATATATATATATATTAATATATATATATATATATTAAATGTATCATATATGCGTTATATATATACATATATATCGACTCGCAAATTATAATATATATGCGTGGACCTACCTACAGAACAGTCAGAGCAATTCTTTTTAATGCATCTGACGAATCTATTATTAACGGTTCCTACCCTTATGCATGATAAGTAGGGTATTTGTATGCATGGTAAGTAGGGTATTTGTATGCATGGTAAGTAGGGTATTTTTATGCATGGTAAGTAGGTTATTTTTATGCATGGTAAGTAGGTTATTTTTATGCATGGTAAGTAGGTTATTTTTATGCATGGTAAGTAGGTTATTTTTATGCATGGTAAGTAGGTTATTTTTATGCATGGTAAGTAGGTTATTTTTATGCATGGTAAGTAGGTTATTTTTATGCATGGTAAGTAGGGTATTTTTATGCATGGTAAGTAGGGTATTTTTATGCATGGTAAGTAGGGTATTTTTATGCATGGTAAGTAGGGTATTTTTATGCATGGTAAGTAGGGTATTTTTATGCATGGTAAGTAGGGTATTTTTATGCATGGTAAGTAGGATATTTTTATGCTGCGGGAAAAGAACGCAACGGTCGTCGTTTCCAGGTAAGACCTTGTGTGACGAGTCTCGTTAATAGGAAAAACGGAATGCGACTGCATTAGAGTGTTCGTGTTGTTGCTATTATCGTTCTATTAATGCCATTATTTTAAATGTACATCGGATGAGTTCAGCTCGCTAAGTTCCGGCCTAGAGAATGTGTCATTTTAATTATTCTTTACGTGAGGTAGTTCTGATAACTCAGGTGATACGCTACTCCTGTTATTGCTGCCATTATAAAAACAATTATTATTATCTAATTCTATATTATTATTATTGTCATCATCATCGTCGTCGTCATCATCATCGTCATCATTACCATTATTATTATCATTTTTTATGCTCGACGTAGCAGAACGATGGGTGAAGAAGAACAAGAAGAGGAAGGGAAGAACAAGAAGCAGTAGAAAAAGATGAAAAAGAAGAAGAGGAAGAAGTTGGAGAAGAAGTAGGAAAAGATACGGAGAATGAGAGAAGGATAAGTAAGAGATGAAGAAAATAAGTACAATGATCACACAAGGACAAGGATCTCTGCTAGATAGGCTACATTAACTGCTAGATAGGCTACATTAACTGCTATATAGGCTACATTAACTGCTAGATAGGCTACATTAACTGCTAGATAGGCTACTTTAACTGCTAGATAGGCTACATTAACTGCTAGATAGGCTACATTAACTGCTAGATATGCTACTTTAACTGCTAGATAGGCTACATTAACTGCTAGATAGGCTACATTAACTGCTAGATAGGCTACATTAACTGCTAGATAGGCTACATTAACTGCTAGATAGGCTACTTTAACTGCTAGATAGGCTACATTAACTGCTAGCAGATGACATTGACAAGAGGTCAAACAGAGTGCACTTGTCGCAAAAACCTGCTTTATTTCTCTTGCATTTTAAAGCGTCGGTGCGATATATTAATAGATCCGGTCGAGCAGTCATCAAAGGTTTGGAAGGCAACCTGCCTCGTTTTTCCGGGAATGAGAGAGAACCTAACCATCTGCTCAAAACGAGGCTCACTAATAATTCAACGCTTCAACGCCCTCGCTAATTATCGCGGAACCTTCACCTGCCAAACTGGTGAGATGAAACCGTTCGAGATGTCATTGACTGTCTCCGGACAATTTATTTTATCTCTGGAGACATTATGCTTAGCCTACTTCGGGCATAAAATAATGGCAGTGATGGCATTTTCAACAGCAGTAACAGTAGCAGCAAATTATTAATAATAATGAAAACAGTGCAAATAATAATAATAATAATAATAATAAAGTAAAAGTAATGGCAATAAAACGTGTTATGAAAAAAAATAAAGAGACCTTTTATAATAATAATAATAATAATAATAATAATAAATTGTTACCGATGATAAACTCTCGTATACATATACGCTCAACCTGGTCTATATACTACCTTCTTTTCTTTGTAATTGCAATTGCGAAATATATAGCACCGCATCACAGCAAATCATTAGAAGCGTTCCCAACAGAGTACAAAGTCACTATATCCGTCTGGCTATAGTCTGGATAAATCTTTCAACGCTTTACTTGCTTCTGGTTCTTTAGTTAAGTGCTTTGAGTGGATTGCTAAACTTCCCTTGACCGGAAGTCAATTAAGTCCTTCACACATGTAATCCGAGTCACGGTGAAATTTGAAGAAGATGCCACTTAGAAACGAAGTATATCAGCGTTTTATGGCCGACCAATGCAGTAGATGTCTTCACGACTAGAGCCGTCGATCCTGCTAGATCTCAATCTCGTTAGTGGGAATATTTAAACGGTCTCTAGCGAATGTTTTGATAATCGTACCAATAAATCGGCCATCTGGCGAATGATCGGCATATTCACATTTTTGTGGTGCTGTTTGGCCAACTGGCTGTTTGGTTAATTGCAGTTTAAAGACACTGTGTGGTAACAAATATCTCTAGCGTAATGTCGCCCTCCTCCTTTATCCAGGCTTGGGACTCGCACTGCTAATCGAGCTGTGATGAAGTAGTGGCCGGGTGCAGCAGTGGAGTCTGGAGTAAGCGAGCAACATTGTGGATCTTACACAACTAGTTTTTATGAATCACGGCAGAAACGGTGAATATGAAGAACTTAGGTAAGCTATTGGGGGCATAATTGGTCCCTCGTGAATAATAGGAACCGGACAAACGCCAATATTACACAGAGTTAACGATTATGAAACTGCAGTACTGCCGTTTACAGAACGAATACCAATAAAAGGAATAACGCCGATAATGAAAATTATTAATATAGATACAGAGACCTAATAATAATAACAATATTAATAATAATTGACAGGACTGCAGAGATATTTACATGATAAATTGATAATAATAATAATAATATAGTAATATTTAGTTAGTAAGTGAAATTGAAGCAACTGGAAGATGAATGATCAACACTCTGGGTCTGGCGTTAGATTGCAATTATTGTTTCCAACGTGCAATTAAAGCAAAAGAACATGACTTTCGTTAAGCGAAAAGTTGACTTATTGAGTTTTCGATCCATTTTATATGAAAAGAACTATTAGCAGTTAAAATGCAAAGTACACAGAACGTAAGGTTTATTGTAAAAACGAAGCAATGCCAGACATTTGCTACGGTGAGCGATATTATAAGATTTGAAAAACAATGACATGTAGGCCTAAACATTGCTAACTCGTCGAATAACTTGGCCATACTATTGGCTTATTATTAGTTTTTATTTATCCGCAAATTTTTTTACGTCTAGAAATGCGTTAAACACTTGTTTCGTAAAAGTCATGCAAACAGGCTCCAGTGGGATTCGAACCCACGATTTCCTGCTTACTAGGCAGGCGCTTTAACCAACTAAGCCATGGAGCCACACGGAATCGATCGCGTTCTACAAGCGCATTTCCGATCTTTTATGAATTGGTTGCAGATTAACAGACTCCTATCGTCTACCGATTGAATCTCTACAAGTGCTAATTCTTTAGTAATAGTACTAACCTTTTCGCCCAAAAATATAAGTTTATACTAAATGAGTGGGTCCGTCAATAAAAACAATTTTTTTGAACTTAACTATGAGAGAGTACGCAGCTATTAATAATTCTCGCACCCTGAAAAAAGATACTTAAATATATGCTGTAGAGAAATACCCCCAAACTGCAATTTCGCCAATAATTCCTTTCATCGATCAAGTTTCCACTTACACGAACTTCTTTTCATCGATCCCGGCTCCATTTAAGGTAAAGTTGGACATATATTCGCGTCAAATATTAAAATACGCTAAAATACGAGTGGACGAAACCAGGCGAAACGGTCAATATTAAAATGTATCCATAAAATACGATTTTACCCGTTTCCCCTACGTGTAATAGTTAAATGAATATGATCCTGTAACTAACAAAATACAAATGGAGTAATATATGCTTAATAGTAACTTAACTTAAAAGAATGACTCGCAAGAACCAGCAAAATAAAAACGAAATTGGATCACCTCGTCAAGCTGGACAAGATGGCGTCACGTAAAAAGAAACTGTGTGACTGAGACTGACGCTAGAACGCAATTCTTTTTCCAACGTGCAGGCCATGCACGAGAGCATAATTAACTCACTGAGCGCAAAATTAACCAAGATACTAATTGAGTTTCGATTCATGTTACATGCGAAATCTGAATTATTTTTTATTAAAAACAGACGGCATTTCTACGGCAGCGGACAACATAGAGGTGTACTTCAGCAGATACCTCTCTTTGTCCTTGGCTGGTAGGCGGGGTTATAATATAACGGGATTGGACATTTTAAGTCCGCCACTGTCTGGACTTTGACAGTGCCAGTCCCAAGCCTGGAGAAAGGAGGAGGGCGACTCCAAATCATCTTTGATATGGAACGGTGTCGTTAAATATCAACAACATTTTAAGTCAAACATAGTAGACATGCAAGTCGAATGGTATTGTGTAGGTCTACGTATACTTTATTGTTGAAGGCCTTATGAGGGCAAGTGCCGTGGATTTTGTTAAACATATCGCAATGAGAAGGAAGATGTAAAGACAAGAAGAAATGAAAAAGGCAAGTAAGCAGGCAGAAAGAAAGGAGGGATGGAAGGACGGAAGCCATTTGCTATTGACTGAACGCTTTGCACTTGTTCAACGTTCTTCAAGGTTGGCAATCAAAGGGTGAGGCAGAATTGAGGTCCCTTGCTCCCATTCATCCCTCTCCCAAGAACTCCGAGACATGTTGCGCTGGTTGGAGATAAGTCATTCCGCTGTGGTTATCATTGTACTGCAGATTGCTCTAAAACGCCGATGGACTCCAGACTGTATGAAGGCTTCTAAATCTTCACTCCTCTGTGTCCTTCCGTTCAGTTAACTCCTTACTTCTTTGATCCTTCTCCACCTTAGCTGTTCTATCCGACGGTTTCTTCAGACAGTTTTTTTCTTTTCCATGCTACTGTCCTCTTGCTTACAGGCGTACACTGTGTCCGGAAATAAAGGGACCCCTTATGATGATATGAAAATAGATGGAAAATCATCATCGAATTTTAAATTCGAAAATCGTTTTAAGCCTGACATATTTTTCAAGCACTGTATGAAATACTGTAGCTCCTGTCATCCAGTAGGCATAATGACGTCATAATGACGTCAACTGTCACGGCATTCGAGCTTTAAGGACGGTCTAAAATTCTTCTACAGAATTTTCAAATGTTTTTAAATGTTGTCGAGTAACCGCCATAAATTTAGTTCAAATGTATTCTTATATTTGAATATTATGAGACTACAAGGTGTGTTCGAAGTGTTCGCCTTCAACGGTTCAACCTCAACATAAGCTTCAAAACACGTGCGCCATTGATCAATAGCAGCATCAATGACCATCTGATCAAATTTCTCCAAGGCCTTAACATTTGTAATTTAAATAAGTCATTATGGTGTAGGCCGACCTTTAACCAGGACGTAAATAAATTCCAAATTGGTGCATAAATATGTAATGAATAAAACGGTTTTTAAATTTTATAAATCGACAAAAATTTACTATTTATTTTCATAATGTCATTAGGGATCCCTTTATTTCTGAAGACAGTGTATATATGCATACGTCCCTTAGTATGTCTGTCTCTCTGTTCGTCTTGCTTTATCTTTCTCTCATTCTTGCTTACCATTGTAGTTTGCGCTCCCTTCCTATTTATACTCTCTCCGTCAATCGGAGCCACCGTTTCAATGCTATCTCTTGCTCTTCTCCGTCTTTTTCCGTCT
>OY365817.1:25358102-25400602 GCA_959347315.1 Bimastos eiseni
TGCTTGCGTTTATGTGTCTTTGTATGTGTGTGAATGATCTTCCGAGTCACTTCACGTGCATCTGCCTCTCTCTCTCTCTGTCTCTGTCTGTCTGTCTCTCTCTGTATGACTGCACGTGCGTGTGTCTGTCTGTCTGTGCGCGTATATGTGTGCCATGGGCTCCTGAGACTATGGGCGCAGTTGGTTTAAGAATTCGTACGATAGAACGATGGAACGAGGGTGGTGCCTCCGCCAATGAACCGTTCGTCTTCCTTCGATTGTCTTCCTGTGTGGCGGTGGAATAAGCAACGGTCCGCTGAGTATCGGCGATGCGTAGCAGCGCTGGAACTAAGCGCTGAATCGACGCCGTAAAAACAGCCATGGGAAAGCGCTTAAGCGAAATCGACCACTGGTCTCTGCCGTTGATGAACAGCTGTGAACACGTGGAATGAGGAAGGCGAACCCTACAGGTCCAGGGTTCGGTCCCTAATGGCAGCGCTGCTCTCTTTATCATACTTTGGATGGACGTTTTTGGATGCGTGTGTTCATGTATTTATGTATTTATGTATGTATGTATGTATGTATGTATGTATGTATGTATGTATGTATGTATGCATGCATGCATGTATGTATGTATGTATGCAAGAACGTATGTATGTCTTGCGTGAATGCATGTACGTGTTGCCAAAAGATAGTATCTTGTCATAAATATCTTATCTTCTACCTTCTAATATCCACATTACACTTCACTACACCATGATACACCTCTACGTACCCTATTGTAAATAAAATTTAATATGGGCCTCTAACAACCACGCGAGACGCGTTGGCGCAGTGGGACTTTGCCTTGCGTTCGGAGGATCACCCCGAGTCACTGGGTAGCGAATTTGGACAAGTTGTTTACCCATAATTGTCTGTGAGGAAGGCAACGGAAAGCCACCTCATACACTTCATCCCGGGTGGCGTAAAGACAAATGGAACTGTCAGAGTACTTATCATCATTATCAGCCACCACTCCAGGTCAATGGGTTTTTTTTATCCCACGTCCTTCGTATGGTTTATGGTCGTAACCTTCAACTTATTTCATCTATTAGAACTTAAACATGGTTAAACATCCATCAAATAGCGTTATTATTTGATCGAAACTAGTTCACGAACAAATATACACAAAATCAATTAGCACTTGTATTTGACAACTTTTTCAGATCTGTAGAGGGCTCTTCTAATTTATAGCATACGATTTACTGATAATTACAGATCTTCTTATTCGAGAATTAAAACACGCGCAGATTTTCGATCAAATGTTTAGACCATTGGTCTTAAAAGTTGGAAATATTTGGGTCTACATTGTGACAACATGCTTCAAGATGCTGTTGACCTAACGCCACAAGTACATACATGTCTCTTTAAACGAAGACTTCGCTTTTGCCTCTTGACACAACCTAATTAACTGATTGTGCATTGTTAAGACACTATCTGAGTTTGCTTCTGTTTTGCCAATTTTCTTGCTTTTGACTTTCTAAAAAAACAAACGCGACTGTCGATTTATCCTGAAAAAGTCCCGGATTTAGTCACACATAATCTAGGTCAACGACCCAGTTATCGTCGGCTTCCCATCCCTTCCTTATAAGTCCTAGACTGAACTGTTAAATGATCTACCGTTTTCTTGATTTACAGTTTTCGTCCGAAGAGTGACCGAGCCCTCGGCTGCTGAGCCTGTCATCGGTTCCAAGCAGCCGCTCATCATCCTATTCCTTCGGACAGGTACACTGCTCCTAGCAATCATTCTCTATCAACACTTGTGATGCCGTCATCCGCAAACCGATTACAACGCCTAAGAATACGACCGGAAGTGGAGAAGAAACAGGTCATCTGGGACACGATGGTCGATTGGTTGGATGGCTCGCCTTGGGGCGCAAAGTCTAAGGTTCGAGCCTTCGCGTTGAGGATCACTCTGTATATGAACCGTGAGCAAGTTCTGCCCGTGCAAATGCTCAGCCCCGTCGGCGAGTGCTTGGTCACTAGATAGCAACGCTTAACACGCGTGCTTTATAACAGTGAAAACAATAATGGTAATATTAATTCAAAGATGCATAAGACTTCTGCGATATCAAAACTATTGTGAGAGCCAGTGTCCGATTTGTCGGGGGATCGTGTTGGGAAGTTGGACTCCCAGCTTCTTTCTACAAGACCGTTAATATATGGTGTGGAATTCTTCATGCTTCCTTAAATCCCCTCATCAGACCACCTCTGCTACTATTTGACAAAGTTGGACCCATGTCAGAGCGAGCTGCTGTATCTGTCTGTCTCTGTCTGTCTGTCTGTCTCTGTCTGTCTGTCTGTCTCTGTCTGTCTGCCTGTCTGTCTTGCTTTCTTTCGTCTATATCTGTTGTTCGCTGTTGTTTTGATTGCCCCTTCTTCTCCTGCCTGATGGCATGGCACCAATGATTTTAACCAACGTTGTTGTTGTTGTTGATGCTTTTAACGACACCGTTCCATATCGAAGATTGTTTGGTGTCACCCTCGTCCTTTCGCCGAGCTACATGTATAACAGAAGGCGACTCCAGTTTAAAGAAAGGTGTCCAATAGGGACACGCACTTTGTATCAAGTCTCGCTACAAACAGACAGCTCTCACAACTGCATCTCAGGACCTGTGGCATCGTTCTCTCCGTGGAAGTTTTAGAAATATATCTGTTAAAATATAACAGACGACGCACACGAGTTGTCTGCTTTATCTGGGAACACGTTAGTGAATTCATATGTATAGCGACATCTTGTGACTATTCTGGGTGACGTCGACATTGTTAACATTACTCATGTCAAATCCTGCTGATTGCGTCATATCTAGCATAGATCAAAACATCCTGCTTGTTGCGGACATTTGCCTTTATATAGGCCGGTGGTTAAGCTGGTCGTGTTGTATGGTTTCGAGAAACTTAGGAGATTTATGTTACATTACATTACAGACGAAACGCGACGTTTCGGCATTGCCATAAGCCTAATTAGAATGAATGAGTGTGGCGATAACACGTAATTTGGGTGCGTTACCGACGAAGTTTGATTAAAATACGAAATGGGTAGGCCTAACATGTTGGTATCGCCAACCTCTCCCCCTATGTTTGTCTTCGGCTGCTAAGAATTGTTGTTGGAAAATTTTTGGACCATCCGGTGGATCAAAAGTTATTGTGGAACATAGCACATAGACACTTTTCTTCTTTATATATTAGATATAAGTAACTTGCGCACTGACAGCTCTTATGAGCGATTCACCCTACTAGAATGTTTAAAAACAATAGGCTACAATACACATGGAGTGCGTGTTGGAAATAGTCACATTGGCCTAAAAATTCGCATGCGAAAGGTTTTTTTTGTAATAGTGTTCATGTCCAGAGCGTTCCGTTCGTCAGCCTTTGTTGTGACGCAAGGGAAGATTCTCCGCTTTATAGCTAAGAAGATAGAGAATAAGACACTGGGAGAGTTCACCGAAGGAGTCTCTCACTCTGCTTTAGACTTTATAGTCTATGTCTGCTGTTTCGTAGTTGTTTTAACTTTCCTCCATTAATAAGCGACAATCATTTCACTGCGCTGCGTCGAACATGTATGAAAGAAGCAGACTCCACTTTAAAGAAAGGTGTCCAATACGGACACGCATTTTGTAGTAAGTTCCTAGTTAGGTTAGTCGCAGTTTATCAACACTGTGTGATAACGAAAATCATTAGCGTCTCCCTCCTCCTAAAGTCCAGGCTTGAGACTGGCACTGCTGGATTGCCAGCACAGTTCTTTATAGTTAACGTACAATCTGTAACACAGTTTTAGTCGAAGTTTAATAAATATCTCTCTTACATAGCAGGCGGAGCACACGTTTTGAAGGTGTCTGTTTATCTGGCATAGTTAATTCGTATGTATAGCGAGATATTGTGACTATTCCGGATGACGTCTACATTGCTTTTGTCAACAGTTCATGTCGAATTCTGCGGATTGCGTCGTATCTGGCTTAGAACCAAACACTCTGCCTATTGCCGGCATGATTTTATATAGCGCCGGTGTTATTACAGAATCCTAGCGCCAAGTTTAAATCCGAAGTCCAGTGATTTTAACTAAACCGCTAACATAGACAGAGGTTCACGTTTGGAAATATCAGACGGTTGGGAAACCGATCACGCTGGATTGATATATATATATATAAATATATATATAATTTGCACTTATTAAAATTAAATGGGAACTTAATGGTTGAAACTCTGTGATTTTTCACGGGTTAAGTACGATCTATAATTCTCCACTGGTTTAGAGCTATACGGCCTTTAATAATGCGTTTTAAAATATTTCACATCGTTTAATGAGCACAAAATGCGCACGGTTATTTAGTTCTTCCATTGATCCATTACTAGCAAGGTTAAAATAAAGTCCGACCCGTGATTTTCACGGGTAAACATCTTGTTAGATAATAATGATTATGATAAACAGATAGTCAGGCTTGACTGGCTACAGGTAGGAAGGCACGCGTAGGCGATCGGTTAACAGATCCACCAGACCTTTTCTGGGTGTTCGACCAAGGAGTGGTCGATCGATCGTCCTAGATGGGAAGCGCTGAACATAGAGCTCTGGCTCTGCTTCCACGTGGTGAAAGTGGTTGTTGCAGTTTAACGACATTGTGTGATAACGAAGGTCATTAGCGCCTCCCCCCTGCTTCATCATGGCTTGGGGCTGGCACTGCCGAGTGCTAGCAGTGACAAAGTTCTGCTCCCATATCGTTGCGTCAGTTTTCGAGTAGGCATACCCCCGCTATCAAGTTCGATCGTCTTAATTTTCCGTTGAAGGGTCCGTGAATGATATAAAAAATGTCTCCCTCCGGTTTCATCCTGGCGTGGGACGGGCATTGTCGAGCTTCATGAACATCCGAAACGGTCAAGAGCACCATGGTGTCGGATCCTAGCGAACGTTACAGTAACAAGAAAGCAACGTTTCTGTTAATGATTAAATAGATACTTGAGACAGTGTGACAACTTAACAAACTAATTACTATTATCAAGATTTGGTAAGGAGCCATTGACAGCTTAATTAATTGTGGCTATATGTTGTAGACCTAATTTAAAATAGACAAATCTATTTAACGAAATAATGATGATAATAATAATAATAATAATAATAATAACGCTCATTCCTTGGACACGTGGTCGATGTCTGGCTTGGGATGTGACAGTGCCCGACACCTACGCCAAGTCACATCTTGTCGACACATCTATCAGAGCTGGCGAAGCAGCCGAACGCGCAGCTAAGACGAAGAGGGCCAAGTATTCCACCATAACCAACACCCACGACTTCGTAGCCCTCTCCTTGGAATCCGGCGGCGCTTGGAGCAGTGAAGGACTGCAGTTCATCTCAGGGTTGGGTAGTCGAACGAATGCTGCAACCCACGATCCAATGGAGACGTCATTTCTGTTCCAACGTATCTCAGTTGTTCTTCAGCGTGGGAACGCAGCCTGCCTCTTCGGGACATTGCCAACACTCACTTAGCTCATCATGGGCGATAACAGCATAATGTGAAACATATATAATAATAATAATAATTATTATTATTATTATTATTACTATTAATAATAATAATAATAATAATAATAATAATAATTACTAGAGTTATTAAAACTTTCTACATGGGTTTTATAACCGTTGAACGCTTTAAATTCTTACAATCTACGAGTTTCTTCGCCTGCTAGTTCTTAATAATGGAAGGGAATGTGGTTGCCATAAATTAAAACTGTTTTTTATGCTACTGTGAGCTCAGTCGTATTAGCCTACAGCCTGCACACCTTCAAAACTGTTCCAGTGTTGCGATAAATGGTATAGTAGGCAAATGACTTGTTACAAGGGTCTTGCGTTATAATCTTACATATCTCTCAGTGTCATTAAGCTGAAACTAACCAACATCTGTCTAAGATCAATTGCTGTGAAGTTTTATTCAAATCAAGTCAATTTATTACAATACCCGTACGATAGACAGTACTAGATATATTACCTTAAGTCGTTAAACAATGAGTATTAGTTTTATTGTAAGAATCTGTTTAAGCACTTATAATTTTTAGCACTTTTAACGATGCCATGTACTTGTCGTGCGTTATCTGATATCTGATTAAAGAATATACTTACTTACTTACTTACTTACTTTTATCCGAAGTCTTGTTTAAAAGGAAGACTGCGAAGCTAATCAACTTTGTTATATGAATCTGCGTCGCAAGATTGTAAATAAGAGACCAACCTGCTGGTTGGCGAGTTTTCGGATTGTCGGATCGGAGCTTTGAATATCAGGTTTAAGATCTAGCATGATGCAATTACCACAATTTAAATTCTTCTCAAGAAAGATAATGCAATAACTATTATAAACATATAAACAGACGGTCTGATGTCCAATCGTGTGGCTTATGTAGGAAGTATATAGAGTTTACTAAAATTATCGTATCAATGGATTTGTATAGCGCCTCTCGCAGAATAACTATTCTGAGGCGCTCTCGACATGGAATCTCTGGGAAGGAAATGAAAGAAGAGGCGTACGAACGTAGTTTAGAAAGAGGCTGACGAATAGACAGAAGTACAAACACATACGCAAAAACATACAGATAAACGTACATACAGAGAGGCAAGGACGCTAACGGCGGATGGTACGACAGGCAGGATGGCACTTGTCAATGACACGTGTGAAGACTCTGGATATAGACAGAAGAATAAGGAGATACGGACAGAGAGAGAGAGAGAGAGAGAGAGAGAGAGAGAGAGAGAGAGAGAGAGAGAGAGAGAGAGAGAGAGAGAGAGAGAGAGAGAGAGAGAGAGAGAGAGAGAGAGAGAGAGAGAGAATAAGATGGTCAGGCAGACACACGAAGACATGCAGATAGACATATATACGCAGAGACAGAGACAGTCAGAGAGACAAACGAAGAGACGCGGGAATGGACACAGACTGCACTGATAGATTTCTTCAGGAGACGGTAATATGCCTCTGACATTGCTCTGCTGTCGGGTGACGACATAGGCGCCATTAATCTTCCGTTGACAGGTGCCTCTGAGAACGACGTCGCAAGTGAGCGACAGACACAGTTTTCCGAAAGGAGAAACTGATTGATCGATGAACGGATCGCACCAAACCGGGGTTGAGAACCTCTCCATAGACTTTCTCTTTCTGTGTCTCTGTCTCTGTCTGTCTGTCTCTGTCTGTCTGTCTCTCTCTCTTCCTCTGTCTGTCTGTCTGTCTCTGTCTGTCTGTCTCTCTTCCTCTGTCTGTCTGTCTGTCTGTCTGTCTGTCTGTCTGTCTCTCTCTCTGATGTATACAAGACTTCGAAAGAAAATCGCAATCACTTAAAACGTATCGATCTGGACAATAGGTTTCCTCTTATGCCTTTACGAACCCCCAATGCATCTGCCACAGATTACTCTGTCTTTCGCAACACTTCACTGTCTCCTTCGCCCACACTTCTATGATGCAGAACCGGGTCTTAGTAGCAGTGAGTCCATCCACATGGAACGAGCTGCTCAAAACCTCCTCATCTGCATTCTATTCAGTACTTAAATCTACTCTTTTTAGCCATAGTCGGACCGGGAGCGCCTCTGAGCAGATATCTTGTTAGGGCGCTATATTAAGTTTCATCGATTGACTGATTGATTGATTGATCCACTTCAAATGTAAACTCCACCTCTTGAAGGCATCCTACCCTAATTCATTCAATCCTCCCCTCCAAGTCTTCTAGTCCAAAGAATCTCTGCCTCCTCTTCCTACTCTTCTAATGCTAGATAAATTATCTTATGCCTTTAAGCAATGAATCTTAGTTACATTGTAAGACTCTATGCTTGTACTCTTAGTGATGTCATTCAAACTCTTCCTCTTCTTCCTCCGTCTCCTACTCGTCCTCTTCCTACTCCTCTTCTTTCTCCTCCTCGTCCTCCTCTTCCTCCTCTTCCTCTTCATCCCCTTCTTCATCTGCCTACTCTGTCTCCTATGTCTACGTTGCCTCCCCTTTCTCCTCCTACTCTTCTTCTTCTTCCTCCACCTCTTCAACTTCCTCCGCTGCCTCCTTTTCCTACTCCTCGTCCTTCTCCTCCTTCTCTCCCTGGCCACAGGACTCTAATCTAACCTTGACATGTCTGGTCAGCTTCCTCTGACACGACGCAGCGCTCATGAATAAGCCCGTGCTCTTCAGAGATATAGAGCTCACGATTACGAACGCAATTAGCCGTGCATGAAGATTGAAACTCGCACGACGATACGTCACATCTGAACGACGAAGACACTTTACCATGTCATGCGTGAAATTGAGCGGAACGTGACCAGTCATGCGCGGAAAGCGAGGACGACGCATTAACAGTTGCCAGAGTCGAAGACTGTAATCATTCACGCGTCAGGAAAAAAACTGGCGCAACACGTAAATCTTGCTTGGACAACAAATCGGAAACAAAACACGATGTTTTGCTCGAGAAACGCAGCTAATTGAATTAGTCTTTCGTAAAGCATTAACAAAATACAATGATA
The DNA here is from genome assembly GCA_959347315.1 of Bimastos eiseni. Taxonomy (NCBI): domain Eukaryota; kingdom Metazoa; phylum Annelida; class Clitellata; order Crassiclitellata; family Lumbricidae; genus Bimastos; species Bimastos eiseni. The sequence continues at coordinate 25,366,598 of OY365817.1, forward strand.
GGTGGCTGATGGAATATAATGACATCATCGCAAAGCTGTAGCCCGTGTTTTGGCCGTCGGGGATTGGGAAGTCAAAGTCTACTTCTAACACCTCATCTAAGTAAACGAAATAAAAATATTGATAATTTTCGTTTTATCTCAAACTGACAAACCGCAGTATAGTTAAAAGCACATTATGAACGAATGATGGCATGTTATCACAGGAGTTAAGGCATACACGATCCGAAATATTGGGCTTCAGGGAAACTGTGACAGGCTATTTCACGATTTGTCGTTCACTGTTTTTCGCGGTACAGTTTTGATATCGACCATCGTTCGTGTATCTTGGCAATCTATAAAAGTGTCGATGATTCCCAGCTCATGCAAGACACAGGGAGACTTTAAACCGCAGGACTTCCAACACCTGTTAAACGATCGTAATATACACCGAGTCCGGAAATAAGGGACCCCTGATAATGATATGAAGATGATGAGTAAATATTCGTCGAATTTTAAAATGAGATGTTTAATTACGCTACAATCGCAATCATGGGGGGAGAGATAAGAGATAGTAGGTAACTGCTGAATACCGTCGTCGGGTTCTCAATGAGGTGCGAGAGGATAGATTTTATGCCACCATTGCCACGATACATGTTCGCCTACCAAGGTAAGCAAATCAGTATGCATGTATGTATATAATTATATATATATGTACACATTGTATTGTATATATGTATACATTGTATTGCATATATGTATACATTGTATTGTATATATGTATACATTGTATTGTATATATGTATACATTGTATTGTATATATGTATACATTGTATTGTATATATGTATACATTGTATTGTATATATGTATACATTGTATTGTATATATGTATACATTGTATTGTATATATGTATACATTGTATTATATATATGTATACATTGTATTGTATATATGTATACATTGTATTGTATATATGTATACATTGTATTGTATATATGTATGGATGTAACTATGCGTCAATGTATTGTAAACTCAGGAACGGCTAAGAAATTGGAGAGGTTCAACAAAGAAATACGATGCCAGCGGAAAGCCATTCACTTGCTTACGAATTCCACCAGAGCCTTAGGTCTCTCTAGCTCTAGGTCTAAAGATCGACAGTATTGACGTCATCACTAACAGCGTCATCATAATGATCGTCGCTTAATCATCTGATCTGATCCATTCATTGCATAAGCCAAATCATCGTCGTCGTTTCTTTAATCATCTTCGTCACACCTACATCCTGCGATCGTGGGCCGACTTGGTTTGCGATGATTACGATGACGACAACAACAACGACGACGATAATGATGATAACGACGACTACGTTTCCAGTCATTATAGAATGGAATGGACGATGTAGCCTCTTATCTACTGCTACAAATCAACTTCCGCCTCCGACTGTGCTTTTGCTTTCGCTCCTAATTCTGTCCGTCTGTCTATCTGTCTGTCCCTCTGTCTGTCTGTTTGTCTGTCCGTCTGTCTATCTATCTATCTGTTTGTCCGTATGTCTGTCTGTCTGTCTGTCTGTCCGTCCGTCTGTCCGTCCATCCGTCCGTACGTCCGACCGTCCGTCCGTCTGTCTGTCTGTCTGTCATTCCATCACTCAGGCTGTCTCCGCAGCAGTCGCTGGCATCGGCATGAGTTGACTCCATCCGAGCATCCGATGTTTCGAGGGATGCAATGGAGGCTGTTGGCTCTGCTGCTGCTGCAGCTGCTACTGATGGTGATGCTGAGAGCTGCGGTCGATATCACCACCAAGGCGCCACTCTTCGGATGAAGCGGGCGACGGAAATGTACAAGGAAAGACACGGACATAGAAAGACAGACAGACAAACAGAGTCAGACACACAGACAGACAGATAAATAGATAGACAGACAGACAGAACTACACATAGGCAAACATACGACGACGACTATATAGGCAGGCGAGCAGGGAGCAAGAGAGACAGACAGGTCCACATAGACACACAGACTGACACACAGATTGTAAGACAGACAAATCTGCTGAGATACAGACAGAGAGACACATAGGTAGACAGACAAACAGGCAGACAAAGCAAGAGACAGACGACCGAACTATGTAGTCTGGGTAACAGGGTAACACAATAATAGGTGACTGATGCGGCGGTCACACTGGTCGGGTCTACTTCAGTTGACATATCACTCTGATAGCGTTGACGACCCAATCCAATTAAAAAATAATATAACAATTAGTTTATTTTATGCCGTTATATTAATTGAGAATCAAGTAGCCATCGGCAGCACGTCTTTAAATTAATTCACCTCAGCTGCATCTAATGCCTCCCTGAAATTTGTCCTTTTCAGCCGTGATTGACTTGGAATGGGGCGCTATATTATGTCTCTCTGATCGACCGACCGACTTATTTATTGAGTGATCGATCGATCACTCAAAAAATCACTCAAAGTGATCGATCTATCTATCTAGCGAATGTTTGATTGATTGATATGATTGATTGATCGAATGATTTATTTGATTGATTAATTGATTGATTGTTTGATTGATTGATTGAGTGATTGATTGATTGATTGACAATGACTAAACGAAATCACGATTTGTCGTGGTCCTGATGTCGCCTGTTCCTCTTTCGTCATTGTGACGTTCGCCTGAGGCTCAAACTCCACTCTGTTTATAATACGAGGTCTCGCGGATTCTCCTTGTGATGACCAACCCCAGCAAAAGCACCACCACTAGCAGCAGCAGCAGCCGGAGGAGGAGGACGACGACGACGACGAGAAAGAAGAAGAAGAGGAGGAGGAGGAGGAGGAGGCTGGAAGCGCAGGCTCGGTGCCGAGGCTCGCTATCTCTTTACGCCAAGCACCGATCTCTGCCGTGACCGAGGTATGCGAGGGCTGACCAATATAAACATCTGCATAGATATACCCAGACAGACAGACGGACGGTCGAACAGACGAACAAAAAGAGAAGAGACAAACACAAAACAGACAGACAAGCAGACAGAGAGGCAGACACAGGCAGACAGACAGACAGACAAACACAAAACAGACAAGCAGAGAGAGAGACATGCAGACAGACAAACGGACGGTCGGTCATACATACATGTAGGCAAGCAGGCAGACAGACAGACAGACAGAGACAAGCAGATAGACAAAGCGACAGACAGACGGACAGAATCAAACACACAGACATACAGAGACGAACACACAGACAGACGGACGGGTGGTCAGACGATTAGGTTCAAGTGTATGCGGTGGCACGCACATCGACAGAATGGTTTGAGGAAAGACGATGAGAGGGAGGGGGGCTACTACAGAAAAAAATAATAGGAAGGTAGTCACATAAACCGATTAAACGACAAACTGTAAGATATTCGAAGACAAAGACAAAGGCAGCGACACAGGCGAGGAGATTATAAGACATAACCAGACATAACGAGACAGATACAGACAGATACAGACATATACAGATAGGTAGATACAGACAGACAGAGAGCCAGACACAGATAGATACTGATGGACAGAGACAAATACTTAGGGATAGAGACACACACACACACACATACAGATAGACTGATCCGGACGTACACAGATACATAGCGACAAATAGACGTCACATCCTATGCATACACGCAGCGGCACATGTAGTGGTCGGATGCGGCGAAACCTGGCTAAGCTGCTGCTGGAGAGAATATCCGAGCAACTGGATGGATGGATTGATGGACGGATCGACGCCGGTTGCAGAGACTCACTTGATCAGCAGCAGAAGCAGGAAGAGGAGTAGGAGCAGTGGATGATGCTTGAGATGCGTTGGATAAACACAGCTTCTTCTGTCGTAGAAAGTTCCGTTGGTCCAAAGGAGGACATATCCATTGTCTTTAATAAACATTGTCTTTTATAAACATTGTCTTTTAGATACATTTTTTTTCATTGACACTGTCTTTCATAAGCGGAACTGCGTAGCAGTTTTATCAAAGACTAGGCGTCGAACTCATTTCGCTGCGTCTGCTGCGTTGAGCAACTGTTCATGAACAGGAATAGCCTTCCAATGATCAACTCAGGTGAGCATTTTCTTCTGATCTCTTCATGTCCTGTTGACTTCGTGAAATTGTGTATAAAAGTCTTTCTGTCCGTTAGTATTTCCTAGTGCCTCTCGAAATAGCTGTCTGACTGTGTTTCTTATTGCCCGTCCATCCATACCTGTGCGTCTGTTTGTCTGATTTTGTTATCCTATGTCTTTCGCCTGCTCTCACAGTGGCATCCCTTGACAATTGTAACTGCAAGGGTTGTCGAGATTTTACAAAGGTTCTAAGATAACATCGATGACAATTTGGAAGTCACGTGTATTCGTTTGCCTAGCAATCACGTTGTCTTAGGAAGCAGCCGTAGTTTCAATATAGCAACACACAACGTGGGTTGACAAAGATCATTGTGAACGTCGCCCTCTTTCATGATCCAATCTTGGGACAGGCACTTTCTGGCACATGGCATAGACGTCTAGTATCGAAGTTTCTTTGAGAGTGCTCCTTCAAACCTCAACGATGTGTACAGTAGTTGCTTCAGTTTAACGACACTGATAATAAGACCATTAACGTCGCCCTCATCGTTAAGCCAGACTATAGGGACTGGCACTGCCAGGGTGTAAGTAGAGGAAGCAGCTGTGGAATTATACTTGTAGCAGTAATTTCTGTTTAGCATAACGTCGTTTTTTAAGGACATCACACTTTCACGATATCAGAATGGAATTTACCTGTGCCCTCTAACGCATATCTATAGCGTCCTTTTTTAATGACACTTTTATTTTTCGTTTCTGTTCACCAGAAAAAATTTTTTAGCACTTGATCTCGTATTTTTTAGTCTGAAGACATATGATAATAAATAGCACCGTAGAAAATCCATGGATTAATGGGTTGACAACACTTCATGCTCGTTAGCGTCGCCCTTCTGTTTATCTAGGCGTGGGACTGGCAGTGCCAAATTATGAGCTGTGGTGGGTTTTGTTGCCGAGTATTCTAGAGACGCATTTGAAACGCGTAGATGTGAGTCAGGTTAAAGGCGTGTTTGCAAAATTTATATTGAGTCGAATTGAACCGTTTTAAAGGTGTCGAAGAGAATATTGCAGGTTCGTTCTTGGGTGGTTTATAGCTCTGCTGTAATGTCCGAATGGGCGTGTTTATACTATTTTGGATAGCTTATTTTCAGTCAAATACAGTTTCCAGTATTATATGACATATTATTTTGCCTATAATTGGCGACCTAAGTGGGTTGTCTTTTAGGCCCTATCGCCGGAAATCTAAGAAAGGAATGAAAAGGGAAATATATAATGAGGTCAGCAAATAATAGGCCTAATTGAAAATCCAACAGACATTTAGAAGCCCTGAAAAATGAATGCTCGTAAAGCTACCTTTGTTCATTGATGTATGAACATAAATGCGTCTCAGCTACACAAAATCGTTTAATACTTGATGCCGTAGATACGGTAGACGCCCTTTATATGGTTTCCACCGCGTTTAGATATTCATCTTTGCGTTTAGTCGACAGCTGGTTAATAGCTAAAGTTGAAACAAAACCAGGAGCATAATGCCACATTCAACGCTGTACATAAATTCCATTTGGGTGATGTCAAGCAATGAAACTCCTCCATTGTTCGCGTTCTGACAGAGCCAGTCCCAGGCATGGACAAAATAGGAAAGTGACGCTAATGATCGTTGTTATCATGCAGTGTCGTTAAACTGCAACTATCTACCTACCTTAAACAATGATAACTATACCACTGTCTCTGTCTCCGTCTGTGTGTCTTGGTCTCTGTTTCCGTCTCTGTCTCCGTCTCTGAACATCAATTCTCCTTTCAACACAATCGGCGATCCGTAGCCATGACGACCATGCAACTCGGCAAGATAAAATAAAAATCACTGAAATTCGAATTCAGAACAAGTGCCTGGATGAAAAAGCTCACATATAACAATGATCACGTGGGTGAGAAGAAATATTCTGCAGAAGAACTGATTGCCTAAGCGGACAGAAAGTTGGTCCCATTAGTTAGAGTTCCCAGGTCACTTCCTTCTTCAGCTCTTGCCACGTCTCCGTGAAACTAAGTAGGGGAGGGTCTATTCACTTTGTAAGAGAGGTCGTTCTCTCGCGTAGTCTAGGTCTATTGCTCAAAATTAACTGTCTAAAAAGTTTTGTTAATCTATATACCTCAAATCACAACTAGCCTGCAAATTCTCTGTTCCTGTAATCGATTCTATTTCATATGTGTAATATGTAGTCGTTATTTGCAATGAGATACGGGTAGACTTGCCCGACGTATATAGCACGACCTCACTTAAAAAGGGTTTGAAGTGGTTCAGAAGACGCTTAGTCTGCTTCGTGGTTCCTTCCTCTCTTCTACCTGCTGTTAAACTGATTTAGTGAGACCGTACTTTCATCCAAACCATTAACGCAAGCCTATAACTCTCCCATTGAAGAATGTGTTTCTACTTAAAATGTTCTATTCAGTTTCTTCAATCATATGTGTTTATGTTCTTTCTTCTCAAGTCGCCTGCTTGGCTTTGGTGGTAATTTGAAGAGCGTACAAACTTTATCCCACGGTTCTCGTTATCTCAGGGACTGGCATCAGAAACATCTGCCGTTCGTTGGAAATAATTTAGTTAAAAAAAATTTAAACATTATTCAGGATGGAATCGATCAAAAACGACGATTTTTTAAAGTAGCTGTGTGGCCTAAGAAGGCTAGTTGTCTTTCATCGCTCAACATGGAAAAGAAGGCGCAGTCAAAATAAGTAGACAGACACACAGGCATACAGATACGAAGACAGGCAGACAGATAACGGCAGAGAAGGCAACGTACTCACAATTCCCAACAAACATGTGGCAGGCAGACTAACAGACACAAGCACATGGGCGTTCGGAGGCACAGAGACACATGCATAGACGGAGACAGGCGCATATACAGAGTTACGGATACAGACAAACACCATAATGTTCTGCAAGCTCAAAGACTCAAGAGAAACTCCTCCACTGTTCGCAGTCTAACAGTGCCCGTCCCAAGCCTGGATAAAGGAGGAGGGCGACTCTAATTATCTTTGCAATCACATGGTGTCGTTAAACTGCAGCTAGCCAACCTAATCCTCGCATAATTATTGCATGTTATCCCTGTCACTTTCAAGCTTCGCCAAAACGCGTGTGTTCTGACAGTGCCAGTCCAAAGTATAATTTAAAAAGGAGGGCGACGCTAATGGAATTTGTTGTCACACAGTGTCGTCAAGCTGCATTTACAGACACAAGAGAGTCGCGGTATCCAAGCAGTAGCGCTGGCTCACTACGTTTCCAAAAGAGGGCCAGTTGGATATCTGGCTTCTTCAAAACTGGGGAGGGGCACCGACTCAGCCCCCTATTATATAGCTGCCACTGTCACATGGCGGTCCGTCAGACGGCCAAGAGCGCATAGAAATAGCAGTGAAAAAATGGCTGTCTACTTCTTGTCTCTGTTTCGCCAGCTGTTGCTAGGCGATCATCGTTCAGAGGGTTGAGTATTCGAGCCCTAACGACTGGACATAGAAACGTAAACTGTCCGAGAGGCGTTCGTCGAGGTGTCTATCGCAATCCACGGACGCCATTGTGCACGGTGCTAATTGGAGCGGAGTGGAAGCACAGCGGTGCGAGGAAGAAATTGTTTCCTTCGACAGAGATTAGACAGGGTCCATATCTCACCGGATCTCTGCTCTGTACGTGCAAAAGCATAGAAAGCATCGTTTGAAATCCTTATCAGCCTTTTTCTCGGTCTCGACTGTGCATTTGTACAATTGCGCGATTGCATTACTTGCGCCTCTATCTGTCTTTACCATTGCATACGTAGATGAAGATGGACACGCGTGCGCACGCAGTTTGGAATCGACCTGTCAACAACTTAATATCATCTCGCTGATTTCCTCGCGAGTGCGACAGCGGTCACATCAACCTACACACCACCCCTCCCCCATCTGTACACCTCATCCACTCCATCGGCACAATCTACCCTATATAGCCCACCTACCCCATCTACCCAACCTGCCCCATCAACCCCATCAACACATCTACCCATCAATCCCATCAACCCATTGTTCCACATCTCTTAAAGGAATTCTTATTCTTCTCAATGCTAGCGTTATCAAATCGTCCGCCAGTTTTAGAGCACACCATGCACCAAATATATGCTCACAGTCATATGCATAGAATTTATCATTTAACGCACACATAACTACAGGTATATATATATATACATACACATGTATATAAATGTAGATACGTATATTATATGCCCTAAAACGCGGTTATCTATAGTGGATATCTATATATTTTGGGTGTCGAGCGTTAATTCACTGACGCTATCTTATAAATTGCGCTGTAAAAGTCGCAAACATGACGAATTATATACTTAGATTTGGAAACATTATAAAAACAATATATATATATATATATTAATATATACATATGAGGCACATGATACTGGCGTGCGACGTCTTAGTGGAGAGCCTGGAGAAGAAGCGAGGAGCCTGGAATGGAAAATCAATGCGCTAAGAATGGAGTGGATTTTTCTGGTTGGGTGACAGGCGAGACGCTGGAAGACCTTGGCATCCTCTGCCAATCATGAGCGAGACGTGGAGGGAGTTCGAGCCGAATGTTTCCTACTCCATCTATACGCCTTTAAAGCCAGAGCAATGATAGGCTTTTCTAATTAACCGAACGGTCAATTAACGCTATCCCGTAATAATTATTTATAGCCGTTGCGGTTACCATAATTCATAATTTTAGCTACATGTAAAACTTCTCATGCGCAAGGCATCAACCAATAGCGCACCGAGGCCGTAATCAGATTAACATATTCATCACACAATGACCTGATTACTGTATGTCTGTTTGTCTTGACTGTCTGCCTGTCTGTGGCTGTATCTGTGTCCGTTTATCTATCTGCTTCACTCTGTATCCGTCTTACTGGTTTCTTTAACTTCATCTCGTTACTGTTGCCATGAGTGTCACGTGCGGTTAGTCGTCGCTGGCGCATGCGCATAAACGTGTCCCCAATTATCCGTTATATATGCCAGAAGTGCCGCTTTCACAAGAGTGGCCTCGACATTGCAGTGTCCCGTCTCTCCAGACAACATCCGTTCCAAGTCCTTCAACACAAGTTGCAGCAGCAGATTTCGTTTTATGCAGATTTCAGTGCGAACTGTTTCGCATTTTTTAGGGTGATCTGTCCCGCGAAGCGAGGGGAGGGGTCCTGCGCAACGGGGTACTAAACCCACACGGCAACCAGCGGCAGGGCCATAAATCTGGCGATATTGCGACCACTTTGTCCCTCGTACTAGATCCGATCAAGGGAGGCGCCAGTCTCCCATGCCCTCCCACCCTCCCTTGTACGGTGGCGCCACCGTGCGATTTCCGCCACGCTCGTGGACGATAACCGCCGACTAAACGCTGTTATTATGTATTGAATATGTGTTTAGGTTGACGCAGAATTTGGCGGCGCTTTGGAAGGTTCCGTAGAAGCGACGATCGAACAGTAGCTTGGTTTAGTAGGCGGACGAACGTTGCTCACCGATCGATAGAGGCGCCACGCGTCCGTAGACGGATGGTACGGACGATACAGAACACGCTGCTACTGCTGGGCTTTGGATAACTCTTTGGAAATCGTGATTGTGACGTCGGCCTGAGAATGCTTCCGACCGCTTCGCCCGTCGCCGCCGTCTCCTTTATGACGTTCATGGCGTTCCATACAGGTGAGTGTAGGTTAAGACTTCTGCGGCCTACCATGTGTTGATGTTGGTTAATTTCTGTTTATTATTTTTATTTTTCTGCGATCTATGATATGCACCCTGATGCTGATCATTTAGTCAGGGTTATAAGGTATCATATTTCGCACGATAAAAATTATCGGATGTAATAAGAATAATAATCTTCGCTAATTTTCAAACTGACAAACAGAAGTATGAATATATAAGAGTATGAACGAATGATGACGAGTTATTACAGGAGTCGAATTTAACCGTCGGCAGCCACACAGGGCGCCCAATTACGCAATACTACTTACCTTAAACAAACGCCGCCGCCTAGCGAAAGAAGGAAAGATGTCACCCCATGGGAAGATAGGCCTACAGGTCTCGAACTAGGTTCCTAAGCGCTCAATCCCAGTGTGCTCATCACTACTCTACGGCCCCCGTATATTTGTATGTATGTATGTATGTATGTATGTATGTATGTATGTATGTATGTATGTATGTATGTATGTATGTATGTATGTATGTATGTATGTATGTATGTATGTATGTATGTATGTATGTATGTATGTATGTATGTATGTTAATATATATATACACATGCATATGCACAAATGCATACGCAAATGTATATATATATATATATATTTGTAGGTCTATGTATTTGTGTACGTATGTAAGTAAAATTTATGAAAATAAACATATGTAATACAGGGCTATATAAATATGCATTTTCTACCATTATGAATAGCAATATAATTGTTAAGAATGGGTCCTAATTCAACGCTTTTGTTCAGCACAATCCGTTTCTAAACCGGATTTTCGATTGCAACCATTTACCCTTCCATCCTGTCCACGTGGTTCAATTGATTCCCAAATTCCGCATAAGCACCCGTGGCAGGTTCATTCCAGTATCGGCATCTGTGGTCTTCTCTTCCAATCATTCTCCGCCTTCCACGTTGCCTTCTTCCATAATTTCCCAGCTGTCTCATCCGGCATAAACAATTAGGATTTTCGCTGACGTCTGTGAACGCCACTTTGGTCTCGAGAGCAGAAGGAGGCATCGATCGCAAGGGGGACCTACTGTCATCCTCATTCGATGCGATTCAGCCACGTTGAAAGCTTTTTCCTCATCCTATTCATCCCCTTCCCTCATTCTCCTCATCGTCCATCTTCTCCTTCTCCTCCTCCTCCTCATCTACCTTCCTGTCCTCTTCTTCTTCCTCCTCCTCCTTCTTTTTCTACTCCTCGTCCTGTTTTCTCTATCTATATCACAGTCTTCCTTGTGATGTGGTACACATCCTCTTCCTTCCCATCCTCCTTCTCTTCCTCCTCCTCCATCTCTTTCTCGACCTTTTTCTCTTCATCATCCTCCCCCTCCGCCTGTTCTATTTCTCTACCTCGCTGTTTTCTTTGTGGTATCCATCCCTCTCCTCCAGCTTCTTCTCCTCCTCCTCTTCCTCTTCCTTCTCCTTCTCTCTCTCTTCTCTTCTCTTCCTCCTCTTCCTCTTCACTTTCTTCCTCCTCCTCCTTCTCTTTTTCCTCCTCTCCTTCCTCTTCATCCTCCTCCTCCTCTCTTCTTCGTCCTCCTACAGCCTACTCTGCCATTTTTTAAAGGATGCCCCGTGTTAGAGGAAGGCACGACCTGATAATGGATTCCTGTTCGAATTGACAGGTCGATCGGGAAAGCGTCGGAACCCTTTACCCGCTCACTCGTCAACAGAAATCCACCCACCCACCCTCTCCCTTCCTCCCTGCGTCCATTCCAATTCCCTCCTTCCTTCTTTGTGTCTACCCATAACTTTCTTTCTCTTTGTCCGTATACTTCTGTCTGCGTGCCTGTCTATCTATCTGTCTGTCTGTTTTTTCTGTCTGTCTGTTTTTCTGTCTGTCTGTTTTTTCTGTCTGTCTGTTTTTTCTGTCTGTCTGTTTTTTCTGTCTGTCTGTTTTTCTGTCTGTCTGTTTTTTCTGTCTGTCTGTTTTTCTGTCGGTCTGTTTTTTCTGTCTGTCTGTTTTTCTGTCTGTCTGTTTTTCTGTCTGTCTGTTTTTTCTGTCTGTCTGTTTTTTCTGTCTGTCTGTTTTTCTGTCTGTCTGTTTTTTCTGTCTGTCTGTTTTTCTGTCTGTCTGTTTTTCTGTCTGTCTGTTTTTTCTGTCTGTCTGTTTTTTCTGTCTGTCTGTTTTTTCTGTCTATCTGTTTTTCTGTCTGTCTGTTTTTCTGTCTGTCTGTTTTTTCTGTCTGTCTGTTTTTTCTGTCTGTCTGTTTTTCTGTCTGTCTGTTTTTTCTGTCTGTCTGTCTGTCTGTCTGTCTGTCTGTCTGTACTCATTATGTGCGGGTGTAATGATTTGAATGAACAGAAACAAAGAATGAATTATTTCTTTTTTCTATTGTGACTGTTAAGATATTGCCAGTTGTGTGTGTGTGCGCGTGTGTAGGTATGTATGTGCTTGTATATGTGCATACATTAATGTGTGTCAACTGTCCATGCATATCTGTATATTATGTCACGATATGCACACATGAGTGTACATGTGTGTATATTCTGACAATCTCCGCTCTCCATCTGTCTGGCAGTCGCACTCTCTCCTTCTCTCTGTACCCTTCCTCGACCGTTATTAGTAATCGGAAAACAATTAATGCATTTTTCCATTGAATAAGATGTCGCTCGGTAACTGAACTATGAAACAAATGCACACGGAAGAATACATATACAGGTACATGCACACGTAGCATTAATGGTACACAGATGCATACATTCAGACAGATATTTACATACATATATGCATGAATACATACATACACGCACACATACACACTACGCAAGTATGCATACGTATATACTGTAATGCATACACACATAACACATATTCATAAATACACACATACATATATATACAGAATTATACATACTTAAAAAATTTCATATCCATCCATCTACATATTCCATACATACCTGCACACATACATTGGACAGAAGCGTCGTATGCAAATAAAGTTGACCTAAATATATGGAAAGCAATAGTGTCCGTAGCACCAAGTGCAGTAACGTTTGGAAAGTTTTTCCGTAACTATTCCGTACACCTTACTGCAACGGGTGCTGTTTTTCGTTGCATGAGTCTTACGTCTGTCGCAGGGCATAAGTAAACAAATGTCCGATTCGCGTTTCAAAAAACTTTATTCACGTCTACGTAAGTATATTTGCAGTTATTAAAATTAAATACATCGTGTAATGTAAGCATGTTTGCAGTTATTAAAATTTAATGGAATCTTAGAGGGTAATGCGTGTTTTTAGCGTATTTATGTATTGACCACGACGAACTTGCAGTAGGCCATATGTTTAGGTAAAATAAACCGTTTCGTAAAATAATGTATATTTTAGCTGTGCGTCCCAGTGTCTTAGCCACTACTCTAGAAACATTAAAATTGAGCATGACCCGTAATTTTTCACGTGGTAACAGCTAGTATTAGCATGATTGCAATTGCATACATACATGCATACTTACATACATATATACGTACATACATAAATACACACGTACACACGTACTTACATACATACATACTTACATACACACATTAGCAGCAAAACTTCACACATGATGTACCAATGCATACATGTACGAATGGTGACATTTAACAAATGTACGTCGTGCGCCCATATTACTGCAAGGTTATCGTGATTAAATATCAGAGTTGAAAAAGGTGGCATAAATGGCCTTGACTGCTTGCTGTCAGGAAGACAGGTGTGGAACAGGTGAAGAGATCCATGATTACCTGTCACCAGGTGGAGCCAGAAGAATAGGTGTCAGATGTCAGATGCGCTGTCCATCCCGATTTATATATTGCTTTCCTAGAATCGCCAATAGTCATAAGCTTTTCTATTGAAGTCGTGCACGAGCACAAAGGACTCAGATACATATATACAGGCATACAAACATAGATACATGCATCCATACATACATACATAAGTACATACATACATGCATCCATACATACATACATACATACATACATACATACATACATACATACATGCATCCATCCATACATACATACATACATACATACATACATACATACATACATAAATACATATATATATATATTTATATTGTCTTACATGCACTTAAATTCAATTTAATTTATTTTATAACAAAACACAAGAAGATGACAAATAGACTTACGATTTAAAAAATGAACAATCTAGTCACACGGGGAAGCTTAAGGTGTCTCTGTCTCTGTCTGTCTCTGTCTCTGTCTCTGTCTCTGTCTCTCTCTCTCTCTCTCTCTTTTGCTCTCTCCTTCCCTGTCTGTCTCTGTCTCTCACTCACTCACTCACTCACTCACTCACTCACTCACTCACTCACTCACTCTCTCTCTCTCTCTCTCTCTCTCTCTCTCTCTCTCTATATATATATATATATATATATATCTGTCTGTCTGTCTGTCTATCTCTCGGTCTAGTCTATCGCGCTCTGTCTGTCTGTCTGTCTGTCTGTCTGTCTGTCTGTCTGCCTTCGAATGATGAAGAAAAAGATCTTTCAAGGTCTTGACATCTTAGTTCATTCGATGAAGGTTACTCTCCTCTGGTGCCATCAATGGCTCAAGGAGTAGTTACACAGCTGCACGCTGCTTGTCAATGCCACGGACCAGAAACAATCTCTTCAAGTGCTTCGTGGACACGTGTGTTTGTCTGTCTGTCTGTCTGCCTGTATGTCCATCTGCTAGTCTGCCTGTCTGTCTGCCTGTCTGTCTGCCTGTCTGTCTGTCTGTCTGTCTGTCTGTCTGTCTGTCTGTCTGTCTGTCTGTCTGTCTGTCTGTCTGTCTGTCTGTCTGTATTTCTGTCATCTTACTATTTCTATACCTCTGCTGCCGACGTCCATCACCACCTGTAGCCATGTCCAGTGTCACTGTAGACTACATGAGAAGAGATTCGTGCTCTCTGCGTTCTCCCTCGCGATAGACACAACCAGTATAGTACAGCCCACTACAGTATGTCCGTGAGTATTAGATCAGGGACAGTTAGGTCGCTCTCTGCGATACGATTGAGTCTGATCTCAGCAGGTTTTCCAGGCTTTAATGGAAGCAACCAAACACAGCAGCTCCACAGCATTTTGACCGCGAGCGATACATAACCCAGATGTTGTAACCCGCGTTCAATCACTGTCGGTCTCTTTGATCCTCGAGAGATTTGTGGAAAGGTCAAAACGTCGGTTACAGATACAATGGCCTCTATATGTTATTGAGCGCCAGCATGATTAAATCGGTTTTAAAGAGGATACTTTGTTAATCGGTTGAAACGGAGAGTATGTATTGCCAACAGAGTTGAACTGAGTGAGAGAGAGAGAGGATCGATTGTCGGCGTTTTAATATCAAATGCAGATGTTCGTATGTAATGGACGCGAGATGTAAATTATCATAATTTATTTAAATAAAGTGATAAAGTAAATAAAGTTAATATTCATGTTAAATAAAGACAAATGCTCAAATATGATAAATGTTAATATTCGTATTGGAATAAATTTGAATGTTCATACTGACTAAATGCAGATGTTTATATTTAAAACACGCACATGCTCATATTTGATAAATTCATATCTATCAAGTAGAGTTGCTCGTACTTGATAAAATGAAATACTCATATTTTAATTAATCAATGCAAATACTCAATTTTCATGAATATAAACGAATCCTCTGTTTGTCGTTTTATGTGTTCTAATCAAAATTTCAGCATTTACGGGGATTTGAATCGCTTATCCATCGACTCAGTAGCCAGAGTGTTTGAAAGTCGGTTTGAGCAATAGGAATATGGACCTACCAGTTCAATACACTATGCCTGTTATCAGCTGCAGACGGATATCATATTGGTTGGTTCCACGCTTGTGCGTGGGCCCACCACTAGTGACTCTTTTCAGCTTACTGTGCATAATTTTGATAACATACTTATTTTACTCGCTCGGTATGACACTTAGCATCATTTAGGCCGGCGCAGAGAGCGCCTCTGAGTAGATATTTTGAAGGGGCGCTATATAAATGCTCGATTACATTATATTGCATTACACTAACCGCTGCACTATCGAGTGTAGATGCAGCTTGGAATCTCTGGGCCACGCAACAGTAACGTCAGGGAGACCAACTTCTTCACCAGCGTTGTATCAAATTGAGCCCACTGTCTACTCTCGCTGGTGATGACCCGGGAGATGAGCTCCAGCGAAATGAGGATTGGTACTACGGTGGAAATCGTTGGTGAGGGGCTTAACAGGATGAAGTGGGAGCCGAAGCAGAGTAGGCCTCAACGGCGGCGATCCAGCGGGTTCGAGGGGGACAAGTCCTCCCCCATCTTTCACAGAGAGGGGACACGTTACAGGTTTGTCCCCTCCCACATTTCTTACCCCTCTCATTAGGTGTCCCCAACCTCTCAAACGAGATCGCCGCCTCTGGTAGGTTGAATAAAAATTCCTCTTAAACAATGAGTGGTGAAACCGTATGCCCGTAACTCCACCACTGGTAGTGCTCGGCCAGTGCCAGTCCCAAGTCTGGATAAAGGAGGAGGGCGACGCTGATGATCTTTGTTATCACACAGTGCCGTTAAACTGCAACAACCAACCACCGAATACCCGTGCAGGGGTGATTTGAACCAGTAGGTTCCCACGTAAATTATGCCCTAGCTGGTTCAGAACCAGAGTGTTACACATATAACTGGCGCAATAGGCGTAGATGGACTCTCTCTGTCTCTGTCTCTCTGTCTCTCTGTCTCTGTCTCTGTCTGTCTGTCTGTCTGTCTCTCTTTATCTCTGTCTCTGTCTCTGTCTCTCTTTATCTCTGTCTCTGTCTCTGTCTCTGTCTCTGTCTCTGTCTCTCTGTCTGTCTGTCTGTCTCTCTCTCTCTCTCTCTCTCTCTCAGCCCTTAAGCTGAAGGAAGGATGCACCATTTTGCGTCTCATGATAATAATATACTGTCGGGATTCTTGCACGGACTGCGCGTTTTACGAACGATTTAATATCTTGTTGTGTTGAAGTTAAGGTTAAGTCGTGGTCATGTCATACTATGTTATGGTTATAGTTCTGACTGTGTCATGATTATGTCATGGTTAATTGCTATTTATGGCTATGTCACATTATGCCGTGATTATGGTAATGTAATGGTGATGTCATTGTCACATTATATCATGGTTATGGTAATGTTATGGTGATGTCATAATATGTCATGATTTAGGTTCTGGTTGTGTTTCCTTAAAGGCGCCTCATAAACTGTCAGCTGCTCAGTGATTGCATACATTACATCGCACGACTAATTACATTACAACCCGTCACATTTCGGGACTTTGATCTACCAGCCGAGAATGCGTTGGTTGACCCAGGCGCCATGTGGCTCTACTGAACATGGCAGTTACGAGGCGGTTCCGCAACCGTAACCAACCCGGGGGCTTTGTAGGCTTTCAATTTCCCTGCGACGGGCTAAACAGAGAAGGGAGGAAGAGGCGAACGAAAGCGACAACTTCTACGGGACCGCCGACGAATCAATAGCAGCGAATTAATCTTCGGCTCAGCATGCTTCGCCAGCGACTGCGGTTCGTCCGACACCGCGTGTCATAATGGACGCCATTTATATGCTCGCCGAGCGACTGACTGACCGACCGAGCGTCTGTCCTCGACTTGTTGGCGGGTTCTGCTGGTGTCGGCGCCGCGGGGGAAAGTACGGCGCGCCGCGGCGGAATGTAGGGCTCGCTGCGGAGGAAAGAGCCTACTGCGCGCCACGACGGAGTGTAGCCTACCACGACTCCTTTTGTGGAATTTCATCTCTACGAGGGCGGCGCTCGCGGGTGCCGAAAGATAGGAGGAGACTGTGGAAAGTGGATTCTGATGTTGACGCTAATGATGAGAGTTCAGTTGTCTTGCTGTTGTTGTCGTTGTTGCTGCTGCTGGGGCTTGTTTAAAAATATGGCTAAATCAATTAGGGGACTTTGCGCTACTTTTGTTTTTGGCAGAAACTTGGAATAAGCGCTGAGGACGACATCAACAAAACTATAAATAAAATTAGAGTGAAACTGGACTTAACACGAGCACGACGACTCAATGGTTCCATGTCACGGATGTCGACTAATTTAAAGAATTGCCTCTAATTGAACGCATTGCCTTGAACGCATCTCCGTTGAACGAATCGCCTCTAATTGAATCCTCCTTTGCAACCTCTAGTTGAATGTCTCGCTTTTTATGAACGTGCGTGCTCTGAATATAGGTCTACATACCATCTGTCAGCTTTCGACGAGAATCTATTGGCTGGTTCCACGCTTGTGCGTGGGCCCACCACTTATGACTCCTTTCAGCCTACTGTGCATAGTTTTCCACTAGACTTTATTACTTTTTCACTGTGACATTTAAGTTTAGTATCATTAGAGCCAGCGTAGAGAGAGAGCACCTGTGGCTAGAGATATATTATAGAGGCGTTATATAAGACTCAATTGCAATACGTGTAAATTTATGCAGTGCATCAGAAATGTCATCAAGATGCTTTAAATAAAACAGGAAACAATCTGACTCGCTCTTGCGAAGACAACAGACGACTGCGACAGAGAACAAAGAGAAAACAAAAAAGAAAGAGGAGACAATTAAAATCCACTTCGTGCAATTTTCGTTCGTTTAATCAACACACCGACTTAGCAGCATCGGAGTGAAAATTGCTTTTCTCATCGACTCATTCGCCTGCAAAACGAATTACAGGAAAGCTTAGCTAACAGCACAGCTTCTGAGCATCAGAACGCGACGGATTATTTACTCATCTAGATCGATGTAGGCCTACAGTAGGCCTATTAAAATAGGAAGGTTGATCAAGAATACAGTGCGTTACATTTATCTGTCTATAGCCTACTGGTCGTTATATTATTAGTCGCTGAAATTCACCAAGGAAACGGGTGCACAGGGTATTGTAAATTGAGAACGGGTGAACAAGTGCAGTCAATTTTATTTGCATGTATAGATGAGTCCTATGTAGTCTTCATGGCATTGAATGAATTACCTCCAGTTGTCTGGCTTAGGGCCGCATAAATCATGACATTGGTCTGCGTACGTTCGCAGGAAACCGACTAACCAGCGTTTACAGATCTTCTTTGACCGTGGAACCCTTTCGATTTTTAATTTATTGATTGTCCTAAACTAAACACATTCTGTCGCACGTACAGACGCTTGAGAATGCAGACGATCGTAGGTTTAGGCCAAGATCAGATTAATAGAGGCAGATAAATAAAACAAATATCGATGACAATGACACATGAATTGTCTTGCGCGTAGAAGTATTTATACACACTTGTTAAGCAAAAGGCCTGCATCTGTTCACACTGAACGCTTTCCGCGGAGCCTTTGTCTTCACCTCACGGAACACTACAGGGTTCCGCGGAACACAGTTTGGGAAACGCTGCTCTAAACCGTTGTCGATGTCGAATGAAAATGACTGAGCTCAGTTGTAGTAGTAGAAGTTGCAGTTTAACAACACTGTGGGCTAACAAAGATCATCAGCGTCGCCCTCTTTTTTTATCCAGGCTTGGGACTGGCACTGCTTGATTGCAAGCAGTGGTCAGTGGTCGACGCTGATTACAGAGTCTCGTATGTGTACAGAATAGCACAGGTGAACCAGTGTACGAAATGGAAATCTGCACGCTCACCTCAAATATAATAATCTTTCGTAATCAATAATTAATAACACGGGGACGATTCAATTATTTCCGATTGAATACATAAAAACGTCTTTCGTTGCCAATAATTATTTGATCGAGCAAACAGCGATTAATAAGGATTTTTATCATGGAACTTAAATCTAATAGTGAGTAATCAGTCGACAAACTGACAGACAGACAGACAGACAAGAGAGAGAGAGAGAGAGAAAAAAAAACATACTGACATGTTGTAGACATCTCACGCATGCACGTGTATAGACCGGTCAGATATAACACGCAGCTGACAACCAGACAATCGGACAAACAAACATGCAAAGAAGCAAACAGGCAAAGAAGCAAACAGGCAAAGAAGCAAACAGGCAAAGAAGCAAACAGGCAAAGAAGCAAACAGGCAAAGAAGCAAACAGGCAAGCAGACAGGTAGACGTAGAGATAGTAAAAACTGCTTCTGCCAACTGTTCTTGGGATGGTTCGCTTCGTTGCCATAGTCACTCTCGTCCAGGGAGCAAGGAATAATATTCTTCAATCGAGACTGCAGCGTTACGTATCACTCTTTACGAAGGAGTTAGGATATGTTATAAATCTCAATGGTGAATGTTTACCGTTTACCATTACTCTATGTCTGTCTGTCTGTCTGTTTGCATGTATGTCTGTCTGTCTTGATGTCTGTCTGTCTGTCTTGATGTCTGTCTTGATGTCTATCATCCTGTCTGTCCTATCTACGTTTGTGCGTCTGTCTGTCATGTAGAGAAAGGACCAGCGCATACAGTGCAGATTAACAGTTCACCGTTGATTTATGTCTGTCTGTCTGACTATTTGTTTGTCTGCTTCTATGTCTTTCTGTCTGTCTGTCTGTCTGTCTGTCTGTCTGACTGTCACGATGAGACCTGCTCAGAAAGTGGCGATTAACCATTTATGCTAAACTCTGGGAAACATATGCTATGCATATTACACATGCCACATATCTGTGCACGTCAGCCTACCCATCGATCCACAATGTCTGTGAGGAGAAGGAAGAGAACGAGGAGGAGGAGGAGGAGGATAGAGAAACTGGAGAAATAGGACAAATGATTCTAAAGAGAGGATGAAGGAACTGGAGAAAGAGGATTAAGGAACTGGATAAAGAAGACGAAGGAACTGGAGATAGAGGACAAAGTAACTAGAAAAGAGGATGATCGAGCTGGAGAAGAGGATTGAGGATCGCGAGGAGAGGATTAAGAAACCAAAAGATGACCTGGAGAAAGAGGTTATATGAAGTGGAGTAAGGACTTTAAGGAACTGAAGAAAGTGGCGAACGACGGCGAGCGGCAGAAGTGGGAGAAATGGTGAAAAGAAAGGCGAAAGAGAATACGGATAACAAGATTGAGACAGAGGGCAGAACAAAAATTAGGTAGCTGATGCGCAATGTACATAGACGCAGAGGGGAAAAGAAGCAGGATAAGGAAGAGACGGATCAGGTGGAGGAAGGGTAATGCAGGATGTTGAGGAGGAGCCTGCAGGGCAAGAGGGGAATGAACAAGAGGGCGCAGATGAGGTGGTGGATTGGATGACTAGGGATATAAAGACGGTGAGAAGAGGCTGTCTCCTTGAGAGACAGCATCACTGCGCGGCAAGAGCAGCGAACGGCCGCCATTTTAGTTCTCAACGCCTTCTTCTCTTTCTATTGAGCGACAAGCCGATGCACAGCCTGCTGGGATATATCTATTTTCGTGCTAACGCCATCCGAAATGCATCTGGCGTCCCCAAATGGGATTCGTTCCATACACATACATGGCCTGTGTTCCCTTGGCTGTACGTGTCAGTGTGCGCAGTGTATGTAGGATGCGTATATAAGCTGAAGAGTAATGTCTGATAATGGCAGGTTCTGATGTGGCTATAGCCAGCGTATTGGAGTATTGCTTCATAAATTGCCAACGTTTTTCGCCGTATTAGTATTTATCGGTATTTTCCGCTGCGGACTATAGGCATAGTCATCCGAAGCTTAGGCCTGTGTATATATATATATATATATTATAAAGTTATATATATGATATATATATATATGTATGATATAGAGAGTACACATTTTGTTTTCATCTGTTCTTACGCAATATTTTTCATTAAATAATTAAATGAACGTAACTGTTTCCGTATATTCCATGACTAGCGTTGAACAAATATAATCTCTAATGACATATAATATGCTGCAATGTATTAACGTGGATGCTCTAATGCTATCCTGTGCAAGAACTGTGCATATAACGCTATAAGCATATTAAAAGTTATGCCGTAATATATCTGCACAATTAAAATGAGTTAATACAGGCCCACATGATCATAATATTCAATGTCAGAAGTAAGCTGACACAATTTTCAGTTTAATGGGGATCTCAGAAATACCATTTATTTTTCTGAGGGCGCTTGTGTTCGGAAAGATATACATACATATATATATATATATATATATGTATGTATATGTATATATATATGTATATATATAAGTATATATATATGTATATATATAGTGGACATATCAAATGCGAATATATAGATTCGAACTTAGCAATCCTCGTCCAGAGGAGTCTACTACCGATGAACACAATGCTGAACGTAGATATATCCGCCTTTCAGTGAAGAGACCTGGCAAGACAACCACTGTCTATTATAAATTCGTTCACGGAGTGTTCGTGAAGTTGCGGAATTTAACCACAAACCTAGCTTACAGGAAACACAAGTTTATAGGTGCTGGCAGTTGTATTATCCGCAAGCTCTTCAAGTGTTTAATTGTGTGGCTTTAAGATCAATCGCACAGACGGCTAGCCGAATAAACTGGGAGTAGCATGACGGTTGATGAGAATGAGTCTGTTAATAGGGTTTACCAAACATCAGGCCACCATTTCCTCCAGTTGCACGGTGCTCCTACAACCTACGACCCAGGGTTCACCCCTTTCAACTCCATCCCAAAGACAATAGATATTTTAGATCTAGAGAGTTTTATTTATGTAATAGCCAACGTAGGCCTACATTATTTACTTTTATTACATAACTTTCCTTTTTCGTCCGTTATTTGTAGCCTACATGAATGTTATTTGCTGCGGATTCTCAGCTTGATAAATAAACGAAGATATAATAAGAAATCTATGGATCTGGTTGCACTCATTTCAACGCACTCTACTGTGTGCATGATATTCAGTCGGTTAGTCAGTCAGTCAGTCAGTCAGTCAGTCAGTCAGTCAGTCAGTCAATTAGTCAGGCAGTCAGCCAATCAGCCATTCAGTCATTCAGTCAGTAAGGCATTCATTGAGTCAATCAGTCAGTCAGTCGGCATGTAAGCCAATCATTAATTCAGCCAGTAAACTACTCAGTCATTCAGTCAGTCAATCAGTCAGTTGGGATCTAGATTTAAGATTAAGCGGCATTAGGCGGACGTCAAGTAAACACGATTCGAATTTTCTCATCCATCAATAGCCACACAGATACATGTACGCTTCTTACGATGCGACGACGCAGAGACAGACATACAGACAGACAGACAGACAGACAATCAGACAGACGAACAGATAGACAGACAGACAGGCAGACTAGCAGATGGACATACAGGCAGACAGACAGACAGACAAACACACGTGTCCACGAAGCACTTGAAGAGATTGTTTCTGGTCCGTGGCATTGACAAGCAGCGTGCAGCTGTGTAACTACTCCTTGAGCCATTGATGGCACCAGAGGAGAGTAACCTTCATCGAATGAACTAAGATGTCAAGACCTTGAAAGATCTTTTTCTTCATCATTCGAAGGCATTGACTGAAAACCAAACGACAAGGGATGTTCACGCGATGCGATGCCTTCATTAATTTCAACATTACTCTACCTGTCCGATCGACTCCCTGTCTACCTGTCTATCTGTCTATCTGTGTCATGTTTCGGTAGTCTGATTTCTTAAACTAAGCCTATTTATGCCCAAATTACACTTCTTTGAATTACCTTACCTCATCTCACTTCACTTTACCCTGCAAATCACTGCATACTTTACCCTGTGTTGCGTTCTTAGTCATATTTACTTTTCCAGAATCGCCCTATCTTAAGTCATGTATAGGGTGCCAACCATACTTTCTCTTGGCTCACATCAACCTAACTCCATCTTTCCTGACCTATGATCATACATTGCTGATCCTTGCATTATCTTATTGTTACATATCCTCATCATCCTAGCTCGTAACGCCTTGAAGCTCCATGCATTGCCCAACGTTACATAACTTCACATTAACTTATGTATACTGTTCCCACCCCTACCTTACCTCTTCTTTACATTACCTCAAGTACCTTACCTTCACATTACCTTGCCTTACCTTATACCTTGCCCTCCCAAAGTATTCATGCATTTAACAGCAGAGATCGACCTCTTGATGTTGCAGTTGTGGTCGACCTATCGAGCGACATGGTCAAGGCAAAGGGTATGGCTACGGTTCCGGATCTTGACCAGGGCGAAATTCGACCCCTGTTTAAACAAACGCAAAGGAATATAACCGTCGGTCCTGGAGACAGAGCTGTTCTCAAATGCCGCGTTGAAAATCTCGGAACAAAAACGGTAATCGCTCATTATCTTATAGCTTCTTCCTGCTCTTACAAAAACCACTGCTAATTGATCTGTAAAATTAATCATAATACCTGTATTATTACTAGTGTTCAGGAATTACTATAGGATACGTAATTTTATCAGTATAAAAGCATTAGCACTGGCAGCAATCGCTCATCATCGTCATCGTCTTTCGTCATAATCTTCACCGTCGTCGTGGTCATCTGGTTCCTGTTCTTCTTCCCCTTCGACTTATTTTTATCACTATCTTCGCAACAGTGTTATTTCTTCTTCTTCGCTTCTTCGTATTTTCTTTATTTTCTCATTTTCTTCTTCTTTCTTCTTCTTCTACGTCTCGTTTACCCCTACCCCCGTCAGCAGCCTCCAACCCGACAGCATCTGTCCACCCTTCCTCTGTCAGAGTCTGTCCCCATCTTTCTACTCACCATCCTCCGGCCCTTCTTCCCCCTCCTACGCTGCTTTTCTCCTGGGACACCTAACCGACCAGGCAGTTAGCCGAATTTCTATAAGCTGCTTAAAGATGCAGGAACGCGGTGAGACGCATACTATCGGAGGCAGGACCATAATTCTCCGGCGACCGACGCATGCCATTGATTATTTATGAACCGAACCGAGGTTTCGCGAAGGTCAAACACAGAACGGTCAAAAGCTTAAAAATGTCTAAGATTTTCCTGCAGCCCGGCTGCAACGGTTGGCACTCGTTGTCTCTCTTCACCGGGGGAGGCCCCTTCCGGTCCGCCTTTCGATGAAGGGATGAGAGGCGCAGCGTTAAATCAGAGCAACTAGTGTTCAGAGCGACAGGTTCTGAACTTGAAAGACATAGAATGCAGAACCAGGCGATGTGGACTTTTTTGGCTAACGATCAATGTATGGAACTGCTTCAAACATTGTGATCGTAATCGTACTTTTATGAAGATCTGCTCCAAAGCTGAGCGGTTGCGACATCATCCAGCCTTCCCAGCTGTCTTGTACTCAATGAAACACTCCTTAGCAACTGATCTCTTCCTCTCTCGACCTCCACTGAATATCGATTTGTGGACAACTCTTCTGACACAACACAACACTTCTGAACAAGCTGGTACCCTGCGCTCATCTTGAGAGGACTACACTTTGTACATCGCATAACAAGAAATGAAGTGGTACCGAAGACGTTTAGTCTGTGCTGGGACCACCACTACTTAACCTGCAATACTAAAAAGCTCATTTTATATCCCAACATCTCCCTAAAGCTGGGATAGTGTCCACTAAGACCGTACTATCATCCAAACCATTCCACAAGTCCACAACTTCTGCACTGAAGAATTTCCTCCCTAACGTTCCTCTCGACTTCTTAAATAATTCATACCTATGAGGCTATAATATTATGTCCACGAGTTGCACTGCTTGCGGTAATTCAAAAATTACGAGCTTTGGTTCAATAAATCTTAATATTTAAAGAGCAATTACTCGGACCTCACTCCACAGGCTCAAAGCCGCAATTGTTGAAAAATATACCCAACTGGCAACCGAAGAGAACGCTAATTCTCGCCTTCATTTCAAAGACTGAACGGCGTATTGTCGATTTGAAAGGATGTGCCCTGGGAGTGGTATCCGACCACGAAAGGGGTTTGTAACGAGCGAGTCAGACTTCATGCTGGACGTCGCTGGAAAATCCGTTCCACGCCGTAAACTACGGACTGACGAGGATGGACTTAGTCGCCTGACAGGGAAATCAGCGGTGGGCCTAATGGGGACCGAGGATTCGAGGGAGGCCGGGCTGGGACGATGAGGTCGGTAGGAGAAGGCAAACAGGGATTAGGTCGAGGCACAAGAGAGATTAGTTCGTCGGGTAATCAAGGGACAGCCACGATTCGCCATTCGCAAATCCACTCCTGCAGCACGTTTACGCTCTTCCTCCTCCTCCTACTCATTCGCCCCTTCTCCTCTTCTTCCTTCTTCTCATCCTCCTCTTAGTCATGTTCTTCTTTTTCACACGCTTCCTCCTCGTCCACTTCTTCTTTCTCCTCCTCCTCCTCTTCTCCTATTTTTGTTTCTCTTTCTCCTTATCCTCCCATTCCTCCTCTTCTTCCGCCTTATTCCCTTTTTCTTTCCCTAAATCTTTCTCCTCCTTCTCTTCTTCTTCCTCTTTCAACAACCTCTCTCCATCCTCCACATCCTCTTCTTCCTCTTTTTTCTCCTCGCTGCGTTATATCTTTTCCTTGATTGTCCGAGTTGTGAAAAGACAGACAGGCGTACAGGTGGACAGACAGGCAAACATACAAATGCACAGTCAGACAGACAGACAGACAGAGTAACAGAATGTTAGACAGACATACATGCAAAATGATAGGTCTAATAAGCAAGCAGGGCATGAAGCCCAGTTCGTTGTTATATTCGGTCTGACATTCTGTCGGCGATGTTATTATGTGAAAACCAATAAAAGCCGTTTCAGCGCAGTTGCATGTTGCAGTGTTTATAATATGTTATATCGGAACGGGTTCCGATGTTATATGCCTAAAATGTATAAACTGTTAGATATACATTTATATACATGTTTATATATATATCAATATATAGATATATATATATAGGCTACGCAATGGAGTGAGAAGGATGTAATCGGACTTAAAAAGACAGGTGTACAAATATGAACAGAAACAGAACAGAGACAGACAGTCAGACAGTGACACAGACACAGACAGACAGAGACAGAGAGACAGACACAGACAGAAAGACAGAGACAGGGAGAAAGAAAGAGAGAGAGAGCAAAGCGTAAGTGTAAGAAAAAGACAAATCCAGACACAGAAGAGAAGTAAAAGATAGAAAAAAAACAGATGAGTCCGAGTGGCATCTGCCTCCACTGGCATTTCCATCTTCTGTGTTGTTGGTCCTGCTGCTGATGCTGTTACTGTTCCCTACCTCCTCCCTCCATCTACCGCTGTTTTCGTCGTCGCTTCCCAAAATGGCTGTCGTGGCATTTCGAAGTCGGAGAATTGTACGGAGAAGAATCAATGGACTCGCTTATTCTGTTGAAACAATTTGAAACAACCGAGATGCGTCCTAGAAGAACGATGGAACACGACCTGATTATTACTAAATGCTGATAACATATGAGAAGAAAGACCTTCTTGAATAGAATGCCACATTTGTATTTATTATATATTATAGACAATCAATTCGAACTCAATATGGCGCCACTTCAAGATATCTACGTAGCGACGGTCTGACTTTGAGTGAAAAATACGGATTTTAAATAAGAGTGAAATGCAGGCGAGGGATTTCTAGGCAAGAGGCGAAGCACTTGGGAAGGCCATTTATACATATATAAATATATATATATAAATATATATAATGTACTAATGTACTAATATATATATATATATTATCTGTAATGTACTAATGTGCTAATATATATATATATATATATATATATTTATATTTTCATCTCATTTTTCTTTCTCGCTTGGTAAAACTAAAGAATGTGCTTAGTGCTTACTTACCTAATAGCTAATCAGTTCCTTCGCCAATACGCACATAAACTCTTGCCACCTCTTTGTGAAGAGGCGCCTCACGAGAGAAGACATCTCTTCATGCTGCCTTCTTTTAAATCTCAACTGTTTAATTAACAGTCGTTTGTTAATCGATGTTTATCTTTAATTAGAGGCTTACATTTTTCTCAACATGTACATGTGTGTCCATAAAATCTTTTCCTTTTATAGATTAAAAGATGAACATGAATTTGTAAGTAGTCGCTGTAAAAATGTTTCCGCATAGGCTCCTGTCAGATGCAAATAATAAGTAGCTAGAGTGCCTGCCTCTCTTCCTCCCTGCCTGCCTCTCTAACTGCCTCCCAAACTGCCTGCCTTTTCCTCTGTACTTCTGTATTTATGTCTGTCTGTACGTCTCTGTCTTTTTGTATATTTTGTTGCTGGACTATCATTTGTCTATGACAAATGAGCACCGCATGTCTTTATTAGGTGCGTATGCATTCACGGGAGGCGCTTTCCTCACAATTAGCTGCGTCACCATAGCAACGCCTTCGTCTGCTAGTTACAGTTCGTTACCTCTTAACGCGCTCTTAAACGCCCGTCAGTCAACGCATGCCAAAGGCGTTTTCGAACCGCGCAATGACGCCACTGATTAGGTTCTGATGCGTCAACTTAAACTGCCGATCGTTCAGATTATCCTTAATGCTTGTCGGCAACTCTGGTCGATAGATGGCTTCCTACAGCCTTCCCGACAGATGGCGACTGCAGCGGCGCCGCCTCGCCCAGGTCAAAGGTCGACGGACGTTTCGAAATTGGAGAAGGAGGAATTTGAGGATGGTATGGAGATGAGAAGGGAAGCTTTGAAATCGTTCTCACAGAACCATCACATTTGAATGTGTTGTACTCGTCCATCTTGCGTGTAATAACTTATCATACTTGACGTGAAGACGAATCATCAAGTATGGCAGTTCCTTAGGCTTGTAGATGCTGAGGGACACCAATGATTATGAACTATGAAGTGCTGGGGATTTAATTTTCTTGACCTCGGCATATGAGAACGGGCGGCCAATCCTCTCAATCGCCGTCTCAACCTTCCTTCCACAGAAGTCTTGAATCAAATTTCATGATCACAGCTCGATCGTTTGCGAAGCGTGAGAAGCCAAAGGTCAAGTATTGCAGGTAAAGTGACCTTGAATTACAAGGTCATCTGATTTGGTAAAACCCCGAAAGACTACCATTCTGACAGCCTTCCAGCTACGGATAAACTACAATAGCCTGCAAATAGGTCAAGTCAGCAGTACCACAGGCAATCGATAGTACCACATAAGCAGTACCACAGGGCGGTCAATGGTGACAACGGGCAACAGAGGAGTTAGAAAACGCTGCCACTGCCGCTTTCGGGTGATATAAGTCTCAAGTCTGGATTAAGGAGGAGGGGGATTCGACTCATTGTTGAAACGACAAAGCATCGTTGAGCCACAGGGCAATCATCGGTATGTGACGGTGGGAGATTCAATGCGTGCGCCGGGCGGGTCGCCAGGAAAAATGAATGCGGGCATCAGCTGCCTCTGACCTCCATCACTGGATGACCGTCAAGGTTGCCTCAAACGAATTCTCTCGGGGATGAGTTGCCGCGAAGGCAGAGGGTGACGAAACGCCGCAAATCACACACACACATATATACACATATGTATAAAAGTATATATATATATACATTATATGAACATGTATATATATATATATATATATAATTATGCTCTCTGTATGTCTCTCTCAAATATATACGCAATATATATACGCATATATATATATACATATATATATATACATATATATACATATATATATATACATATGTGTATACATATATATATACATAGATATATATATACATATATATATACATTTATATATACACATATATATACATATCTATATATATATATATATATATATATATATATATACATAAATGCATGGCCTTTTCTATATCTGTAACTTTGCGGCATCTACTGCCGGTTCAGAGAGAAGCTAAATGACTTCTCCAGGAAACAGCAGCTGGCGTGTCCAATACACACACAGACCCACACACACAGACATACAAACACAGACATGCAAACACAGACATACAAACACACACGTACATGCACAGGCAGACGCACACCGCAGCAAGCGTGTTTGTTTGTACATCTATTCTATTACTCTTTTCTATCTGTCTATCTGTCTGTCTGTCTGTCTGTCTGTCTGTCTGTCTGTCTGTCTGTCTGTCTGTCTGTCTGTCTGTCTGTCTGTCTGTCTGTCCATATGGCTGAGTCTATTTCTTTGGATATAATCATTGTGCATTATATATATATGTATATGTATATATGTACCTCACACACACACACACACACACACACACACACACACACACACACACACACACACACACACACACACACACACACACACACATATGGCTATGGTTATGTGCGTGTGACCATTATTCAATTAAATCGACCTGCTGATGTTCAATTTCAAACGCATTCCCTCCTGTCAAACTGGTGACACCAATTGATCGATAACTTCTCCGAAATTGCGTTTCTTGCCATTTTATGTCTAGAAAAAAGTCACATATAGTCATATATATATATATATATATATATATATGCAATTATGCATATATATTTACCCACATATAAAATTATATATATATACATGTATAATTGTATACGATATACTGGGAGATAGGTCCTATAATTGTGTCGCAAATATTGGCAGCAGCTTCGCGTGAGTATAATCTCCACACGCGCATAATCGATGATAGCCGAGTGTAGGCGTTGGGAGCCGTTAATCGAATACATGTAATTTGTTTGGACTTCCTCATTCGCGGGACGTTTGAGCGACGACAGCTTGGCCTAAGCCTGATAAGAAATTTCGCCAAGGCGTCTTGGACCAACGCCTGGCAATCCCGCAATTCCAGATCCCTACGGACCTCGCAAGTAACTGCTAACCAGCTGCAGCTGCTGCCACCAGTGGACGCTGTCCCGGCTGGTCAGACGGAGGACAGTTTAAGCTGCATGTGGTGGAATAAGATGTGTTTAATACGGCGTACGCAGACAGATAAGCATACAGACACACAAACAGGCAGACAGACATACACACAAACATTCTTGCATACATTTATCGATAATATATATATATATATATATATATATATATATATTACGGGTGTGTTTTAATAGCGGTCCCTTCCTTCTCTGTCTCTCTGTCTCTCTTTTTCTCTCTCTCTGTCTCTGTCTCACAACTTCAATTGCGCCGTCGAGGCGTGTGTATGCACTTTTGAGCAAAAAATGTTGGAAGAAGGGCGGTATCAAATTTCGCTAATAAATAAATATAAGTAAAATATATGTATATCTACAAGTATAGTTCTATTGCAATCTGTGTGTGCGTGTGTGCATGTAGGTGACGTGGAAGCGCTTCAACGACGTCCATCCGTTGACGATCGGAATGTACGCGTTCGCTCCAGACACCCGGATCAGCGTCGACTTCAACCAGAGGATGAACGAATGGAGTCTGATCATCCAGGACGTCCGTCCCCTGGACGAAGGAATTTATCAGTGCCAGATCAGTACGAAGAACGAACACGACACTTATGACATCACGCTCAACGTCAAAAGTAACCTCTTTTGTCTCTCTGCTTGTCTAGCTCTCTGTTTGCCCGGGTGTTTGTGTGAATGGCTGTCTGAAGACATGTAAATTTTAATGTTTATATATGGTTATATGTACGCGGTGAACGAAAACACATCTAATTGATGTAATAAATTGGCAATAATTAGCACTTTTGATCAGACATAGAAAACTTTAGTTTAATGATTATGAAGCGCACATTTATCATTTATTACTTACAGTGCGTGTGTAATAAATGCACTGTAAGCTTAATGCTGATTTTGGCGTAAATATTGTATTACTACTCTGTCCTCTTCTCTGAACGCCATTTTGTAAACAAATGACGTCACTTCTTGACTATTACATTGCTTAAATTTAAAAATAATTACTATTATAGTTAGGGACAAAATACTTTTAGAATCCATAAAACTTTTAATAGTTGGCGTTTGGTTCTCTAGGCATTACAGAGGTTCGTGTTTTCCGCTCACATTGTAGCCTATATAAAAGACTTATAATTATTGCGATGGTCGAAGGCGTGATGACGTCGTCCCATACTCTGCAGAGCCTGGGAGCGAATTGTGAAACAATTATAGAGAAAATGTTGGAAAAGTACAATTTAGTTGCTGTTTATTTTGAATGGAAATATTTTGTACCCTCAGAATTCACAGTTCAAATGGATCGAAAACTCAGTAAGTCAGTCCTCGCAGACTCGCACAAAGCGTCGTTAATTATATTGGGCTGAATGACAGTTATGTTTTTGGGCTTTGATAATTGCGCGTGCGAACACTGTGAAGAGAAGGTGTTGTGATCTAAGTTTATAGCGCCAGACTCAGCGCGTGGATCATCCAGATTCCAGTGGTTGTATTTGTTTTATTAACGCCATTTGATCTGCTTCGCGATAGGAAGATTCACATTTATAATTATTATGCTGAAATTGACAGCAAGAGTAAAAGGTAGACAATCTAATATTAAATGTAATCATAATTATAACCAGTGCTTTTAAATTGTGGCAGCAATTACTGTTCTTTAAGTGGAATTTGCTAAATTGGGCGAAATTTTAAAATAAAGTTGCGTATTTTGATGTTTGGTGTGCTGACGTGACTTCACATATCTCACACTTGCCCTTCATCACAAATCGTCACAGATGTTCGACTCCTCCCCTAGGTGCGACACGTCATTTATGGACGGCCAAGACTCAATGCACAAATTCAGAAGGGCCCCAAATATGTTTGCGCCTAGGGTCCCGTTTTCTGTAAATGCGCCTCTGTTCGTAAAGGTCATCTATGTAGGCCTACGCATATTATTACATTGATGATAATAGTATACTTTTTATGGTTGAGCATGGTTTTCAACCTAGCCATTCAACAGGACGTTACTTTATGAAAAGTACAATATCTCAGCATTTTTATTGAAATTGCGAAGGCTTTGATACTGTCAGCCACGAAATAATTTGCCTATAAATGTATGTATGTATGTATGTCTGTATGTCTGTATGTCTGTATGTCTGTATGTATGCATGGATGTATGTATGCATGGATGTATGTATGTATGTATGTATGTATGTATGTATGTATGTATGTACAGTATGTAAGCATGCACGTACGTTTATATGTACGCATATGACTGCATATGTGTATATTTATGTATGTATGTACGGATGCATTCATGTATATATCTTGTAAGTATACAATACATGTAAATGACTGCATGTGCATATTTTTATGTAATTATGCACGAATACATTGTAAATATTATGTATTTATTGAGGCATACATAGCAGTGCCTTTCATTGTGGATTGATAAATAACCACAATAATATTTTGATTAAATAATATTTTCGGTTCTGTCTTGTCTCTCAGCCTCTTCTATCTCTCCCACTCGTTATTGTTTATTCGCTTTCATATTACGAGTCCAATTCGAAGGAAACTCAACTTTATGAGACGGGTTGTAAGATGGAGGTCATGTCACAAGAATGAGGTTCGAATGCATGCAGTCATTACAGGTTCGACGAAGGACTTTCTGAGCCGCATTGCTCGCTCGTTCTATGAAGTCGACCATTTTTCTTTATCGATACGCATCAATGCCACTCTCGGCGATAGAAATGCCAATAAAATCGGAATGCAAGCACTTGCCGGTTTATGAGTTGAAGCCAGAAGACCGTAAAGAAAGTATATATGTGTCATAAGATAAAGCCCAAAAGCCTCAATCCGTTTAACAAATATGACTGGAATGATTCATGGTTTACTACAGAAGGTCTGTCTCGCACTCGAGGACCATTGTCTCTGGCCGAAATTTTTATTAATTTTCTACAGCGTCAGTGCGGTGAAGAATAAGACTTGCCACCCACCATCATTAAATGCCTAATATGGCCAAGAAAACTGATGGAGCTAATAGCTGCTTATTAGAGGATGAGAGGCAAAAATTGGCATCTTCAGCTTTCAACGTTTTCAATTGGAGGTGTACAAATCTTCTCCCTCTGTCTTATCCTTCCTTATCATCATTTGCTTCTTTTGTTTCGATA
Organism: Bimastos eiseni; assembly: GCA_959347315.1. Lineage (NCBI taxonomy): Eukaryota > Metazoa > Annelida > Clitellata > Crassiclitellata > Lumbricidae > Bimastos > Bimastos eiseni. Next base: position 25,400,225 of record OY365817.1, read on the forward strand.
TGTCATCTCCTTCTCTCTGTCTTCTTTCCATCCATCCACTCCTTCCTCGTCATGATCTCTTTCTTCTTCTCCCTTTCTCTTATTCGTCTTTCCTCCTTCTCCTCCTTCTTCCTCATCGCAACCTGAACCTTCTTCACTCCGGCGTATAGCCTACTGCAATTGAAAATGCAGCGCCGTTTTTTGCACCATATTACGTTACCTTGTGATAATTTAATGTCAGATTGTGTTGCGCTACGTAACCCAATGTTACAATGCCTCATGTAGCATTACCTGACACCAAGTTACGTTATACTACGTTACGTCCCTCTGCTGTCTCTCTCTCTCTCTCTCCACAGATATCCAGGTGACTGGGACGGAGTACGTGGAGCGGGGGTCGAC
>OY365817.1:25405602-25415602 GCA_959347315.1 Bimastos eiseni
TAGGAATATTTGGTCGATTTAGTGCGCATGCGCATGCTCTACAACGGGTAGGCTAATTGAAATTGAAGAGTCTGGGTTGGTGGTGGTGATGATGATGAGGATGATAATGACAACGATGATGGCGACGACGACGACGACGATGATGTTGATGATGATGATGACAGTGGTGGGGTAGCAGTGGTGATGGTGGCAATGACAATGATGATTATTTTGATGGTGATGATGAAGATGATAACGATGCTGATGATTATGAGTATGACGACGACGATGATGATGGTGATAATGATGATGATTTGCAACTTGAATGACATCCTCTAATAAGACGAGAGAGATCCTTTCAAGAAATAGGCGATCAAAAGTAATTATATAGAATCCAGAGAAAGAGGCTGTTGACGGATAGACGTCCCAAAGTACACCCTTGACAATCCTGGGATTGAAGAGGGCCGTGCAGCCAATTGACCACAGCATCCTATGTGTCATGGCCGACAGTCGCAAGGATTATAGATGACGTCATACCGAAGAAGAATCGAAATATCCAATTTGCAAAGGTCGGCTCGCTAGCACCAGCAAAAGGTCGGTAGTCGCGTCCGCGCAAGTAGCGCAGACTGAAGGTCATGTCCCAGTTTATCCAATCAATGAATGCCTATGACCGCCACCTATAGCGGCTCCTCTTACCTCCGAGGCGAAAAGGCTCATAGGGACTGGCCTTAGCTAAAAAATACTTGTAGACCTATATAAAAAGTGCTTGCGGGCCTATACCAAAAACACTTATAGGCATATAACCAAAAATAACCATAACCAAAAATTTTATTGGCTACTGAACAACCAATTATGCAAACATAATATGAAGGTCAAACAGCACAGAAAGGTTGACAGAGCACAAAAGGAAGAACCCAAAAGGGACCGAGGTCCCGCTAGCAGGGACACCCATTACAAAATTGGTAATAACACGGTTATGCAAGTAAATTCAACACAACGAAGACGAAGATTAGTTACTTAACTAACATGTAACATTATAAAACAGAGGTATTAAGACTGCTACGGCATAAAACTAGGAAGCATAACTAGACAAGTAACTCAATAAATTATAATTTTAGCAGGTATTCTTTAAGTTTATTTTTAAACTGAGAGATGGTGGTTGACTGGCGTAGACTCGATGGCAGTTTATTCCACGCCTGAGGTCCAGAAACACTTAACGAGAACATACGGGTATTAGTTCGATAGTGGCATGGTCTGAAGTTATCAGCGTTGCGAATGCCATAGGGGTTAAGTTGGAGCACAGTAGAGAAAAAGTTTTATATACTAAACTAAGTAAGCCTACCTTTATAGGCCTATGCTAGACGAAATACTTAAAACCTATACACATGTACTTGTAGGCCTATGCGAAACAAATGCTTTTAGGCCTATGTTTAACAAAATAGTCATTCTTACGGGCTGATGTTACATAAACAAACCAAGTCTGCTGTATAGATATAGGCAAAACGAAATCCACATCGATCTGAGGTGACCTATATCCATATGCGTGTTAATGTACTGGAGAATGGATGATTCAGATGACCTTGATAGGCTACATGTATTCATAGCGTTGAAGAATACGATTTTCTATAAGGGCAAAATTATATCATAATATAATATACACCTACGCATATTAATACATATACATATGCATTCATGAATGTAGATGGTATATATTGCAGACATTATATATATATATATATGTGATGTATGGATCGTAGGGTTTACGTATATACATGCACATACTTACGTGTAGCCTGGGTACAGAAACCTACGTGCACAGTTGCACACCATGAGTAGCCAACTGAATACCGTATTCTCGACCGCGATGCTTGGGCCATTATTATCTGCATAATTATATCATTTGTGTATCTACTTATTAGATGTCTGCGTGTATATATCTTTAAGTAGGCATGATACAACTGCACGTTCGTCCTTTACCAAACTCCGATATGTTTTTTCAAATGTTTCAGGAACAAATATGGAGAAGGCCGTTGGAGCATCATCCAATATGGCGGTCGTCGGGCGCAAGCCTTCAGGTCACGTGACCTCAGCCGCGCTGTTAATTGGCGCTGCCATGGCAACGCTGGCCTTTGTGAGGTAACGCTGGAGGGCTGCAGCACTCGTGGCAGTGTCTTCGTGGAGTCGGAGAGATTATGTAACATCCTAGAGCCACCAACTGAGCGGAGAATGAAAGCGACGCGTGGCGCCATCTATGCGCATTGTGTCTGATGTTACGCGTGCTCGTGGAAGAGTCTTATCAAAACAAAGGACTCCGAAAAAGTATCCGCTATTGTTCGACGCTCGTCGCCGGAGACTAAACAGTCGTGAACTGCAGACAGCCCAGAGTCTGACTTGTCTTGGCCGTCAATAGAATTGCCTCCGTAACAAAGGTTTCGTATATCTGCAATTTGCTATCCCCGCTAACCACATTGTCTCGAATATCAATAGCCTACAAGTATATTCTGACTTGGCTGTCAATAAACTGCCTCTTTACCATACCATACGCTTTCGTATATCTACAGCCTATAGTCTGGTTTGACTGCTCTTAACTTGCCTCCATCCACTCTCTCACTCCCACTCCCACTCTCACTCTCACTCCCACTCTCACTCTCACTCTCAAACATCTGTAGATTTGTAGCCTCTACTTGTGTGCCATGTATAGCCTCCAATAACTGCAACCCATCAAATAGTCGTATAGAAAAAAGACACCACACGCGCAGACAGACAGCCAGGAAGACCATTGACACAGACATACAGAGGCAGAGAGACAGACGGGCCAACAGAAAGAAAGAAGTTGCAAACTGATAAGCGATTATCCTTTTGTTCTTGAGATTACAGTTTTCTTGTTAATCAGTGCGCATGACTGTGCCGCCGCAGCAGCAGTATCGTGTTATCATAATATATGTGGGTGATTAAATAATATTTCTTTGTATACGTGCAGTGCTTGACAGAAGTATTTGAAGTTAGGCGAAAAATGATGCTGGAATATGGGCGTATACGGCAGTTCGAGAGGCATATACAAAAGGTGTTTCACACATACATATAATTATACATACACATACAAACATGCATACATACATACATACAAATTGAAGCATTAACTTGTAAGCACACATACATAGATACTTAATATTATATACTAAACATACATACGTTGAAACATTGTCTCGTACATACATGTATATGTGAACATGCCATAATTTATTATTAGGCCTATTTATAGTTCGATCGAGATTCATACACTCTCTACGAATTTTATGACGTGAACATTCATCCTCGTATCCCGACATGTGTCCAAACATGAATACAAGGAACGAAAGATGGCGCTATATAATTACGCATCAACTTCCACGGGAAGCTTGCGCATGCGCTGTGGCCCACTTCCGCCGTCATTATAATTTGTTTCAAAAATCAATGCACCTTCTGTACATATAAAAATTATGTATGTGCAAATCATACGCAAAGGTATATTGAACCATTCATATATATATACATATATATGTGCGCGTGTGTGTATATATATATATGTATATGTATATATATATATATCAACAATAGATTCCAGGCGCATCATCCCACCAATATCAATCCAATATATTTACGCAGATTGGCTGTAATTCCACCTCGTCGTTTTAAGAGCCGATGTATATACGCAGAGATGAAGCTGAACCTACTAAGCTCCTACACCCAACTGCGCCGTTTAATGTTCAATGCTTCACGATGATAACAAACCATTTCATATGAGCCAATCTATATCGCCATCGTGTACGCCCGCGTGTACAGTGCTCCTCTGTTCTGTATAAACGGTACAAAGTTTATGTCTACACGGATTTGCAAGGCTCAGAATTAGACGGAATAGTGTTTAATAGATGGCGCCAATGGCTGGCAACAGTCAATAGGTTTATATGCATCAAATTGTATAGTTTGCGCTTGTCACTGTAGTTGTCTGCATGCAGGCACGCCTGAATGCTAGTCCTACATGTAACGTAAAATAATCGAGCATTTATGCAGCGCCACTTCAATTATATCTACCCAGGGGCGCTCTCTGCACTGGCCAGAATGATGTAAAATGTCATATATAGCAAATGAGTGAAATACGTAAGTTAGCAAATACATGTTTATCTGGATTTTTACTGAGTCCATGGTTGCCACGGCTTCCAAAAGTCGGGGGAGATGCCGTGTGAAATGCCCGAAGAGTTGCCGTGTGAGATGCCCGACAAGATGCTCTGTGAAATACCGGGTGACATGCCTTGTGAGAGGCCGTGTGAAATGCCTGGTGAAATGCCTCGCTCCGTCGTGGTATTAGGAGTGGCGATCCGTTGATTGTCAATTGATTGATCGCCGTCTTGCTTCACGGATAGCATCCCTATTTCCGTTTCCGGTGCTACTTGTTCTTGCTCTTGATCTTTCGCAATACTACCTTGGACGCAAACGGTGGCAAGAGAACGCTCTGATCTATCAATTTCCGCATCCGTTCCGTCTCCAATTTCACTTTCGATTTCTATTTGTGATCCGGTTTCGGTTTCTGTCTTCGAAACAGTTTCGGTGACTACTCTCCACTGCAGTTTCGTTCGACCCAAGCTATTAATTCGGCAGCCAATGTCATTTTTCGAAATACTCTTCGAGTACAGACCTTCATCTACAACGGAGGCTCGCGGAATTCTTCTGCTAGCCGGGGTTACCTGATTTTCACAAATACCCGCAGACGTATCCTCGATTTGACCTTTTGCATAGTCATTTTGTGGAAACAGACGTTTAACGCTGACCCCAAACGAGGGACCATCCCTGCACCGCCTCTTCGTTACGTGATTGAACGAAAATATGCCGTCATCAATGACATCAACAGTCTCAGCGTACAAGCCACGCCCACTTGACCCAGATCCCTGTGAAACCTCACTAAGATGCGCGCCGTGCGTGAAGCCCGTGTTTTCAATGGTCTGAAGCGGTCTACGACGCCGCTTCCGGTCTAAAAGAACATGCGGTGACGTCACGTCCAGTTTGTTTTCTGAATTCAACTGCACCGTCGTGGGCACTAGCATCACTTCTGTCTGACGGTGGAGCCGGGCGACAAGCTGGGCGCGGAAGGCCCCCTTGCAGAGGGGGGCCTCCTTGTCCAGGAAATTGTCAACCTCTTGTAGACAGGCGGCGTATCCACGCGCCGTTTCCGCCGCTCGGTGCTGTGTCAACAAGTGAAGGTAGCTGACCGTCTGCTCGAGGATATCGGCTTTCTCGAGCTTTCCGTCGCTGAAGCCCTGTAAGAAATTTGTATCGACGTTAATGCAGGATTAGTGTCCGCCGGGCTGCCAAGAAGACAGCAAGAGAGGGTGGGAGAGGGAGAGGAGAGAGAGGAGGAGAGAGGGGAGATAGAGAGACAGAGACAGTGACAGTGACAGTGACAGAGAGAGCCTGAGAGCGAGAATTAGAGAGACAGAGAGAGCGAGACAGAGAGAGACAGACAGACAGACAGATAGACAGGCAGAGTAAGAGAGGAGACGAGACGAGAGAGAGAGACACAGACAGATAAAGAAAGAGAGACAGATAAAGAGCCTGACTAAGAGACAGGCAATGAGACAGGCAGACACGCATAAATCAGACACATCAGTAGGCAGAAATACCAACAAGAAGACAACCAGACAACCAGACGAACAGACTAATGGGTGACACACACACACACATACAAACACACACACAGTGACATACGTGACGAAGAATAAAAATGAAAATGATAAAGAGATGGCAACAGAGTGGTAAAGACAAAAGAAAAAGAAGCGATACATTCAAGTATAAGGACAGATGAATGACGACGAATACAGAGAAGAGGACAGAAGAGGACAGACACAGAGATAAATCTATGAGTCATGCATACAGACAGACAGACAGACAGACAGACAGACATACAAGCCCATGCATACACAGACAAAGACACATACACAGAAATACAGACAAGCACGCATACATACAACCAGACAGACAGTCAGTCAGGCACATGCAGAAACAGGCACATAAAGACAGACAGACAAGCGGACATAGATAGAAAGACAAGAGAGGTACATCGACGCATACGTCAGTGCATTTGGTAGTCGTCATCATTTTCCCAAGAATCGGTTCTAAACGTCATGAAATTATTGGAGGCGGGATGGCATACATTAGGAGGACACTAGATAGATACAACGATACACACAGAGACCCCAGCCTGGCAACCACACGGACAGCGCACAGAGGAAGGCGAAACAGGCGTTCGTCGTCTACAACCGACTTCCTATAAAACTTTATGGCGAGGCTTTCATGCGCGACAGCGCAATAAACTCACAATATCTGGAATGCGCATATCGCCCTCCCCAGACCTTCTCCTGGCTTCTCCTCCCCAGGTCACACACAGTGCACAGAGTGGAAAAGACAGATGTTATGAGCCATATATCACAAGCCATATATTATGAGCCATATATACGGAGCCACAGTGTAATAAATCACCAGTAAATTAGCAGTTTGATGTACACGAAGATTTCAACATGAATTGATCAAAGGTGAGCGCTGACCAACTAGGCAAGGTTCAGAAGATATAGGCTTTTCATATATTAGTAAATGTTGCTTATTATTGGATTAAATAAATAAATAACAAGAAAACTTCGAAGTAGAAGAGAATTAAGCTTTCTATAAAGAGTGTGAAATGGCATATCAACCTCATTTTCTTGGCCTCGGCGTATGCGTGTTGCAAGTGCTCTCCACGGTCATCTGATTTTTCTACCGACGGTGTACATTCAGTGTACCAATAATGGGCTCCCTGTCGCCCTCAGCAACCTAGCTCTAGACAACTTTATTCTTACACTACCCAGTGCTGCTTCCTACTGCTACGAATATGCGAATCGTGTGGTGATGACCAAAGACTTACAGGGTTGCTGCTGCTGGTGGTGGTGGTGGCAGATGCGGAGGCATCGGTCTGAAGGATGAGTCTCAGATGCTCCAGACAGCGATCGATTCTCTCTCTACGGCGTCTTTCGACCACTATCTTCCGAAGCTACAGTCAGAAGCGGCAGAAACAACTGCGTAGATTCGCTAGAAATAAACCTCGTTCTTTGATGTAAAAAACGAATGTTTTAAAATCACAATAGACCTCGTGTTTAGATGTAGAAATGACTGTTTAGAATCGTTGGAAACGAACCTCGTTCTTATTATATAGAATCAACTATTTAGTCTATTTAGAATAGTCAGAAAGATAAATTTCTATTAGAAGTAGCAACAACTATTTAGAATGGGAAGGAAATGTTCTGATGAAAAGAGTGAACGATGGAAGGTAGGATGATATGTAGGAATGAAGGAAGGACGTAAGGAAGGGATGGAGGAGGGAGTGAGGAAGGAAGGAATGTTTGAAGGAAAGAAAGAAGGAAGAAGTGACGGAAGAAAGGAAGGAAGGGGATGGAAAGAGTAAGCGAGGAAGAAGGATGGAAGAAAGGAAAGAAAGAAGGTACGAGGGAGGGAAGGAGGGAGGGAGGGAGGGAGCGAGGAAGGAATGATGGAAGGCAGGAAGGAAAGAAAGAAGTGACGAAAGTAAGGAAGAAAGGAAATGTCTTTACTTAGACTTCCGGATTGGATAGGTTACCTTTCTGCGTTCATATGAATCCGGTTCTGCGCCAGTCGCCATCAGAAGATATGTAACAGCTGGCTCTCTCCTTCACGCCTTCAACCGACCTCAGGTGGCAAAGTGAGTCTTTAACCCAGTCAGTAATATGAAACAACCACCTCTACAGAACAGTCACGGCGAACAGCAACGATCGTAAGCTTCCTCTGATTCCTAAACAATCGGTCCCTGTGACAATTAGGAGCGATCAGTCGCTGTCAACTGCTACAACGTACAACCGCCCTACGGATGAACTGACCTAGTCCGAAGCGGTGACTTGACCCTGTTCGTTGACCCTTCAAGATCTAACCAACCAGCTCTGCGTTCAGTCTACGAGATACTCTTGAATTTAATCGACTTCACCTCACGCAAGACGTCTTCCCTCTGCGGATGATAGATACGTGGACACCCACTTCTCTGCCACCTCCTTATAAGCCGCGCGTTCCCAGCACGCGCCGGGCTCGCTTCGCGGAACCCCCAATTGGTTGCAGGAATATTACGCCAGGAACGCGACGGAGCGTGGCGGACAGCCGCGCTGGCATCGTGCATGAGTTGGGTCCATGGGGTACGACGTCACACACGACTGCATCTAGGAATTCCTCTCCCCTACAAGATAACGAAGACGTGTCTATTAAACGCAGCAATTAGGAGGCAGCACGGCCTTGCAATTTCCCCCCCCCCTCCTCTGCCCTTCCGAAAGGGAATGTCCTCTCCCTCACCCACCCGCCCGCGACTCAATTACCCTGACGGGGTGGTGCGAACGTGCAACGGTTCTCCATTCGCGCCCCTCTGACGTGTCAGTCTGTTATCAGCACGGCGCTGTGGCTTAATCGCAACGAACGGGGTTGATTAAAACTTTTAAACGACCCCCGTGGGTGGCGTCTTGCCTGGCCGACCCTAACGCCGACCGTTCCTGATTATTGTTGTCGTGAAAGCGAGGCTGTTTTATGGACACGACATCATAATTATTTCCAATCGAGGCGCAAGAGAGTCGACTCCATTACTCCACCCAACGACCGAACCCAACCGACTCATTTGTAAACTATAATTTGAATTCACGGCCATTGACCAGCATGGCGTAAATTTCTATAGCGCCGTGAGAAATAATTTTCGTGAGAGCATCGGGGCGTGTTGCCGTCTTAGTATTGAGAGTCGGGTTTAAACGACGGGATGGACTTAATGGGTCCCTTGTTGGTTATGAATTGAATCCTTTTTACCACAGGATGGATTAGCCACAAGAATATCCTATGTGGGTTAGGATAAAAGTCGCTTCTCGCGGTAAATTTTCAGCAACGCCATTTTATTTTAATCAGAAGCAACAGCTTATAAGTGGTTTCCACTTCTGTACGCGCAATTAATAAATACACCGTAAGAGATTTTAAAAAGGTAGGCATAGGCGTATATATATATATATATATATATATATATATATATATATATATATATATATATATATATATATACTTTCAAACGTTAGACCAGGAAGAAGAAATCCAGTTAACAGGATCAAATAATAAATTATATTAACAAATAACAACTTCTTTTAACATAATTCAGACATTTGAATGCACGCTGAAGGAGACATAACCTACATGCACACATTATATAAGCTGTGCAGGCAAGCGCATACATACATGCATGGATTCGGATAGACATACATCCATTTGTATGTTTGCATGAATCACAATGTCGCGTCGATGCTTTTAAGTAAATTATCCAAGTCCCAAGGCGAGCGCATCAAGCTCAAACTCTGCACTGAGCAACTGTGCGCCACGTTATCTTGCAGACCACATCAGGCCAGTTTCAGATGAACCAAGCACGTGGCGACTGCGTTTTTCCAAATTCCGATGTCTTCGTGCCAAGATCCAAGACTAAAATTGGCGATCAGGGTCTTTCGGGTCGCTGGCCCACGTGCCTGGAACAGTCTCCTTGCAGTCATCCAGGAAACCAAAACCCTCCCCGCCTTCAAAAGACAGTCAAAATCGTACTTTCTTTGTAATATTTAGAATTAGTTTTATAATCTGCAGCAAACTGTCATGCAAAGCACCATAGAAGAAGCTTGCTATTGACGGCGCAATATAAATTTTCTTAACTACAATATAGGTCTGTCATACATGTGTATATATATATATGTATATATATATATATATATATGCCTACAAGCACATTAGCACAAAGTACATACACTGCTCAAAGGTATTCAGAACAGAATCACATGGGTTCGCAGTGTCAATAACATTCTTAGAATGTTTGTGAAGTTTGAATAACGCTTTGGCGTCCATATAAGATAAGAAAACACTGATCACCAATCGCAAAATACGGCTACACTTAAACACCTCTAAATCACTTTTCCCAACGCTATATACT
>OY365817.1:25420602-25535925 GCA_959347315.1 Bimastos eiseni
AACGGATCTCATTGCCTGCGGTGGAACCTATTGTCTTGAAACTTCGTGACACTTTCTATCGACGTCACGACCGGAATTTTAATTGACAGAATTAGCGTTGCCTGTGGTATACATCCAATCGGGGGTGTTAACTGTTCTGGGCCCCATACAGACCTCCACCTCCGAGCGGCAGGGTGTGAAGCCTTCACGTGAGAAGGTGCGTGCATTGCAGAGGTAGGCCACGCTCAATAAGGGGCACAGGATCGCCGTTTAAACGGGATTGGGGCAATGGGTGGCAGGCTGTTCAGGTTCCAGGCAAGGTGTCATTACGTTTTTGGCAGTGTCCGGGAGGCCAGAGGAGTTGAACCCCAGCCTCAGCTATAAAGGCGTTGACATAGGTCGGAGTTTCTTCAGGTTCCCAGAGATTCTTATCTTCTTTGACAAATCGGACCCTGGCTGTTGGACAGTTTTACCTGGGACTAATATCAAATATTAGTCCCAGGTAGTACACCGCTGCAAAGACAATCACTTTTTTACGCCATCAATGGGACAGTTACACGGACGGCTCTGGAAAGAAATTGCCATAAACGAAATCGTTGTAATGTCATAACACAGAACCATATGAATGATTTTATACAAACAACTTCCTTCCTTTTGCTTTCTTTCTCTTCGTCTCTCGCAGCTCCGAAGTAATTGCTTATTATGATCGTTTTGTGATTGTCCTTGATTGCTAATCTCTAAATGCTCCTGTGGAGCGTTTGTAGACAGTTCAATAAAGTACAGTGTCCTAAAGACGCTATTAAAGTCAATCGTACTCTACACCACCACCGATCAGAAGAGAAGTAATTCGTCGGAATAAACATAGCATTTATTGTTCCGAAATAATTGGGCATACGAGATAATTATGACGATCGTGAAGAATAACGAAATGATGAAACTGTAACTAGGTCTATTGAGTTGGTGGCAATATTATGAAGATGCAAATAATGATGATGACGATGACAGTGACAATTGTGTGTCGCAGGGAATCATTCTGTTGCTGAAGACGATGTTGCTCAATATAGGCAGGGAAAATGATAAGGCTGACGATAGTGTAATATAAATCTTTGAAAATTTCTCAGCGCCCAAAAAGCCACAGCAGGGAGGCCAGTTCACTCAAGGGTGCTATACCAAATCAAATCCGTAATAATCAAGCCTAATAATCATAATCATAATCATAATCAACCAATAACCCCTTAATCAAGACTAATTTCGTTCCGGCGCCAACTAGTAACACCTAAGGATGTCTAGCATCTATCAGCTTAGTTACACCATAGAAGATTTCATATTTTGGAAAAAATAACAACTGATTAGATGATAATATTTGACAAGATTAGGTTAGACATAAAAATCAAAGAACCAACATCGCATCAATTTATTTCACATTATTTTTCTCATGCATACGCTTTTACAGAATGTTATAGGCTTAAATACAGAAGGAAGAAATGTTGAGAAAAATAATGATTCTTTGAGAAGATTTTCCCTATAGCCACCAGCAGTTTCCAATTACATGTGCATTCAATCCATAACAAAGACTCAAATGAACACAGTTCTTCCTGTCTGCCTGGAAGCTGCGCTCAATTTTTTCTTCTTCTTGGAATGATTTAAATAATTGAACTAACACAGACAATAAAACTACAGCCAATCCAGTAGAGAAACTAGAAAGCCAGTCCAGAGACCAGCAGGCCAACCAACCAGACATTGAACCACATTATTTTGTACTGCTCACTGTGCTCACATTGCTCAGACTCTACGAGATCGATTTCACAGCAGTCAGTAAACTGGTCAGTAAGAACGTCAGACAACTGGTCAGTCAGTCGATCTGTAGGCCAGTCAGTCAGCGGCTCAGCCAGTTGGTCGGTCAATCAAGTTGTGCAAATTTTACTAAACTTGAAACCTAGCACAGCTGCAGTTCAAAACAACGAACAGTACGAACACAGACTTTAGTCATCAACTGACTGGTCAACAACCCTTGACCTTCAACCTCGCCACCTTTTCCCTGAGACGCAAGTGCGACGGATCGACTACATCGTACAACATATTTTACATCATTCGTTTCAAGTTTTAAAATTGTCTCAGCTGCCTTGGCCAGGGCTGGATTAGCGCATACGTCTCAAGGGTCCCTCGGTGTTTTTAGCCCTCCCAAACTCCTCCACTGCTTGCAGTTGCAGTCCAGCAGTGCCAGTCCCAAACCTGTACAAAGGAGGAGGGCGACGCTAATGATCTATGTCCTCACACGGTGTTGTTAAACTGCAACCAACCACGACTCTCCCAAGACGAAATGAGGGCCTGCCCAATTTGTACTCAGGTTAGCAGCCTGTTGCATAGGCGTAAGCAAGGAATGAGAGAAAACATGAAATCTAATGTCTCCTAGATTTCTCAGCGCTACGCACAAGTCGTATTGGGTAGACTCCTCTGCCCCCTTATCCTCCGATCATCAAATCAGGACTACGAAGCCACGTTCTTTGGTTGCTTTCACTGCAAGGTAAGAATCTATCGGTTAAGCACAGAAGCGGCGATCTCGGTTAGAGGTGAGGTGAGGACACCCAACGAGAGGGGTAACAAATGTGGAGGGGGGGGGCGCAAAAACGTATAACATGTTACCTCTCTGTAAGAATAATGGTCGCGAATTTCAACATGTGTGGCCCCTAAGGTATTATTAAGCCAACCCTTAATTTATTGTAGCTGTCAATCATTTCGGATCAGTCACTTAGCCGTGTGGTCAGAGTCTGACCCATTTGCGACTGGGACTTGGAGGTTCACAATGGGTCTGGTCGTCGATGGTTTGGAGAGGTCAGTGTTCGACGGACTCCTCGTTGACTCTTGTCCATCCTTTGACCTCTCACAGGACAGATCTTTGGCAGATCTCCTACCAAAGGCCTTTCCGATTGAGCCCTATCAATTAAAAAACATTGATTCCATTAACCATTGGTAAGAGCACACAATATATATTATATATATATATATACTATATATATATATATTAATATATATATATATATATATATATATATATTTGGTTGCGTGCATGTATCTACGTATATATTCGCGTATGTATATGTTTGCATATATGCCTGTATACATTTATGTAAGAAGATGTATTAAACAATGCATGCATGTTTAGATACCGGTAAGTAACTGAACAATTTTATAAACAGTCCAAGAAGCTCTTAATAGTGTAAGATGAGAAATGTTATTGACTTCACTTCTTAGCTCTCCCTGATCATTGCAGCTGTCGGTCTTTGTGTGCAGTCAATGTACTCATTTAAAGATGAGTTGGTTAAGTACTATCGAAACCTCTAAATATTTATGCTGTCCTGGTAGGAACAAGAACCAACATCTTTGAGTTTACTTTCTGGAACTCTACCCACTAGCCAGAGGGGTCGAGTGGACAAATCCCAGCACCTTTCACAGAGAGAGGACAATTTATGCGTGTGTCTCCCCCCGCCGACATTTCCTACTCCTCTCATTGTCAAGCGAGATCGCCGCCTCTGCCACTAGCCACCTAATAAATTCACTGCAGTACCCTAAAACTGAGCTTCCTTGAAGACCCAGATCCTCGATTCGTCGTTCCGCCAACTGCTGTCTCCGCCTCAATTTTGTTTCCACCGGAATAGGACCTCGTGAAGGCTGAACCACCTGCTCCTGGTCTTCTCGAATGTCTCGACTCTTCGATGGCCACTCTGGAATGAATCAAAACAGAAATTAAACCAATCTTTTACAGCCTAATATGCACTAACAACATACAGCATTCAAAGTTAACAACGAATATGGGTGGCTCAGAAGACCTCTAGTCTGTCTTAAAACCACTGCAAACAAACCAATTGTCCTAGCTAACCTTTAAAAGCTGAGGCAGTGTCAACTGATACAGTGCAAATCATCCAAACTTTCCATGAATCTATAACTCTTGCACTGACGAATTGCTGCCTTATTAAGGTTTCTTTCAGACTTAAATTATTTATACTTGTGGCCAAGGTTTGTCTTATTTGGTGCTCATTCAGAGAACCTTTCCCACTGGAGAGCTTTCATTTCATTTCTTATTTTTAAATGCTTCGATTAGAACTATTTTGCTTCTCGTTCTCTGGAAAGAATTACTTGAAATCGTGATACAGGAAGGACAGAGTGGAATTAGGATATTGGAAGGATAAGACTGGAGAAATTACGATACTGGAAGAAATTATAATGACAATTTTGACACTGAAAGGAACAAAACCGCAAATTATGATACCGGAAGAAATGAAACCATAAATTATGATACTGGAAGGAATAAGAAAGCAAATAATGACACTGGAAGGATGAACTCAAAATACTTGAATGAATGGGACAAGAGACGTCTAGACTAATCACTGTTAGAAAACAGTGACACCGTCACACGCACATAAGGACACAAGCACAACATTAGCAGACGAGCATAAAACATATGATACTGGCCACCACACCTGGCTGGTTTAATAATGGCATCGAGTTCTGTAGACAGGTGGCGCCTCACGTACGACTTAGACGATGGAATGCCAAGGAGTGACGCAAAGACGTCGGATGTGAAATTCTGATCGAAAACGAGGACAGCACCGTGAATGCCACTCTCCTTCAGATTCTGTGAATACTCCTATGCGCCAACATAGAATACATCACGTGCTGATCGTCCAATGATGATTGTGAAGGTGTTACAAATATACATAGTCTATGTATGTAAGTATGTAAAATAATAATAATTTTTCTTAGATTTCAAACTGACGAAGCGCATTATGATTTCAAATTCTGCAGTATGATGACAAATTATTACGGGAGTCGAATTTAACCGTCGGCAGCTACGCAGAGGCCCATAACGCTATACATCGATTGGATAAAGACAGTACAAGGTCGATTGTCTTCGTATGAGATGATTACTATGTAACTTAACTTGTATATCTAAATCAAGGAATATGCGACAAGTTTGCTAACATGAAGATCGACACGATCTGCCCATTCGATCACTTGATCATTGGTCCAAACGAGTGGATCGCTCAGGCTCTCCTGACTTTGAACACGTCGTTCCTGTAGTACCTGCAAAGGAAGTATACATTTGATGTTGGAAAATTTGAGAACTTAAATAATAATATAGGAAATAGCTACATAAACAAAGAGAGAAACCTGTCTGTCTTTCTGTCTGTGTGTCTGTGCGTCTCTGTCCGGTTATGCAATTGCACAGATTTAGAACTATTCACTCGAAACCTTCACCGTTGACTCGGGGAACACCTGGGACACGCAGTCAAGAGGTTCCTGAACCCGCGGCAGCCCTCTTCCTGGTCTTCAGGCCAAAAACCTTTCTCAAGAACCCCCAAGGAAAGGTTCCTTCTATGTCGCCAGGAGCGTCTCACCGAAACACCTGCATGTGATATCTGTCTGCCTAACCTTTTGTTCGGGAGTTATACGTTTGCACAGTCGGTCAGTTGGGTTTGTACTTTGTACGCATTTGCACACTTTAGAGCTATTGGCTCGAAACCTTCGCCATTCACTCGAGGAACACCTCGGATACCCAGTAGAGGGGTTGGTGAAACCTGCGACCGCCGTCTTCCTCCTCTCCAGGGACAAAAACCTGTCTCAACCCGGGCGAACGCCAGGTGCCCTAGCAAGTCTCTAATAATATAGGAAACATCCATAAAAACTGACCCTGAGAGATTTGTAATTTTGACTGATTACTTAACTAATTTACAGATATTTTTCATGTCATCGAATTTTTCGATGTTGCATTGGTCTGCATGCTAGACTGTCAATCGAAAGGGTCAAGGGTTCAAACCGTCACCAGGGCAGAAATATTGTTCATGATTTCATCGCCACCTGCACCCTAAGCCAACTCAGCTGCTCTTCAAAGACCCGGATCAGCCATGATGTGTACACCGATCGTATACTGTCGGTGGGAAGATGATACGGCGAGGGAGAGGACAGGCCATCCGCCCCATATGCCGAGGCTAAGAAAATGAAGTCGCTAACACTTCATTCACGGCTGCCTCAGAGGTGCGTTATTTATTCTTATTCCTATTCTTCCTCTCCTTCCTTCTTCTCCTTATTCTCCATCTTCTTCTGCTTCTTTCCTCATCAGCAGGAATAGGTGCAATCAGTAATAGAATTCCGCCAAACTCACCTTCATAATAATTAAATTTAAACTAGAATACAATTAAATAAGCAAACTCACCTACATAATAATTAAATTCAAACTAGAAAACAATTAAATGACCAAACTCACATTCATAATAATTCAAACCATAAAACAATTAAATGACCGACATGTTGGAATTCCAGTACATTGATTGAGAGTTTTAATCACAAACCTATGCAGGATATCCATATATCCGGCGCCATCCGGCGAATCGAGTTATAAATAAGTTTATTATTAGCTGGATATCCAGATAGAAGCGAGTGACAGTAATTATGCCAGCTTGCTTAGGCCATGAAACTGAACAGGTAAACACTTCATGTAATCATGCTCTAAGCCATCACACCCTCGGCTGACAGGTCTTGTCACACACGTCTCACTGTCTTATTTACTTACATGACAAAGTACACGATGCACTTCAATTGACGAGATATTCGATGCGAGACTTGCAAATTATTGTGACAAGGGATAAATAGGAGAATAGAAAATAGAGTGGAAATTATGCTGCTGATATTGTCGTTGCCGGTGTTATTGCTTGGTTTCAGCAGTGGTGGTGGAGGAGGTGGCAGTGGAAGTGGTTGAGGTGACAGTGGAAGTGGTTGATGGGGTGGTAGTGTTGTTATGAATGTCCATATAAATTTCTGCCTAGTTGCCAGTGTTGTGAATGACAGCTTGTAGAATACAATTATCTTTTATTTGTCCAGTTTAATTAAAATTAATAAAATCAAATGTAACATTTTTTTAAATTTAGGCGACCCGGAATTTTTTTCGTTGACCCGGTGCCCACAATTTGGGGAACACTGTGCTAGATCATAAGGCTGTCATTTTACCACTTTGTTGAACTCCAGCATGCGCAGCAGTTCGATTCCGAAGGCGATGCTCAGCTGGTGGAATTTTTTGCGGACGGAGAGGTACTTCTCCAGGTCCTTCCTCGTGAGGACGTTCAGGAGTCGTCCGTCCACCAGCTGCTCCTCAAAGACCCGAATCAACTGAGGAAGACCAAGGCTGGCCATCCACTCCTGACTCACCCAACCGTGACTCATCTTAGACGCATGACGAAACTGACTGACAAGAAATAAAGAAACACGTCGTAGGGTAAGGGTTCTACCTTGATCTTGACAGCCGCTTAGAAATCTTACTCTAAAGTAACTATTTCTGCTTTTTTGCGCTAATGTTATAAATTACTTAGGTGGCCCTACCTAGCTGGACTAGGTAGGGATACCTACCTAGGTAGGGATACCTACCTAGTCTGGCTCTTTCTATTATTCTTTCTGCGTCCCCTGTTTTTGCCGACAGATGGTAAGTAATTGTTCTTTTCTGTTCTGCTTATAATGGCATCAATAAAATGAATTGAATTACATTACATTATATTTAATTATATATCAATCTTAGCGCACGTCAAAGAGAACAAGGCACTAACACTGAGGTTGGATCGCGCAGTTCCTCGATCGCCAGACGCAGCTTTCGACGATGCAGCGGAGACTGAAGATGCAGCGCAGATTCTAATTCAGAATCACTGAGGCCCAGCAGAACCTAACAGCAGTCAAGGTAACACACACATCATAAAAAATTATACAAATACCATAGAAAACCATCGTACAAATGATAACACAAAAGCTGAAGCCATGCAGGCCTAATTTGACACGCGTCTCACGTAAACCCTAAAATAAACCAAATTGACCGTGGGAGTTGGTTATCTGCAATTGAATCCTAACCTCTCCAACCACAGATATCATAGCAACCATAGAACTACTGCTGCACACTGCCAAAACAAATTAACGAAAAGATTAGAAAAGGACATTTTAAACTTCTTAGCAGAGACTAACACAGTCTATCACTCGCTATAAGAAAAACACATAATTTTGAAACTTCTGAGCAGAATGGAACAGCCAGGGTCCGATCTGTCAAAAACCGCTGGCAAGTATCAAGGGGGTTGGCTCCTGAGAATATCTGGGAATCAGACAAATTCCGCTCTATATAAGCGCCTTTGTGGCTGAAGCAGGGGTCAAACCCCTTATCCTCCTTGGCAAATCGGACGCTGCGAACAGCGGTGCATCCCTCGGCCTTACCTTGCCACTCTTGATGTTGTCCGCACATGCCGATCCATAAGCCGTCATGTTCATGTCCAGTTCAAGCCACGACAGGACGTGGTTGGCCTTCCACTGACCGACGGGCAGTTCCTTCGCCTCTGCAATCGTCCTCAACTTCTCTTCGTAATTCTCGTGAGACAGAAAGCTGATACGATTCACTGAGAAAAGAAGAAGAATTAACATTTTCTCGTAAGAAACTTCCGCTGTTGCGCTGTACTTCTCCAATGTATTTTCAATCGATCAGTTACATTCTTCCTACACCTGCATATTCACGGCACACGTGTGAACGATGATTTATTATGCAAAATAATCATTTGCTTATGAGCAGAATAATATTCGTCATGCCTCAGAGAAAACCCAACAGAAAGATCTTTAATGTCACACTATATTAGAATAATTTTGTGAATGCAAAAATTTAAGACTTGAATAAATTATATGGATATCCTGCGAGAAAATTGGGATCGGACAATGAGCAGGAACAATGGAACATGGATTATAAATGGGTTGAGGAGATGCATGAATAGGAAAATTAAGATGCCAATGTCAAAATAGTCATTGATTGGTATCATTGGCAGGTGCTGAAGTGTGTGAATTACAATGATTACAAAGATGACTGTCATCATCATCATCATCATTGTCGTCGTCGTTATCATCATCATCATCATCATTATCATCATCATCATCATCATCACCATCATCGTCATCGTCATCATGGTCGTCGTCGTCGCCACCACCACCATCACCACCACCACCACCACCGCCATCATCATCATCATCATCATCAATGTTATTATTATCAATACTATCAATATTATTAATTTTTCTATTAACACCAATAATATTATTATTATTAATTCATTCATTCATTAATAAAATGTGAAATAGTGCCCATTCAAGATTACTATTCGGCTGAAAAGGACAGTTTTAAGGTGAGTATCAAAGGATTCCGATTGGACCCTGGACGAGAAGCGCGACGCCAACAGGAGCCTGTTCTAGAGCCAACAGAGAACCACTGAAAAGACACGATTTTGTTTAGTAGCTGCCAGGCGGGCAACGAAACGGTGAGTACGCCTCGCTCAGTAGAGCGGAAAAAGCAGTCAGTCACTGTTGTCATTATTGGTAGTGGCATTGGAAATGTCAGTGGTGGCTGTTGCAGTTTTACGACACTGTGTGCTAACAGAAATCATCAGCGTCGCCCTCCTCCTTTATCCAGGCTTGGGACTGGCACTGGCCAGTACATAGCCTAACAGCTTTTATAGTAGTGGTATTCTAGTGCCGTTGCCACTCCAATAACGACCCTTATTTTTATTAATGTACTGACTATACGTATCACTATGATTAAGAATAAGATAACTCAGCCTCTGCTCGCACTCTGGCAGTGCCAGTCCCAAGCCCGGATGAGAGGGGAGGGCGACGCAAATATTCCTTGTTATCACACAGTACCTTTAAACAGAGACTATTACTGCAACTGTTTCTAACCATTCTGTTGTTCGCTCGTCGACTTCCTCGACATCTGAAAGATGAGACTGCTTCCGTGTCTTTGGTGGCCATCGGTAACATTTCGATTGGATGCCATCCTCTCAGTCACGTTCTGCTCCCTCAGAGGAGAGTTCCGGCTGCTGCCGCTGCTGCTCTGAATGTTCCCTTTGAAACACGATCAATCACACACAACCGACACTTCGTCTAATAGTCCGATGAAGAGAACGGAACCTATATAGGCTGCAATGAAACAGGGCCTCTCCTCCCTGTCCTCTCACCAGAATCGATTAGGCATCCGTCCGTCCGTCCGTCCATCGCTCCATCCCTTCTTCCATCCATCGATCCATCCATCCATTCAACGATCCACCCATCCATCCATCTATCCACCCATCCCTCCTTCCATCCATCGATCCATCCATCCATTCAACGATCCACCCACCCACCCACCCATCCATCCATCCACCCACCCATCGATCCATCCATCCATTCAACGATCCACCCATCCATCCATCTATCCACCCATCCATCCAACCAACCATTCATCCATCCACTCGCCCATCTGTCTATCTATTCATCCACTCACTCATCCCTCCATCTATGCATCCAACCAGCCAGCCATTCAGCGATCCACCCAACGGTCCAACGAATTCTCGTATTTATTACAATAATTTATTATATTATTATCTAAAACTCTACTGAATCAGACTATAGTACTAAACAACTAACGTATTATAATGGTTTGTGGTGTGTCATTCCATGCATATCAATAAACGAATGTTTATTATAAGTATTAAATGTAAATCTGTATATATGTGTGGTGTTGGACAAGCGTAAGCAAACTACTGTCCAATGTCATGAAACAGAGTCTGCTCATCAGGCTCTAACCTGTAGTAGTTGGATTACAGCCCGATACACTACTGAACACACCACCGCACGATACACGTTTCATTCATTCTGGTCCACACTCTGCAAATAACCTGATTGATTTCGCAAGAACTGCGACGTCTTCTGGATTGCCTTCTGGACGTTGGCTTGAAGGTGACCCTCGGATACACTGGAAGCACGAGGAAGGACGGGACTCTGATGGGACATGTCGAGGACGTAGACTTCCTGGTAGGGAGGCAGGTCGTCTCCGCTGCTCGAGTAGTGACCGTCGATCGCTGCCAACTTCAGAACGGAGTCGTCGGAAAAGCTGTTTCGAACGGCATTGTTCAGTAATTTGCTTTTTGTGTTCGATACGTTTTTCCACGGCTGGAAAGAAGCCAAACACAACAGACCTCGTAACGATTCTAGCAAATAAATATACTGACGAGAAAGCAAATACCATGGTATTGATACATCTAAATAGTTGCATCTAAATTAGAGACATGAAATTGGCCAGGAATTGTAACCCAGGTGCCGTTGAGAAAAACTGACTTGTGGAAATAAAGTCAAACATAACCAAATAAGTTTTAATTTTCTAATCTAAATTCTAACTGCTTTTGTAGCGCGTTTCAGCAATGTCTAAAACTTCAGAGGAATCACGATAGAGAGACACTTTCCATTGTGAAAGCATGGACAAAACGAACAGCTCCAAGACAACAGACACCGTTTTAGTATATGGCATATGTAAAATTGAAGACATGCAATAACATTTTCTCATAAACCGACCTGACCTCATCAACTTATCTTACCTCAAAAATTGACCTGACCTCATAAACTGACCTAACTCAAAACGAAAGCGCGAGATAGGTAAGAAATGAGTCGACTGTAGTTCACCTAGTCAAAATCCACGGAGCCCCTAAAGGACAAAGGTCAGCACATGATAGCGAAGTTCCTCCAAGTGCACTTCAAATAGCTTATTGGAGCTCGAACGAAGCGTCGTCTAGACCAGTCAGAATTCTCTGAGTTTTAGCAGAACCTGATTTGAAAAACTTCCACGCTCTGAATTCTCTTAAATCCAATACAGTGATTAGAGGCTTTACCTGTTCATTCTTGCTCTCCAACTTTGCCCTGAGAAGGAGACATTCTTCAACCGCAGCATTTTTCTCGAGCTCCAGTCCATCCTTTTCAGCAGTCAACTGCAATGAATAGATTGTAAAGCAATGCCTATCAGATTGCATAGTCTTGCTTCTCAGTCTGGTTTAGCTCCTCTTTGAGACTTAGGCCTACTCAGAAGAATTTACAACACCTTAATACTTAGAAAAATAAAATAATAAGGAGATGAAGAAATTCAAAATTCGATCAGTCTAACTTAGCAACCTCCCCCTAACGAAGGAAATTGTCTGTCACGAATTGAACCTTTTTGGCTTGCTCTGAGATTTCGTTCATGCGTTGTTCGTAATTGCGGATGAATTCTCTCAACTCCGATTCCTTGTCCTCGAGTGTATGGTAGAGTTGTTTCATCTGTCCAACAAGATCCAGTTTGTCTGATTTTAGACGCCGTCTATCCGCTCTCATTGCTGAAATTCAGATCAAAATGTGGACTAGTGATGATAGTGATTCAGGAATATGTGAAAAATGTGAAGAATATGAACATTCGCGAAGGTGAACATCCATAGAAAATGTGAAGAAGTGTGAAAATGGGAACACATGTGAGCATGGCAAAATGTGGAGAAGGCAAAAGTGTGAAGAATACATAAGTGTGAAGAATGTGAGCACAGGTGACGTATGAAGGAGTGTGAAGAAACGATTAATGTAACATGAAGACGATAAACAGAAATGAGAAATAGATGAAGAACTGTATTAAACTAAGAAAACGAAACGAAAGAATGTAGAGATTGTGGAAAATATTAGAATAATTATTAGACATGTTAAAATATACGATTGGATTCTAGAATACAAAGAATGGGATAGAGGTCTAGACCAAGAGCAGAACTCAGACAACAATGGCCGGAGCAAATTCGCAATCGTATCGTAATCTCAACCTCCAAACTTCTAAACCACCACTTGAAAGCCAAGCGCAGGGCACCAGCTTATTCACGAGCGCCGCATCAGAGGGGTTGTCCAAAGAATAATTTCGCTGGAGGTCAGAATCGTACGGGGAACAGTGCCTTTAATGAGAGATATATAGTTTTAACCATATGGGAAACTCCACCACAAAGTAAAACATGTCAGAAGTTATCTTCGGTTGTGGATAGACTGAGTCCGTGGATTAGGTTCCTTTGCAGGAGCAAAATGAAAAAGAAACGGTGCTATATGAGGGGAATAGTCTGATCGAATGTGTGGGGAGTTTCACCTTTCCTATCCTCGTATCAGACAAGTTTGTGCAATTCGCAATTCAGCTTGTCAAGAAGCCAACCCTTCGGGTCTATTCAATGACTATGTCTCTGCATGCATATAAAATGCCCATCCTTTGTTCTGAGGAATTTCTTTTGTCTCCAGGTCTTGGCAACGTTTGGTTTTCCTTTATTTCAAACGATTCCTTCAGTCTTCTGTTCAGGTCAACCACCTTAGACGTGTTTAAACATCAATCATGAACGAATGGATTGCAAGAGCCAATGAATACGTTGCAGTCATTTCAGACAGCACTAAGGCAGTAAACTCCTAATGCTAGCTAACATTACAGTCGTTATCATGAAAGGGCTAACTTTAAATTATGCCTTAAAGCCCCACGAAACTGCATGTACACGGTGATTCATTAAAAAACGTACCCCTAGATATTTAATTGTAACTCCGTCAAATATCGGTTTATGTCAAAAAAATTTTAAGTGAACATAGAGGAATCAGTTCTGAATAGGAAGAAAGTTACAGTTTATGTTCAAATTGACCCCCTCGGGCAGTAACACACGCGCGAAGACGCCTACGCCACTGCCTGACTGACTCATCAATGATGCGCTGATCCATTTCATCCCATACCTCCACAATTCGGTGACGCAACTCGTCGACATCATGTATTCGATTTCTGTAGACTTTTTCCTGCATGACGCTCCATATCTTATAGTCCACTGGATTCAAATCAGGGCTATTAGGTGGCCAGTAATTAGGCGGGATGAAATCAAGTGTTTCAGTTTCGAGTAACGCAACGGTCTCCCGAGCTCTGTGCGCAGAAGCGCTATCCTGCTGGAAGATGAAATACTCCGTTATCTCACGAATGTCAGGCAAGAGACCCTGCATTAGTAGAACATCTCTGTAATATTGTCCATTAATCTTAACACCTGGTTCGATGAAATGGATGTTCGTACGACCGAGTGCAGATACCCCGACAGATACCATAAGGGACTTGCTGAAAGTTGGTCGAGTCCGCAAAAGACGATTTGCTGGAACGTCTCTCTTCCTTGTACCGGCTGAGACGTAAATACGATCATTCTGACTGTTACTGGGTGCTGCCACAGTAAACAATTTCTCATCAGTAAACCAAATGAAATTCACTAAGCTTGCAGGATACAACCTCAGTAGCTGACGGGAACGTGTCAATCTTGCTTGCTTGTTGGCTGCTGTGAGTTCTTGAGCGTGTCGTTTCTTTAAACATCGCAAATGTAAATCATTCTTGACAATTCTCCAAACTGATGTCTGACTGATTCCTATTTCTCGAGCAATTTGTCTCTGTGTGCGATGCGTTTGCGGCATATCTTCCTGGCTGAGCACCAGCGATTCAACCTTTTCAGCATTGTCGGTTGTTGCTGCCGTACGCGGGCGGCCGCTGCCTGGTCGACGATGGAAAGACCCAGTTTTGTCGATCTTTGAAAGTAACGCATTTAATCCACCAAGAGTCCACTCTTTATCAGGAAATTTCTTTAGAAAACGTTTTGCACTGTACTTTTTATTCTTTCGTAAGAATGTAACAAATTGTTTATCCTCTTCGGTAAACACCATTTTTTCGCGATATTTTCGTGACGTCATTAGTTTCGTCAATCGCGTTACGTCATTTTAGCTTGGTGTGTCAAATGATTTATGTAGCACTTGAATAGAATATCAAGCATCATTATTCTGAAATTTCATTAAAATTAATGGTCATTTACCTGAGTTATGCTAACCTATGTAAGGTACGTTTTTTAATGAATCACCGTGTATATATCCAGAATCCAATATATGAGGTGGGAGAACGATGTCCCATGGTTGTAAAAAGTGTGGTTAGCGTTGTATATTAATTTACATAATGAATCAATGTATCAATCTGAGTATGCTCTGGGTATGCCTAGTTTGTTCCCCTATTCTAGGTGGGAAGAGGTTCATAGGTCATACATCACTAGCTCAAGGTACACACCACGTTTTACGCTAGGGTGTTAATCTATTGACACCCCGCCATTCGTTCCTTAGTTACTAAGAGCATGCTCAGAGCATATTCAGAGCATGTTCAGAGCATATTCAGAGTATATCCAGAGCATACTCAGAGTATACTTAGAGCAAACTCCTAGCATACTCAGAGCATGCTCAGAGTGTACTCAAAGCCTGCTTCGAGCCTACTCATAGCATACTCTGAGCATACTAAGAGCATATTCGACGCATATACTGGGAACATATTTTGATCTTTCGCACCTCTGTCTGTCGTTAAGTCAAGTCAAAAACACGCCTGTCCTACTTAATCTACTTCAAACCCAGTTCAAATTTGGTTCTCATTTAACTGAAGAAACACAACCGAAATACTCCTCACAATTGTAATCAATGACAATACTGCAGCCTTGCCTGCCTATCACACATTTTGCTGTCACGTGCCGATGAACCACTAAACCCAAAGCACAGGTGACAAATAATCTCTATCAATATGTGACAGTCGTTAATGATCCGCCCAGCTGACGTCAGTCGTTCGCACATAATCTTTACTCAGCTTTACATGTATACTACTCTAGCCTAAAGAGCCCCGGTCTTAAAAGCTGAGCTAATAACGACTGAACCTGAATAAGAATGGGATCGATTCAATCAATATTCAAAACCACTTAGAATCGACCAAAATTATCTTCTCCTTGAAACATTGTTGAGAACTGGGGATGATTTTCTCCTGAAGAATTTGCAAATGAAGCAATTAAACTAGTAGCAAAAGAGGAAATATTTCGTGCAGACAAATGCTGAACAATAGCTGTCAATAGGCAATAAATGATAGTCGACGATACAGAGAATGATTCGATAGAATCGGGCTATGGTGGGAACCCAGGATCATTGTCTTATTGTCTGGCTTCCTGACCAATGGGATTCAACAGAGCTCCAGCAGAGGTTTAGGGCTATGACTCCACTTGATTGATCGATCGATCAATCGATTGATTGATTAGTTGATTGATTGATTGACTGATTGACTGACTGTTTGATTGATTGATTGGTTAATTGATTGGTTGATTGATTAATTGATTGATTGATTGATTGACTGATTGATTGATTGTCAGATTTGGGTAGGAAGATGGTTGAATGGCACGGAGATCAGAAGAATGGATATATAAATTGTGTGTGACTTTGACTAGACAGACAGGCACACACACACATACAAGCACACGCACACATGCATGGACACATGCATATGCACTATATACATAGATAAATACTTGCACAGGTAAACACATACATACACACATACAAACAATCACACATACACTTATACACACGTACATACACGCATACAAACTTCTACACACATACATGCACAAATATACTAGCACATATGCACATCACAGAAAGACTATCAACTACACTACTAAACTAGTACATACGCAGACCTACAAGGCCTATGAGGTAGCAAAGTGTCTAGGCTCAGCGAGCTCTCCAGTTTTGACCTATTTACAAAGCGCTGTCGACGGAGACACTTCGATGGAGACCTTGTATACGTGGAATGCTCTTTTATTCCACAATTACGAAACATAATCAATCTGCCAAGCAATCATGTCAATTGTGTTTGGAAATTGGAAACTGTTTCCACGTCTGCAGCCATTTTCATCAATAAGGTCGCACACAAACTTCACAGATACAAATTGTTTCGCAAATACAGAGGAAGAGACGCCCTTGATCCAATGATAAGAGTAGCCAAGGATAGGAAGAACTACTTACTTGAGGTACTTTCGACCTCATTTTTAGCCTCGTCACATGAGTGTTAGTGAGTTAGTAAGTATATTCTTTATTAGCCAATCGCTAATCGCACTTCGATGTACATGCATCTAATGAACACAGTTATAAGTATATTGCATCCCCCAAATATTCTGCGCATCAGATGGGGTTTATGCGGTCATGGGGTACAAATTGGGGCAGGACGTCGCCCAGTCCACACCCTTGCTGCCTGATATTTTGAGTGCATGAGAAAAACCTCTATCCCAATGTGAGAATAGTCTGACCCTGTGATTGGAAATTTGTCCACCCACAAATTCTCACGAATATTTTTCTCTCCGTTTCCTGGTGAGTTAACTTAAGTCAATGCTTGGTGTAACTGACATTTTGAAATGACATAGCTGCATCGTACTACAATGTAATAATGTAATGCAAGACTGCAGCATAATAGTGTGATGTAGTAATTAGATCTAATGCATTCAATGATTAACTTAATTAATGAAGATGTGGGTCAACCGAGTCATGTTGGCAACAAACTTCCTGTGTGACCCATATATCCATCCCAAGGAGGCTGCATCCAGTGGATAAAATAATCAGCATCACATCAATGTCCCTGCCTCCGCAACCGTATGCCTCGAATCGTTGGCCCACACCAATGACACAGATCACAGTAATGAATGGGAGGAGACACTCATCTCCACTGTCGTTGACCTAAAGTTCAAGTAGGTTGGTCCAGCGCAGGTGCTATTGATATGTATATATGTAATGCATGCATGCATGTATACATGTATGTATGCATGTATGCATGCATATAGGTAGAATAATCTGAAAGACATTTCTTTTGTGGGCGCTATAGAAAGTTCTGGAAACGTTGAGATTACGATGGGTATGCATGCAGTCATGTATATATGCGTGTTTGCATGTATTCATGTATGTATGTGAGCTTGTGTGTATGTATGCATGTATGTATGCATGCATATAGATATGTATGTACTGTGCATTTATGTATGTGTTCATCCATCCTTCCATTCACATGCATGAATGCATATATGCATGAGTGCATATATGCATGAATGCATATATGCGTGAACGAGTGTACATGTATATATGATTATGTATTCATTCATGCATCTATCCATTCATGTATGTATGTATCCATCCACACATCCAATCACCCATCCATTCATCATTGCACTTATCTATCCATTCATCCGTTCAACCGACCCATCCGGATGTACAGGTGCCGTGTTACAGTTGGTGAGAGGTGTTCGAGTGGATTATTACCACTGTTAATCTGATTATATTAAGAAGATTAATTGACAATATATCCTTCCATCCTTTAATCCCATGCATAGTCGAGTGATGGGCCGTTCCTCCTCACCCTGTAGTGTTTCCTTGCATCTGGTGAGTTCCTGTTTCGTCTGCAATAGTTCCACCGATTGTTGGCAGTTGTTCGACGTACAGAGGTTCGTGCTGTGCAGTTGTCGCAACTCTCTCTTCAGAGCCTCAATCTCACTCAGGTGATGCTCGCTCTCTGACTCCAGCCTCCGCATCTCGTCCACTCTGCCCTCTTGAGCAGATTCTGCGAAAACAAAAAATATATATAATATATATTATGTGTGTATTTGTTTTTTATTAATAAATATGTGTGTGTGTGCGTCCGTGCGTGCGCGCGTGAGAGCGGGTGTCCAGTCCTCTCTCCTTCCGTCTCAACTTCCAACCGCCAGCGTATGGTCTGTGCACTCAACATCGAATGAGACCAGATGAAGCAAAAACCTCAAACGAAATGTCTACCCTGGTTGACAGTCCAGCACCAAAACCACTACACCACCAAATTAACATGCTATGAAGAGCGTCTAAAGGCACCTATCCATACATGATAACCTCGTACTTCGTAATTATGAAGTCTATGATGAAAACCAAGAAAGGCAACACACCAAATATCAGAAAACGAATGAGATAGTGCGATAATAATTTTTGAATTTAAATTATACATAATCGCTACACATGTAGCCAGAGGCGTAACAAGCGGGTAGGCAGGGGCACCGGCCCCCGTTTGAAAACTGAGGAAAAATCCCCTCCAGTTTTAGTGCTTATTGCTCCCATGTGTGTCCCGCAAATCAGTTCTTTTTGTGTTTCTCCAATGTTAGGATAATTTGTACCCCCCCATTTTTCAAATTTTATGGGGCAAAATTCAAAATGTGGGGCAAACAAATTGTTTTGCACTTCGCGCAATATTTCTTAAATTATGCCCCCCACTTTTCAAAACCTGTAGCATAGCAATAACTCGTCATTTCAGCTCAAATATTTGACATTTTTATATGCTCAGGCTATCAAATGAAAGACATAAACTTCAAACGCTTATATAAATTTGCTAATATAATATTCTTGGACAATAAGCGTTATTTTAAATAAAGAATTTAATTTCATTAAAATGACGATGATGATGATGATGACGATGATGATGATGATGATGATGATGATGACGATGATGACGACGACGAGGACGACGATGACGACGACGACGATGAGATGACGATGCGATGACGACGACGACGATGATGATGATGACGATGATGATGATAGTAATAACAATAACAACAAAAACAACAACAACAACAACAATAATAATAATACAAATAATGCTAACAACAACATCATCAACAACAACAACAAGCGCAATAGTAGTCATAATATTAGTAGTAATGATAATAACAATAATGACTGATAGTTGTTTATAGCCCTGTATTTAGCACGCGAGGTTTAAGAGCAAATCAATGTCAGTCAGTGATACTAAAAATAGGTCTTGAATTGCAATTTGAAAGTCTCGAATGCCCTCCGTCAACAACAGTGGATGCTATTATATTCTTTCGTCAACAGCCTTTGTCAGAGTTTAATATGCATCTGGCAACAACAGACGTCAGAGTCCTTGGATGTTTTTCCCACCCACGCTCTTCAACTGCATCAAAGAAACTCCTAACAAAATAGATTCTATGCGTGATTTGTTGTATGGCCTCGTCGAGAAAGCTTAACTGCACATGAAGCTTAAGAAACGCCAACTAACTTAAGAAAACGAACCAGGTTAAGAAAAGTCAACCAGGTAAAGAAAAGTCAACCAGGTTAAGAAAAGCCAACCAGTTTAAGAAAAGCCAACCAGGTTAAGAAAAGCCGACCAGTTTAAGAAAAGCCAACCAGGTTAAGGAAAGCCAACCAGTTTAAGAAAAGCCAACCAGGTTAAGAAAAGCCAACCAGATTTAGAAAAGCCAACCAGTTTTAGAAAAGCCTGCCAGTTTTAGAAAAGCCTGCCAGACTGTGTTCAAAGCAGAATTAAGATAAATAGAATCAAACAAAGCGAGTTATTGGCAGAAGGCAGAAACATGCTCGGTTCATACGACTGAGCATTTGCACTGACAGTATCATTGTCAAGCATCCTTGAAACTGACGGTGCCATATAAATTGTCGTAATTGCAATAACTGAGAAACGGATATCGTTCCTAAGTAGTCACTCTGGAAAGGGCCAAGCCGTACTCCAACACGACAGAACTGAACAGCTGCTGAAGGGCAACGTCTCACTTGCCTGGGTCCCTTTTGTCTTCCTCCCTATCAGTCGCAGCCGATAACTGCGACCGCATATCAGACAGAGTGCTGTGGAGATGCGTTGTAGAGGAGGCGATGAGCTCGAGGTCCTTTGTTGTCAGGGTCCCAGGGACGTCACTCGTACCCTCAGAGGGGTCAGCGAGTCTTGAGAGCACTTCAGTGAGGTCTTCGAGCGAGGAAATCGCTAGACAAATAAAGACAACGGCAACTTTACAGCCAAAGCAACAATTTCGACATGTTATTGATTAAGTCGTGTTCGGCTGGCGCAAGGATGATTACGGATTTGTAACAATTATGGCAGGTTTATACAGCACCAGATTCAGATTCAGGGGCCTGTTTAAGCTGACACCACGAGCAACCACTTACGGAAAATAGGCAAAGGTTCTGGTAGATGTGGTCAACAACAGCAAACGAAGACGGAAGACCTATGTGCATATACCGCTGTACTGTCTTTCTGTTTAGCAGGGTATATTTTTCAGTTTGGGATCAATGTTTCTAAAACATGGAACAGAAGTTAAAAGCTCGGAGCTTCTATTGTATTGCTTTCCAGTGCGCTATATAAATGGTCTACAATCCTACATCAACACAAAAGCATTGTCGTAATCAGGTCAACAATCGATGGGGCTAGACATGAAATCAATTAGGCCTACTAGACGTTATCTATAGGGACAGGTTTAGGTCTACCACCAAACAAATGGCCAGAAATCGATAAAACTAGCAATAACTCCCCCACCGTCTACCTATAATGGACCTCCCCCCTCGGGCGAAAGACTCAGCATCAAACCTACTGTGAAAAAATTCAGCCTATGTTCAATAACTTAAGTCAGATGAATGGGGAAATCAATGTCCCGGGGCAACTACCTTCTGCTTCGGCCCAGCAGGTGTCACCATGGCGAAATCGATGACCATGATAATCTATTTGTATAGCTCCGGTGACCACCGCGGCCGAAGAAAACGGCGGATGTCTGTCGCACAAATGCTCTTGGTAGGGTGGAATTGGGAGGGGGTGGCGACGACGATGATGACGACGACGATGATGACGACGATGATGACGACGATGATGACGACGATGATGACGACGATGATGACGACGATGATGACGGCGATGATGACGACGATGATGACGACGATGATGACGACGATGACGATGAGTGAAACCACAATAGTGGCAAGCTGTTGCCAAAGCCAAAATATTATGTTTTAATACGGAGTGGTCGGTGTTGACGGGTATCATGTCACATGATGTCAGAAGATACAGACAGGTGGTGGATTCAGCCGTAGAGCAACTTGCGGTCAAGAGCACGGTGCACCAACACCAGTAGCAACAACAGCAGCCAATGTAGTCGAATAAACCGAGGGTCAGACAGGCTGAGACAGCACTAATTAAAATAGCTGATGTCAGACTACCGTGGCTCAGACAGGTGACTCAAACACACTAGAAGCCCGTCATCCATAGATTCATTGTTCAAACGAATGTCTTCGCTCTAAAGAACGCGCAGCAAGGACAAAAAATAGGTTCTGCAGAGTTTCTTCTTGAGGCGCTATACAATCACCTCGATGCATAGACACATGCGGGAACCAGCCTATACTGGAAGTACTGTTAATCGAATCTAGTGACCTTTATTTGGTTGCTATAAAGGTATAATAGCCAAGTCACTAGTTAACTTATTCCAATTTGATCATGTAACTTCTGTGCTGTCGGTTGAGAGTTTAAGTGCAAAGGCGTCAGTTAGTAAAATCCAATACTAAAATCATATTAATTCCAATTGGAAGCCGCTTTTAAATGCGCTATATAAATGATCTGCTACCTCAGTTTACACTACAGGTTAAACGGAGAGAACCGATGCATGTGATAAACCTGCACATATTAGGCTATACGGTTATAGCCGCCGTCAATGAGTCACGACATTTCGGCCTATAGGCCCATAAATATGTGCCTCAACAGACCTCCATATATATGTATATATAGGCCTATACACTTGAAGAGAATAATAATGATTTATGCTCACCTAATTCCACACTGTTCAAATTCGACGCCATGGGTTCAACGATTAGACGTTTTACGCAGTGCGGCAGCAATTGAAGACGGTTATTGGCCACTTCCTAAATCCCTGTCTTAGTACTCCAGAAGCCCAGTCAAAGCCTCGTAATCCAAACACCAAATCAGTTAAGCGCCATAGAAAAGCTAAGCGTAGGGCCCCAGCTTATTTACGAGCATTTCAAACAGCAACGCTCATCGGCGAAACCAAGCGCGCACCAAAGAGCAGGCGTTTCTTGTATCGATACGTTCAGGTATAATATCCTCCGCGCTCAATCAATTTACAAGCATCGGTTTGATGACAATGGGCCTCACGGTTGTCCCTGCAACCTCAGCGGCTGATCCTGTGAATGATACCGGAAGAGCAACGTAACGATTTACCGAAGAACAATTATACGTCGAAGGCAGTTATGATCGATGTAAGTAACAATACGGCGACGGAATATCTCAGGCGAAATACCTTCCTTCTGACGCAATAGAGTCCGCAGAGAAACCAGAACTCATTTCCAATAATTCACCCTCGGGCGCCGACCGAAATAGCCCTCTCAGGTAGCAACCAAGGGCTGCTCTTTACGACTGGGCATTTAATGTTGGCAAACTTTAAACCCCCTTCACAGTCGCTCTCAATTGGCCCGTTTCAATCAGCTCGTCTGACTGCCGCCGACCACCTGAATAGCGGACGCCTTAGTAACAGTTAATGAGCATAATACCGTATCTCCTTAAAGTTCATTAGTCCATCTTTCGCTAGGCGGTGGCGTTGGTTGAATCTGATGTATGAGGTAATGGGCGCCTTGCATCGCTGCTGGCAGTTAAATTCGACCCCTATAATAGCTTGTCATCATTCGTTCTCATTGCACCTGGAATCAGACTGCGGTTAGACAGTTTGATATTAAATTAGGTCTATTATCTCTAAGGAGAGCCCGATACAGGCATCGGTTGAATCCTATTTTGAATCCAATTTGACGAGTATATTATTAAGGTATAGATAATTATGTAAAAGTCTTATTTAAATATTTCGTCCGAAAAAATGCAAGCTCTTACGCTAATTAAAATTCGTGATCTCTAAAGTTCTAGAGCCAAGCGAAGGGCACAAGCCTATTCACGAGCGCTGCATCACATCAGAGGGTTTGTCCAAAGGGTAATCCAGCGAGTCCAGAAGGATCAGAGGGGTAGTTGTTGAGACGGGTGACGGTGTCTTGTTGTTCGCTACACGCCCATTTGCTGTTAGATAGACATCCCTAGGGGATGTCAACAGAGTAATAAAAAGGCTGGTAGACTCAATCGCCCACTGCTAGGCCAACACTGAGCCTTTGAGAAGACACTCTCAACCATAGAAGCAATGGACGCCCATAATTCAGGACATGCTTGCTCGCGTTGATTGGCCAAGGACCACGCAATGGGATTACAAGCGATGTTACTACGGTGGCAACGATGGGACAGTGGGTCGTCGGTGATTTCCATTACGGTGGCCTAGAAGGGACAAAGCATCGCATCCCATCCGCTGACAAAGAAGCGATAAATATATCGTATCTTAAGATTTATATAGCGCCTCTCGCAGAATAACTATTCAAAGGCGCTCTGAGCATTGAAACCTCCGAGGAAAAAAACCCCTTTGAAGAGCGAGGTGATTGGGGGAGGGGTGTGGTCGAGTAAGGGTGAGACAGGATGACGATCGGGTAGAACGGGCTGATATAGTTTCACAGTGGACGCCACCTCCACTCTATCCAAGAGCTGGATCAGATAAGGCTCTATGAGCGACTCATACCTATGATGTCAAGGTTTACACATCGGCTCCAGCAGTTGCAGATACTTTTACATCAAAATCACACCGTGGTTGAATTGGTGTCCATGGGCCTCACTCTTCGATTCGCTCCATCGGTCAGTATTCACGTATGAAATCATTACAATTGATGGCACTTCCATCTGGTGACTGCTTGCGATACATTCGACGCCGTCTTCACCTTTGGTAATTACTCGCCAGGTGGCTTTGTGTTTAATCAGTCGAAATGCCAGCTGGAACACAAAGCCACCTGGTGAGTAACTTAACAACCAGCATTAGAGAATATAAGATTATTATGCTGCTATGTGTTTAGACTTTAAGGAAAAGCCCGTCAATACTGCGCCAATGTGTAGGCCCACACATGTTTATTCACGAGCGCTGCGTCTAATCAGAAGGGTTGCTCTAAAGGATGTCGGATGGAGGTCAGAGTCCGGTTTCCAGAGTATAAGATGAGGTAAAATAATCTCGCTTCTATGCGTTCGCAGTGATTGACTTGGTGGTGGGGGTCGAGAGGTTTCACCCCCCACCCTCCCATTGAGTTTCCATTCCCGCCAGTTAATTCTCAAAAATTACCTTGAGGTCAAGCAAACTCCCAGATTAGCTGCCAATGGCACCCACACTCACAGTTACCCTCTGCAATTATTTAGTCCTATGCAGGTTTGAGCTTCGCAAAAATTCTAGTTAGGATATTCTGGACATGTGAAAAATATGCGATCTACTCAGGTCAAATTTAACAATTCAACCCTCTGAGAGTTCGAACGAAATCGTGTGTATTTGTCGTGAGATAATCTCTCAGAAATTCAGGCCAAACACTCAGACCCGAGGCGGTCGAGGGGCACAAGTCCCTCCAACATTAACAGAGAGGGGACACGTTATACGTTTGTCCCCCGACCCCCACATTTTTTACCCCTCTCATTGGGTGTCCACTCCAAATGTCAACTGAGATCGCCGCCTCTGCACACACTACACACTACGGACGAAACAACCTACCTTTTTTTCTAAAATAACAGGCCTATATTTGAGGCGGACCTGGTTCTGAAATCTTTAACTCCTTCGGTTACACGGCTCCCGTTTCACTATATATATCAGAATTATATTTTTATATATATATATATATATATATATATATATATATATAATTCTGATTGAATGCTATCCCGTTGAGAGACCGCTTGATTCACTTGTACGATCTGTAGGCATCACTTTCAGCACGGACCGATTTTCTCTCTCCCACCGTCTGTCTGCGTCTGACTCTGCATGCAAGCATGCGTCTGTCTAGCTGTGTGTAATTTGTCTTCGTGTATATGTCTCTGTCTGCTACATGTATTGATCGTTTGCCGCCGCATTGTCCGCTTCCTCACGACAGTATTGCACCGCACGACAAATAACACAGAGCCTCAGCAGCGTATTGTCTTACTAAAGCACTATTTATAGAAAACACAGACATACATATATATATATATATATATACATCACATATATCTGTATGCATATATATACATACATATGAATATCTGCGTATATATAATAATTATGTGTGACAAAATATGCATATGCATATGAATATATATATATATATATATAATAGGTGCGTGGGATTGTTATTGAATGGTATGTTCCGTTGCGTGATGATAGATTGAATGTAGGATGATAATTGCTTTCGCATATTCTGCTGATGTTGGGCTCTGCTTCGACGGCTTTGCGCCTCCACTGCCTCGGCTGCTGCTGCAGCTGCTGCATGTGGCCGGTGGATTTGGGGGCAGAGGCCCGAGGCGCCGCTGTGAACGAGGGCAGGAGGCAGCGTTGAAAGGCAGCGCTGCGGATGCCGTGTAGCTCCGACGGACTCTCTGCGGCGGCGGCGGCGTGGAGTGGGAAACGGTGCTGAAAGGGTCCGTGTCTTGGGATTGGCTGCGACGCAGGGGCGAGGAGGAGTTGGGAGATGTCTTCGATCCCCGGTCAGCGATCGTAGCAGGGTCTGAGATTCATTCCCAACCTCTTCCGGACGTCCATCCATGGGGCGGAATCTGTTGGTCGCAAGGTCGTTTCCAGCGAAGTAGAACTAGGCCGGGCGATTGTAAGAGCTGGAGACGACATCAAAGGTGAGTGTGTATTGTACAAGTATACATGACTGGGCGTGGCATTGGGATTGGTTTTGCGTGACCTGACCCGACCCGACCTCGTTTGGGACTGTCGTTAAATGAGAATCGATACTCGCCGCGTTAGTCGTCACGCTGTCGTAGTGCCATCAAGCGAACATGGATGGCGCTGATGGCATGCGTTCCCTCGGGTCTCATGTTGTTGATTCCGGTCGGCCGTGTTTTCCTGGGCGTCGGTCCTGTCGAGCGTAGTTCGCTCGATGGTCCGACCGACCTTCGTGCTAAGCGCTGACTGCGTTCGAGCAAACTAATGGTTTGCTAATAGCGTCCTCCAGCGATTTGGTTCGCCTCGAGTTGTGCGAAAGCTCTAACTCGATGGATGTAAATGGTAATGAAAATGTTGTTAGAATATCCGCATGTATTTCTTCGTTTTATGAGAAACAAACTGACAGTAAGTTACAAAAGGTGAATGTTCGTAGTTCGCTACCAGATCGGCAGAGAGGGTCATGACAGGTACAATTAAGCCTACTATTTATTTTGAGCTGCAATTTTGAATTTATAAAGAATCCTAGAGATAAAATTTCTGTCGTATTTTACTGGGAGAGTAAACGGGTGTAGTCTAGGGCGTAGTTTATGGCTTCTGCGTATTAGCGGTAGAGGTCTAAGAACAGGCATATATGGTAGAGGTCTAAGAACAGGCATATATGGTAGATGTCTAAGAATAGGCATATATGGTAGAGGTTGTAACGATGCATATACACATTTCAACATACTCTGCCTTGGTTTGACCATTCTGCCTCTTCATATACATATTCATGAGTTCAATTGAGTATTAATTAATCAATAACTACTGCAAACTTTCCATCGTCAATTATATTGCAAAAACAGTCAAAATCAGCAAAATATTAAAATAGAATTCTAAGATATAAATTGATTATGAACTAATCTAACTTATGACTACCTAGCCAGCCTAGATTAGCTAATAGCGCTTCTAAGGTCAGATATCTACCTCCCACGGGGATGGAGCAGATCTGCAGTGGATTTCTGTAGTGTTCATTGGATTCTTTCTTTGTATAAATTCTGTCGATTGCTTCTTCTCGGATGATTGTTGCCTCTAGCCTCTTCACCTCAAATGCTTCTGTGCCGTCCTCCACTCACACTCGTCACGTCCGAATGATGAATCGGACTTATTGTGATACTTGCGTAACCTCGATTCCGTTGACAAGTATGTCAGAAGAGACACACTATAGATGCTGATATTAATCTCTCAGTCCATCTATATTAACGTGAAAAGAGTTTCTTCATTCCACCGCTCATGACCGATAGTTCGAGAACGAAAATAACTCCTGATTACACACGGAGAATACATCCATCATTACTCGACGATCACAGTACTGTTCGCCACTACACCATTCGCACCCCTCAGCAGTTCTAGACGAATCAGGGTCAAATAACTGTCCGAACTCCTAAAACTTCTTTGAGAGTTCGCAACTTGAGAATTACGTGTTGACTTTTTCTAGGCACCAGCAATACTGAACATTTTATTCAAACTCACGCAGCCCGGATGACGCATTTCCGCCGTACAGTCCCCAGCAGACGACCGATGGCCAGTATCAGACCTTTTAACATTGCCTCCTGAATGTCAAATTGCCAACGACCAGTTCTCCCCAACAACACTGTTACTAAGGACTCTAATTTAATCTTATAGCGCCTTTACATTATATTTATAGGCTGGCATTAATTAACTCTGAATTAATTCAAACTAATTAACATTGACTGCATATTAAAATGTTAATAATACATAAGAAATGTGGGTTTTAATAGGAACATCGCTACAGAGGTGGCACCATTTCAAATGAGTAAGTAACTCATTAAGTAAGTAAATCCATTACAATACAACTTTCATTAATAGCGCGCCTTATAAAACAGACTCTTACTTAAAGAATGCGTTACAAGATAATTCATTTAAATGAATCGTGGAATGCAGACAATAAATGAGTTTTGAGTTTAGATTTGAAAACTTCCATCGAAGAAGCGCTGCGCACTTCTTCTGGTAGGGTGCTCCATTCAGCCTGGCCCAGCTATTTCAAGAATTCTGTTGCCAAATTGTGCGTGTAGGTTCGATCTTTTGACAACAAGTCTCCTTTTGTCGCAGAACACAGGCCGTTTCTTGGTCCAATGATAGCATACGGTGTGACCTGGGCGGAATGGTAAGGTGGGACCAGACCTGTCTTAATCTTAAACATTAGAAGACAAATCTTGAAAGAGACGCTAGCCTGGATAGGAAGCCAATGAAGTTGACGTAAGTAATGAGTAATGTGATCACGGGATCCAAAATTGTTTGCTATGGCTAGTAAGTAATTCTGCCGCTGTACGCAGAACAGAGATAAGAGCGTCTGTCTTTCTCAGCCGCAGTTGGACCTCGAATGGGCGCTATATGAAGTCGTTATGATTTGTTGAGCGAAGTTAGTTAATAAGTAGGCCCCAGCCTAAGGCGAAGCAAACGTCCGAAATTTAAAGGAGACAATACGATGGAATGGTCTCCGCTAGCGATGCTCATACTCCTAGACTCCTACCAAAAATCTGCCAGCCTTCTACCGTAAACTCGAGTCTTTTTTGTTTGGCCACTGCCTGGCTGAGATCGCCTCTGACTTTCTGAGTAGCGATCTTAAAAGGGCGCTATAAAAATTTTCGGAATGAATGAATGACTGAATGAAAGGATGAATGTTTTGTCGCCGGATTTGGAAAATCTAACACAACAACCAATATTTAATGAGAGCCTCCAACGGGGTTTCTTTCAATCCGACGGTAAACTGCTGAAGCGACGGCGAGTTCATCGGCGTCCGATTGATGCTGCGGAGGTAGACAGGCCTACACTGGATGTGGTTGCTATTGCGTCCGACTTAAGAACTCTAGCCACGATAGATGTTCTTGACAACAGATGGCAGCAAACTCTTCATAAGTGATTTATGTTGTGTTCGAAGGAAGGGTCTTTGGAAACGCCCCCCCCCTCCTAGGATCCAATGACAATATTATAGGCAAGGGCGACGATCCCTCAGGGTACGAGGGGGACAAGCCCCCACCTTTCACAGATATGGAACACGTTATGCGTTTGTCCACCCCCACCCATATCTTACTCCTCTCATTGGGTGTATCTCCCTCTCAAACGAGATCGCCGCCTCTGGATATAGGCTGCCATTTTCCGCAATGTCAATTACGAGTGTATCTTATTTCTCGCTTTGTGTCTTGCATAGCTAATTAGTTGGCGGGAGACGTGCATGCACTAAGCACGTGTGGCGCCAAAAACAAAGTTTCTGAAGAGTCGACTCTTTAGGTGTACGGTCGAATGTGTTGACAATATGAAGGACTGAGTTAAATTGTTGAAAGCTTCGTTTCATTCACAGGAGAGCTAATTCATCGGGTCGTAATTGCTGACATGTGGATGGGTTGCGGATGTACACGCGCAATCGTCGTTCTTCGTCCAACCACAGCATCAGCAGCATCTGATGGAGCACAGACTCTCCTCCTCCAGCCTGACCCCATCGCTGTTCCGACGTCCCTCCTTCTCTAGTTCCACATCCTCCCTGTCACCCTTCACCCCACCCCATCAGAACCATCACCATCACCGTCCCCCAACGCCCGACCGCCTCACCCCACCCCAACCCACTCGTCACCCGATCCCAGCACCATCCTCTGTATCCGACACAGCATCGTCGATGCACCATCCCCATCCTCATCACCATCCTCATCATCCGTGGCACCTTCAGGGCCCACAGCCCATCTCTCCTCCGCCGGCGCCACCCCAAATCTCGGCGGCAGAGCTCCTGACGCTAACGGAAGCCTCGGCGACGCAGAGCGGGACTTACCAGTGCAGTATCTGTGCCAAACAGTTCGGCTACAAGAACGGTCTGATCCGCCACGTCCGACTGACGCACGTCGGCGAGAAGCCATACCAGTGCAGCATCTGCAACCGTCGCTTCGGATACAAGCACATCCTGCTGGAGCACCAGAACCTCCACTTCGGGAACCGACCGTACGTCTGCGGCGTCTGCGATAAGAGGTTCGCCGCCCGGTCAAACCTTATCCAACACCAGATGGTCCACAAGCGACCCTTCAACTGCACGCTCTGCAGCCGGCGCTTCGACCGCGAGGACCAACTCAAGAAGCACCTGTTCGTTCATCCAGACATCGGCCGATTCGCCATAGACTCCCGCCTGCAGGCTCAGGTACCTGCCTCGAGGCGGCACCCGTACGCCAGCTGTGTCCCCGACGACTACCATCCGGCGGAGGGAGGACGAGGCCGCCCTCAGAGGCAGGCGGAGACGATGGCGGCACCTCTTCCGGACAGCTCCCAGGAACAAGGGACCAACCCCGCTGACGAACCGATGGCCCGGTTGCAGAGCATGGCCGACGGTCACCATGGCAACCGCATCGACGCCATCTGTAGTCAGCTGACCCTGCAGGGTATGGCGGCTACAGCGGCCACGGTAACGATCAAGCAGGAGGTGGTCGATTCGACGGAGGACGAGCGTAAGGACGACGAACGACAACAGTTCTACCGCAAGCAGCAGTCGCCATCTGAGCCAGTCGACCTTCACCGATCCTCGAAGCTGTCCTTCTCTGCCTGTTCTTCCTCCTCCTCGTCATCATCCTCCTCGTCGGCGTCCTACGGCTTTAAGGATCCCTTCGGGGGTCGCCCGCTCCGCGGATCCGCAGAGGTCTCATCGGCCCCGACCGTCTTCGGCGCCAGGTCCATGCCAGGCGCGGTGGATGCCGTCAGCGATCGGGGAAGCGCCTGGGAGAGACAGACCCTGTCGTCGTCCGCCCTTCCTGGCATCCACGAGGTCTTCTCGAGGAGAACGAAGGCCCAGGAACTACCGTCGTTTGCCAACTTCATGCCAATGCCCACGGTCGCCAGCCATCCTCCCCTTCCCGACCAGCCACTAAAGACCAGACACCAGCAGACTGTGGCCTCCAATCAGACACACCCATCAAACCCCATCGCTGTCGGTTCATCATCATCAGTCGCCCAGCAGGCCCCTCCAAGCGGCAGTGGAGGAGGCCAGAGACCAACGGCCCAGCTGCCTCCCATCACCCACCCATCAAGGCAGACGAAGGACCAGGCAATACAGCACTCCCTGTCGATCGCTGGCTTTCCCTCCCTCGACGACGTTCTCTCCTACTACACCAGTCAGGGTCGGCTCTTTAAGTGCCAGCACTGCAACATACTGTTCTTCGAGCGCGGCATGTACTTCCTGCACGCCTCTCTGCACGGACTGACGAGCCCCTGGGAGTGCAGTATCTGCCACAAGGTCTGCTCCGACAAGAACGAGTTCACCCTGCACTTCGTTAACCAACAGCACAATCCGTGAAGAACGAACACCAGATGGCTCAAGTCCTAGTCAAGTGCGGCACGATTCATTAGAGCGGTCGGCCTGTGACAATGAGGGTAAGAGTTCGCGCGAGGCGGTCACTGTTTGAGTAAGGACTTCCTCAGTTACAGTTGCTCTACGCTCGTCAATAAGCTGGTGCCCTGCGCTTGGCTTTTGAGTGGCGTTTTAGAAGTCTGGAGATCACGATTACGACGATGTCGTATGCCTTTCTGAAGTTTGGAGCTGTATTCTGATGTATTAGTGATCCAGGCTGGGATTCACACAAGCAAGCCATAATGGGTTAGTCAAGGCAAACGGAAACGAATGCCTGGAAACAGTCTATGACAACAGAGACACGGAAGCAGTGATCCAGTCTGCAGTTTAAAGCAAAGCATCCATCGATAAATGAGAGCAAAAGGCAGAATTAGATACTTGTGGTTCATTACATGAAATAATCGTGGGACATGTCTTGTCATACAATGTGTAAACGGGACAATATGCAAAATATGGTAATGCTGGAAGTGTAAATGTTTAGTGCAATTCTGATGTTTCAAAATGATGTTTTCAATTAATAGCTTT
The DNA here is from genome assembly GCA_959347315.1 of Bimastos eiseni. Classification (NCBI taxonomy): domain Eukaryota; kingdom Metazoa; phylum Annelida; class Clitellata; order Crassiclitellata; family Lumbricidae; genus Bimastos; species Bimastos eiseni. Next base: position 25,452,730 of record OY365817.1, read on the forward strand.
TGGGGCATAACTCTATTTTGCATCAAGCGTAAAATAGATTATGTAAAGGAGACCCAATGGTACGATTAAACTATAATTGCATCAAAGTATCAGTACAAAAACATGAAAGGCAGAAGAAGGCAGAAGAACCCATTCTCATAAATAAATTCTCGCTAACCGAACCATGCTTACAATTGCGACCATTCTCACAAATTCACCCATTCACATAAATCCAACCTTTTACAAAAATCATCTGTCAATAACAGAAAAATACTTTTGCTGAGCATCAAGCACTATTGAGTAGAAACTTTTGACATGGAGCAAAAACATCATTGATATTAATTATATTACTGTACAGTATCGAATGTCCACTTTTCAATACTGTAAGTGACTTAATGACATAAATAGTCAAACTACCATATGGTCAAGTCCTTGGAGGAGCCAAAGAGCAACGGACATGACACTGGCGTGTCAGGCTGAGGAAGCGAGTTCACTCCTTGTATCCCCTAACGATAACTAGTCTTTCTTTCAGTAGGCCTGTGGTAGTGTTGGTTGAATCAGATGTATAATGTAAAGGGCACTTTGGATGGCTGCCGACAATAAATTCGACTCCTGTAATTATAACTTGTCATCATTAGCCAGCACAAAGCTCACAATCATACTGTGATTTCTGAAATGAAATGAAGCTATAATTACTATTTCCTTTCTACCCTAATACACTCTTTGGTCGTTGCTTGGCTGCATGGGAGCACCTGCAAGTAGTTCTCTTGAAGATGCGCTAGAAAAATTTCTGGAATGAATGCTTCAATGGTTGTATGAAATTTATCAAAGAAACATACAATACTAGTAATGAACAATCTGGAAAAATGAAAACACTTGAAACTCGATTCTGCAGCAACTTCAGCTTTTTTCAATAAGAAACATTTCTGACAAATTTCACAGAGAATATGAACAATGGTCAACACTCCACACGACTCAAAACCCACTCCCCAAACACAAAACTGTTTTCAACAATAAAAAAAATTCGAAAATGCCATACAGAAAACGAGTAGGCCAGGTTTTTCACTAGGAAGAGATTTCCAAATAAAACAGTACAAACAACATAACATGATTGTTCTGGCGTTGGGTAAACAGCCGATTAACGTGCAAACAGCCAGTGTTTACTCGTTGGAAACTCACAGGCGCCTCCTACTGTCCATCAGTATCCCGATGTTCGATGACGGAAGCCGTGAAGGATACACAGAGGTACTTGTTTGTTCCGGGAAACTGTTTGTTGTGAAGCATCTGTTAGAAAGAAACAAGTCTAGTGTCAGACTCTACAGGTAGTTGAATTCAAAGTGATCACACAATCACTTGTATTTATATATGGAGCCAATGGGAAAATTCATAAGCAGCAACAGCATTCCACTAGTATGGATAATATATATATATATATATATTTATATATATATATATATATATACTGCAATAGTATGGCAAATATTAACACCACACTAGTAGTAGGGTGTATAACTGTATATCTACAGCACACTAGCAGGGTAAATATCAACACCACACTAGTAGGGAATATATATAGACTACATGCACACATAGGACGAATATCTACAACCTGGAAGCCACTAGATTCTTGTAATAACTAAAATTTAAGACAGCCAATCTAGCTTAAGGTCATAGGGTGATGTGATAATCAAATGTTCGACTGTAAACCCAGAGGTTACGGATTCAATTCTCAGCCCTCCGTCTTCTTCGGTCAGTAATAAGACTAGCAATACAAGTCAGGCGGTTGAAAAGGAGTCCAGCTGCTGGACTGTAGCAAAGTTTGGTCCGAGTTTCTCTCTTGAACAGCCAGAAATTGCCCTGGACATTCGTCTCCACTGAATGCTTCCGTTTCTGCCGGAAAATTTATTTTGATGATTTCTCAATACATGAAAGTGTGAAGCGTCGCATATGGAATAAACTGTACACGGTGGAAAAGACCACCAGACCAATCTCTGCATATCTATTTCAGCAACGCTCAAGTGGTAAATTCATGGTTACCATAAGGCAATCGACGCCCTGTTCCACAGTGCTCATCTGTATCAGTGCCATTCTGCGGTCTGGGGTAAGGTTCAGGATCCTGGAAAAAATTGAAATTCAATGCTAAAAATGGCAAAGACGCCGAAAACTAAGGGCACAATAATAAATAATACCTACAAGAAAAACAAATTCAGTCTTTTCCAAAGTCTGTCCACAGATGCAGCAGCTATTGCCTTCAGAATCACACTTACACGACGTGCTGAAAACTGTTCCAAAGGCCAGCTCATCACTTAACAGAGACGCTTATCAATGAATCAATGAACTTGATAGAGCGCCTCTTCAAGAAATCTACTCAAGAAATATTAATCAGGTTTGCACAAGTGGAACTAAGAAGAGCAGTCAGAGTCAGGTTCAAAACAAGAGCAGCCCGAGCAGTCCTTCAAACCTTCAAGCTAATCCAGAGGTCACCATCTGTATGAAATGTAACCGAATCCATGTTTCAAGCGTCAGTACAAGAGTGGCCAAAAGTCTTATTCTACTTTGCCATCTCATCGACCCTGGTACGATCCAATGCAAACATAATCTTATGCAAAACACAGACTTTAACTCACCTCTCTTTCGTTCGTTCGCTGTTTGGCGGCAGCTGTGAAATCTGTACGGCCTGTTGCAGACGGTAAAGATTCGACGGTCTACAAGAAAAACTCTTATAAATAATAACTTGCATGCCACTCACTGTAGTGTAATGTTAATCTCCAAAAATTTCTCAGCTCCCACAAAAAAGTCATGTCAGGGAGACCAGCTTATTCACCAGCACTATACCAAATCAAGTCCACAATAGCCAAGCCAAACACTGAACCAATTTTTAATAATCCACAATATCATAATTTCTCACTGATTTCTATCCCTTTGAGATCGAACTGATAAATTACAGAATAAATCTGAACCGCCGGTACGTCTGACTGTCAATGAAGAAAGTCTGCTAAGAAATGCAAAGCCATTATCTTACTCAAAGAATTTGAAGTCCACCACAGTGCCACAAGCATTGAACATCCTCTTCAGTTTTGTCTCAGTGACCTTTGGCCTAAAACAAATCAGTGAATTCAATTCATCATAGCACTCAACCGACCTCTTGTACATATACAATGATGTATGCATATACATATATATATATATATAATATATGGCCATTTACATAGCATGAGGTAGTTGATCTTACAGATTAATGGAGTGGAACGCCAGGTGTCACCTCTTTGATGCCATGATTTTACTAGACTTATATAGCACTGTCACACAATGGCAATATAATATATATTACTACATTTTATGAAGTGTTATACAACGATTTTAAGGAACATATAAATTGAACTTCTGTAATCTGTATATAATATTTATAAATATAATATTTATTTAGTATGTATTCGTTTAATGAGTCTGAATATCAAACTGCCGTTCCTTACAAAATATGTGACATGTTAAGGCAATGAGAATGTATTAGCTGAGAGCAACTGTGCTTTCATAAGTCTTATAGTGTGAGGTCCCACAGTGGATAGTCGAACTACTAACGGAATGTTTGCCAGGAACAGGGTCTTTGATGGCGGAACAACCGGTGCCAACGCACGATCTCCATTGTGAAAACGGTGCCAACGAGAAGTCGTATAATCTCGGGTCAGGTCAGCGTTCTGTAACATTGGATCACAAATGCAGAAAGCAGCAATTAATTAACCATTGTTACTCAGTATTTACTCAATGTTAAATCAACGATAGCTCAACCACTATTCAACCATTGCATCATGATTGTAACTCAGTCACTGTAACTCAGTCACTGTAACTCAGTCACTGTAACTCAGTCACTGTAACTCAGTCACTGTAACTCAGTCACTGTAACTCAGTCACTGTAACTCAGTCACTGTAACTCAGTCACTGTAACTCAGTCACTGTAACTCAGTCACTGTAACTCAGTCACTGTAACTCAGTCACTGTAACTCAGTCACTGTAACTCAGTCACTGTAACTCAGTCACTGTAACTCAGTCACTGTAACTCAGTCACTGTAACTCAGTCACTGTAACTCAGTCACTGTAACTCAGTCACTGTAACTCAGTCACTGTAACTCAGTCACTGTAACTCAGTCACTGTAACTCAGTCACTGTAACTCAGTCACTGTAACTCAGTCACTGTAACTCAGTCACTGTAACTCAGTCACTGTAACTCAGTCACTGTAACTCAGTCACTGTAACTCAGTCACTGTAACTCAGTCACTGTAACTCAGTCACTGTAACTCAGTCACTGTAACTCAGTCACTGTAACTCAGTCACTGTAACTCAGTCACTGTAACTCAGTCACTGTAACTCAGTCACTGTAACTCAGTCACTGTAACTCAGTCACTGTAACTCAGTCACTGTAACTCAGTCACTGTAACTCAGTCACTGTAACTCAGTCACTGTAACTCAGTCACTGTAACTCAGTCACTGTAACTCAGTCACTGTAACTCAGTCACTGTAACTCAGTCACTGTAACTCAGTCACTGTAACTCAGTCACTGTAACTCAGTCACTGTAACTCAGTCACTGTAACTCAGTCACTGTAACTCAGTCACTGTAACTCAGTCACTGTAACTCAGTCACTGTAACTCAGTCACTGTAACTCAGTCACTGTAACTCAGTCACTGTAACTCAGTCACTGTAACTCAGTCACTGTAACTCAGTCACTGTAACTCAGTCACTGTAACTCAGTCACTGTAACTCAGTCACTGTAACTCAGTCACTGTAACTCAGTCACTGTAACTCAGTCACTGTAACTCAGTCACTGTAACTCAGTCACTGTAACTCAGTCACTGTAACTCAGTCACTGTAACTCAGTCACTGTAACTCAGTCACTGTAACTCAGTCACTGTAACTCAGTCACTGTAACTCAGTCACTGTAACTCAGTCACTGTAACTCAGTCACTGTAACTCAGTCACTGTAACTCAGTCACTGTAACTCAGTCACTGTAACTCAGTCACTGTAACTCAGTCACTGTAACTCAGTCACTGTAACTCAGTCACTGTAACTCAGTCACTGTAACTCAGTCACTGTAACTCAGTCACTGTAACTCAGTCACTGTAACTCAGTCACTGTAACTCAGTCACTGTAACTCAGTCACTGTAACTCAGTCACTGTAACTCAGTCACTGTAACTCAGTCACTGTAACTCAGTCACTGTAACTCAGTCACTGTAACTCAGTCACTGTAACTCAGTCACTGTAACTCAGTCACTGTAACTCAGTCACTGTAACTCAGTCACTGTAACTCAGTCACTGTAACTCAGTCACTGTAACTCAGTCACTGTAACTCAGTCACTGTAACTCAGTCACTGTAACTCAGTCACTGTAACTCAGTCACTGTAACTCAGTCACTGTAACTCAGTCACTGTAACTCAGTCACTGTAACTCAGTCACTGTAACTCAGTCACTGTAACTCAGTCACTGTAACTCAGTCACTGTAACTCAGTCACTGTAACTCAGTCACTGTAACTCAGTCACTGTAACTCAGTCACTGTAACTCAGTCACTGTAACTCAGTCACTGTAACTCAGTCACTGTAACTCAGTCACTGTAACTCAGTCACTGTAACTCAGTCACTGTAACTCAGTCACTGTAACTCAGTCACTGTAACTCAGTCACTGTAACTCAGTCACTGTAACTCAGTCACTGTAACTCAGTCACTGTAACTCAGTCACTGTAACTCAGTCACTGTAACTCAGTCACTGTAACTCAGTCACTGTAACTCAGTCACTGTAACTCAGTCACTGTAACTCAGTCACTGTAACTCAGTCACTGTAACTCAGTCACTGTAACTCAGTCACTGTAACTCAGTCACTGTAACTCAGTCACTGTAACTCAGTCACTGTAACTCAGTCACTGTAACTCAGTCACTGTAACTCAGTCACTGTAACTCAGTCACTGTAACTCAGTCACTGTAACTCAGTCACTGTAACTCAGTCACTGTAACTCAGTCACTGTAACTCAGTCACTGTAACTCAGTCACTGTAACTCAGTCACTGTAACTCAGTCACTGTAACTCAGTCACTGTAACTCAGTCACTGTAACTCAGTCACTGTAACTCAGTCACTGTAACTCAGTCACTGTAACTCAGTCACTGTAACTCAGTCACTGTAACTCAGTCACTGTAACTCAGTCACTGTAACTCAGTCACTGTAACTCAGTCACTGTAACTCAGTCACTGTAACTCAGTCACTGTAACTCAGTCACTGTAACTCAGTCACTGTAACTCAGTCACTGTAACTCAGTCACTGTAACTCAGTCACTGTAACTCAGTCACTGTAACTCAGTCACTGTAACTCAGTCACTGTAACTCAGTCACTGTAACTCAGTCACTGTAACTCAGTCACTGTAACTCAGTCACTGTAACTCAGTCACTGTAACTCAGTCACTGTAACTCAGTCACTGTAACTCAGTCACTGTAACTCAGTCACTGTAACTCAGTCACTGTAACTCAGTCACTGTAACTCAGTCACTGTAACTCAGTCACTGTAACTCAGTCACTGTAACTCAGTCACTGTAACTCAGTCACTGTAACTCAGTCACTGTAACTCAGTCACTGTAACTCAGTCACTGTAACTCAGTCACTGTAACTCAGTCACTGTAACTCAGTCACTGTAACTCAGTCACTGTAACTCAGTCACTGTAACTCAGTCACTGTAACTCAGTCACTGTAACTCAGTCACTGTAACTCAGTCACTGTAACTCAGTCACTGTAACTCAGTCACTGTAACTCAGTCACTGTAACTCAGTCACTGTAACTCAGTCACTGTAACTCAGTCACTGTAACTCAGTCACTGTAACTCAGTCACTGTAACTCAGTCACTGTAACTCAGTCACTGTAACTCAGTCACTGTAACTCAGTCACTGTAACTCAGTCACTGTAACTCAGTCACTGTAACTCAGTCACTGTAACTCAGTCACTGTAACTCAGTCACTGTAACTCAGTCACTGTAACTCAGTCACTGTAACTCAGTCACTGTAACTCAGTCACTGTAACTCAGTCACTGTAACTCAGTCACTGTAACTCAGTCACTGTAACTCAGTCACTGTAACTCAGTCACTGTAACTCAGTCACTGTAACTCAGTCACTGTAACTCAGTCACTGTAACTCAGTCACTGTAACTCAGTCACTGTAACTCAGTCACTGTAACTCAGTCACTGTAACTCAGTCACTGTAACTCAGTCACTGTAACTCAGTCACTGTAACTCAGTCACTGTAACTCAGTCACTGTAACTCAGTCACTGTAACTCAGTCACTGTAACTCAGTCACTGTAACTCAGTCACTGTAACTCAGTCACTGTAACTCAGTCACTGTAACTCAGTCACTGTAACTCAGTCACTGTAACTCAGTCACTGTAACTCAGTCACTGTAACTCAGTCACTGTAACTCAGTCACTGTAACTCAGTCACTGTAACTCAGTCACTGTAACTCAGTCACTGTAACTCAGTCACTGTAACTCAGTCACTGTAACTCAGTCACTGTAACTCAGTCACTGTAACTCAGTCACTGTAACTCAGTCACTGTAACTCAGTCACTGTAACTCAGTCACTGTAACTCAGTCACTGTAACTCAGTCACTGTAACTCAGTCACTGTAACTCAGTCACTGTAACTCAGTCACTGTAACTCAGTCACTGTAACTCAGTCACTGTAACTCAGTCACTGTAACTCAGTCACTGTAACTCAGTCACTGTAACTCAGTCACTGTAACTCAGTCACTGTAACTCAGTCACTGTAACTCAGTCACTGTAACTCAGTCACTGTAACTCAGTCACTGTAACTCAGTCACTGTAACTCAGTCACTGTAACTCAGTCACTGTAACTCAGTCACTGTAACTCAGTCACTGTAACTCAGTCACTGTAACTCAGTCACTGTAACTCAGTCACTGTAACTCAGTCACTGTAACTCAGTCACTGTAACTCAGTCACTGTAACTCAGTCACTGTAACTCAGTCACTGTAACTCAGTCACTGTAACTCAGTCACTGTAACTCAGTCACTGTAACTCAGTCACTGTAACTCAGTCACTGTAACTCAGTCACTGTAACTCAGTCACTGTAACTCAGTCACTGTAACTCAGTCACTGTAACTCAGTCACTGTAACTCAGTCACTGTAACTCAGTCACTGTAACTCAGTCACTGTAACTCAGTCACTGTAACTCAGTCACTGTAACTCAGTCACTGTAACTCAGTCACTGTAACTCAGTCACTGTAACTCAGTCACTGTAACTCAGTCACTGTAACTCAGTCACTGTAACTCAGTCACTGTAACTCAGTCACTGTAACTCAGTCACTGTAACTCAGTCACTGTAACTCAGTCACTGTAACTCAGTCACTGTAACTCAGTCACTGTAACTCAGTCACTGTAACTCAGTCACTGTAACTCAGTCACTGTAACTCAGTCACTGTAACTCAGTCACTGTAACTCAGTCACTGTAACTCAGTCACTGTAACTCAGTCACTGTAACTCAGTCACTGTAACTCAGTCACTGTAACTCAGTCACTGTAACTCAGTCACTGTAACTCAGTCACTGTAACTCAGTCACTGTAACTCAGTCACTGTAACTCAGTCACTGTAACTCAGTCACTGTAACTCAGTCACTGTAACTCAGTCACTGTAACTCAGTCACTGTAACTCAGTCACTGTAACTCAGTCACTGTAACTCAGTCACTGTAACTCAGTCACTGTAACTCAGTCACTGTAACTCAGTCACTGTAACTCAGTCACTGTAACTCAGTCACTGTAACTCAGTCACTGTAACTCAGTCACTGTAACTCAGTCACTGTAACTCAGTCACTGTAACTCAGTCACTGTAACTCAGTCACTGTAACTCAGTCACTGTAACTCAGTCACTGTAACTCAGTCACTGTAACTCAGTCACTGTAACTCAGTCACTGTAACTCAGTCACTGTAACTCAGTCACTGTAACTCAGTCACTGTAACTCAGTCACTGTAACTCAGTCACTGTAACTCAGTCACTGTAACTCAGTCACTGTAACTCAGTCACTGTAACTCAGTCACTGTAACTCAGTCACTGTAACTCAGTCACTGTAACTCAGTCACTGTAACTCAGTCACTGTAACTCAGTCACTGTAACTCAGTCACTGTAACTCAGTCACTGTAACTCAGTCACTGTAACTCAGTCACTGTAACTCAGTCACTGTAACTCAGTCACTGTAACTCAGTCACTGTAACTCAGTCACTGTAACTCAGTCACTGTAACTCAGTCACTGTAACTCAGTCACTGTAACTCAGTCACTGTAACTCAGTCACTGTAACTCAGTCACTGTAACTCAGTCACTGTAACTCAGTCACTGTAACTCAGTCACTGTAACTCAGTCACTGTAACTCAGTCACTGTAACTCAGTCACTGTAACTCAGTCACTGTAACTCAGTCACTGTAACTCAGTCACTGTAACTCAGTCACTGTAACTCAGTCACTGTAACTCAGTCACTGTAACTCAGTCACTGTAACTCAGTCACTGTAACTCAGTCACTGTAACTCAGTCACTGTAACTCAGTCACTGTAACTCAGTCACTGTAACTCAGTCACTGTAACTCAGTCACTGTAACTCAGTCACTGTAACTCAGTCACTGTAACTCAGTCACTGTAACTCAGTCACTGTAACTCAGTCACTGTAACTCAGTCACTGTAACTCAGTCACTGTAACTCAGTCACTGTAACTCAGTCACTGTAACTCAGTCACTGTAACTCAGTCACTGTAACTCAGTCACTGTAACTCAGTCACTGTAACTCAGTCACTGTAACTCAGTCACTGTAACTCAGTCACTGTAACTCAGTCACTGTAACTCAGTCACTGTAACTCAGTCACTGTAACTCAGTCACTGTAACTCAGTCACTGTAACTCAGTCACTGTAACTCAGTCACTGTAACTCAGTCACTGTAACTCAGTCACTGTAACTCAGTCACTGTAACTCAGTCACTGTAACTCAGTCACTGTAACTCAGTCACTGTAACTCAGTCACTGTAACTCAGTCACTGTAACTCAGTCACTGTAACTCAGTCACTGTAACTCAGTCACTGTAACTCAGTCACTGTAACTCAGTCACTGTAACTCAGTCACTGTAACTCAGTCACTGTAACTCAGTCACTGTAACTCAGTCACTGTAACTCAGTCACTGTAACTCAGTCACTGTAACTCAGTCACTGTAACTCAGTCACTGTAACTCAGTCACTGTAACTCAGTCACTGTAACTCAGTCACTGTAACTCAGTCACTGTAACTCAGTCACTGTAACTCAGTCACTGTAACTCAGTCACTGTAACTCAGTCACTGTAACTCAGTCACTGTAACTCAGTCACTGTAACTCAGTCACTGTAACTCAGTCACTGTAACTCAGTCACTGTAACTCAGTCACTGTAACTCAGTCACTGTAACTCAGTCACTGTAACTCAGTCACTGTAACTCAGTCACTGTAACTCAATCAATTACTCAATCAATTACTCAATCAATTACTCAATCAATTACTCAATCAATTACTCAATCAATTACTCAATCAATCACTCAATCAATCACTCAATCAATCACTCAATCAATCACTCAATCAATCACTCAATCACTCAATCAATCACTCAAATCAATCGCTCAAATCAATCACTCAAATCAATTACTCAAATCAATTACTCAATCAATCATTTTATTTTTTTCCAACCATGATTATAATTACAAGTTCCTTCGAGTCAGACTCATGGAGGTTGGTAGAACCGAGTCACTAAAAATCGGATCGAAATCCTTTATCTGCGGCATCGCATGAGTATTACGACAACAGATCGAAGTCAGATAAGATTTACATGATCACGCCAATGATGTCAACAATCATCAGATAAAATTAAATGATGAGTGGATGACAGATCATGACGTAGAAGTTGCCACTGACGTGTGCGCCATCTTTTGGCATCTGAACGATCCTGTACTTTGAAATGGTCAGCTTCAGTTGTCGTCCCCACAGATTTATACCATCCAAATTCATAATGGCTAACAAACATCAACACAGAACAATAACAATAATATCCATTTAATTTCAAACTGACAGACCACAGTACGATTAAAAGTACAGCATGAATGAACGATTACAAGTTATTATTACAGGAGTCGAATCCAACTGTCGGCAGCTACGCAGGACTCGCACATTACATTATACATCTGATTTAACCAACACCGCCGCCCAGCGGAAGAAGGACTAATCAATCTTACGGGGGACACTGGCCTCGAACTAAGTTTCTTAGTTCTGCGTTCCAGTGTATCCCATTGCTCTACACCCAGCCAACACAGTACAGGAAAAGAAAATGAAGTTGCCAACACTTCATAGCTATGGCTTGCTTCACAGACTGCTGCTCCTTTTGTCTGCAATGTATGCTTAACGGCATGCAGCAGGCAAAACAAATTGTCCCTATCACAGAGCACTCCTCAGTAGTCTCTCTTGGCATGGCACCATATAAATTTTCAATTATAACCACATTTACAGACACGGGACGTACAATAATGGTTAGTGATAGACTGGATTGATATAAGAACTTCCTTTACATACCATCTCGCGCATATTTGTAATCCTTGTACTGGACCAGGGCCTTGCTCTTCGTGTTGACGCAGATTTTGACCCGAATGACATCGCCATAGACTCCTGCAAAAAAGGTAGTTTAATTTCATCAGTTGCTGCTCAGTCAATTGGGCGGTCGGTCTGTAAATCAGTCCATCACCCTAAATCACCCTATTATCACATTAATATTTCCATCAGGTTTTCAATATCAATATCATCATCACCATCATCATTCTGCCCATTTTGCTCATCATCACTGTCAACTACATCATTGTCGTCGTTGCCATGTACAGTTGACCGACTGTACATGGTCGGTGGGAAGAAGAGACGGCAAGGGAGGGGAGTGGTCGTCTGCCACTGCCAAGAAAATTAAGTCGCTAACACTTCATACCAATGGTTGGCTCATGGCTGGCCCAAGGGACTGATAAAGAACATTTATTATCAGACCGGTGCTACAGAGGTCAGTCAAACTAACAGACAAATAATGACTCACCAAAGAGAGTGAAGAGAAGGTCTGTGGTGACTCTCTGTAGAAAAACAAAAAAATAAACAAATTATTTTAAGTAATTAACTGATGTATTGAACAGCAATCTGATAACAATGCATGCGTCTGAAAGCTCGTTATTGCCGTTTAACAACACAAAAGCCGATTAACGTCACCCTTCTCCTTTATCCAAGCTTAGGACTGGCACTACCACTGACTAGCGCTTGGTTAGTAGCAAAAAGCATACACTGGGCATGTCACAATGCAATTCTGGCACCTTGCTAGGTGTATCTCATTACCCTTATTGATGTCAGATATCATAAAGACGGACAAATTCGACTACTCACGATTGATGTTCTCAATTTTTTAGTCCCACCCTTTTAAACAATCGTGTGACTGTCATTAGCTTTTGGAACTCATGTGCAGCGCCCTTTCCTTAGGCACCATAGAAAAAGTCTTATTATCCTATTTATTATTATCAATTCATTCAGACTTCTAGAAACAGTAATAGAATCTGTTGCAGTTTACCCGATAGATACATGGACGGAGCGAGGTGCTAACCATTTCTCTGTAAGGAAGATATGGCTCTGTTTATTTTATTTTTAGATTTTATTACAACGCTTCTGACAGAATCACTAATCAGAAACGCCGACTGCACTGGCCTAGTAGTCTTTGTACTTAGCTTCTCTGAAAGGGAATGGAATATGAGGTTCTCACAATAACCCTGCATTGAAGATATAGATAAGTTACTACCACTTCTCTAAAAGGTAAATGGAATTCAGTTCTCACCATTATGCCAAATGGAAAATAAGGGTTGAGTTCTTACTGCTTTTTACTATACATGGATGGAATTTTAGAAAAGCGATGATCTTATGGTATCTCCAAAACATGGACAGAGTCCTTACCCCCTCGTCGAGATTTGAGACAAGGACAACCGGGCGACGATCACACCATGGCACTTTCGCCGGAAGGAAGGTCGAACCACGAGGAGCAGGAGGAGCCGGAGTGGTTTTAAGTTCTGAATAGAAGGGATTTGTGATCTGCATCACAGAGCTGCTTGGTGGCAAGAACTTGCTTGGCAGAGGTGTAACTGCTGGAAAGAACGAAATAACAGAGTTCTGTAAAGAAATAAACTCGATAATCAAGTCAAAGATCAATTGTATTGATATAACTGAACAGTCATTATGGCATCAAATAATACTTTTGATCATCATTCGAGTATTTAAATTAATAATCGGGAGTAATCACGAGTGTTTATATCAAGAATCGGTAGGTAATTGCTCACTGGTAGTAGACACTCAGTAATTATTCAACAGTAATTGCTCAGTAATTTCTCATGGTAGTAATTGCTCAGTAATTGCTCAGTGACAGTAACTGCTCAGTTATTGCTCAATTACAGTAATTGCTCAGTAAGTATTCAGCGGCAGTAAACACTGAGTAATTGCTCAATTGTTGTAATTGCTCAGTAGTAGTAAATGCTCAGTAAATGCTCAGTGACAGCAACTTCTCAGTTATTGCTCATTGACAGTAATTGCTCAGTAAGAACCCATTGGCAGTAAGCACTGAGTAACTGCTCAGTAATTGCTTGGCGGTAGTATGTCATACGGCAGTCTGGAAACGACAGTATACCACAAACACACCGTTACCCATCCTCTGAAAACCGACAAATCACATACTGCTAATACAAATGACACACATTACATTACAAGCATCACTAATACATAACACTATAACATACTAATTAAAATTACAATTACTATTACAGAAGTCACAGCTAACCAGTCTCAAATAATTTCAATTTCGCTCAGTATTTCCATCAATAGCACAAACAATAATCTTTAAACAATAGTGAATACATTCATAACTGCTGAATAATTCAGTCAAAAACTATTCAGTAATCCTCTGCTGAACAATAAAAAAATATAATCACCCAGCAGTTGAATCAAAAGCAAAAATTAATAACTGCACTATGGATCAGCAATGTTAATTAAGTTAGGTCTTGATGAACCAAATAAACAGCAAACAAGTTTCAAATAACAGACATAAAATTAAACTAACAAGATTGAAGCATGAAATTTTGACAAGACGGTTTTGGCATGGGAAGCAAGCCTTTGCCTGACGCAGCTCCAGCAGCTGAAAGATATCGCAGAAAACAAACCTTTCCTGTAGGACAATGCTAATGGTTACTTTTATTTAAACCAATTGTTTGAAATGACAGTGGCAGGCAGTTACGCAAACAATTGGCTATGGTTGAAACCTCACACGATACAATGACACAAACAAGGAAGCCACAGAATGTATTAACAGAATATAATGTGGTCAGGGTGAATGATGGTCACCTATGCTGAACAGCCAAGGTCAATTAACCGTGGCCTCAGAGTAGGTTACTTGAAGGCATGCTATATAAATAATCATATTGAATGAATTTTCACAATGAATTTATATAGCACCTCTCAGAGTAAACTAAGATGAACATCCAGCCTGATGACAGTTTTACATTAAAATTCATGTATTAGAAAAGATTCGACGAAATTCTGCCAGAATGACTCGAGTGAACTTAACCCCGAGAGAAAGAGATGATTATCACCTGGGACAGCAACTGGGGCAACATTGTCTGGCGCATCAGCTTTGTCGTGAGGGGTTGCCGTGATGAACGAAGGGTTTTCCTTCCACTCAAGACCCGAATTCGCGTAATCTCGGCTTATGTCGCTGTTGTACTTCACGACGAGATTGTCGAGTTTGGAATACTCGATGAAGAGCTTGCAGCAGTCTTGAAAGATATTTTTTCCATTGAGAAACTGAAACGAGCAAATAACAAATAAGGTGACCAATCTACTCCCTTCTTAGCACCCCCTCTCAGACACTCCTCTCTCATCTTAAGACTACTTTATTTGGCCATGCTGGGGTTGGGATTGCCTCTGAGTAGTCACCTTGAAGAGGTGCTATACACAAATTCACTTAATGAATGAATGAATGCATAGAAGGAGGATGTAAGAAGAGGGGAGAAGGAAGATCATAAAACACATATGGTCCGATCGCTGGAAAATCAAACTGAGCTTCGTTATGAAAGACTGTTGAAGCGTAAAGAGTAGTGTTTTGATAGATGAACAAGCAGCCTGCTTTGATTAGATATAATCACGCGCTTCTAAAGCACTTTCAACAAATGCATTAGGTAATGGTTTCGCTACAGAATGCTTTCGATTAGATTTAATTACCAGCTTCCCTTTATGAGCATCTTCACCTTTGGCGTATTGAACAAGCGCGTGGAACGTATCTGTAAACATGGACAAACATAATTTTAGATACATATATAACAATCAATCAATGAAAGCTAATATAGAGCCTCTCTTCAAGAAATCTACTCAGAGGTGCTCCCGGCCCAACCTCGAAAAAATAAGATAGATTTCACAGTGGAAGAAAAATGGGGCAGAGAGTTCCATGGCAAAAGCCAAAGATCCAATTGAAGGCTATTCCAAGCAATATATATATATATATATATATATATATATATACTAACCTATTTATTTATATGAAGGATTTATATAGCGCCCATATAAGACAGGTATTCCGAAGCACTTCCGACCCAACCTATAGGATCACAATACATTAGACAAGTTTGCAACATTGAAAATAATGATTATAATATCGATACACTGAATAAAGGGTCTCTCAAGCACCTCATGAAGACTCAATAGTACATGTAGCAATACCAGTACCAGTACCGATTAGGTAAAAGTAGATGAGGTTATTCTCTCTCTATAATCTTTAACAATACCACAATTTTATGCAATGACTCCAGACAGCTAAATATTTACAGATGTTTAAATGAGATCTCAAAATCATAACTTACCATTGTGGTTGAATGTCACGATCTTCAAAATTTTGCCGTGTGCGGAGAAACACTACCAAATATAAAAGTTTTTACAATTTACAATACAACTGTAATTTGAAATTGCAATTCTTACAATTAGTTCAGAAGTGCACAATTGCAGCTAGAATTGCAGAGTAATTGCGTGCAAAGAGCTTGCTCTAAGACCCTAGACAATAACTCCTCGGACGAGGATCGAACCCACACTCTCCGCGTTACAGGCCGACCGTTTGTAATAAAGCTCTTTATGGTATATCTTCTGATAGTATCGTAACCAGAAAAAGTAACCTCAGCAAGCAGATCCAAACACACGGGATACTTCATGTTGTCGACAATTACGTGAAGAACGGATCGCGACTTGTCCATTGAAACATTCTAGACAGGAAACCAATGATTGTTTCAGAACATGCAATGTTTATAGTCAACACATGAGACAAACAATCACTCAAAGAATTTTGAAGAAAGTCGTACAGAAAAGCAAGGATGAACCGAGTGCTGCTGAGTCGGAGTGCCGAGATCGACGAATTGAATTGTGCAGAGTACGAGACCCAAATACTTAAAAAAAGATCATTCACTTAATTTTTAGTTTGGCAGTGTGCAAAATTGTTATGAATTTTTTGGTTTTGCCTCAGTTTACTCTAGGAAGTGGTAACTAGTAAGTACTAATAGTAACCGTATTTTGTGGTTTTAGTTAGGTCAATTGTTGCTGCGCAAAGAAAATAATCCGATTTTCGTTTTCAAAACATGTTTTTAGTTAACTCGATAGTCATTTTGTAAATAAAATATTCTGATTTTCGTTTTCAATACAGAAAATCCGAAAGCCTATTTTTTAAATTGAAACTGTTTATCCAAGTTCATGCAGAGTACTACCAAACTCGGCCAAGGTGAGTTCCAAGCCGACGTGTTCATCCCTAAATAGAAGGCATCCATGTAGGTGTGTTTATCTATCTTCTTAGGATGACTTGGAAACTCAACTATGGCGCTGGGAGGATTAAACAATGAGAAAGAGGACATATGCAGAGGCTGAGTAAATGAAGTCGCTAACACTTCATGCCCAAGTTTGTCCCAGGGCTAACTTAAGGAACCGTCTGCTCTTCGAACTTCTAACAGGACTTCTTACAGTATCGACCACATCCAGTACTACCCTTGATCAGCTCCAGACAACCCTTCTGACAAGACGCAGCGCTCGAGAATAGGCTACCCAGCACTCAGCTTTAGAGTATCGCCTTCAAATAGAAATTAGGAGAAACCACAATCATGTTACAGTTGTACATTACTGTAATATCTGTAACAACGTAATAATGCTGCATAAATAACGTAAATAATGTAATGCAATGTAAAGTGCAATACTGTAGCTTTCACAATGGAAGTGCAATGTAACCACAAACAAACAGTAAGTAAAGCAGAGGGAGACTCACATCATTGCCCACTTTCAACGTCAACGCGTTGTGAGTCGAATAGTTGACAGAGACTTGACATGACCAGACTTGCATTGGGTTCTTGCTGTAGTGATCGTACATATTTTTTGCGGATTTCAACTCAGACATTTCCAGCAAAGCCTAAAACAACCCAAAAAGTAAGGTAAGACACGGAAATAGCAATGCAGCGATTCCTTTAGCTGGCTATCGAATGCAAACTTGACCAATTCCTCAACATTTAAATGCATTCAGAACTTTTAACACGAATAGTTTTTTAACAGTTACGAAATCCTACGCTCAAACGAACTGTAATTATACAAGTTAAAGATTTGCTATTAAACAAAAAGAAGACACAATATAGGATCGTCAGCACCTTTATCCATGCCTCGATCTTACAGTGAATGCATAATCATGTCTTCCACGATTTAAGCATATGAAGTATATGTTCTGATACAAAGAATCTAGATACCTTATAATATATTTAAATTCTTTCTAATTATTCAAAAACTGCGGATTCATTCCCAAAATAAACTGTCAATCTAGAAAATATTTTAATGCTTTAAACGTTTTATAGCACTTTAACTAATCGGAAAACTGGCAGTGAATGTTTAGTTCTGTTTCACACAATTTAAGAAGCACTGTTAAGATATAAATATCTAGATACTTAAAAATTTATTTAAATTGTGTGGAATTGTGTCTGACTGCTTATTAAAAAGTATAAAATTACATTATAAACTGCATAACCACACCATAACAATTAATAAACAACGACTAATTACATGGAAATTATTTCTGACAAGAATGCTCTGTCTGATTTAAATGTCTTGCAAACCATAAGCAGTTGGTTGAAATAAAGAATATATTTACTAACTAAATTTTTTTTAAATTAACAATGAACAAAATATAAAACAAAAACACATTCAGCCAGTCTTTCCACATTCGGACAGTCTTGCCACATCCAGTCAGACTTGTCATATCCAGTTACGACTTATAGCAGTCAACTTAGTTCAGTTCGAACCTTGTGTTTGTTTCGCGTGAGGATGACGTTTGCCACGGTGCCGAACTGTTGCCCAAACTGCGCCACTTGCGCCTCCGTGATATCCTTCGGCAATCCGCGAAGACTCAGGACGCAGGTCGGATCATATGATTCGCTTTCGCTCAGTTTAATCTAAACAGATAAAACATCATGAGATCACAGCGAAGGCCGTCGGCCTGGGCCCGCCGAGTGCTCTGACTCAATAACACATGCCAGGCTTCGTTGTGTTATACACAAACTCCATCACACAAAACTGAATACTGTACACAACAAAACTTTACGACACGAGTTGAGAAGACGGTTGTCTGCAAACAATTTAATTTATAATTGGTACAGTATTGATATCTATTCTTTAACAAATTCGTTGCCTATAATAGTGATACGACCGTCTGACCCGTTTACAGGATGGTCCGGCAACCTGTTGATCAACCTGTTGATCGTCTGGACTTGGCTCATCCTATGAAAAGAAAA
Source organism: Bimastos eiseni (assembly GCA_959347315.1). Lineage (NCBI taxonomy): Eukaryota > Metazoa > Annelida > Clitellata > Crassiclitellata > Lumbricidae > Bimastos > Bimastos eiseni. The sequence goes on from OY365817.1 coordinate 25,471,598, forward strand.
TATTTCCTCATGCGTCATGCTTTAAAGGAAAAACAGACACTTTTCACACATAAAAATATATATATATATATATATATATATATATAAGTGTATGTGATTACACAGACATTTGTAATATGCACAGTCAAAATACAAATCTGAAATGCTCACGCAACAATTTTCAAATACTCGACAGGGCAATGCATAACAAATTCCGAAACATGGCCATGTCTCAGGCTGGATGTGCTGCAGAGCAGTTGTGCGCAAAGGACATGCTCAAGGTCCCTACACAGTGACTTCCTGGACGAAGGTCAAACCCGCTCACTCAATTAGGTATCCAAACATATCTGCCAAAGAAAATCGTTGCACTTATATAATAATTAAATACAAAAGATAAGCAATAATTTAGCACAGAGAGCATTAAGTTACATAAAAGTAAAACAGATTATAAGTCCAGATTTCTAGAAACATACAATTCCATAACTTAGTGTGTAACTTACATCAAAAATAAACTCCTGAAGTGCCTGCCATATGTATCTCTGGGGAAAATATAATAACATAACTGAACAAGCGCCTTACCCGCTTGGAGGGACCAGCCACAGCATCATCTTCACCAGATGCATCCACCTATGAAAATTCAAACAATAACATTGTATAGTGTCAGAATCAAGATATGAGAAGGCAAGACTCGTTGTGTTTTCAAAAATTATATTAACTATAATGTTCTCATACTTGATCGACAAAGAAACTTCGCTCATAAATTAAGTATACATTACCCGTCAACGAGACGTAGCGAAGCTGACGACGAAGTCGACACAAACGAGAGTCTTCCTTATCAGCAGATGAAGACCTCAAAAGTCGTCGTAAGTAACTTAACTAGTTACACCGGAAGATATGCTTGCTTGAAATACGTACGAGACCCTTGTCTCAGACAGCCGGCAATCAAAAGTAAGCCTACACCTAAGAACAAAGCAAAGCATACTTCCCCGATTCCTACGACGTAGTTGCTTATATCAACTACGACACTCCTTCTCACAGAGTAAGGCCCATTCACATACAGGCAGAGACAGACAGTTGGAGACGGTACAACAGCATAAGTGTTAGATCCGAGCCTCCAATGATACTATAACACAGGTAGTGCCTAATTGCAAGCATGATTCCTTTAAACCCATGGAATGCGCACGGCGAGTATCTAACAAACCCCCCGTCCCGAAAAATCGGAAACGTATGAAGTTTTCGATACATAAAAAAAAAAACTAATTCACAACTGTACACAACTGGGACAGAAATGTGCAACACATGTATGCACTAAAAACCGTTCCAAATTCTATGTGCACTATTTATTTCCACAAGCCACGACATCGACAACAAAAGAAAAACATGTGCTCTTTGGCCACCAACAAAAAATTGATCATAAGAGAACAAAAACGATCGCTACAACGTTCTACACACCATGGCGAAAGTTCACCGCTCTAATGTTCAGGGACATCAGAAGGTCTGCTCAGAAAGTCTGGCAAAATATTCAACTTGCCAGGCCGATATCGGACGTCGAGACAAAAACCTTGAAGGAATAAGCTCCAACGCAGGAGCTTTTGATTCGAGTTACGCATGGCGTTCAGGAAAGTTAACGGACTATGGTCCGTATAGACAGTCACCGGCGCCGACCCGAAATAGACGCTGCAAGCCTTCACAGCCGTGACGAGCGCTAGCGCTTCCTTTTCCACCGTGGCGTAGTTCAGCTCGTGCGGCTTGAGTTTCCGACTAAGATAACAGATCGGATGTTCCAGCTCGTCCACCACCTGAAACAAACAAGCTCCCACACACGACTGAGAAGCATCAACCGCAAGCACAAAAGGTTTGCTATAATCAGGTGGTCTGAGAATAGGCCTAGAAATCAATCTTGACTTCAAATCGAGAAACGCCTTATCCGCCGCCGCAGACCAAACAAACGGTACATTCTTTTTAAGTAAAGCAGTCAGCGGCAAGGTTAAGTTCGCATAATGTACCAAATACTTTTGGTAGTATCCTGCTAACCCGAGCAAAGACTGTACCTGCTTCTTATTCGTAGGCCTAGGAAAGTTAAGCAACGCCTGCACTTTCTCTAACCGGGGCTGTATTGAGTTTATACCCAACCTATGGCCCAAGAAGTCAAGCTCTGCATTTGCAAAGATACACTTCTTCCTATTCAAAGTCAAGTTTGCCTCCCGAATTTTCAGCAGCACTTTCTGTAAGTGGACCAAATGGTCAGTCCAGTTCTTACTGAAGATGATGATATCATCTAAGTACGCGTCACAAAATTCATCCATGCCCTTAAGAAGCTTTTGCACCAAGCGATTAAATGTCGCCGGTGCGTTGCGCAACCCAAAAGCAAGATATTTCCACTGAAAGTGGCCATGGGAAGTAACAAACCCAGTTACAGGAATAGATTCTGGAGAAAGTGGCAACTGGTGATAGCCCTTGGTCATATCAAGCTTGGTCATTACTGTGGCACCACCAAGTTTATCCAGTAAGGTGTCAATCCTCGGCATGGGGTACGGGTCCGGTATGGTTACCAGATTTAACCTGCGAAAGTCCACACACAGTCTACCCCCGCCATCTGGCTTCGGAACCACCAGAATCGGCGCCGCCCATGCACTATCCGACTCTTCAATGATTCCCAACTCTAACAACTTAGCAATTTCACCATCAACCCACTTTAACTTGTCAGGGTGTAAGCGGTATGGTGATTGCCTCTGGGGTACAGTACCAGGCAACAATCGTATCTCATGAGCAATGAGCGCGGTACGACCCGGTATGTCACGAAATACAACATGAAACTGCGTCAGCAACTCTGACAACGGTGCTCGCTGATCATCCGTCAAGTGACCCAATGCAAAGTCATTACCAATATTATGGTGCCCGCTTGACGTCTCAGCACCACTAGACACCACATTCACAGCATGCACTGGACTACCGACTATGTCTCTTGAGATATACTTCTTTAGAAGATTGACGTGAACGACACGTTTAGTCTTACGTCGGTCGGGAGTGGATATGAGATAATCCACCTCGCCCAAACGTTTCTCGATGACATAAGGTCCAGCAAACTTGGCTTTCAATGGTTTACCAACAAGCGGTAAAACCACCATTACCTTGTCACCTTCTGCAAATGATACCTCCTTCGCTTTCACATCATACCACAATTTTGACTTCTCTTTTTGCACACTTTCATCCTCATTCACAATTTCAAGCGACGTACGGATTTTATCTCGCAAGTCAAGCACAAAGTCAATCACATGCTGTTTTTTCACCCGCTTGATCACATCATCATTTAACCAATGGCTCTTAATCATGTGTAATGGACCACGAACGTGACGTCCAAACAACAATTCAAATGGAGAGAAACTTAACCCTTTCACAGGAATTTCCCGGTAGGAAAAAAGAACCCAAGGCAAGGTCTCCTCCCAATTTCCATGATCTGACTCGATCAACGCCTTCAGCATATTCTTCAGCGTCGAATGGAATCTTTCCAAACAACCGTTAGATTGGGGATGGTACGGGGAAGTGCGTAAATGTATAATATCACATTCTAGTAGGAACATGTCCACAAGTTCCGATAAGAACTCGGTCCCACAATCGGTCAGAATTTCCTTCGGAAACCCAAACATACTCACAATTTGCACCAGACATCTCACAACATCCGCAGCTGTATGATTCCTTATGGGAAACGCCAAGGGATAATGTGTGGCCAGATCCATTACCGTCAGGATAAACCTGTTACCTTCCTTAGTACAAGGGACCAATGGACCAACAATATCCAAAGCCAACCGTTCGAACCCTGACCCCACAACAGGTAGGTTAATCAACGGCGCTCTAACTTGCCGAGCCCCCTTTCCCAACCGCTGACAGACGTCACATGACCGACAGTATTGTTTCACATCCGTGAAAATAGACGGCCACCAGAAATGACTTAACAATCGGTCGAGCGACTTCCGAATACCCAAATGTGCACTAGGCACGATGTCGTGGGCGATCGTCAGCAATTTAGGCCGAAGTGACCCAGGGACAACAATTTGAGTGGTGTATACACCAGCCGGGGTATGCCGATCGTTCCAACGCCGAGTTAACACGTCATTGCAAAAACTATACGAACCACGTTCTCCACCAAACTCTTTACTGTGGGCCAACTGAAACAATTTCTCCAGCGACGCATCGGCCTTCTGCATCGCAATTAATTCAAGGCGCGACAAAATTAAACCCGATTCAAACGTTAGGCTGTCATCAGTAAATAACTTAGGCAGACCGTCGACCGAATCATCGGCTAACGCAACTGTCTGTTCCGACCCCGACGAAGCAGTCTCAGTTGACTGATCCGCTGCGGCCGGCGTAATTTCGCGTTCCTCATCGCACCCTTTGGCAGCCTGCGCCCTAGTCAATACACCCACACTCAAAGGCACTAGCCCAGGAGCGTCGTTACCAACGAGCACTACTACGCCAGAGGGAAGATGGTCTACCAGTCCACATAGGACGACCTCGTTAAACACCGACGAACAAAGATGAATTTCAACGAGCGGAATTTCTTTTACTTGCCCTAAAATACCCTGAATTAAGCGTGTCTCTTGGGTCATTTTATATTCCCTCGGTGAAATCTGTTCGGAACTCGCGAGCGTCTGTAAGCTCGCTGTGTCTCGTAAGACAACAATCTCTCGCCGTTCGCCGTTACTTTTCACCAAGTCCATCGTAGCACAAAACGGTCTGTACTGCTCATGGACCGACGAAGTACACTTAAACTGCCCAACAGGGGCACTTGTCCTAGTGATCAACTGTACACGCCGCGGAGTCTCATCCCCGTATGGATGCGAATCCCTGCCCTGCTTATATGCCAACGTCCTACAAACACTTTTACTATGGCCTTGCCTCTTGCAATATGAACAAAAAGGAATGCTAGAAAATTCTTTTGGGAAACCCACTTTCTTCGTTTCGAATGTTGCAACTTGTGCTTTTTTCCCAGGACTGGAAATGTCGAATTTAGCCCCATCCGTTTCCAAATTCCTTTCGCTAGCGACATATTCCAATTTAAAAGGTTTGTACAGAACCGAAAATTCATCCGCAAGCGTCGCTGCTTGTGCCAGAGAAGTAGGTTTCTTCTCAACAACCCAACGATGAAGTTCAGTTGGTAGGCAGTTGACAAATTGTTCTCACTTAACTACCTCACGCAAGCGTTCAATGTAGTCATACGCCTGCTCACCCTCTAACCAACTACGAAACGGAAGTGAGATTCTGTAGCCGAAATTCGTGAACGTTTCGTTTGGCAATTTAGTTAAGTTACGGAAACGTTTCCGGTAAAACTCCGGCACCCGCGCATAAGCCAACAACAAAGCCTTCTTCAGAACTTCATAGTCATTGCATTCTTCAACAGTGAGTTCTACGAAAACCTTCTGAGCCTTCCCAGTTAATTGTGTGTGAATCAACGCCGTCCACTTGTCCTTAGGACAATTATGAATCAACATTGCTTTTTCAAAAACCTGCAAATAATTGTCCATATCTTCATCCGTGAAACGCGGTACGAATTTCAAAGCATTAGTAAGCCGAAACGGATCAAGCGGAGTAAAAGACTCAGGTTCGTTTACTGACAAACGTTTCAGACTCAACTCATATTGACGCACCTTCTCGCGTTCCTCGTCCTCTCTCCGTCGTTCCATAGCCCTCTCTTCTCTCGCCAATTGCTCCTTTCTCTCCTCCAACGCCATGCGTAATTTCTTGTCTTCCAGTTCCGCCGCGAACCTCTTTTCTTCTTTGGCCGCTTCCATCTGCAACTTAGCCAGCTCAAATTGTCTAGCACTCTCCACTTCTTCTCTTTGGAGCTGCCTCTGAAGAAATTCCGCTTCTTTCGATGCCTTGAGTTCCAAAGCCTTAGCTCTCAATTTCCATTCCTCTTCAGGACTCTTGGCCTGTTCTAAAGTCTTAGCCAACAACTTTTGCAACTGCACCTTAGCTAATCCTTTAATATCGACGCCTCTATCCTCTAATTCACTCCTCAATTCTTCGACGGCCATATCGAACACATCGTCGACCGACAAAGAATGTTTCGCCTCAGGCGACTCCATTTTAGAACGCGGACAAGCAAATATCGCACCAAGCTACTAAGCCACACCCTCTCTAATAATTTGCGTATTTTCTCACGGTATGTTGTACAACCGCAAAACCACTACACGAAATTCCACACACGGAATATATTCACGCCTTGTGTACAAAAAATGCCAAAGGACGCTACTGATTCACAACGTCGACGTACGTCGAACGTAGCTACTGACAAAAAATCACGCACGCTAAAAATTAACGCCGCTACTAAAACGAACTCTCACTTCGTTATTTCAAAAAGATAGACGCAAAGGTTAGCGTCCACTCGCAACGGACGAGCCCCCACTTGTCAGAATCAAGATATGAGAAGGCAAGACTCGTTGTGTTTTCAAATATTATATTAACTATAATGTTCTCATACTTGATCGACAAAGAAACTTCGCTCATAAATTAAGTATACATTACCCGTCAACGAGACGTAGCGAAGCTGACGACGAAGTCGACACAAACGAGAGTCTTCCTTATCAGCAGATGAAGACCTCAAAAGTCGTCGTAAGTAACTTAACTAGTTACACCGGAAGATATGCTTGCTTGAAATACGTACGAGACCCTTGTCTCAGACAGCCGGCAATCAAAAGTAAGCCTACACCTAAGAACAAAGCAAAGCATACTTCCCCGATTCCTACGACGTAGTTGCTTATATCAACTACGACACTCCTTCTCACAGAGTAAGGCCCATTCACATACAGGCAGAGACAGACAGTTGGAGACGGTACAACAGCATAAGTGTTAGATCCGAGCCTCCAATGATACTATAACACAGGTAGTGCCTAATTGCAAGCATGATTCCTTTAAACCCATGGAATGCGCACGGCGAGTATCTAACAATAGCCTTAGTAGACTTTTTACTCCCAGTTGTTTAAGTTCCTCAGTCTTTTGGAAAATACACATTGGAGCAACATAAAATCAAATGGTGCCAGGCTTTGAATACATTCTTTAGCATCAGACCATCTGATGGGCTCCACCAAGGCATACACAGTAATATTTGTGATAGTAGCAAATATAATAACAATAATAATTCTTAAAACTGAAACCTTGTAACACCATCCTCTCACAGCATCTTATCTCTGCCAAGTAAGTTCTAGCAGTTCAAGAAATTCTGTCTTGCTTTATAAAACATCTGCAGTATCATCTATATCTTGAGAGGGGAGGAAATAAACACAATAATATATGACTACCCTACCTGCTGGGAGGGACCAGCCACAACATTATCTTCACCAAATTCATCTCCCTATGAAAATTAAAACCATAACATTACATGATTCCAGTAGGCTTAACACAAATCAGAACTAGAAAACTCAAAAGTATGCATATATTAACCCTTTAACGACCAGCGTTATTGATTATGCCTTACGTTTTTACAACGGGCTGGTCGTTAAAGGGTTAAAGTCACGGAAACATTCATATTCATTCAAATGAGAACAATCTTCATCGTCTAACATTAAGGTTTCATGTATCTACAATGGCACAGTGGCCGAACAGTCAGAGAGCCATTCTCTCCTCGACTCTACCTTAGGGCTTAAGTCATCCGGAATCCTCTTTACCCAATCGTTCCTCCCTACGCTTCTCAGCTCTGGGCTATCTACAAGTCATCCCACGGACACGTACTTCTATGGCTCAGTCTAGAAGTTTTGCCACTGTGGGTCCCTCCAGATGGAATTAGCTGCTTCATTCCCATAGGATCAATTATTCTTTTTTAAATATTGATCAGTTTAGTAAGCACCTGAAACTACCCTCTGTCAGTGAAGACACTGGATAAGGTCGGGAGCGCCCCGACTTAAAGTGGCACTATATAAATACTTGATTATAATCGCAGTTTAGAGTAGAGAGTAGAGGTTTGAGCCTCATCCAAGGAAGTTACCGTGCGGAGATACATGAGCGCAGGGCTGTACCGAGCTATAATCGCGCCCTGTGCGATCAATCACATTGCAACAACAGACATTCTACAGCATCTGACTATCTGATGGGCTCCACCAAGGCATACATAAATGGTAATAGTAATTGGAGTAGAAGTAAAAATAATATATTAAAAATAAATCTTAACCATTTTAATGCCATTGCCGTTCACAGCACTTTAGCTCAGCTCAACAAGTTCTAGCAGTGCCAGAATTTCTGCATCATCATATATTTTTTCAACTCCTAAGAGAGATTTTTTTTCTTGGGGACAAAAAAATAAACACATTAATATATGACTGATATATATATATATATATATATACCCTCTACCTGCTCAAAACCTTCTGAATCAGATCCAGTTTCATCTGCCTAAAATAACACAAAAAAATGATATTATTTCTCACTTGAGGATTTAGGTGAAAGACAACACTGCAACATGAACTACAGATGCTGATTTGCCGGATTCAATTCCCACTACCTTCCAAAAGTCGACTTAGTCCAATAGCTAGGTGGCGGTAAAAATAAGCAGTTGCACGGGTGAGGCCTTGTAACGCTGTCACATAGTTAAATTCGACACTTCATAGTTTGAGAGCCTTATTACCTTGGCCGATATTTGGCGTCTTGTACGCCACGGGCGAGGCGTAAACTCTCGAAGATTGTTATATCTATGTTGGGCGAGCAGACTAATCACTGGAAAAATGACCTAGATCAAGATGCTCGCTGCGACGGCCACAAAACCACCACCCCTTCCAACATGGACGAAGTAAACCCTGGTTGACTAGAAACTGCACGCCAACGTAGGGCCAGCTTAAGTTTTTTTGTTACCTACAGTTTTAACAAATGCCCTAAGATGCAGCATCTCAAAGATGACTAATCTGAAAGCAGGTTTCAAACAAACAAAGCATGCCGATACCTTAAAAAAAGTAAACGTAAAAACACATACAATAACACAAGAGACGTCTATTATCGCATTCGAACTCGCGCTGCCTAAAAACTTTACGGAACATTGGCGCATTCCATATTCGCACCAATTATACTCGGAGTAGACTAGCGTTCGTCATTGGCACAGTCAGATCAGTTAAACGTACCGTTCACGAGGTCATTGCCTTCGGCTCGAATTATGCAACTGAACGAGAATAATAAATAAACACCACTGACGGGATGGTTCAATTTTATGACATTTTGTTGGGCTCAAAATTTAAGACATGAATTGTCACTAAGGGTTGTGAGCGTGAAGCGTTTGCTAGTCAAAGGGCGAGAGACTGACACTGCACACATTTTCAGACTCTATAGGAATTTGAGAGCGAAAGAAATCGGAAATTGGCGATTTAAAAAGACCGGTTAACAAAATTATTCGCATAGCATGTCTTTTTACCATATCGGATAAGATACCCGTATTTGTGTTGCCACTAAACCCGTAAAATGCACCGTTACAATAATTAAGGCTGGACGACTTTCTCAGTTCTATTCAGTGCCCATGGTAACAGAAACCAGCGTTCATTTCTACAAGTCAGTTTTCTTCTCTTCCCAGCAGCTATGGAAATCGGGGTTTAATTTGGACGCTGACATTTTAAACAGGTTCTAGAATGGGTATACAGCACACAAAGACAATTTATATCGAAAATTTAAAAAAATAACCTTTACCATGATTAAATTTTGCTCGAAAGTCTTCCTGATGCAAAAATCGACACAATCGACAATTTCGACGAGGACGAAGGCTGAAGCAATTATGACGTCACAATGCCTTCTCAAATTACGTCATGGATACTAATTATATTAACTGTGACTATTATGGCATCAGAAACATCTTATAGCGCCGTCTAAGAGAACTATCTCATCGCCCACAAAAGCCACGTCATGCAGGGAGACCAGTTTGTCGGTGCTACAAAATCTATCGCTTACTGGCTACAGCGCACTTCAAACCTTGCAACCATCTTATACACTCGTCAACTCGACCATCGTCATAAGCCCCTATCTTTCTCTATCCCAGCCTCCAATCTCTTCGCCTCTGAAATTCTGCAACCGCTCCTTAGTCTATGCTGGGGCAGCCCTTTGGAACGGACTCCCAAAAGAACTCCGTCAGTTTGCTCATCCCCACATTTCAAGTTCAAATATAACCTCTCCTCCACTTTCATTATCCTCTGCTACTTTCCATTCACGACGAAAAACCGAACTCTTCAAGGTGTCATATCCAGATTGTACTCCTGCGCCACCACTTGACCACCCGCATCACCGACTACCGCCATACCATGTTGTTTGAACTTGTTTCCCCGGCGTGAACCTCGGTTATTAACCTGTCTCCGGTTCGATTGAAACGAGAGACTTGGCTATTGCAGACTTCATTTGGTATAGAGCCGATGAATAAGCTGGTCTCCGTGACGTGACTTTGGTGGGCGCTGAGAAATTTAGTAAGATTTCCACTATATTACATTACAAATCAAGTCTGCAATGGCCAAGCTTCTCGTTTCGTTTCGTTCCGGTGCCAGTCAAAATCCTGGAGGTGTCATGCCAAGGAGATGCGACAGTACTACGGAAGAGGGGCAGATAGAGTAGGCCTAATGGATCACACATGGGGTCTGGGGAGCAGAGACGAGAAACCGAATCCGATACCCACACCGGTGGTGTTGGTTAAGTTTAAACAAGTTAAAGTAAAAACATGGGGTTTTCGGCCAGGACCCTCTTTTATCTGGTAAATGGCGTAATCGTTCCATTTCCATAAGAGATTTTTGATTGCATATCATTGATGATGCAAGCTTGCCTGAGTGTAGCTCGTCAAGGAGGATTCGTTCGAGTGGTTAAACGATATTAAATTTTTTGCAGTTTTATCATTCATTTCTCAATTTTTGAGTTTTGTCCGTAAAAATTTGACACATTGCATTGTCATGCAAGCCTGAAATGTGTGCAAAATTTCAGCTCGGTTGGTCGACGGGAACAAAACTGCAAAACAGTCGAAAGAAGTCGTGACAAACTTTACGCAAGCCAAGTTAAGTAAAAGAAAGTTAAAAATTATAACATAACGGCGCATTGCATGGCTGTCGACATCATTCGCTCATACCGTGTCTGTAATCGTACTGTTTTGTTGTCAGTCTGAAAATAAACGGAAATTATTATTATTATTATTATTATTATTATCATTATTATTATTATTATTATTATTATAATCGTCTAAAATTACCCCGTAAGTTATTATTATTATTATTATTATTATTATTATTATTATTATTATTATTTTTTTGGAGTTTCAAATTATTATTATTATTATTGTTATTGGAATCCAGCAGACCTTTCCATGCCTTGTCTGTGAATCGGAGGTCCCATTCTTTATTATTATTATTATTATTATTATTATTATTATTATTATTATTATTATTATTATTATTATTATTATTATTATTATTATTATTATTATTATTATTATTATCATCATCATCATCATTATCATTATCATTATTATGATGATTATTATTATTATTATAAAATGGTTCAAGGGTTCAAGTGTACGATCCCTTGAGATAATCTGTAGTTAGCGTGTCAATGAATCGCAACGATAATTGATAAAAGAAAGTTATTGTTATCATTACTGTCACATCCCATGCCAGACATCGACCACGTGTCCAAGGAATGAGCGTGACGCCGTCCGGTCGCTTTCCATCTTCTCTTAGCAAGCCGAGAGGTTCCTTTTGCGCTGGAATCTTCGCCCTGCCAAGAGCTCTCCAGATGACATCGTTCAACATGCTGTGTCGTTGATGTTTTCCGCTGCCTCTTCTACAAATTAGTCCATGGAGCCCTTTTGCGTCGACGCTCTCTTGACATTGGTGACACAAATGTGGCTCGCAGAGCGTCGTTCCTAGCCTCAACCCGGCTGCCAGTCGTACATCCTCGTTTGAGAGGCGCAGGCCTAGGGCAGTCACAGAGGGCGCTAGCATCCAGTCTCCAGAATGAGGTGCTCGTGAGGCCAGCAGGCGAGCACGGTCGCATGGATTGTTATTGGAATCCAGCAGACCTTTCCATGCCTTGTCTGTGAATCGGAGGTCCCATTCTTTCTGGCGATAACTTGCTGCTCCTGTTGGTGGTTCTGCATCTGTCAGGGTCTTCCAAGCGTTGAGTGCTGAACTCGCAAGCTCATATGGTTCCTCAGCAGACTCTGTTGGTAGGATGCATGCCTGGAGTTCGCTTGTACTCGCAGCAGAAGCCAGAAAGGCAGAAAGTGCCAGCGTAGATGCACAACGAACTCCCAGACCACCATCTCTCACCGGCAAAGAAGCCTGGAGCCAGCGGTCATCGTCAAGGTCCACATTTAAAATGGTTGACAGTCCTTCTCTCAGCAGTTGATCAAACCGAGCCAAGCCCGGGCAATCAGCGCAGACGGCTGTGCGCAGACTGTACAAGAGCTTCGGTACACTTAGACTGTTTCTTAGCAGAACCAGAGCGTCATGTGTATAAAGCAAGGACAATCTTCCGATTGCCCTCTCGAGGTCATTGGCCTTTGAATTAACGACCATGTTCACAGCTGGACCTGAAATTAGAGGTGCACCCAACAAGGTCATGTCCTCGAGGGCTATGCTCGTGAACTCTTGGAACGCAGGGTCATTGTTCGGCATCTGGGTGTTGTGACACGCGATTTCGCATTTGCTGCGGTTCAATAGCAATCCCAGATTCTTTGATTCCTGCTCGATTAATTGAACGTCGTCGGCCACTGTTTCCTTGTTACCTCCCAATGTCAGGTCATCCAGATATCCGATACGCAGATCCGAACGAAGCTTCATCAGAATCGGTTGCAGCACAAGACAGAATTCCAGAGGTCCCAAAGGATCGCCTTGCTGCGTTCCTTCTTCGGATCGAATTGTGTTTGAACCATAGCGCAACAGTGGACGGTTTGAATAGGCAGCGTGAGCAAAGTGGTAGAGCTCTGGGATCTCTCTAGCAACTGCCTCTAGAAGACAATCTCTGCGCAGAGTGTTAAAGGCATTGGCGAAGTCGAGCTTCACTAGGACGCTGTCCTCAGGCATTGTGGAAATCCAGCGACGTGTCGCATGGACAGCTGCCTCAGCGCCTCCTGGAATGCCTACCCCAAGCTGAATGGGGGCGAGCAGTTGAGACAGCCTTGTTACCGCATGCGAATTAGCGCACTTTGCCGCCAGACGACGCCATGTGTAGCCCACGGCGATCGGTCTTATGCCTCCGTCCTTCTTGCTCAGGGCTAAAAGGTTTGCCCCATAGATGACCTCATTCACCTCTTCGGATAGACCTCCCTTTAGGAGCAGATTGACAAGGTCAGATAGATGTTGCCCGATGTTGTCATCTACTCCATAGGCCATCAGATCCTTTAAGTGTTGTGGAGCAATGCCATCTGGACCACCAGCCGAACCCGCAGGGAAAGAGGAGATTGCCCTAGCGACATCTTCTTTAGAACTTGAAGCGGGATGAAGCGATCGGAACTGTCTGGATCACATGGGGTTCTCCTGTCCACTGGTGCAGGCGGGTGCTTTTTCTTAAGCGCGGCCAGAGTTTCAGGTGTGTCCAGTGCCGGTTTATCCTCGCTGCAGATGAGACGGATGGCTGCCTTGAAATTGCCTTCCTCCAGCTTGCTTGCAACTGTTGAGGCTAAATACCTGGCGTGGTCGCATTTAGCGGACTTGAGCTTACGACTTGACGTCAGTGGCAATTCATCGTTAGTTGACTGGTCTGGTCCCTGCAGTCCCCATTCGGTAATGCGGGACAAAATCATCTTGGTCATGTTGTGCTTTCGTCCACCTCTTCTTGGCTTCACTAGTACAGTTCCACCGAAGGCCAGCAAATCGAACCATTTTGCAACGCAATTTGGTTCTCTTACAATTGCTTGGATTATATCGGCCAGGAGAGCAGCACAAGATGGCCTTGCTGCTTTTGGGATTCTCTTAATCAGAAGACCGGGTGAAACAGGATGTGAGAGCTGAGAAGCGATCGGCCAAACGTCCGTCGACAGCTCCCGTGAGTAAGAGATTTGCACGCTAGTGGTAGAAGACGACTGTCTTGTGGTATTATGCTTTAAAGGGCCGTCCGCCGGTGGCTGGTCGGAACCTGGACAAGGGGCGGTTCGAGGGCCGTGCCGGTGCATCGTGCCATCTGAGGCATGGGTTTTGAAGGACAACCAACACACCCCGCAAACCTCCTGGCCCTTACAAGGTTTTTGACTCATCTGAGTTTCAAATCGGTTTGTTTTCAAATGCGCCGCCATTTAAACAGTAATCGTTGCCATTGGCAACGTTGACGTCGCTGGCCTTAAAGCATGGCAAGCGGCCATCAATTCAAATGCACGGCTACATATAAGTTGAAACGAAAGTTTGACAAACCAATCGTGTTGTGGTCTTGGCGAATAAGATGTGGTGAATATAATCAATCGGGTCACGAGTTGTTAATCCATTAGACGATGCTAAAATCCAACTCTGACGATTACTCGTTACGCGGTATTTTTGCAAAATAGTCGGACATTAAAAATTTTCCGTCCACCACGTCCGCTGCCTCAAATCGATTCCCTCATTATTATCGATTATTATTATTATATTTTTATTATTATTATTATTATTATCACTCGGTGATGCTGGTAGTTACATTATGGTAGCCGCAGAGTAGAATCTGGATGGAATCAGGGTAGTAACAAGATATCTTAGATCGATAAACCAGGGCACCGTCTATGGGTGTGGGCCCATAGCACGCCGCAGCTAGCCAGGAGACGATGATGTCTGCAAGCCAGCGTTGATAGGCTCACGAGTAGGCCAAGAGCTTCCAATTTAAGGCACCCTCCTTAGTTGTTTCCCTCGCATCGCTCCCCTAGCCGAAGGCTTCGCGTGGCCGTCCCGATAAGATACTCATTGATCTAATAATCTGTAAATTTCAGAAATGCAGTTGTTACGTGCATCGGACAAAACGTTCCCAGGTAAAATGTCTAGAAGACGTTTTGCCTAAAAGCTGGCCTATAATTGATTGGACGGTGTGTGCTTAAAGGGAACAATTTGCTAATTTAGGTATGGTTCATAAAAATTAATATTATGCCTCGGTCATGGTTATGGTCGTGGTCATGCTCATGGTAATGGTCATGATAATGGTCATGGTAATGGTCATGGTAATGGTCATGGTTATGGTAATGGTCATGGTAATGGTCATGGTAATGGTCATGGTAATGGTCATGGTTAAGGTAGTGAATAAGCTGGTGACCTGCGCTTGGCTTGTATGTGGCGCTTTGGCAGTTTGGACAGTACGATTACCCAGTACCGCTTATTTCGTCTCTGTTAAAATTCCGACGCCAACAGAATGTGTTTTCGCATTGAGAACTACAGGCAGCGGTGCATCGACTCTCGTTGAGGTCAACAAAGACGACTTTGATGCATGCTTAAAAATCAGCTGCCGAGGTTTTTTGACTTTCTGGACAAATTCAAGGATCAAAAAAGCTCAGAATGTATATCTAAACTTCTAAATAATCCCTCTCAGCTGTACGCGCACACGGTCCGTAGATCCAGCGCACAAAAGAATTTAGTGTGCTCATAAAATTTATTTATGAAAATAATATTGTTTTGAACTGTATGCCATAATACCAATATTTAGCTGGGCAAAATAAAAAATTGCGAATAATTTGAAAGCTAATTACAATGACGTGCATTATGATGCATGCTGTAAAACTCATATGTACGTCCCTTATCTGTCTTTAGATGAGGGACGTTTCGTAGGCTAGGCCTATATCAGAACTTATCACCGTAGACCTTCAGATATGGTCTTAATTTCACTATCATCGAATTCAGCTCGGACCTGCGCACCAAAAGTGTGAACCACTTAACGGATTTGAGTGAACATTGTTGTCAGCTGATACTCCAGAAACAAGTCCAGGAATCATTTCCTACTGTGGAGTAATGGCACTTCGCATGTATCACATCCGGTAAGGGCATAGATATGTGTCGAGATTTCAGCTCCATATGTCTCGCACCGGAGACAATTCAGCCAGTCAGTTAGGGGAGCAGATAGGGTGGAAATCCAGCACATGTCATGGTGGCCAATCTGAGTACACGCAGGTCTAGTTTATTTCCAAACGGCAATATGTCGCCAAAGACAGACATTGCACCTATCCACTTGAGATTCGAGGACTCTGCTCTTTTCTGTTTAGTTGTTTATGAAGATCGCAACTGTTGCGTAGTTACAGCGTAAGTCGTTATAGCTGAGTTGGGTAGAGCGATGGCAGGTGTTGGTGGGATTGTGTGTCTGATACGGGTGACGGGTTGGCAAGGTGACCAAAATTGTTGTGCTTTACCCAGTGGCGGCTGTACAGGGTAACCTTGAAATGACAGCCCCTCCCACCCCCACCCAACTGAGTCCTTTGACCCTCCAGATTTGAGACCACTTTCAGTTTAGAAGAAAGCAGGCATCCAATCATACCCAACTGCATAGCCCCTTTATCGGGATCCCCCGGCCCTCTGTCACCTTGACACAACTGCCAGTCACAGCTGCCAACCGTTCGAAATTCGACCATGATGGCCAATAAGTTTGCGGGTCACCTTGACACAACTGCCAGTCACAGCTGTCAACCGTTCGAAATTCGACCATGATGGCCAATAAGTTTGCGGGTCACCTTGACACAACTGCCAGTCACAGCTGCCAACCGTTCGAAATTCGGGCGTGCATTGTTAAATCGTCGGAATTGTAATAACGAGTTCATTGAAGAATTTCTTACTCAGGCCCATCAAACCATACTTTCTAACGGTCTAACCCAATCAACCCAAAACTTTCTATATCCAATTATTCGCCATAAAATCTTTCTGGTCATCAACGAAAAATACATAGTAATATATCTACTCTATACCCTATATCCCTGATCCCTGCGGACACATGACTCGAAGCTTCCCTGGAAATCTCTGGACAACCCTCTCTGACCTGGCACGATGCAGCGCTCGTGAATAAACTAGTGCCCTGCAATTAGCTTACCACCAACGCTTCAGAAACATCGAGTTCGATTATACATAATAATTGATAGTGTGTATATATATATATATATATATATATATATATTAGTTACAATAACGGCGTAGGCGTAGGTGGTATTAAGCATCAACAAATTAGGGACCTAGGGGTTCCAAGCTGTGATAACCACGAATAGGTATAGACCTATGCTGAAAAGATGTGGTAGGCCTACATATATCGAACTAATTAAAGTCTTAATTGTTTGTTATCGGGAATTTTTAAATCTCGGTCGTGATATCAACGAAAATTTTACTTCACATCGATCTCGATTTAATACAGCTTTGACTATCAACAACTTGAAGCAGATACTCTAGAAAGCGCGTGATCTCATTTTCGATCAAACTGACGATAGCGCTCTTATAATATAACATATTGTATCATATAGGAGTGGGTTATATATAGGTTCCAAACATTTATATAACAATCCTTACAAGACAGTATAGTTCATGACGAGTGACAACGAGCATTAAATGGGACTAAGATAAGCTAAGACTTTGGATTATGTTTATCGGATAGTCGTAAATACTCGAGGACACAAGAGAAACACAGTAACACAAAGGCCGCCCCTTGGCCCCTTGGCCCCTTGGCCGATAGGTAGGCTTACAGTGGCAGTGACTCCGAAATCGGCCGACACTTAAAGTCTCTGTAAGCGGGTCCTTAGACAGTCAAGGGTCAAGAGTAGTATGTTTTTATCAGCTGACATTAGTCCTAAGTTGAAACGGTTTGCTTCGTGGTTTGGATCTTTTGTTAAATTGACGCGACGTGACGAATAACAGCCTGGACGTAATCTGAGTCATGCAGGCTTTAGCCAACTGTTCGTAAATTATTATCGATAATTAGTATCGCCCACTTCTGACTGATCTTTGGTACGTTTTAAGAGTACACATATTTGCACCGACGGTTTCCAAATGCATTTGATTGACACTAATATTATTTACGAGCCAGTAGATATCTGTTCCTATGATTAAACAATATCCAGGTCGTCCGGACTGTAAGACAATATCAACGAGTGCCAGTAGATATCTGTTCCTATGATTAAACAATATCCAGGTCGTCCGGACTGTAAGACAATATCAACGAGTGGCTTGAAGTTGAAGCAACTGCCAGGTTAGGAGTCATCATCGGAGTTACCTTGCGATGAGACTTACCAGAGCATCCGAATCGAATTCGCAGCTGGTAGCCATGACAACCCAACGACCAACCTTGAGCTCCCGAGAGCAGCCCTGATGACGCCTGTTTGACATGATCCGCATCTTCCGTGAACCTGAAAAATGACTCAAACTTCGCGAGAGCAGAAACTCGTCTCCCGCTCCATTCTTCCCTTCCTGGCCGACAATGCCTTCTCCTACCTTCTCCTTGGTCCACTGACGGTGCTGTTCTGGCGAGGACCCTGGGAATTCATGAACCGGAACCTCTATCCCGATCAACCGGAACTGGGCGCCTGGATCTGCTTTGCCGTCGGAAACGCTGGTCTCGTCTGTCTTGCGGTCACGCAGGATCTGTGGACAACCTACATGAGAGTGGAGAAGACTTGCTCGATGCGCTGGTTGTTCGGTTATCATCTGTACACGTACGTCCTCGGCTTCCTCAACATTCTCCACTGGAGAGGAATGTGGGAACTGCTCGATTTCTACACGGGAATAAACGGAATCAGCGCTGTCGTCTCTTTCACAATCGGTGGGTAAAGGCTGAGGTCGACGACGTTGTTAAATGCGTTTCAAGTACGACAAGTGACTGCAGTTGGAAACGGTTTATGATCCGAAACTTGAATATTATGTTTAAGGAAGACTGGTTGATTGAGGCAGACGGATGGATAAACAGACAGACAGAAGGTCGGTTTGACGGCTAGAACTAGGTATACAGTTATAAAATTAAATGGTGGATGGATGGACGGATGGACGGACGGACGGACGGACGGACGGACGGACGGACGGACGGACGGACGGACGGATGGATGGATGGATGGATGGATGGACGGACAGTATGAGAGTGTGTTTACTAGACGCTTGTTTTTGGCTGTTGTTTTGTCAGTGGGACTCGTAATCTCACGTGATGATTTTCGACTGACCTCTGAGCAACTAAGGTCAAATTCCTTGGTCGTTTGAATTAATTCAACAATAATTAGACTCTGATTAAGAGAATCAATGTTTCTCTGTCAATTCCGTCCTATCTAACGGATGTTAAATCTAGTTCAACGTAATCTCATGTCATCTGATATGTCATCTAAGCGAATGTCATGCGATATGGTGTTGTCCTATTTAGTATTTATGATCTATTTGAGTTATTTTATTCAAATCAATGACATCTCAAAATCTATATAAGCAAAAACGTACGGTAGTCCTTTTTTAGGCCTACTGCAAGACACACGCTCGCGCACGTGATACATGCATAAGCTACAGACCCTAGCTTAAGTAGGCCTACAGACAGTGGATTCCCTAAGGTTGACAAATCCTTCTTTCGCTAGGCGGCGGCGTTGGTTAAATCTGCCAGCAGATGTGTAATGTGATAGTCGAATAGTCGATTAGTTGCCTTGCACGACTGACGACATATTCGACACCTATAATAACGCGTACCCATGATCCCTAACCATCCCTAACCATCGTTCGTACTATACTTGCAATCCTACTGCGTTTAGTCGGTTTGAAATTATGCAACGGTGTTATTGTAATTATTTTATTAAACATTGTGTAGGTCAGTGTTCGCTGTGGTTGTTTCGCTGCAGTAAGACCTTAAACTCACCTCCTCTGGTCATTGATATGGACACAGATCCTGAATTCTTTCTACACTCCGGAAGGTTCCGAGCTAAGGTAGTTGTCCATGCATCTACAACTCATTAATCACTCGCATGGCAGACAGTAATTTATATTCGAACGTAAAATTTAATATGATATGTAATTTGTATGTGTACATTCTGTCCTGTGTGTGTGTGTGTGTGTGTGTGTGTGTGTGTGTACTCTGTATGTATCTCTGAGTGTGTGCTTCTGTATATATATACTGCCTATAGTATCTAATGATGTATGCATGCATTGTGTGAATGCATGCATTATGTGAATGCATGACCTTAGACCACCTTTTAAATACTTCACAAAGCGTCAATAATATTCATGATGTTAGAGTCGATGAAAGAAAACTAGTGGATCAATAGACGAATAGTTCGCCTCAATGATGACTGGAACAGTCACTACTAACAAGTTCCCGCACGCATGCAGTAGAGCCCAGCCGATCGAAATATTTGAATACGATACACAATAATTGATAATTATGTTTAATGATGATGGATAAGATTCGGTCAGTTCGAATCACTCGATTTAAATTCAGATCATAATACGCGTGTGGCACGGTGACCGATTGGTTACAGCGGTCGACCCATAACGCTCAGTGTGCGCTGAGTTCGACCCTCGTCCGAGGCGTCAGTCGCTGTGTAGGAACCTTGAGCAAGTCCTTCGCGCACAGTTGCTCTGCAGTACAACTGCAATTGCGCCGTCGAGGCGTGTGTCTGCACTTCTAGCAAAAAGATGTTGGCAGAAGAGCAATATCAAATTTCAAGAATTTCAATTTCAATAATATTGTACTGTGAATAAACTCGATAACGCCACTACGATTAACTATGTGGCACGGTGGCCGATTGGTTAGAGCGGTCGGCCTGTAACGCGGAGAGTGCGGGTTCGATCCCTGTCCGAGGAGTTACTGTGTAGGGACCTTGAGCAAGTCCTTTGCGCACAAAATGCTCCGCAATATAACTGCGATTGCGACGTCGATGCGTGTGTGCACTTTTGAGCTAATTGTAAGAAGGGCAATATCAAATTACAGTTGTGTTGTATTATTGCATTGTATTGTGTGCCTCTCTGCATAGTTCGTTATGTCACTGGTGGGTGTCATCGACAGCATCTTCACCGTCGTCTTCATCCACCAGATGACGGTCTTCTACTGGCGAGGTTTCTGGGAGATCTTCGACGTCTACGTCTACCCGGATAACGGTTACGCATCGTCGGGCATCTGCCTCATCATCTCCTTCGTTCTGCAAGGGTTGGTCTGCTTCCTGCAGCCAGTCTTCAACCGTCTCTTCCGCTCGGCCGAGAAGTCACCGCATCGCAAGATCTGGCAGTGGCTCCTCGAGACCGTCATCTACTTTCTGGGTAACCCCATCGGCGTTACCCAGTGGAGAGGGGTCTGGAACCTATGTAACGAGTACATCGATCCGTCGAACGCGGATGTAGTCGATCTCCTCCTACACTTCATCAGCATCGGGTTGATGATGCTGATGGCCTGTGGACACACGGTGACCGTGAGAGGATGTCAACTCGAGGGGGATGCGACCCCTGATGAGGGGTGCATGTTTCCAAATAAGTACTTCCGGCGCTGGATGGAGAAGCAGGAAACGGCTGCGATGTTGCAGCGACTAGAAGAACATCTGCAGCAGGACCAGCAGGTGGTTGTCGTCGAAGGCAAGACGGATGTTCTGCTAACAAATGGTGAAAGTACCAACGATAAACACACAATCAGAGAAATGGTAACCGTTCTGTAATTTATATTCGAAGTCTTTATTATATATGAAATCTATTACAAAGCCTTTTGTGGTCCGCTATCATAGTGCGCAGTGCCTCATCATTGGATGGTAGCCTGATGGGAAGATGTCTAAATGTAATTGGTCAATGATAGAAAAGAAGACGGTGTCACCTATTACAGTGAGTTCATTGATAATTGTTGTTGTCGTGGTATATTTCAACAGACCATTGCTTGAAACCGAAAATACGGATTTCAAAACTGCAAATGTGGAAGATGTTAGGTTTGAGAGCGATTGCATAAATGTGCACGGTTCAACGCAGAGGAGTCCAGGTAGGGGGAATCCGGAGTCAAATGCCTCCAATTTCTGGGATGGGGTGATATTTTTTGAGTCTTAGGGTGGGATATCTTGCCTCCACGACACTTGGAACCGAGGGGCTTACTTCCATCCTTCAGGTGGAAATTGACGCTCCTGGTTCAACGGATGCCGCCCGGGACAGCTATCATCTTCGCCACTGTTCGCACTCTGACGGTGCCAGTTCCAAGCCTGGAAAAAGATGAGGTCGACGCTGATGAACTTTTCTTTCCGACAATGTCGTTAAACTGAAACTAGACCTACTAGCTATTGGGTGATATTGGTAATGAAGCTAAAACCTGCGCTGAGCCGTTTAAAGGTAAACAATGAAAGCTGGCTGGGCCTGGGACTTGGATTGGTGATGATTATTTGAATATCGTGATTTCTGATGCTGACTCCATACCTCACCTGTGCAGAGTCGGTGAATGAGGGCAACAGGGCACATAATAGAAATGAGAAGGTGTCCTGCAATTTGATAAATAATACTCACGTCATCCTCCATTTTATATAGTTTGTGACGTCATCCTCCATTTTATATAGTTTGTGAACGAGTAACAGAGTGTGGTTTATAAACAAATAGATGTAAGCTCGTTCGATTGATCTGGGCACGTGTGCGTCTCAGTTAAACATCATCTTTCTATTCGGAGAGTCAAGTACAGAAGTCTATTACTTTTATCCTTTTGCTTCTGAGGAATTTCTGCTAAGCGAGGAGTGTAGGAAAATATTCATATTTCTCTTTGAGTTTGAATTATGTTTTGGTGTTAACATCGCCAGTTTATCTTCATTGAGACTGCAATTTAGTATAATTATGCAGAACTCTCATTAGTCTTGTATGTTTAGACAAGCGACTCACACGAGTGAATGATCGAGTTGGACTGATTACCTTACAGTTTCCTACCTGGTTGAATGCAATTTCGTCTGACGGTTGATTTTGAAAAGCCGCTGGATGAGCTACAAGACTTACGCAGCCCATCTGGCGAATGAGGGAACCGTGGGTTAAAGTAATTACGTATCAGGCAATTAACATCGAAGGAGAAATAACTGCAATAAACTTTCAAGCGAAAGTCTGAAGTACAAGTTTTAATTTTATCTTATACCCTCGATCCAACAATGAAAGAGTCCCAAATTCCTGAACATAGGATCACAAGAATTACATCCAAGACTTACAAGTCGGTTAAGCCTACATTTCGCTTAGATATCGACTGCATTCGAGATTCATCCAAGACTTACATTCCGTCTATATCAAAGGCTTATATCCAAGACTTTAGCATTTTAATTACAGACTTGTATTTCGCTTACATTCAACACTTACATGTCGCTCTTTGCCCTGTTACAAAACTCTACCCGCATTGACAACGTCACATGAGCACCAACAATTCACGCAGGTTTTTACATGTGGGAGTCAGGTCAGCGACACTATAATCCCATCCGTTGGATTAGGCCTATAGACTTAGCTCGTTACCGAGACTACCCAAACCACTGTACATTACTACAAGCTTCTTTAGATCGCATTGGCACAGCATACATAATAGAGCTCTGCAATCTAGTCTGAAGCCATCATTGTCGACGCGACAGTAAAGTTCGGTGGGTAGTGACTTCTTCGTGGCTCCTTTTCCCAGCACGACGATGGTAGCGATAATGATTGTGACGATGATGATGATGATCGTGACGATGAAAGACGAGCTTAATCAAAATAGCAAAACAGTCCTGGAGACGTATAGCAGGCCTAGATCCGCGATTCGCTCTGATGGAGTAACGTTGGATCACATAAGGTTGGCCAAACACAACATTGGACTACCCTCACTCCGTTACGCTCTGCTGAAAAGAAAACGTCATTCGCCGTTCTTTTGCGGTTGACACAAGATCTAATCTTTTGTGAAGGCTGACAGAGAGCGTTCCAACTAGAGAGACCAACAACATTGACAGCGTATGTAGAATTTCAGATGTCTTGTTGACTGAGTCAATACGAGAATTCAAAGGGCTACGGATGATGGACCCTAGAGTGCAGCGATGCAGTTAACAGCCAATCTAAATAGAATACCTTTCAGGGCCGCCCATGCATGTCATCGCTCTGCTGAGAAAAATGTAGGCCTTGGACAATACGCATACATAAGAAAACATTTTTTGATCATTTTAATGTGCAATGATTTATGAATAATGTGCTCGTTCTGTACCGCTTCAGTTTTTTGTACGGGGGGCGTTTTGCTATCGGTCAAATAAGTTTAAAAAACTGTTTTTCATTGCGATTGACGCCATGACTATTCATAGCTGCGGTCAATACGAATTGTCTTCCCTGGGCAATAAATAAATCTCAAGAACACGAATGGAATATTCTCATGCCACTACGTGTATAGTACAGACACCTATTCAAAAGAATATCCCTTGCATTATTTTCCTGTTCTAATGACTATAGAAATCATGCAGACGCCTCTTAATTACGAGCATTGAAAACTGTTTTTATCGCAGGTTGAGAAGTTGGAACGCTTATGATTGGAGGTCTTTTGGGTGCGCTATATAAGTATTCTTAATTGTTTGCTCCGCTGAGAGTTAACTTCATCTTGCTGTGTTCAAACGCATGTATTTAAATCCTACAATATAAACAGTACAATGCCCAAAATAAGAAGAAACCACGAGGCTCAATTATTAGCTGTTAGCATTTTGTGTCACCCATTAACACAGCGCAATGAAAGAACAAATTCACTCAGCCGTAAACCGAATATGCTTGAAATAAATTCACAAATAAATGAAACTCGAAAAAAACACAAATATTCAATTCAAACTGAGCCGAATACTTTATAATCCTTATAGTTTGTACCATAGAAAGCAATAGCAAAATTAAAGACTATGTTGTATGTAATATGCGTGCGGGTCAATCTATCATTCTGTCGGCGCCCACAGTGCATTAGCACAAATACATTCAAAAGAATTTTCACTGCCTGCTTAACTTACTGCTGCAGATATAACAACACAACACCTCATTATACTGTTGTGAAAGTTGCGGTAGAACGATTCAATGTTTGGATAATCAATCTAGGTAGGCCTACTAATTCCCCAAATTAGCATACTATTATTTACTATGCAGC
Source organism: Bimastos eiseni (assembly GCA_959347315.1). Lineage (NCBI taxonomy): Eukaryota > Metazoa > Annelida > Clitellata > Crassiclitellata > Lumbricidae > Bimastos > Bimastos eiseni. The sequence continues at coordinate 25,496,519 of OY365817.1, forward strand.
CTCACAAAGCCGTCAAACAAAAAATCACATACCAAGAATATAACCTGAGCAATCGCAAAAACATTGAGTGCAATTATTGTAATTCGCAAACGGTTTGGTCGATTTGCCTACACAACGGAGCTAAATGAAATCGAGCTGGTGGAGTTGCTAATGCCATGATCACTGTATCGATGAGTCACCGTGTCTTCGGTGAATTCCGGAAACTTTCGACCTTCGAGATCTTGAGATCCTGCCACAAAGTTGCTAGAGTAGTCTTTTTTAATCATACGGAACCTGCGAAGGTAGAGATTCTGACACATGCAGACGGAGTCATCGTTTCCGTTGGTGTCACCATCGATGTCACAACCTCTGATTGCAACGCTGTGTCCGCACATCATTGCCCACAGTCCAACGAATCCAGCCCCGAGTATGACACCGTGAGCCAAGTCCGGCTGATCTGGAAGTACGTAGACGTCGCAAATGAGCCACACTCCTCTCCAGACTCCAACGTTGACCAAATTGGAGAAGAAATAGGTGACTGCTTCCAACAGCCAACGACAGAGAAAACGACGATGCAAGTTCTTCGTTGAGGCGAATCGACGATAGAGAAAATTGAACAATGGTTGAACGACGCACAAGATGATCATGAGACCGTATGCGATGCCAAAACTAACAATGGCAGAATAGGTCTTATTGTCTGGGAATATGTAGAGGTCCATCAGCTCCCAACTTCCTCGCCAGTAGAAGACGACTAACTGGTGAATGATCATCACCGTGAAAGCGACATCGAAGACGTATTTCTCGTTGAACTGGGGCTACAACCAATCAACATCAATGATTCGCTTACCAACTTCTATCTTCTATCAACTCTATCATTGATAAGTGAGCCATATTAGGGCTCTCATGCTCGCACCTCCACCAGGCAGAGCCGTACACTCTTCGTGGTATAGGCCCTCGATTTGGAATGGCCTCCTGTTGACGCTCCGCTCACTATCCCCATGACAGACACACTGTCCCCATGACAGACACACTGTCCCCATGACAGACACACTGTCTCCATGACAGACACAATGTCCTCATGACAGACATACTGTCCCATAACTGTTTCGGCGCCAACAAAATTTCGTTAGGCATATCATTGGCATTTTGAATGCTCTTGGAACAGCAATAATAATCAACAATCAAGCAACTTAATTCAAAGTGGCATATTATACAATTTATTGGTGATTACGACAAGTCTTTTCCACGCAGTTCTCTTACACTTCAAAAATTCTATACTATCAATCAATCAATCAACAGAAAATCAATCATCAATCAATCGATCAATCGATCAATCAATCGATCAATCAACCAGTCAATCGATCAATCAGTCAATCAATCAATCAATTAATCAACTATTCAATCAACAATAAATCAATCATCAATCAATCGATTAATCAAGCAATCAATCATTATGTTTGTTTTGCAACCCGGAAAGGCAACTTAACAAAATATCACACCGTAGTTGTGTAGACCCGTATCTTACCTTCGTTCTAAATCGGGTGGAATAGGAAAAGTGTTCTGCTTCGCGGTCGTAAACGACCACCATCGGAGGAGCTTGTGAACTCTTGCTGCTGCGGAATATCCACAGTACTCCCTGACCTGGAAAATTGCACATCCATTCTAGCAGACTTTTTGATTGAGTATTTTTATGTGCGTATAATGACTTAGGGTCACGCGTTGCCAGAGGCCTTGTTTTTTAGCAACAATAACTGCCAGAGTGTAAACAGTGGAGACGTTAATATCTGAATTGCGTATAGCAAACACGATGGTCTATCATGATGGTATAGTGTCGAATGTTCTGGACTTCCAATCGAGAGGCTGAAGGTTAAAATTCCCACCCGGACAGAAATGTTTGTCCATATTTCTGCACCACCCACTTAGCAATAATATGATTATTGATGATACACTGTTGGTGAGAAATCTGACGGCTAGGGAGGGGATTGACCATTGACCAACCACCCTGATCTTCTACCAGCAGATGACTCGCATATGGACGCAAATACAATAACTCAGTTATATGTGACATAGTTCAGTTTGGCACCATGTTTAGTTAATCATACTACCAGTAACTAGTTAATTAATTAAATTTTAGTGCACAATAAATTGACTTGAGAATTCAAGGTTCTCATTTTGTTTTCAGCGCCCGGATGCGCGATAAAATTTCACAATTACAGGAAGTGCCGACATAGAAAGTGACTAAAAACCACTGTTCTTGGCTGTTTTGATCTTCTTGTCCCTCGGGCCAGGATTTTTGCTTTTGCGAGTCCCTTCTTTTGGAATAACCTGACCCTTCTTTTCGCTAAAAGATTTTAAAATGACTTAACCCTTCTTTGTACGGGATCTCTTCCTCATTCTATTTGTATATCTGAATAGCTCATTACAGGGGTGTCAATCGCCCCTCCCCTGAGTGATGGACGCAAACCCTCTGGTCCCAAGTGTCAGGAAGGCAAAATATTCCCTCCTGAGACTCAAAAACTATCCTCCCCTACCTGAAATTGGAGGCATTTGCCTTCTGACCCCTATCTGGACGCCCTGGCTCATCACACTTTAAAAGAAGCTTTATAAACCTTCAGATTCATTACAATACAATTCTCAGGCTCTCGCTAATAATCGATCTAGTTCCATGACAACGGTCCAATTGTGAGCTCGGGACATTTCTCAGGTCTCCTACATGTATTTCTGCGTTCATCGTTGACTCATTATCCTAAAACTAGAGAGAGTTAAATGCAGAAGACCTGATTCCGCCAGAAGCTGTTCGTAAGGTGACTATGATGACACGCGTGATAAAATTTGAACTTCTTTTTCATCTCCGTGATTCTGCTCCGTTCAGATGTTTACGAAAGGAGCTCTACGAATAATCAAATATTTGTTATTAAGACTCAGGGACCTGTCATCACATTCCCTGTAACAGTAGGAGTAAAACACCTGAGGAAAATTGCCTACTTACCAATGGCGTACGTTACCCAGCAACTGATCGCGCCGAAGCCTGTGTAGTAGTCGAGTATGGTCCACATTCCTCGCCAGTGACATACGTTGCAGAACAAGCAAATGGCGGTGAAGAAGTGATATCCGAATACCCAATGCAACGCGTTATCAACCGATAAATACCTCTTCCACAAACTCTGCGTAAAGGCTAGAATCATCAGACCCCCGTTTCCAATCCCATAGCAAATGAATCCACTTATATCCAGCCGATCTGGAAAGAGGTGGGAGTTCAGATAACCCCATATGCCCCACCAAGCGAATACGGTCAATGGCCCCACACAGACCCCACTGATTACCTGATCGGCCAGAAAGCAAGCCGCAACTTTTAACCGCTCAATGCGCTTCATGTCTGAACGTCGATAGGAACCCAGACCGTTGCTCATCTCGCCACGTATTTATAAACACGGTATACACCTGAAATAATGACCCTCCACGGCTCGCACTTTGGAAGTGCCAGTCCGTGACCTGGATAAAGAAGGAGGGCGACGCTAATGATCTCTGCTATCACGCGATGTCGCTAATCCGAAACTGCTTAAGCACCGCCACTGATCGCACTCTGACAATGCCAGTCCCAAGCCCGAATCAAGGAGGAGGGCGACGATAATGATCCTTGTCATAGCAAAGTGTCACTAAACTGATTAAACCACGCATGACGGCGCGATCAGATGAAACAGATATCTGAACTGTTCATAGCATTAAGTCGTTTAATTAAGCAACGACGAAGTCTCGACTAATAGCACAGTTAGTCGAGGTGCAAACGGAAGTGATCTCACAGTGTCGCTAAACTTCTGCTGTTCATTTGGTCGAACCCATTCATCGCTTGTTCGAGCGTAGACCAACGATGCTACTTTGCAAAAAGCTAACGCTACTTTGGTCTCAGTCTGCGCAATAAATAACATTTTGTGGTCTTTGTTTAGCTGCGCAGGTCAAAGGTTAAGGTCGACTCGTGTTAGGCGCCGCGCTTGAAAACGTCGCTGCTGAAAACATTTATGTCCTTTGAATTGAAGAGCGAAAAAAAATGAACATGCGTCATGAGGGTCGTTATTTAGTCCAATAAAGTTCTACCACCTAGAATCAGAACAGTTCGTCGAAAATGGTAGTCTATAATTGTATTGTATATTCGTTTGTTGATAACATCGCTGTCGGAACTCAACAATTTCCAGCAGAACAGATTGCATAGATTATGGCTAATGAGGGCAGTTTATTTTAAAAAAATCAAGTAGACCCAGACTGGAAATGGACACGATTAAGGGACGATATCCTACAGGGTGATTCCCGAATAATCTATTCCTAGCCAAAGGGACTGCCTGACATATATCAGCACTGACTGTGCAGGTCATATAAAGAGGTCTCACATGACCAACGTAAGATAAAAGATTCTTAGGTTTTCTTTTGGCAATGGCGCTGGTTCACCGTTCAAATCGTGTGACCGCTGAGAACTCGTCGAGATAATTTCTTGCACCATACGTAATCGACCTTTTGCTGTAATTTTATGTTAGACATTTATTACAGACATTTCTATTTTAAATCTAAAAATAGGTTATTATTTAAATCATCGTATTAAAATAAATTCAAATATTGGAGAGATTCTCGTCGGTGTTCTAAATACCAAGGAAACGGGGTCTCTGTCCCCATTGGATTCGACCTCTGTGCTGCTTTCGGCAATGGCAGCTCCAGGGACATTTCATTGTATTCCAGCAATACAAGCCTACGTTTTGGATTACATGACTGAAACTGGGAGTAGGTAGTCAGTCCGGACCAGTGCAGTGTGCACACTCATCAACGGTGGTTTCTCTCTCTTCTCTTTTTGAGTATGTCATAAGTATAAACTCCGCTGAACATAACTTAGATACCAAGCACCAATACGTCCAACGCTAATGCTGCTATCACATTAGAATTAAACAGCACTGCACAGGGACCGTATAATATTAGTCCGAGATAGATATCTTTCTAAGAATAGTTACTCATGGAATACTACGATTCGATGTCATAATCCGACGCATGCCGATCGCTCTTTTCACACGGGTCTTAGTACCAACAAACATCATAACGCTTGGGCTTGTCGTCGAGGCACTAACTGCATGGTTAGGAGCATGGCGACAATTTTCCACGTTTGAAAGGCGCATCAGGATTCAAAAAACGAATGCAGAGGTGAAAGAAGGACGCCTTGAAAGCCTTCCATCATATTGCGCTATTTTACATCAAATGCAGTGTGTTTAATGTGCCATACTGGCACACTAAACATACTAAAAATACTTTCCACTTGTCATTGCATACATCGCTATTGAGGACCATTAAGGTGTAAGTCCGCGTCGGAATACTGTAAACAGCAAGCAATAATTGGATGCGTAAAGCCAGTATGCGAATTTTTGCATTTGACGATTAAAAGAGTTGTGAATTTATAAATAAAAGTGCTGAATTTTGTAAATGACAAAATTAATTAGACAAATTATAAAACATGGTCGAATGCACGATTTTGGTTTCATGAAATGTTACATGAATACACACATGTTTCTCTCTCTCCCCCCGAGGCCCTTCTTCTAAATTAAAAGTCCTATATTATAGTAATTTAATAAATAGAAATTCGAGTGACTAAGGGCCTACATCGCTGTAGGAGGGTCTATTTTAAAAGCGCGAAATGAAGTTTTGGACTACTCTGACCAGTTTTTACTGATTTCCAAGATCAAAATCGCCAGAGCTCTGTGACTAGCTATCGACAAGCATCACTAATCACCTACACAGTTAAGACCAGACTGTTGATGTTGCGACTTGCGAAGCTCCTACGCTGATTGTCAGCTTTCATGAGCAAATACCGAGAATACACAGAAACATTTTCCTGTATCGTTTTGCGATCCCTGTCACTGTGACTAATTATATGGATGGGATGTGAAGCCAACGAAATATGTGTCGTTGACTTAGATTATAATTATGTGTGACTGCATCCAGGACTTTGGCAGGATAAATCGGCAGTCTAATTTGCTAATTTGTTTTTATCAACAAAATAAAACGACTATATATATATTATATAATAGAGAGAGAGAGAAGAAAGAGTAGAGAGAGAGAGAGAGAGAGAGAATTGGCAAAATAAATTTTGACTGGAGTAGCATGAAAATTAATTAGATGAACTTTTCTGCGATTATAGGTTCAAAGTTATCCTGCCAAGTACCCGGATGTAATTTTATTCATTACGTGTATAACCGATGATAGGCATCGCCATCGATAAATTAAAGATGATCACTGATTGGCTCACACGCTTGCGGCCTCGTAGGCCTATCCCTTCCATATTAGTCCTGGGTGAATCTCACATATTTCTGACACCTAAACACAGTATAAAATGTCGGAAGTACTAAAATGCAGGTCTACAAATTCTAAAACCTACTAACTGTTTCATCATTTTGCGTGTCCGATGAAGTTGGTTTCAAATTAGGCCTACTGCACATCGTTTCATTATTCGTTTCTATTTTGTTCTGCTGTTCAACGTCTTCACGATTTATTGTGGATGGGTCACATTTTGAAAGCCTACAAAACCTGCGAATGTAAAGATTCTGACACATGCAAACGGCCTCTTCGTCTCCGTCTGTTTCTCCATCAAGGTCACAACCTCTAATGGCCAAACTGTGTCCACACATCATCACCCAAAGCCCAACGAATCCAGCTCCGAGTATGACACCGTGAGCCAAGTCCGGCTGATCTGGAAGTACGTAGACATCGCAAATGAGCCACACTCCTCTCCAGACTCCAACGTTGACCAAATTGGAGAAGAAATAGGTGGCTGCTTCCAACAGCCAACGACAGAGAAAACGACGATGCAAGTTCTTCGTTGAGGCGAATCGACGATAGAGAAAATTGAACAATGGTTGAACGACGCACAAGATGATCATGAGACCGTATGCGATACCAAAACTAACAATGGCAGAATAGGTCTTATTGTCTGGGAATATGTAGAGGTCCATCAGCTCCCAACTTCCTCGCCAGTAGAAGACGACCAATTGGTGAATGACCATCACCGTGAAAGCGACATCGAAGACGTATTTCTCGCTGAACTGAGGCTAGAAAAACAACCAAAAGAAATTGTGTATAACCATAGATAGCATAACATGAATTGCTGTGCACCCAATGGCCTATTACGCAGAGCATTGAGCACTTGTTTTGGGGCGATAATCGGACGCAAACATTTTCACATCTTTTGATATAAAAAGGCACCTCATTAATTTTTAGCTATGAGAGTAAAGTGACGAACAACTAAGCCCTCGGAGGCTTAAAACATTATTTTCAAATAGAAGCAAAATTTTTATTGGGGCGACATTTATGTTTAATAGTAAAACGAGTACATTGGCATTTGACCATTCCTCTTATATAGATTCCTTGCAGTGCACCCATAAGCAACACAAGATTTCGTAATTTCCGATAAAGTTTTACTTCAATAAATCGACTAGGTTATGAAAACAACTGAAAACTCTTCGAACTAAAACTCGCGATGACCATGACTAGCGAACTTTCTGCAACCCATGACGTCATTTACAACAGCGAAGGTGCCCTATCAATGAAGCTACGATCTAGCCAACCATCACGTGCACCATCCAGTATTATTATATCTATGTGTTTAATGCAATCTCTTAACATCACAACACAACGATCATCGATTCATCGTCAATTACAAAAGGCTACTTAGGCCGGTGTCTGGACCTATATTATTCGACTAATTATATAACTCACGTCTTTTATGTGCATTACACTTAACACAGACGACATGCACTACAAGAAACTGACGAAGTTTAACCAACCAAACTAGCTGATGAGGTGATGTCGTTAGCCGGATGTTGACTAGAAAATTCAGTGGAAACGCCCACGAATTGTTGTGAAAACAACATGATTCTTTATATGGTAACCCGTAAGGACTAACGTCGTACTCAAGTAGACTCCCATGGTTGACGTTAAAAACTATGCACTCAGAAAAGCGACGGTAAACATCGTTAAATTGAAAGCACCAGTTTGAACGCATGAGAATCATAATGACCCATAACGCGAGTCAGAACCACAACTAGGTTCCATGGGAGCAGCATCTTTTGAACTCTTTAACCTCAACAACCGCGTTAATCGATATAATCACCCTACGTTGATTATTCTTCTGAACCTGATTCAGTTGAAAAGAATAAACAATGAGATAGTAAAGCTAATGTTAATAGTGTATGATAATTGAACATCAAAAGTGCAGCCGATTTAAAAGTTTAATCGACGGTGGCGATTATTTTACTTGGTGACATTAGCAGCATGTTGAACGGTGCAACAACTATCTTCAGCCGTCTGTCAACAGATAGGCCACATGTATGCCAATCGCAGATTAAGAGACATTAATTTCAAATTTTACGGGAAATTGTAAATTACAAATTATGTAATAGAAATTACAAGAAATTACAAATTACTAACATTAGCAGGGTTACACTGTCAATCATTATGCGGGCAAGATTCTGCAGCAAACACGTGCTTACATTTTTGCTTGCATAACAATGTCAGAACTAACTCAAATATCTTTCCGAAACAGCACCCGCTGAAACTGTTTTCTGAGAGACGACGTCTGTACGTTACGGTTAGGTTTTGCAATCATTGGACAGCCTTTGCACTCAGCTTTCACTTTGGGCTCATGCAGCCCATCATATAGGGCTACTCATTAGAGTTTAGAGTTAGACTACCCTCGACACCGTCACTCTTAATTATTTAAAAAGAAAGTCGCATCCAGTATTACGACTAAGGAACATCTTCGATAAGTTCGGTAAAGCTATTACATTTATACGCGTAACCTTGGCCATTACAGCTTTCTTTCCACTTTTGTTCTGTTGTGCTGGTTCCTTACTTCACTGTTCAAAAATTTGGTGATGCCACAATTTCATTCTTCTAATGGTACTAGGCTAGGCCTGCTAGAAATGTCAAAGTAAGATGATCTTTGATCCAATGAATTTTAACATAAGCGATTTTTAATACATCAAGTAACATAAAGTAATTTGTTCTTCACGATGTAATTAGAAATTACAAATTACATTGATTAAGGGCGAGAAATTACATATTAACAATTCCAATTGTAGTTCCAATTACAGCACGTAATCTCAATTACTTAATTAAATTACTGAACACCCATGCATGCCTGTCACCTGCGCAACCATTATGGGAAGTATAGCGAATCTAACCGATCGGCAAATTGTTTTGCTATGAGAATTAGCCAAATTTGCTAATCAATAACAATTAGAATTAGGAACAGGCGACAGTTAATCGATCACGAGTATTAACAGACGGAGACTACAATTAATGACATCACAAATAATGACCGTATATACAATTCATGTATAATAGCAGAAAGGGCGATCTCGTTTGATTTCAATGGATATTGTTCTAATTAATAATTGAGAGGGTTGAATTTTTGAGAGCCCTTACGCATAATTAACAGCGTGGATGCATTGACGAACTTCGTTATTTACGAATGGAACGGTTGTTAGACGCATATCGCTATATGGATAACATTGTGAAAAGTAGTTGGCAGAAAAATTGAATGGAACTATTTGTGTACATTGCCATGGCTGTGCGACCACTTATCTGGGTATCTGCCGCTATGCTTCCTATCTCCATGTCTCTCTGCCTTCCTTCATGTCCCTCTGCCTTCCTTCATGTCTCTCTGCTTTCCTTCATGTCCCTCTGCCTTCCTTCATGTCTCTCTGCCTTCCTTCATGTCCCTCTGCCTTCCTTCATGTCTCTCTGCCTTCCTTCATGTCTCTCTGCCTTCCTTCATGTCTCTCTGCCTTCCTTCATGTCCCTCTGCCTTCCTTCATGTCCCTCTGCCTTCCTTCATGTCTCTCTGCCTTCCTTCATGTCTCTCTGCCTTCCTTCATGTCCCTCTGCCTTCCTTCATGTCTCTCTGCCTTCCTTCATGTCTCTCTGCCTTCCTTCATGTCTCTCTGCCTTCCTTCATGTCTCTCTGCCTTCCTTCATGTCCCTCTGCCTTCCTTCATGTCCCTCTGCCTTCCTTCATGTCTCTCTGCCTTCCTTCATGTCCCTCTGCCTTCCTTCATGTCTCTCTGCCTTCCTTCATGTCTCTCTGCCTTTCTTCATGTCTCTCTGCTTTCCTTCATGTCCCTCTGCCTTCCTTCATGTCTCTCTGCCTTCCTTCATGTCTCTCTGCCTTCCTTCATGTCTCTCTGCCTTCCTTCATGTCTCTCTGCCTTCCTTCATGTCCCTCTGCCTTCCTTCATGTCCCTCTGCCTTCCTTCATGTCTCTCTGCCTTCCTTCATGTCTCTCTGCCTTCCTTCATGTCTCTCTGCCTTCCTTCATGTCCCTCTGCCTTCCTTCATGTCCCTCTGCCTTCCTTCATGTCTCTCTGCCTTCCTTCATGTCCCTCTGCCTTCCTTCATGTCTCTCTGCCTTCCTTCATGTCTCTCTGCCTTCCTTCATGTCTCTCTGCCTTCCTTCATGTCCCTCTGCCTTCCTTCATGTCTCTCTGCCTTCCTTCATGTCTCTCTGCCTTCCTTCATGTCTCTCTGCCTTCCTTCATGTCTCTCTGCCTTCCTTCATGTCCCTCTGCCTTCCTTCATGTCCCTCTGCCTTCCTTCATGTCTCTCTGCCTTCCTTCATGTCTCTCTGCCTTCCTTCATGTCCCTCTGCCTTCCTTCATGTCCCTCTGCCTTCCTTCATGTCTCTCTGCTTTCCTTCATGTCCCTCTGCCTTCCTTCATGTCTCTCTGCCTTCCTTCATGTCTCTCTGCCTTCCTTCATGTCTCTCTGCCTTCCTTCATGTCTCTCTGCTTTCCTTCATGTCCCTCTGCCTTCCTTCATGTCTCTCTGCCTTCCTTCATGTCCCTCTGCCTTCCTTCATGTCTCTCTGCCTTCCTTCATGTCTCTCTGCTTTCCTTCATGTCCCTCTGCCTTCCTTCATGTCTCTCTGCCTTCCTTCATGTCTCTCTGCCTTCCTTCATGTCCCTCTGCCTTCCTTCATGTCCCTCTGCCTTCCTTCATGTCCCTCTGCCTTCCTTCATGTCTCTCTGCCTTCCTTCATGTCTCTCTGCCTTCCTTCATGTCCCTCTGCCTTCCTTCATGTCTCTCTGCCTTCCTTCATGTCTCTCTGCCTTCCTTCATGTCTCTCTGCCTTCCTTCATGTCCCTCTGCCTTCCTTCATGTCTCTCTGCCTTCCTTCATGTCTCTCTGCCTTCCTTCATGTCTCTCTGCCTTCCTTCATGTCCCTCTGCCTTCCTTCATGTCTCTCTGCTTTCCTTCATGTCCCTCTGCCTTCCTTCATGTCTCTCTGCCTTCCTTCATGTCTCTCTGCCTTCCTTCATGTCTCTCTGCCTTCCTTCATGTCTCTCTGCTTTCCTTCATGTCCCTCTGCCTTCCTTCATGTCTCTCTGCCTTCCTTCATGTCCCTCTGCCTTCCTTCATGTCTCTCTGCCTTCCTTCATGTCTCTCTGCTTTCCTTCATGTCCCTCTGCCTTCCTTCATGTCTCTCTGCCTTCCTTCATGTCTCTCTGCCTTCCTTCATGTCCCTCTGCCTTCCTTCATGTCCCTCTGCCTTCCTTCATGTCCCTCTGCCTTCCTTCATGTCTCTCTGCCTTCCTTCATGTCTCTCTGCCTTCCTTCATGTCCCTCTGCCTTCCTTCATGTCTCTCTGCCTTCCTTCATGTCTCTCTGCCTTCCTTCATGTCTCTCTGCCTTCCTTCATGTCTCTCTGCCTTCCTTCATGTCCCTCTGCCTTCCTTCATGTCCCTCTGCCTTCCTTCATGTCTCTCTGCCTTCCTTCATGTCCCTCTGCCTTCCTTCATGTCTCTCTGCCTTCCTTCATGTCTCTCTACCTTCCTTCATGTCTCTCTTCCTTCCTTCATGTCCCTCTGCCTTCCTTCATGTCCCTCTGCCTTCCTGCGTCTTGTTTATCTGCCAATTTGCCCCTCTATGCAACTGGCTCCAAGTACCTCTTCTACGTTAATATCTGCCTTTCTGTATCGATGCCTTTCTGTCTATAGATGCCTCTCTGTCGCTCTATCTATCTGTTAGCTAACTCTTTGAAGATCTGTGAATTTCGATCGTGTTAGTACAATGATCCGTTGACAGGGACTTCGTCTGGCCTGGCATCCACTCAAAAGGGGAGTGGTTGTGAAGTCTATCACCAGGCTAATCATTTACTTATGAGCAGGGTCAAGGCCATACGATGAGCATGGTCAAGGTCATATTATGAGCAGAGTCGAGGCAATAAGTTTCTACATGGAATCTTATACATCTAGATTTTCGCAGGCTCTATATATGGAACCTAGTCATAATTCCATGTAATTTATTATGGGCTAACAAGAAGAGCGTATGCTTCTACTTACTGAGACCCTGAAACGGGTCGAGTAGCAGAAGTGGTTGACATCTCGGTCGTAAACAATGAGCATCGGAGGAGCCTGTGCGTTCTTTGTACATCTGAACGCCAGAAGAAGACCCTGGCCTACAACAGAACAGTAACGTCTTAACAAACCATGAATATTGTTTTGCGCAACATAATATATCAACTTACGTCTGTGTGCTTATTATTCGCCTGCTTAATCACACAAAGACCTATCAGATCCCTACCTACGTGTATCTGCGTAAGACTGCGTATGCTTGTAATTTAATGTAATGAAATGTAATGGAACACTTATGAAGCGCCACTCGAATCAAAGGCGCTCATTCCTCAATACAAAGCTAAACAGAAACAAGTGAAAGTAAAGGTGTGGGTTTTTTCGGACCCTCTTTTATTGACTTGTGATAGTCTGGTAGATGGCGCAATCGATCCATTTCCTTAAGAGATCATTTATGATGTAAACTTGCCGGAGTGGAGCTCGTCAAGGAGGACTCGTTCGAGTGGATAAACGATATTTATTTTTTTCCATTTGTTTAACTTTTCATCTCAATTTTTGAGCTATGTCAGTAAACATTTGATACATTGCATTGTCATGCAAGCGAGGCTTGTGTGAAAAATTTAAGCTCTGTAGGTCGACGGAAACATACCGAAAAAAGAATTGAAAGAACTCCAACGAACCGACGACAAACGTTAACGACAAACTTTACGCAAACCAAGTTAAAGAAGAGAAGGTAAAAATGAAAATCTTCAAGCGCTTCCGGAAGGTAGCAGAGGAAAGAGAACTGCGCCTTCCGAAGAGGAAGGGGAGGCTGTTCCAGCTGATGGGACACTCATAGGCGAAGCTCCTGGATTGGGCCGTGGTTGAGCGCATGCGAGGAACCACCAGAAGTCTGAGAGCATAAGAACGAAGGGATGCACTTGTCTTACAGAGAAGTTATGAATCGTATACTCACAGATTTTTCAAGGCAGCAACCGACTAATTTAGCATGATAATCAATACAATATCCTAATCTGATGACAGATGACCCGCTTGACCAAATGGCCATCTGCACAGATACATCTTTGAAGCTGGAGCTCCATTTCTAGTACTCAAAGGCCGTCATGAATGTTGAAAATCTGTCCTCTTTGGCCGTGGTTGTACTGAGATCGCCTCTGAGTAGATTTCTTCAAGAAGCGCTAGGCCTATAGCAAGTTTCATTACTTGATTGTTTCGTTGAATGTCTATTGTCTATGTATGTATGTATGTATGTATGTATGTATGTATGTATGTATGTATGTATGTATGTATGTATGTATGTATGTATGTATGTATGTATGTATGTATGTATGTATGTATGTATGTATGTATGTATGTATGTATGTATGTATGTATGTATGTATGTATGTATGTATGTATGTATGTATGTATTTCTGCAAGTATGCATGTGTGTCTGTAAGTATACATGTGTGTCTGTATGCAAGCATGTATTCTTGTGCGTGAATGTATATTACAGGACACTTAATACTGCGCGCTTAGGCAAACCGCAAAAGCGCAGTGCCCATGGCTATCTAAGAGATCCTGAGTAGAAAAATTCCACCAATGTCATAGATCTAAACTATTGCGTTTTCAAACAGGTTGCAAATGTAAGCTACACACACACACACGCACACACGCGCGCACACGCGCACACACACACACACACACACACACACTTACACACAGCCAAAGGTAGCAACACATAAATGAGAGAATATTCAGGGAGCGCGGTTTGACTCACGAGGCGATCAAGTGATGCGCTACAACGAGGCATTTGCATATCTCCATGGGCAGAAGAGAGTGACAGTCACTGACCCAGTTGCCCCGGCAGTCGAAATAGTACATTTTTACTTAATATGTCAGTGGATTTTCGACAATTGATAAACGTTTCTGCATGATGATCGTGGAAGCAAATGTGTATTTTTGCATGATAAGATTCAGCTCTATGCAAATATATGGGCTGTGGTCACCATGAGCGCATTTAAAGGGAGAGTTCACCGGTTCAACCTTTCTATTAAATGAATTAATGTTATTAAAGCCTATAAGATGTAGAGAAATGAAACCAACTTCAATGGAAAACCTCTGAAAGCTGTTTTCTGGCTACGTTCGTGGCTGCAACGATGCGAGCTGTGTATTTTGGGACGACCTAGATCTTATGCAATCTTGGCTGGTGTGTATAAATACAGTATAGGCCTACACCATACACATACATACACATACAGCATACACGTGTCAATGTACATGTTTAGTTGTATACAATATAAATCAATCAAAATCTGTTTATTCGCAAGCAAGTAAGTTACACAAAAACAGATCATCAGAAGAGTGCAAAGCTGGGGCGTCCAGACAGGCAATTGCGTCCAATTTGAGGTAGGGGAATATTTTTAGTCAAGGGGGGATATCTTGCCTTAGTCAAGGGGGGATATCTTGCCTTAGTCAAGGGGTGATATCTTGCCTTAGTCAAGGGGGGATATCTTGCCTTAGTCAAGGGGTGATATCTTGCCTTAGTCAAGGGGTGATATCTTGCCTTAGTCAAGGGGGGATATCTTGCCTTAGTCAAGGGGTGATATCTTGCCTTAGTCAAGGGGGGATATCTTGCCTTAGTCAAGGGGTGATATCTTGCCTTAGTCAAGGGGGGATATCTTGCCTTAGTCAAGGGGTGATATCTTGCCTTAGTCAAGGGGGGATATCTTGCCTTAGTCAAGGGGTGATATCTTGCCTTAGTCAAGGGGGGATATCTTGCCTTAGTCAAGGGGTGATATCTTGCCTTTCGGACACATGGGACCGGGTTGGCTTGCCTCCATCACTCAGAGGTTTGATTGACGCCTTTGGTACAAGGGAGTATTTATATGAGGAAACGTATATATAGGCATGACAGCACTGAGTTTCGTCACACTTGCAAGAACATACTCGCAAAATATACGTTTAATTATACGCAAATTCAGTCAATGATAGCTGGGAGGTTGGGCCTTAGTTTCGCAACGTACGTTCAAGTTTATTCCAGCTGGTACATAGTTCTATGGTTAAATGACGAGCATCACTCACTGTACTCAACCGGAGACTCATGTTTGACTCTGAACCATAGAGTTGTTCCCTATACCGCTATGTATACGCCGCGCCACATTTTCAGATTAACTGACTTTACCTGTGTTAGGTGCCTTACATTAACATGAATAATTGTGAAGTTAATACTATGCAAATTAATAGGTTTCACGTGACCGTGTTGAGTCAGCATATAAATTAATAGGTGATAATTTACCTTGTAAAATCAATATGGAAATTAATAGTTAGCACGTGCGTGACCCCATGAAGTCAATATGGAAATTAATAGGTGATACGTTACCTTGCATGATCCCTATGGATATTAATAGGTGATGCGTTACCTTGTAAGGTCCATATGGAAATTAATCGGCGATACGATAACTTGTGAGGTCAATATGGAAATTAATAGGCGATGCGTTACCTTGTAAGGTCCATTTGGAAATTATTCGTTAGCACGTGATCACGTGAAGGCTAATAATCATGGAAATTTATGGATATCACGTAACCGTGTCCATACAATTCCTTCTATGCTTATACAAACCGATGGCGTAAGTCGTCCAACAACTGAGGAGGTTGACCCCGGTGAACTGGTCCAGAATGACCCACATTCCTCGCCAGTGACACACATTGCAGAACACACAGAGAACGGTGTAGAAGTGATACCCGAAGACCCAGTGCAGCGCCCTATCCACGGACAGATATCTCTTCCAGAGTCCTTGCGTAAACGCCAGTATCAGAAGTCCACAGTTTCCAACGGCGGCACACACGAAACCGCTGAGGTCCAACCGATCCGGAAACAGATAGGAGTTGAGGAAACTCCACGAACCCCACCAAACGAAGACGGTCAAGGGTCCAACAAGGATTCCACCGATGACCTGGTCTATAAGAAACCAAAGCCAATGTTTGACTGGCTCGGGATATTCTCGAAACGTCCTCGAAAGGAAATTCGTTTTGCAGTTCATCCTATCGCGGATCTGTTTAATTCAAAGCTTGTAAACGTAGCAGTAATCGTACGCTATAAATGTGTAAAGTGCTATTAGCGAGCTAGACGCCGGGCATCGAATTGTTCACGAGCGCTGCGTCACGTCAGAGGGTCGTCCAGTGGAGGTCCGAATCCGGTTTCCATGGAGATTAGAGAGCGGCGGATGTAGATATTTGCGTAGCATCAATAACTCTGCGTAGTTCTGCTGTTTGTTTCCGTTGATCTGTTGCTTTGTGTGATGTGAAGTTGGCAGTCGATTATTATTAGCTTTAGGCTCAGAGATGTATTCTCCTCTGCCGTAACACGAGACGGAGCTTAGCTATAGTTCGTCAATTGAAGGGAGGACAGAAGGTGACCCGGATGAGCCACCTCGACTGGTTTCCCACCAGATGTTTGTTTTTCGAACTCTGTACCAGCTTAGCTAAGCTTCATTGAACTGCGCTTCGTTCTTGCCTTTGAATTGCGCTTCGTTCTAGCCTTTGAATTGCGCTTCCTTCTAGAGCCTCTGAACTACGCTTCGTTCTTGCCTTTGAATTGCGCTTCCTTCTAGAGCCTTTGAATTGCGCTTCCTTCTATAGCCCTTGGGGTGCGCTCCGTTAGTCTGCATGACGACTCAGAATTCCATAAAAAGCTGTGTGTTAAATATGTAAAATAAAGATTGTGAACTGTATATTTTGTTAAGCTGTGATAATAAGTATTATTGCAAAAGTTTCCTTTGACAGTAATGCGCTCTCGATTCTGCTCATTCAAATTACAATTCACTGATCTAAGAGAATATTGACCATGTGAAGCTAACACGAAAGCTAATATTGCTGTGAGTCAGCGAACTGACAGTACAAGGTGAAAAGGTGACTGCTTGTTTGCCTGCAGAAACGATAATTTATTCATCGGAACACGTGATAAGATACTTAACAGCTTATTTTCGGATTAATCAAGGGATGTCGCGACGAATGACTGTGAGACGTTTTTAAAAATTAATTGGTTATAATTAAAACAATTTCTTGTTTTAAGGGCGCATATTCCGAGGCCAGTCGTATTCAAAAGTGGAAAGTGCTATATATGTGCGCTTAGCCTGTAATTTCGGGCTGATCATTTTAATTCCTCAATCGTAATCGTAATCGTCCAAAGCGCCACTCAAAAACCAAGCCCTGAGGGCACCAGCTTATTCACGAGCGTTGCGTCTAATCGGAGGAGCTGTTCCAGATGTAGTCCAGGATAGGTCATGGTCAGACTTCCATAGGGGTAATTTGGATATGTGGAGTTTGCGTTTCTCCGAGGTAGGCTTACTCCCTACGCTAGTTGTCTTGATGATCAATTAACATGTGCCGACGACCAGGGCCGTACCGAGTAATAATTGTGCCCTGTGCGTAGCATCAATTTGGCGCCCCATCATTTTGAAAATAGTGCATTTTATGGAATAATAAGTTATTCCATTCTGAAATTTGCGCCCTTTCCACATTTGCGCCCGGGGCCTAGTCCCCTCTGACCCCCCTTCGGTACGGCCCTGCCGACGACTAATACTTACAAAGGTAAATTCCACGATAAAGGATAAGTCTGCATAACGATGTCCCGGTTCGTAACCGCCATAGGCCTAGGCAACAGTTGGCTAAGGCGCTTCTCTATGGCTAGAGTGTTGCCATGTATAAGCAACAGTTCGTAATCGTAAGCGTAATCCAAGCCAAGTCGCGGGAACCAGTTTATTGACAGACAGTTGGCCAGGCGCTTCACTATTATATATTATGGCGAGCGTATTGCCTTGTCTGTGCTCAATTTTCAATGAATTTTTTTCGTGAACTTCCACCACCGCTGAATCACTGCCATTTGAAGTTTTGTGCACCGTACACTGGAGGTTTATGGAAATGTAGTCACGATAGGAATGTATCTATGAATCTGTGTCTTTATGCTTGTCGGCCTTGTCTGTCTTTTAGTTTGTTTTACTGAGCCTCTCTCTCTGTCTCTCTGTCTCTCTCTGTCTGTCTCTGTCTCTGTCTCTGTCTCTGTCTCTGTCTCTGTCTCTGTCTCTGTCTCTGTCTCTGTCTCTGTCTCTGTCTCTGTCTCTGTCTCTGTCTCTCTCTCTCTCTCTCTCTCTCTCTCTCTCTCTCTCTCTCTCTCTCTCTTTCTCTGTGTGTGTGTCCACTTCAGACTGATAGATGTTGGAGGAGTAGGTGAAGGGGGTGGAGGGGAGGTGGTCCTGACAGAGGGTGGTTTGTGCACCGTAAACTGAAACTGGAGGTTCATGACAGCTGCGAACTGTGGACTCTGATGTAATCATAGCTGGTCACATTCCTTGCAACACATGTATCGCGATTGATGACTTTCTATTATAGGTTCACAGAGAAATATACAACAGATGTTGGCTACGAAGTTATCAGGAACTACACTGTCATGTCGTGTGTCATAGCGTATCTATGTATGTACACTATGTCCGGAAATACAGGGACCCTTATTGATGATATGATAATAATTAGTAAATATTCGTCGATTTTTAAAATTTCTAAACGGTTCTAATCCTGACATATTTATCTGACAATAGAATATGAATATGAATATAGACATAGAATATGATACACCCTGTCATCTAGCAATGACGTCATAATGACGTCAATTGCATCATCATTCAAGTTTCAAGGACGGCCTAAAATTCATCTACATAATTTTCAACATTTCAAAAATGTCATCGATTAATCGGCATAAATGTAGTTTATTCGTGTATTTTCATAATATTAGACATCAGGGTGTGCCTTTGGCCTCAAGACAAACTTCAATACGAGTGAGCCAGTGGTCAATGGAAGCATCAATGACCAGCTGAAGAAATTCTTGCCATGCATTAACTTTACAATTTAAAGACGTCACTGTGACGTACTTTTTTTAAACTGGGACTTTCACAAATTTTTAATTTGTGGATCAATATGTCGGATTTAAAGAGGTTTTAGAATTTTAAAAATCGACCAATATTTACTATTTATTTTTATGTTTATCATTAGGATCCCTTTATTTCAGGACAAAGTGTGTAATTATGTGCATGATTGAATTATGTATCTATGTTTGAATTTATATGAATTTGAATTTGAGTATATCTGAATCTGAGTATATATATATATATATATATATATATATTATATATAACATATATATTCACCGCTGATAGTTTATATATGTGCCTGTTTTCTTTAAAACTGTTCGCATGCACCTATTGCCGTTTTCCATTAACATATGTTGCGTTGTGTGAAAGAGATTTTTGCAATAAGTGGGTGATTTTTTTACTCCTGAGCTCGGTGTTCCATTTGCAAACAGTGCTAGGACGATCGTTCCAGACAGTGACTCCGACTTTCGGACTTACTTTCTCAAACATTGTTTTGCTAACTTCATAGCTGTCAATCAAAGTATCATTTGAGTTCGGAGTTTGAACTCGATGACCTCCGCGGGAAAAGGCTGAAGTTGCGGAAGAGGGTGGTGAGGGCATATGACCTGAAGAATCGTAATCGTCATCTCCAAACTCTCTAAAGCGCCTCTCAAAAGCCAAGCGAAGGGCACTTGTTTTATCACGAGCGCTGTGTTGAATCAAGGGGAGGGTATACAGTTCAGGGGAGGCCAAAATGCTGTAGCCAGAGGATATAGGAAAAGACCGGGAAAGTAGAGGTTATACCATCAACTTGTCTAATATTGGTGTCATCGGTGGTAGTGAGGTTGTTTGTGGTGTGGCGGTGGTCATGGTGATCGTGTTGGTGGTGATGATGATGTTTTGTTGGAATGGTGAAGACAACTATAAAAATGATAATGATGATTAGAATTAGTATTTGTCACCCGAGATACTTATGACTGCGATTAGGTCAATAATTAGCATGGTTTGTCTAATCAAATTGGCAATGATTAGAATTAGCAGAATCGATTAATATTAGCTTAATCGATTAAAACTAAGATCAACAAAATCTTGTACAGATCGATTATAATGAGAATTATCTGTTTGTCTAACTAAATAATAGATTAGCCAAGTATAGTGAGAGATATATTATTAATCATCAACATTATAATTGTTGTTGTTATTATTATTTTCATCATCACCATCATCATCATCGTCGTCGTCGTCGTCGTCACCACCACCATCATCATCGTCGTCGTCACCCCCACCACCACCATCACCATCATCATTGTCGTCGTCGTCATCATTATTATCAAATTTTGCATTATCATCATAATTATCATAATCACCATTATAATCATAATTAGCGTAATTATTATTCTTTAATTTATTACTGTTACCATTATTACCATTACTATTATTGTTATTTCTATTAATATTATAATTCTGATAAATCAATGAAGTTAACTATCGAAACTGTTGCTTTCTATCTGCAGTACGTCGTCTGAGACAGTTTCTGTAATCGAGCGAATGCGAAATTGAAGAGCAAGGCGATCAACGTCATCATCATGAGAAGAAGATTCTTCTCCGATTTGCTTCGTTCAGTTGAGTCTAAGATTCCACTGCAGCTGCTATGCAGAGGACTGGCCATCCTACCAGCCGACACCCCTACAACACCAACAGACTGTGTCAGGTCAGGTCATTTCAAACCAATCCAGTTCAGCAAAGGTCAGTTCATACCAGGTCAAGTCAGGTCATATTCACTGAGGTCAAGCCATGCAAGATTAAATCAGGTCAGGTCGGGGCGTGTCATTTCAAACCAGGTCAGATCGGCTTAGGTCAGGTCATGTCAATCCGTGTCAGGTCAGAACAGGCGAGTCAAGGTCAGGTCGGGTAAGGTCAGGTCAGGTTAGATAATGTTATATCAGTAGCTTTTCTATACTGGTGAGAATAGGATGTGAAGCAAGCAATGACGATCCCACGGCAGTGACTGTTGCCCTATGCCTCGTGCATATGGCGAAGGCGGCGCTATAGAAGTCATCAGATGAGATAAACGACCACAGGTAATCGCGAGGTGATGCTACTAACTCTACCACTGCCTGTACTCTTATAGTGCCAGTCTCAAGCGAGGACGAATGAGGAGGGCGACGCTAATCGTCTTTGCTATCACACAGTGTCGTTAAACTGCAACAAAAGTACTCTGGCTGCGCCAGTCCCAAACCTGAACTAGGGAGAAGAGCTAACAATCCCTGTTATCACGCGCAGACAGATCGATCGAATGGCTGCCAGCAAAGTAACCAGACAAGACTGCCTTCTCGCCAGATAATATGTGTTCACGGGCATTCTAATGGCCACGTTGGTGTCTGCAGTCACTATACATTAACCTACACTATTTTATAGTGTACTTCGCGCACTTTACTTGATTCCTTTTTCTTCAAGCAACATTCTAAATGCAAATGCTTGGAAGCCAGGTTATGCTAAATAAATCATTAGTTTGCAAATGGTCCCGCTTGGCCATCAAAACGGCTTGAAACTATGTCGAAGCGGGCCTTGGGCACAGGCAAAGCCGGTTGTTGCTAATTCCAACCACTAAAACGGTCCTGGAAATCCCGATTTCAGAGAACTTACCGGAAATGTGCGATTTGTTCATTCTCGTAGCGGCGTCTACAAAATTTAAAACAACACAATGTCAGTTGTTCTTTATAATGCATTTCCTTGTCTTCGTCGCATGCGATTTGCTAAACCCAGAAATTCAAGAAAGAAGAAATTTATGTCGAATTAACAACGACGTATTACGATGATTCCCAATGATTTTTCTTTCTTTATTCAATCAATACCCGTCTGAGGAAGTTAACACACTTAACAAGGACCAATCATAGACACAGAACTCGAAACCCAATGCAAATAACGTGTATGACTAGTTCTTGGGTTAGGATCTTAATGATTGCATACGATGGCTTCAGGTGTCCAGGCCTCTCCCTCGCCTTATCATCTTTCCATCGACTATACAAGGTCAGTGTATGCAACATTGATGAGTTGGGTAGGTCATGACCCTCTGGATGGGTAGGTGGCGCTGATGGAATTGAAACTTGTTTTCCCTTGCTGGGATTTGAACCCCAGAACTTTCGATTGACCGTCCAGCACCCTTACCACTACGCTATCAAGCGAGCACTAGAGATCGTTAATTGGATTAAGTATTATTCTATTACAGACTTATTGCATCACAGATCACTGCGCCGGCTCAGCTGTTGACGACGGTTCGTTGAATGATTTCATGTGGTCGTTCAGGGTCCGATGTGCAGAGCAAGGCGACAAGCTTCCCATCTCAGGTTGACATACTTATCTCAACATTTATGACACGGGGATATTAAACAGGCCACATACACAACCGAATTATGGTGTTTTTAGCCACTTGAACTCTACGAACGGCATCGGCCAAGGCCATGAGGACAAACCAGTATAGCATCTCAGAGCATCATAGCACCTCTATTTAAATTTTGTAGTACGCAACTTCCATTTTTAGTTTAAACCAGCGCACTAAGTGAACTGGAGACACTGCAGACATTACATAGGGCGGTTAACGATTAGCTGTTTAAAACAGTGTAATACTCAAGAATTAAACACTGATTGATGATCATTAACTTTTTGCAGACACAGATTAAAATAATGTATGCTACAATAAGTACTAAAAATGACAAAATGATTATAGTAGCACAACTGTTTCTTCTCGATCGTTCCCTAAGACTTTTCTTTTCTCTATAGGGTTTTTCGCACTGGGAGCGCCTCTGATTAGGTTGTGCTGTGAGAGGTGCTTCAAAAATAAAATCCGTAAATAGAATAGAATAATCTATTTTTTGTCTTTATACTCTATATAGCATATTAATATATATATATATACTGGCAATATAATCTTATTGTTATATATATCTAGCAAAAAGATTATATTGCCAGTATATATATTATATTAATATACTATATAAGTAGATATATGTTATATATATATAAATATATATGTATATGGTTTCAACACAAGCTGGCTTACCGTTAACGATTTGAACTAGTATATCGGACGAATCGAGATTGGAAGCTAGACACTGGTAGAGGCCAGCGTGAATCAATCGACTGTGCTTAATGTTAAGCCAGCTGACAACGTCTGTCTTTTCTAGCTTCTTGGTAATCTGAAGTCCTAGCGTTGAGTCCGTACGCAGTCGTCGGCCATCTTTGAACCAGAGGACATCTGGCGATGAGTTAGTGAACCCGTCCGTTGAGACCTGGCACTTGAGAGATACCGTACTCCCGAGGGAGACGCGTTCCGTACCAGAGACGTGGACTGCTGTCGATTATAAATAATGAGTGGGTTCAACTTCAGATTTTACGTCATAGAGAAGACATCTAGATCTATAATCTCTTCTACGTAAACGAATGGAATTAAGTGATCGCTATAAGAACATCGTCTCTGTCACACATATGAGCTGATCATGAAATCGTGCTAAAAGGATATCGAAGGCAACCGTGACGATGCTATTGTTGTTGTATTTGTTGTTGTCATCGGTGACGATGACGATGATGATGATGACGACGATGACGATGACGATTACGATGACGATGATGATGATGATGAAGATGACGATGACGATGATGATGATGATGATGATGACGATGATGATACTGGGTAGTTGTGATTATTGTCGGTTGCAGTGATGGGGTGTTTGTAAGTGTGGTGGTGGTGACACCGTTTATGCTTTGATGATCGATATGGTGATATGTCTAACTTTTGACGTTGAGCTGGACGTCGAAGGTGTTGTCCTGATCGTCCTTGGTCGTCACCTGACAGTGGTAGAGTCCTTCATCGGACGTCTGGACGTCCTTTATGATCAAACTCCATTCGTCTGTTCTCTCATTGAAGTCGACGGCCAGCCGTGTGTCTGGGGCGAACGTGTAGAGTCCGATGGTCAACGGGTGATCCTCTCTTTCCCTTCGCCATGTCACCTGATCACCGCCAATCTCAGTGTTATTTGCTTCATCTTCTCCGTCATTGGGAATTTCGACCAGAATTTTGCGCTATAGAAATTTGTCCTGATTATGTTTATCTGGAATTTATGAACACAGCTTCCAGCTTCCAGCTTCTGAAAAGTTTTTCAGCAGAGATTTTTCAGTAGAGATTTTTCAGTAGAGATTTTTCAGTAGAGATTTTTCAGTAGAGATTTTTCAGTAGAGATTTTTCAGTAGAGATTTTTCAGTAGAGATTTTTCAGTAGAGATTTTTCAGTAGAGATTTTTCAGTAGAGATTTTTCAGTAGAGATTTTTCAGTAGAGATTTTTCAGTAGAGATTTTTCAGTAGAGATTTTTCAGTAGAGATTTTTCAGTAGAGATTTTTCAGTAGAGATTTTTCAGTAGAGATTTTTCAGTAGAGATTTTTCAGTAGAGATTTTTCAGTAGAGATTTTTCAGTAGAGATTTTTCAGTAGAGATTTTTCAGTAGAGATTTTTCAGTAGAGATTTTTCAGTAGAGATTTTTCAGTAGAGATTTTTCAGTAGAGATTTTTCAGTAGAGATTTTTCAGTAGAGATTTTTCAATAGAGATTTTTCAACAAGTCTATTGAAGCAGAAGACCTTCGAACAGAAGCACAACGGATATTGACGACCAGGGGCTCAACCAGATAAGGTTCCTTGGGGGAGGGGGTGCTCATGTTGCCAACTTCGAACACGTGAGTGAAGCAGCTTACTGAAAGCACCCTAACTCCCTCTTTAGAAAAAAATCGAAATTGGATCAATTGTGAGTCAATTTTTTTATCCAGGAGTGCTTGAGCCCCCGGCACCACCTAGTTGCGCCCCTATTGACGACTTTATTGCGATTAAACAGCAGCGGCAGCACAGCTAAGATAACGCTTCTTGTAAGGGTCGAACAATTTTCCATCAGAACTATTTTGATTCTGAATTGCTTTCATTTCAGATGACGAGTTAGCACCGACATCATTAGAACATACAGGCTGCAGATTTTCAATTGTTATTCCTAATTCCGACGTCAATTGGCCTCAATCTTCTTCTTCTTATCCTTCCGGCTAGGATTAGTCCCTCGCTGGGAGGGGTCAGCCACGCGGATCCTTTTTCTCCAAAGGATACTGTCTGCAGCATCCTCGATCTTCAGTGAGCGTGGTTTTATATCCCCATTGCAGATTTGCGATCTCCTCCGATTCTTTCATTTACTTATTTCCTATCTCTACATCATCGTCATTGTTTTGCCCTTGTTTCTGTTCGATCTGTTCCTCCTCTTTATCAACATCCTCCGTTATTTACTCCCCTTCTCTGGTCACGCCTTTATAATACATCGCCATCCTCTTTCTCCTCGTCCTCCTCCTCTTCCGTTTCTTCTCTTCCTCCTCTGCGTTTACTCCTTGTCTTTCTGATTGTTTGTTTTTCTCCTACATCCTCCCCTCTCCCGTTTGACTCCCTACTCTTCTCACCATCGTCCCATCTCAGTCTCACTCTCCCCTTCCACACCATCGTCTCCTCCCTGGGGTTCTTCCCTCCTCATTCATTCCACGTCTATTTCCTCTCTTACATCTCCACGCCTCACTCCCTGCTCCTATCTCTTCTTTCCTCCCACTCCGTCCTTCCTCTTCCCTCCATCCGTCTTCCATCATCAACTCCTCTTCCTCCCTCCCTTCGTCCCTCCTTCCGGTCTCTTCCCTCGGCCGCAATTCCCGCTCTTCCTGTCCCTCGTGACCTCACCCACCCCCTCCCCAGCATCCGCTGATTTCCGTTCTCTTCCCGGAACCCCCTCCGCAGATATCCGGGCTGGCTCTGTCGCTGACCCGAACCAGATTTCGGTGAAGACTTATTGATCTGCGTGTACGGCTCTGCCAAGGTCCCGTTCGTTCGGCGACGCTTTACACGTCTGCCTAATAGTTCTTTTGTCGCAGCTGGACGTCCCGTTTTTATGGTGCACGGCGGAAGTTGTCATCGTGAGATTGCGTATGGTGTGAACGGGTGAGGCTTAATCATTGAAGGAATATGAATGAACGGATGGATGGAGGAATGGGGAAGACTGAGAAACAAAGACAGAAAGAAAGGAAGAAAGAAAAAAGGAGAGAAAGAGAGAGAGAGAGAGAGAGAGAGAGAGAGCGAGAACGAATGAAATATGGAGAGTGGTAAAGAGAGAAGAGAAAGAGAGAAAGATGAAGAATGATATTGCGAGAGAGAGAGAGAGAGAGACAGACAGACAGACAGACAGACAGAGACAGAGACAGACAGACAGAGAGAGAGAGAGAGAGAGGATATATATAGGGTAAGGGTAGAGAAGAGTAAGGTGAGGAAGAGCGAGATGAAAGCAAAGAGGGAGGGAGAAGGAGAATGACAGAGAGAGGAAGGACAGGGGAGGGTAGGTAAAGGAAGGTTGGGAAGAGGGCGAGAAACAAAGACAGAAATGCGAGGCGAAAGGAATTTATATGGGCACGCAGAGGAAAGGCCGTGAAGGAGATGGAAGACGATAGGAAGGGAGGGTGAATGACGAGGGGAGAGGGAGATATGGAAATATAGGGAAGAAAAGATTGGAAGAGACAGGCAGGTAGAATGAAGAGGGCAGAGAAAGAGAGAGGGAGAGAGATAGTGGGAGAGAGAGAGGTGAGAACGGATGGGGAGAAGAGAGACGCAAGTGATAACCGCAGAAATGATGAGAAATGAATGCGTGGCTGGATTTTTTGAATAATAGATGCTGAGACTTAGATGGATGGATTGATTGATGGATGGATGGATGGGGTGAAGGTGGGTGTGTGGGTGGAAAGACAAACGGACGAGTAGAGGCAGACGGACAGATGGACTGAAAGACGGACGGCAGGATTGGATAAAAAGAACTCACATGTAAGTGTTTCCGTATACTCTAAGAGATCGAGAGTGCCAGATAGAGACGGAGACAGAATCAGAGACAGAAGCAGAGACACACACAGGGATGGAGACATAGGCAGAGACAGAGACAGAGAAAGAGACAGAGAAAGAGACAGAGGCAGACACAGAGACAGACGCAGAGGAAGAGATTTAACAGCCACCCTTCTTCGCAAACCGTGTGTCTTCGCCCGCAGGAGATAGTGCACATATTCCGTCTTTAGACATGTATATGTCCATACGTGGCTTTTAATTCTTCGCCAATTCGCTAATGGAATGCCATTTCTTCAACAACATCGTATTCAATGGCATTTCATCCTCTTAAGTCATTCCCAGCGCACCTATAGCTTCATTCTCTTCACTCAAAGATGCCCCACTCCCACCGCCGACATAGCGACCCGAGCAGACAACATGTAACAGCCAGAGGACAGGAACCAACTGATCCGACAACAACCGAAAAACCAAGCCATGAACCGAACCGAGCCGAGCATTACCGAACAAAACCAGACCAAAATCCGAGACGAGCCGAGGATAGCCGAGCAAAACAAAATCAAATTTCGGAAATAACCTAACCTAACCTACTGCATGCAGAGCTGAGGACGTGAGTTCGCTTCCCGTGTCCCCTGCGGCGACTAGTCCCTCTTTCACTAGGTGGCGGCGGCGTTGGTTAAATCAGATCTAGGCCTAATGGAGTAGACTACTGGATATGACACTGGCGTGCAAAGCGAAGTGGGAGTTCTGTATCCCCCTACGGCTGACTAGTCCTTCAGTTATAGACGGCAGCGTTGGTTAAGTCATATGTATAACGTAATGGGCGCCTTGCATGACTACCGACAGTTAAATTCGACCTCTGTTATAACTTCTCATCATTCATTCATTCATGCTATATACGTCGTCATGCTGCTGTTTGTCAGTTTGAAATCTAACGAAGGTATCACTTGAAACCATGTCTGCCTTCGTGTGCTCTTGTACAACTCAATTGGGAAATTGAATTATTCATTGGCGGCAACACTGGCTTATGCAGGACAACCTTCAGTTGATTGATGATAAGGTTGAGGTATGCGGATGATGAATGGTGCTGTGGGCCTCACGTCGACGCCTGCCGGTGTTGGGCAGTAGAGACCGTGAACATTGAACAGCCTCCTCGGCAGAGCAAACTGTCCTGGGAACCATAACGGACTAACGTAGCTAACGCTCGCAAAATCTCTTAATTATTGCTGTGTTGACATATCGACTTGCAACTTACCATATGTGAGATGCTCTATCAAAAGCAGTCGGATGTCGCAAATAACAATTGCAATAGCCTATAACTGCCAAAAATGACAAGAAGGAGGTGTGTATGTTTTGAAATTTAATAAAAATCGAGAAATAAAGTAACTACTTCATTCAAAAATAATAGCTGGGTGATGAAATTTTGCGTTCGTATCGATTTTGGTCATTTCCTCGAAATTGTGAGTTGCGACATCCGCCGTCTCTTAACAGAGCATCTCACATATATAGTTATTTGTTTGAATTAAAACGCGCGTTTAAGATACTTCACATATATATCACATGTCAACAATGTACCATTTGTAAACCAAAAAATAGTTAAGAATAATAATTTTATAAGAGTGTATGATAATGTCATGATAGTCTAACTATTATAGGCCCCTTATTTGTACAATTTTCAGTGGACCCACTGAACCCGTGCCAAATCCCAGCCTGACTATCGCGTCTCATATAAAATGCATTTAATATTTGCTTTGCAAGATTGCACATTTATGCTTGTATATTTAAACCCACTTTGGAAACCGAGATCTCGTCATGTGAGACAGTTCTATGGTCAGATTGAAAGCATTGCATGACGCGCATGTGGTGCGTGTGTAGAGTTGTGTAGGATATGCGTGTATTTAGTGCGTGTGTGCTTTTGTGTGTGTGATTTTGTGTGTGTGTGTGTGTGTGTGTGTGTGTGTGTGTGTGTGTGTGTGTGTGTGTGTGTGTGTGTGCGAGCGCGTGTGCAGAGCATCATATCCTAGAAGTAGGTTGCTACCATCGATTCCATACAAATTTCTGTCGAATATTGACAATTGCAATAAATTCCGCCAATGCCAGCACTCAGGCAATGCCAGTCCCAAGCTTGGATAAATGAGGAGGGCAACGCTAATGATCATTGTTATCACACAGAGTCGTTGTACTGCAACTACCACCAATAATTATTGCAATTGTTACCGTTTTTGCCCCGAGTTGTTCCACCCTGCATTTGAGAACGGCTCTGTCTCCCAGATCAACGGTGACGTTCTGCGCTGGGGTAGGAATGAAGACCGGTCTCCTCTCCATTGTCTGCCGACTGTAACGCCCCACCAGATGCTGCTGATGTCTCCAAGAGTCACATCCTGATCGATTCAAATAGCAACACTTCCATCAAACTTCCATCTACTTCCACTTCCATCTACCATCATATAATGTGCTTTACTTATGGAATCATACAGTACAATACAATGCAACTGTTATTTGATATCGCCCTTCTTACAGTTTTGTTCAGAAGTGCACACACGCCTCGACTGCGCAACTGCATTTTTGCTGAAGAGCAATAATTGTGGGCGAAGGACTTGCTCAAGGTCCCTACACAGTGACTGACGCCTCGGACGAGAGTCGAACCTGCTCACTCAGCGCACACTGAGCGTTACTGGCCGACCGCTCTAACCAATCGGCCACCATGCCAGACAATCATAGACCAACATTTAGCTAGTTTGCGTGTGACAGACTGACATCTAGGATACTATTACCAGAATAAACGGAATACGATACAATAACTTTCGCAATAGTTATGTTCTTTTTTGGAGTAATTTCCTTTATTGGTCCTCTGTTGCAGTCATTATTGACCTGATTGATTGGACCTTGATGATCGCCTTATTTATGTTCATTCTAAAAGGTCGTAATTAGCACAGTGTTGCTTACATAAAAGTTATTTAGGCCTAAGCATAAATATTATTGTTGCCACCTCATGAATAAAGATTAATTGATAATGATTGATTGGATCGCTGATTGACAAAGACACGAGATAGTAAACGTTCCACGCACAACTTTTCACTGTTATTATTGAAGATTTATTAAGCGACGCTATCTAATGACAAAATACATTAAGCGCTTACTCTGAGCATTAATTGCGAGTGAAGAGCCTTAAGTCCTCCCTCATACTTCCTCATAGTATTTCCCTCAAGAGCTCTAACAAAGGGCCCCACGCGGTACGCGATAGCCGACATGCCTGGGACACCTCGACCAAAAGAGGCGCTATAAAATTCTCCGATCGCTTTGTTCCACTCGAGTTTTAAAAGAATTTCTGGTCGCCAAGAAGAAACTTTCTACTTTCGCGGAATCGCAAATTTCATCCAATTACAACGATAAAACTCCAATTTGTTTCAATATCCTTAGCAGCTTAGACTGAACGCGCGCCCTAAACGAATCTTTGCGACTCGTTTAAGTTCTCTTTGGCCGCAGTGATGTTTTTAGATCGGAGTCGTTTTGGTCTTGATTGCCAGGCGAAGTCTCGGCAGCAGACGGACGGGGAGTTGGAGGGTTGGAACAGGAACGCCATTAGACGTTGATCCCTTCTCGTTCACCGGAATCAAATATCGGCCACGACGCTACGATCGGATACACATATTTCACGAGTGGAATTGAATTTGTTTGTGATGTGTGTTTCTGTCTGTCTGTCTGTATGTCTCTGTCTCTGTCTGTCTGTCTCTCTCCCTCTCTCCCATACACACGGTCGTTACCTACTCTATATGCCTGTCTCGCTCATTCTCTCGTTTTACCTCTCTGTCTGTGGCTCACTCATACACTTTGTTTTCGTTTCCTAATCTCACACACTTTCAGTGTCTCACTCGCTGTGTACACCTCAAATTAAAACCTTAGTCCCTTTCTCACACTTTGTCTTTTGCAAATGCTTTCTTGCATCCTATGTCCGTCTGCCCATCTGTTCATCTGTCTGACTGTCTGTCTGTCTATTTGTCTGCCTGTCCGTCTGAGTGCCTCTACCTTCGTCTCCGTCGTAACTCAGAGCAATAAAACACGCAATGGTCCAGAATATTCTAATGGTCAACGCCAGTTCTCGACGTTCGTCTCCGTTTTCCATTCCTCCAACTCCTCTTCCGCCTCCTTTCCCTTCTCGTCCTCCTCCTTCCCATTTTCCTCCGCATCTCCCTCATGCGCCAACGACTGGAGAAGAAGTAACAAGCGACCCTTCGTGACATTTGACGTCAACGAAGCCGCGGAGTAAAGATGCGAGGATAAAGTATCTTCTTCTAACTATCCCTGTCTGTCTATCTGTCTGTCTATCTGTCTGTCTATCTGTCTGTCTATCTGTCTGTCTATCTGTCTGTCTATCTATCTGTCTGTCTAGTTAACCGAATGTGTCTGTGTCTATGTCTGTGTATGTCTCTGTCTATGTCTCTGCCACACTCACACAAACATCACACACACTCACAGTCTCACACACCTAACATGCGTAGACCTGTACAACATCCAATTCAAGTGTTACATGGCTAAATGGACATTCAATACTCCTCCAGGAATACATGTATATATAACAATACTATTATATACACGAAACGTGTATTACTTGTTTGATAGTTGATATGTATACACTATACATATATACATATATATATATATACATATATACGTATATATACACACAATTACATGTACATTTGCAACAGATAACATAGGCCTACCACATATACATATGCATACAGTATATATTATATATTCTTGCATAGTATGTTATTTATCGTCGTCCAGTTGCATTATGGTTCGTGCACGACTGAAAAAATTCTACGAAGATCTGTTAATTGCTTTCAGTGAAAATCAAAAAGTGATATTTCGCAGACGTTGCAAAGATTTTCATTGTTTTTGCAAGTTTTCGTATTGGCTCGTTGACAGTTTATGATGATCTCAAATCTATCAAGACGATTGACAACTTGAAGATTGAAACCAAGTGAGCTGAAAAGATGAACAATGGCACACGATTTGGCAATCCTCGACTTTGCCAAAACAATAACTAGCGAGATTGTCAATTAGTTTAATATGTCTGGATTTACTCGTGATCGCATTAGTATGCATAAACGCTGTTCGAAATAAATAATTCTGCACAAAAATAACACAATTCTAACTGACCTCTTATGGAAATTGTAGAAAAGTCAACGTTCAATCTCCTCACTGACCTTATAAGGTTTATAGCGACTTTCAATGATCCCTCCTTTACAAACTTTTGAACGCCGTTCGAAGGCCATCGAACGGAGCTTCGGCTTATTCACGAGCGCTAAGAAGTAAGTAAGGACCCATGCTCTGACTGGCGATTGTAGAATATAGTGTTGAAAGGTCAAAGTTCCAATCTACTCACGGGCCTCGAGGACTTTGGGGCCTCTTGGGACTGCCAATGGGCGTCCTGTGGTCACGTTGGGCACCGTATATATAGGGACTGGTATCAATTGATCAACAGCGATATATCTTCTCTACCCCTGTGGCTTCGTCCGCTAATAGGTCTCAAGACGCGTAAACAGACAGACAGACAGACAGACAGACAGACAGAGTAGACTGATCCTTTGATGGTTTCTTGGTTCATTTTATCTATCTAGACAAATGTGCTCACACATAAATTATGTCAATGTTAAGACTTACATGAGTGCAACTAATGCTTGCTCCTTCAAATACGATACAAATCAATATAGGGTCTAACTAGACAAATACAAATATACTAATATACTAATATGCTATACAAAATATATTTTCTGCTATAATATAGAAGAAGACTTCCAATATTTAGGTTATATTATAACCTAAATATAGGTAGTCTTCTTCTTCTTCTTGTTATTATTATTATTATTATTATTATTATTATTATTATTATTATTATTATTATTATTATTATTACTGTTATTATTATTAGTAGTAGTATCGTCATCATCATTATCATTATCATTTTTTTAATGCACTGAGGTTTTTCGTTCTTATTATTGTTTTTGATATTATTATTATTGGTATTGCTATAATTATTATTGTTATTATTATTAGTATTATTATTATTACTATTCTTACCATTATTATCACCTACATTTTTATTTTCGTCATCATCATCGTCATCGTTATCATTTTCATGATTAAACACAGTAAATTCTGATGACGTTACGTTTACTTGTTTATATAGTTCTTTCTGTCGATCACGCATGTAATCTCTGAGATCTCGATCATTAATCTTTACTTCTTCCGTCCGTGTTTCTCATCTATAGCATACATACATACATACATACTTATATACATACATACTTATATACATGCATGCTTATATACATAAATACAAACATACATACATACATATATACATACATACTTATATACATACAAACATACATACATACATACATACATACATGCATACATACATACATACATACATACATACATACATACATACATACTTATATACATACATACAAACATACACTGTACATACATACATACATACATGATACATACATGCATGCATACATACATACATACATACATACAAACATACAAACATACATAAGTACTTAACATATAATGTATATACATGCATGTATATATGTATATGTATATACTCTGTCAAGCTTCAGTTGGATATTGTTTTAATGCCACCTCACCCTAATAACATAAGGCATGGCTTTTATCTGATCGGTTTCTCAATTGTAATGTATGTACATGTAGATATGTATATACGCATGATATACATACACAATATGGTTGTAGCTGGGTCTAGGATATTACATAATAAAAGTGTTTATGTGTATGTGTATGTATGTATGTATGTATGTATGTATGTGTGTATGTATGTATGTATGTATGTATGTATGTATTATGTATTTATGTATGTATGTATGTATGTATGTATGTATGTATGTATGTATGTATGTATGTATGTATGTATGTATGTATGTATGTATGTATGCATGTATGTATGTATGTATGTATGTATGTATGTATGTATGTATGTATGTATGTATGTATGTATGTATGTATGTATGTATGTATGCATGTAAAAAATTTAAGTTACTTTTTAACTTTCTCCAACCTACCATTCGGTGCCACTTATCATGAAAACTCTATATTTGAAATATTGTTTAGTTTGAACAATGTTTAAAACTTGACCAAAGAATTTTTATTTTTCTAAAGCTGCTTAGGTATTTTCATAGTGGATGAGCTCATTATTAATTCCAGTGCGATCAGGACAGCAAGAATCAAACACTGACAGTTGTTTGCTTCTGAAGTCATGGCATCTTTTGACCCCACAGTTCCGTTAATGCTACACTAGAATGGCAAGATCGTGCATGACTTCACAACACCTGGAAGAGAGAAAGTTGACAGGCTTCCCATTCTAGTATCAGGTCAAAACGTCATAAAACTGTTATCTGCTCCAAAACTTCATGATGAAACAACAGCTACTATGGCTATGGCTATGGCTCGTGAAATTTTACAGCCCATAGATGAATGGGGATTATGAGAACGTATCAGGTTTATGTTTGACACTACCGAGTCAAAGGTGGAGCATGTGTCAGACTCGTGAAGGAATTTGAACGACAAGTCTTAAACTTAGCGAGATGACTATCGTGAACATTTTCCTTTGAGCTGTTCTTCCTCGAGGTATACATTTCCAGTATCCTGGAGCAGTTCATCGTGCTCGTTGGATGGCAATGGCTATTTATTTTATAAAGATGTGGCTGTTTCATAACCAGTTTCCATTTTACTCAAAGACCAAGGAAATCTCGTTGTAGATCATCATAATTATGGCAAAGCAAGTCTAGGATCACTTGAAAGAATTGTCTATGTTTGTAACTTGTATATACGTGAGATACTGGTTCCAGAGTTCGTCGGCAACTGGAGAGCCTAGAGGACCTTGCTCTTCTTCGTAAGTTGTCTCTGTATGAAGACAAGGACGTCACCGCGGCATTCAACCGCCATCTGTGGTATCTGTCTTAGCAGTTCATTAGGCTTTGCTTTCTTTGACGAGAATGTGTCTTTCAACGAAAAGAGAATGATGATAGCTGCCTTAAACACATAACAATGGACCTGACAATCCTCTGAAACACAACTTGCCATTCAGTGTGATTCAGTGTGAACAAAGGTTAGTACGATTTTGTCACAAAACTGACCATGCAACTCATCAGGATTCTTAACCTGGATGAGACATTTCTGGAATTTGATCCAAGCAAATGGGAATACCAGCCAGAATATATCAGAAGTCTGGAAATGTGTCTTTTCTTGAATGTCGTCAATGACCTGGCTGAGCGTTGAGTTGCCCTCATTCAGGAATTCAACTCTTTCATACCAGAAATGAGGAGCAAAAGTAATACCTCCTATGCAGGTTGTTGAGCACCATAAAAGCTTATTTTCAGCTCCAACCAAAGCTACAGCCATTATGCAAGCCAAGTCACAGTAAGCTGTAATATAGCAGCAAAAAGTTGCACGTTAACAACAGTTGAATATTGAAGAATCAATGAGCATTTTGTAAAAACTTTGTGCGCTTTGGTCAAGTTCTAAATATCGTTTGTTTTTAATAAAAATTGAACTGTATCATTTGAAGAGCTAATGAAACAGAGTGGTGGGTTGGAGAATGCCTTTATTAAACTTTTCATTTTTAGAAGCATCCTAATATATATGTATGTATGTATGTATGTATGTATGTATGTATGTATGTGTACATGTATGTATGTATGTATGTATGTATGTATGTATATACACATGTATACATGTGTATACGTATGCATATACGTATTTACATATGCATACGTGTATGTATGTATGTATGTATGTATGCATATATGTGTATAGGTATTATACATGTATGTATGTATGTATGTATGTATGCATATATGTGTATATGTATTATACATGTATGTATGTATGTATGTATGTATATATGTATGTATAATTATATGTATGTATGTGTGTGCTATGGAAATATTGTGATGTCCGTGGGGTAATGTCCTGATACCCGTATAGATACATGTATGTAGGCCTAGTCCATAGCGTTCCGTTCACTCGTCAGCTTACATGCATATGGCTATAAAATTGCAACACACACACCCACACACACACACACACACGCACACATATAAATATATATATATATAAATATATATATATATATGCTAGATCTATGATTTTTATGTGTCGGCCTATTATTACTAGACTTGATAGTTGATACCCAGCTTCGCCTGGGGTTGAATGTTAACAAAGCGGCTGCGCCACTTCGTTCTTGAAATTGTACCCCAGTACCTCAATCCGATCGCGATTGTTCCGCTGGCGAGTGTAATTTCTCCAAGAGACTCCCACATTTTTAAATAATGCGCCTGCGTTGAATAATAAATTAACGTCTATGACAGACAGACAGTCGACGAATGTGATCGCCAACGACGTTATTTATCAAAGTGTCCAATTCGAAATTATAAATGTCCAAATATCGGAATTTCAAGTATATTGTGTGTATAAATGGTCGCGTTGCCATATAAATTCGCATGAGAACTCATTGTAAAATGTTCATATCGCCACAGCGTTCCGTTCGCGAGCTTTTGTGGGTAGGCAAAATAGACAAATTCTACGCTCTATATGTAAGATATTATGATATAACGTTCCCTATAAATATACATATAAATAATATTATTTATGACGAGATATGCATGTAATATGCTTGATGTCACCTCTTATGAGGTCCCCATTAATCTTGATTTACCGCAGTAGCCACAATCACGTCTGACATCTTCCGGGCGGACTGCAAGGGGCGTCGCTGCCCATCCTCCAGGGTTAATGCAGTTCCGAACAACTGCCTATGGATGCATGGGATCGAGTCCAGATAAGGGAGCGAATCTTTTGTACGCTGGGTAATAGTGCAGCAGTTTCATCTCGTTTAGATTTATGAAGAAATATGCAATTTATCTCGAGATATAGAAAAACATTGACTTTCTGTGTAACGCATAAAAAGGTTTCCATCGAATGCGTAACAGAAATGTCTAGGCCTATAAAATAACAGTAATGTAACGCGATGTTAATTTTCGAAAGTATCTGAGAAACTACAAATGCGAGGTCAGGGAGACGATTCTAATCGCCAACGCTTTGTCAAATCAGGTCCGCAATAGCCATTCGTCTCTATTCGATCCGATGCCAGTCAAAATCCGCAGAAGAGGAAGACGCTAATCATCTACATGTAGGCTTATGTCGTTACGCAGCAATTAAACAACCAAACACCTGTAAAATTAGAGACTTCTATACTCGACAATAATTGGAAGTTTTTCACAAATTCCTCACTGGGAATTTAAAGAAAACAGGCTAAAATCTTTTGTTGTGTACCTATAGCCTTCAGCACTTGCACTAACAGCTGTCATTATCAAACACTCAGCTATAAAATGTCATAATCACAATTATTGCATATGAAATACATGGAGATCTGCATTCTTCAGTAAGTTCTTCCGTAAATCGTGTCTTTTAATCAGATTCTTGATTATAATTCTGTTGATTTCTTTTGCAAATTCTTGACTTTGATTTCTGGTAAGATTTTTTGCTAATTCTAAATGCGAGTTACGACCAGTTCTTACCCATATTCTTGACGACAAGGAGAATTCCGGAGAAGATGATAACCATTCTCTTCCATGAACAATCAGCTGAACGTAGGAGGCTGCCAATCCCAAGGAGTCTCATTTCGAGCGCCATGGCTTCATCTGGCTCTGAAGCAGGTCAAGAGACTTCATTTAGCCATTGACGTACGTCGGCTAAGTAGACAGTTAATTAAGTCTACTGCCTCTCTATACAGGATGGCTCAATAAAAAAGACCTCACCAGAAGAAATGCCAAGCTTATTACGATTTGGACAGGAAATATTTGCGAACAATCCGTGAACATTTCATTGAAAACTTTGAATTACTTCAAATATTACAGCTGTCTAAATTTAATATTCCGTATTTTCACAATAATGTTGAAAAATGGACACGAAGTCAGAGATTGCTCGCAAATCTTTCCTCTGTAAATCGGAGAAGTTTGGTAAAGGCATCTCTATCGGTTGTTGATAAATTGCATTGCTACTTGTGGGGTATTTTTTATTGAGCCACCCTGTATATATGACTAATTAGACAATGAGATGAAAGGCTAACTATGAAACGTTAATAAGGAAACGTTACAGCAAGCAGTTTGGCTTTTTCACACGCATAATTATTACCATCAATAGTTGGTTTGAAAATGCAATACAATAATACAAACAAAAATGAATGTCATATTGCCATCCATTCAAAGTTCCGAATTAGACACAACCCTATGATACAACATTTTGACGCTGAGCAATTGTGAGCATCTGTGACGCTGAGCAATTGTGAGCATCGATGATGCTAAGCAATGATTGCGAGTGAATGACACGCCCCAGGTTGCCATAAACAGCAACAGCCTCATTGGAGCCTTGGCCCGTAATCCCCGCGTTATAAGCCAACTGCGCTAACCAATCAGCTGCCGTGTCTTTTAATCGTGATCTACATTCTACTCTGCCCAAACCCGTTTTCAATGCTGTGACTCGGCTTATCCGAAGCATACGTAGTCAGTCAAGTATTCAATCAATCAGTCAAGTAATCAATCAATCGAGAAATCTATCAATCGATAATTGCAGGGCAATGTAATCCTAACCATAATCCTAACCCTATCCATAACCACTCTAACCATAGCCCTAGCCCTAACTTAAACCCTAACCCTGACCCGAACAGTAATCCTGACCTTGGCCCTGAGCCTTAACCCTGACCCTGCTCTCAACCTTGACCCTAACCCTGACCACAACCCTAATCATTAACCATAACCCTAATACCAGATTTCATCAGAGAGGAGCAACTGAATGGTTTACCCACAGCATTACCGCGCCTCGGATTCCTATTTCGATGTTTCGCAGCATGCGTTCCAGATTTTATAAATGATACGTGAAGACGCATTAAGTGTCACATTTTGAAGCCGTCAGGTATATCAGCGTGTGTATTGTATCATCTTAGAGACAGCATTGCTCCTCGATTCCTCTCATCTCTGGCCGTCAATTTCCTCGCTTTGCTGCGCACGGTGGGTGACCTGCATGGTTGACCCCCGAGCCATGCATCCGCGGCCCAGCATAGAGCGTTGAGAAGTTACTGTTGTCGGTCCATCTGTCCCTGGAATAAGCTTCCTTGCGATTTCCGACCTGAGCCTCTCTCTCTCTCTCTCTCTCTCTCTCTCTCTCTCTCTCTCTCTCTCTCT
>OY365817.1:25536125-25576125 GCA_959347315.1 Bimastos eiseni
GGTGTGGCTATTTTTCACAGCAGGTACAACAAAGAAGATACGCTGGTTGAGCTTGATTATACATCAGTTCAACAGTGTTAAGGCGATGATCTAAAACCACGGATTTTGTAAAATGCCTATGCAATTTGCGAAACCCTAACCCTAAACTAACCCCAACCCTAACCCCAACCATAAAGCGGGGATTTTACAGATTGCCTAAAAACACTGCACGATTACACCCATTGCCTGCGACATATATACAGGCCTATGATGATAATGTTGCGAACACACAGTATTTGTTACACATGCAGACTTACGGTGCTTTGAGCATCTAGAGAGTCCCGTAATAATTATTATTCGAAGGTGTGGTGAAGATGGAGATTAATCGGTTGAATAGTTACCGTAAAGGCAAAAGCAAATTCCATGAAGAAGAAACCGAGGTTGGCAAGTGAAGAAGCCAGCAACAGCCACGCAGATGCGATGCTCAAGATACAGCAGCAGCTGTTGCGTCAACTGCATCAGCTGTTGATGCCAAAGCTGCTGCGAAGACTGAGGATGGAGGATGGAGGATGCTGTGGATGCTCTTGCCGCAGTTCAGATGGCGTGACGGTGGCTTGTCTTGTGGCGCCGGTCACTTGATATCAAACGATTCCACGTCTCTCTCTCTCTCTCTCTCTCTCTCTCTCTCTCTCTCTCTCTCTCTCTCTCTCTCTCTCTCTCTCTCTCTCTCTCTCTCTCTCTCTCTCTCTCTCTCTCTGTTTCGCTCTCTTCCGCATAATCTATGTCTGTCTGTCTGTCTGTCTGTCTATCTGTCTGTCTGTCTGTCTGTCTGTCTATCTGTCTGTCTGTCTGTCTGTCTGTCTGTCTGTCTGTCTGTCTGTCTATCTGTCCCGCTCTCTTCCGAGAAAAAGTCAATGTGTTTTGTGTTTGTGTGCGTCTGTCTGTATGTATACGTCTATCTATCTGTTTGTCTGTATGTAGGTCTGTATTTATGTCTGTATGTCTGTCTGTCTGTCTGTCTGTCTGTCTGTCTCGCTCTCTTCCACTTTGTCTATGTGGATGTCACTCTGTGTCTTTCAACCCTGCTTTCGTTTGTGTCTTCGATCTCTGTCTTATTTATTGGTAACTCGTTCCTCAGTCCATCTGTTCTTACCGACCACCAGTTTGTTAGTCAGTCTAACTATGTGTCCGTGTCTCTTCATCGCTATGTCCGTCTCTCTGTCCGTCTGTAAGTCTGTCTCTCTGTCTCTTTCTCTCTGTCTCTGTGTCTCTCTTTCTCTGTCTCTGTCCGTCTGTCTGTCTGTCTCTCTCTCTCTTTCTGTACGTCCATCCGTTTGTAATTACATATGTCGATATATCCTTCTCTGTCTGGGATCATTATGCGTTCGTCTGTCTGCCTCCCTGTCTGTCCGTCCCTCTGTCTGTCTGTCTGTTAGCCCTGACTACCTCCGCGCGCATGCGTACGTCGGCTGTCGAAGAAAACGTCATCTCGAAACCATCGACTAGATGCGAAGGTGGCGACACAGGCGACGAACAACGAAGCTAATTCAGCGCAATCGTCAGTTCCTTCCACCGTCCTCTCCCTTCGGTCAACTGCACCCCCGTCGACTGATTGTTCCGTGTTGGCCACCCTCGGAAGAGTCTATGGGTCTCTGGTGCAGACTATTTAATATGAAACGCGTTTGTTCATATGAGACGCTCCCCAATGCAGCTCTGTGATCAACGCCGATGTGCAAATATTATCGTCTTGAGACGCTCCCCAGTGCAAATCTATGATTAACTATGATACTATGATAACTATGATAATCTATGATTAATCTATGTTTGTAAATATGATCCTTTGAGACGCCCCCATGCGGGTTTATAATCAATGCTGGTTTGTAAATAGGGGCCTATATGATCATTTTGAGACGCTAACTTGCAAGTTTATAATAAACGCTGGTTTGTAGGCCCTAAATAAGGTGAAACTCTACGTCGTCTAAGTATAGTGTTCTCCTTTGTGGTTTTATCAGTACTCTAGTGTACACTAAACGTTGGTTTATCCCCGTGATGGTTTGTCTTTCGAGTTGTGTCTATCTCTAATATGGTTTATTCTTTACAATTCTTATACAAAATTTAATTTAATTCCACTGATGCTTTTCACAACTTATTCACGACCGTTGATTGATGTCCAGTACGTGTCCAGAGAAACCAGCAAGAGAATAGTTTGATTGTCAGCTGGAATAGCCTGTAATCTTTCAGGTGGTTTAACCTTAGTTTCCATATCGACTTCATTTTGGTTTTATCTTAGTCTCCATGTTGGTCTGATCCTTTACGCTCCTCATACGTCCTTATTGTTATATCTTAGTATCATTACTGATCTATCCTGGTTTAATCTTTTTACTATAATGGCTTAGTCCTCAATGTAGGTCTATACTCCATACTGGTTTAATCTCAGTCTCCTCATCGGCTCAATCCAATCTGCACGTGGTTTAAAATAAGTATTTATATTGGTCTAATCTTAATTGCTGTATTGGTTAATCTTATGCTCCTCATTAGCTAATTCTTAAACTCTCTATTGGTTTAATTTCCAATCTTCATAAAAATAATGATTCGCTTATTGGCCTAATTCTATATAGGTTGGATAATTTAAATCAATCTTAATCTCTGCACTAGTTTCTTCTCCACTTGGTTTAGTACTGAAGCAACATTAATCCAAAAAAAACCAGAAGCCAATGTATACATTGAACCTTGTCTTCGTCTGCATGTTGGTTTAAACTCGTCTTGCCTTTAACCCCAATCCGATCTTATGAATCGCAAATAGGTTGGCATACAGTCATAGCCTACTTCTACAACATTTCTTGACACTCACTTCATGCAATATCAATTCTGTTACGACAATTATGGATATACGTATTATGGAGTATACGTATCATGACGTCGGGTCTGTAAAATGGATATACGCATTATGGATATACGTATAATGGTATCGGGTCCGTAAAATGGATATACGTATTATTATGTAAAATATCCCGTTAAATCTGATGCCGGATCCGTTGGATCCAATTAATTCTGAAATCGAATCTACTTATGTTGAAGTTATGTCTACAAAATGATGACGTTGGATCTACGAATTATGACGTCATGTCTACGAATAAGGTCTGTCAATTGTGAATCATGACGTGGAGCTGACTTACGTCAGATTTCAACGCTATATATATACATATATATAGTATCATATATATATATATATATATATATATTGTGAGTAAACAATATGACTTCAGCCGATCTCTTGTGGGTGATGGAGAGACAAGGGGAAAGATAGGGTGGATTAATCCATGAGGGAAAAGCGGAACAGATGGGAAATGGAAGCAAATATCCAGCGCAAACATTTTTCTTCCGACTGTAAATCTGGGTCCGATTTGTCGTTAAAAGCAGGAGGTCGCAATTCTATGTAAATAATACAAAATAACTATACGCCACAATTTAGCTTCTTCATATTCGCGATTTGTTCCACGCGTCTCAAACCAATTTTATCTGAGCTTGCAAGTGAATGCTCGATTTCACACACAAAGAGTATTATAATCACTGTTTAGCCCTAGGCCTATTCTATTATAGGCCTGTACACTAGGCTACCTTTAGCTTTCATTATCTTTAAATGAAGCTTGTTCTCGCCATCGTCCACAATTCTCCCGGCGTGCACATGGTCAAATCACGAAATACCAGAAAACGTCTGATGCAGCGATGCTAGAAAAGTATGTGGCCTATAGGGGCCTAGCTGTCCATAGGGCAATTTTGGCAATCAAGTGACAAGATGAAACGAAAGTACGGTGGCCGTAAAGGAACGGTTGTTGTAGGCCCCATTGTATGTACGGATAACCTCACTCTTCAAAAGCATATCACAATATCAACCTACATTGGGTCTTCGTATTTTCGACTGGTCTCGTCGATTGGTCCTCATGTATTCCTTTGGTGTAGAATTGTGGGTAATGAATTTGAGGGGTCGAACTGATTTCCCGGATGTCGCCCTAAGAACTCTTGAAGCAGAGGGG
Source organism: Bimastos eiseni (assembly GCA_959347315.1). NCBI lineage: Eukaryota > Metazoa > Annelida > Clitellata > Crassiclitellata > Lumbricidae > Bimastos > Bimastos eiseni. Next base: position 25,540,139 of record OY365817.1, read on the forward strand.
TCAAAAAAAGAATTCATCGGTAAATCGGACCATGCCGTAAATAAAATGCCAGACGTTACCACTCTCTACATGAAACAGAGTAGAGTCAGAGAGACTAACAAACAGACACACAGGAAGAAAGAAAGACAGACAGACAGAAACAGGAAGACGGTAACAGAACTTGCTGCGGTCCAATAACCAACCGCTCAGCAGTTCATGACATCAGCCTTCAGTGCAGAAGTTGACTAGAGATAGACAGACAGACAGACAGACAGACAGACAGACAGACGGACAGACAGAAAGGAAGTCAAACGGGCGCATCCAGGCATATACAAAAGTACAAAGGCAGACTTTATAGAGAAATGCGGTCATTTCGTTCCAGAGGGAATGAGTCAGATGTTGACCTAACCGAATCTTATTTCATGCTTAAGAACCAAGATTCCTCCATTCAAACGATAAACTGTGGAAGAAATGATCAGTGGAAGAAATGGTCAGTGGAAGAAATGGTCAGTGGAGAGTGAGCGGTCAGATAAGCGGACGACGCATGGACACGCGAGTCCCGGTCCATCAAAGACCCCTATGCAAATTCACAATGGCTGTTGAATCGGTTGAATTATACGTGGCCATAAATATGGGAACTGGAGCGACAACAACCACCACAGGCTAAGGCAACCACCGTGGGGCCCATCTCTTTTACTGTCTCTGTTCCTCTGAGAATTGTTTTAACTTAAAGAAAATATATATATACATACATGCATGCATGTATGCATAAATACATACATACATACATACATATATACATACATACATACATACATACACACACACACACATACATACATACATACATACATATGTATATATAGCACGACATAAATGAAAATCTTTGTTTAACTGATTATAATACATACATACATACATACATACATACATACATACACACACATACATACATACATACATACATACATACATACATACATACATACATACATACATATGTATATATAGCACGACATAAATGAAAATCTTTGTTTAACTGATTATAATATTATTTTTTCACGTGAGCCAGAGTCTCTAAAAATCGCCGCCGAACCCATGAGCAGCATATGAACCCCTCTCCCCTTTTCGTGAGCCTCTGTGTATAATGTTCAGTGACCGGCTGATGACACCTAGAGAGAAGCCTGGACTGTTTATTTTCCATTTATAGTCTGCTGTCCGTTGATACATAAGACAGATGACACGTATTTGGTGACTTCGTAAACTCCACCACTCTTCTCATTCTAACAGTGCCAGTCCCAAGCCTGGATAAAGGAAGAGGGCGACGCTGTTGAGCATATTATCACACAGTGTCGTTAAACTACAACTGTACTACTTCTTGGTGAATCGGCGTCTATTCATATTCGCCGTGACACGATGATGTTAAACTGCGGCAAACCATCTGATGTCTTAAAATTTAACTTTCTCACAAAGTTTACCCAGCGTTATAACGTGACTCCACTGAAAACCACTTGCGTCACCAAAGAGGAGGGCGGGAAGCAGCGTGTGAGTAGGCCTACCGTAACGAGGAGCAGTTACCGACTCTCACTGTATACATAGGCGCATTCATTCGTATAATTAAGGCATTCGTAATTGCAAGTCCGTAGCCTATAATTGTTCCTCAGGACATCAAATGGCCCATCCGTGTACTCAACTGGTCAAACAACTTCCGGTTGCAAGTGCTGCTCACAAATCAAAACAATCACTGTTGACGTCTGCTTCTAACAAGAACGAAACGAACCAGTCCGCAGTAACTTCCAGAATTAGTCAGGCATCATGATCCGTCTGCGGCAGAACTGCCCGAACAGAACAGATCATGGGCCCACCCAGCCTAGCCATCAACAACCTATCATTTTAGTACCCTATATATATATAAATATATATATATAAATATATATATATATATATATTGCCCTGCTAGCAATGTCAGTTGGAGGCTACTTCGCTGGAATGCATAAATCCGGTATTTGTGCGGTGGCGTTTGTCCTTCCATCCGGGGAGAGCCCTCTGCCCCCCTCCCAGCCGAGAGCATATTCGTTTAGTTTTCGCAATATCCGACGAGTTCGTCGGTCGGCGATGGCGGACGTCCGCAGAATTTAATTTAGCAGATGGATATTATGGGGTCGACAGGGCCTGATGGACGGTCCACTCTTGAACATTGACCTCAACGATACGACGACCGACGTCACGTCCAATGCGATTGGACGGATTCCGCTGGCAACGATCAACGCTCGTCTGTCCAGCATCTTCACCAACACGCACTACACTCCAGGACGTAGTTACGTACGAGCAATTGCTCGGGAATGTATCCATGTGACGCAATTGTTCGGGAATGTATCCATGTGACGCAATTGTTCGGGAATATGTCCCTCGCAAGCAATTGATGAGAATGTTCACCTACAGTACAACTGCTTTCAAATCTCCCTATATACATACATATTTCATTACCAAAATTTGATACCGCCCTTCTTCCAACATTTTTTTGCTCAGAAGTTCACACACACACACACGCCTGTGCGCGAAATTAGACACATTCTAGTGCAATTATTTCATATATTTGAAACAGTTCCACTAGAATGTGTGTAAGAAGTAACTGAACAGGTCTGTTCCAAAGGACAGGGCTGTTAACAATACTAGAAAAAAGTACTGCAATTGCAATACCAATACTTCCTAAATAAATACCAATACCAATATTTTTTCTCAAAAGTATTGCAATACCAATACTTTCACCAATACTTTCATTATGCTTGCTGAATTCGATCGACATACCAAAGTATCGCGATACTTTATCGCGATATTAACAGCCCAGCCAAAGAAGCAGCTGTTTTGGTCATGTCTACTCACCTCAATGTCTGCGTATTCAGCCTCGCATACAGATGGTTACTGATTTCAAAAGTCTAATTCTCGGGCTATCGTCGTCTGTACACGGGGACCTTCTAAACGGCGTGGCACCCATTCAAACTGGGAATGGCGATGAAAGATCTAACACCCATCAGTAATTCATTATCGAAAACTGGAGAGAGTCGAGGCCCTACAGCCGCTGTATATAATGAAATAACGCAGTCATGGTCAACATATATTTCAGGGAAGGAGAAAGATCCTGATAGGTCGGATACTTTCAGCTGCTGACAAAATGCATATTTAGCATCTATTAAATATTCATCCACACACACTTTATATATATATATATATATATATATATGCATTCAAGTTTCTGCAACATCGCATCTCAGGACATATATCAAAATGGCCCTATCATCACAAAAGAAAAGACTCTGCAGAGCAGTACTAGAACAAGCAATAATACTCCTCCATAGCAATTCTTACAACAGCAACAATTCCACCAATAGCGTCACTGCCAAAGAAATAATAACACTCCGTAGAATTCTTTACAATAGTAAATTTTAATGTCAATACTATTATTCAAAAATATTCAGTTTATGCACAAACAATTAAAAATAAATAATGAACAATCGTGGCTCTGGCAAGAGTGTAAAAACTCAACAGTCACTATTTTGTACTATGCAGTTCAAATAAGATGGAGCAATTTCAACAAACACCTTGACATCTAAGACAGCAATTAAATTAATGATCGGAATAACTGCATCAATGAACTCTATTGGTATAATTCACGCACTGAAATATCTGTCAGAGGAAATAATCAACAACTGCATAACATATTATCACCTAATTACATTGATTACAACCTTAAACTAATACTGGTAATGGCCAATTGGCCCACTGCAATTTTACACTGGAGCTACAAGCTAACTATACACTCTACTTAACTCTGTTATTTTCTTGTAAAGTAAATATAATCCGAAGCAAATATCATCACATAAAATTAACTCAGTATTGACTGAGTGACCGGATATGAATTTAAACCACAGTGTCCTGCAAAATCAACCATGCAAAAATCACCCTAAAACCATATTAAGTAAACCATAATATCAGTAAATTCAGCAAACTAAATAATTTCAGCAAACTGAGAGATATTGTCATATAGAAAAATGATAGGACCTTGTCCAAAGATCAAAATGATAAGACATTGTCCTAACCAAAAATTGACATTGTCCTTTTTGGGTTAGGACATTGTCTTAAAGACTAAAACAGAAATGGAGAAATATGATAAGACATTGTCCTAGATAGAAATTGACATTGTCCTAACTAGAAAAGGACATTGTCCTAACCAGAAATCGACTTTGTCTCAACAGATATAAGATATTCCTAACAAATGATTAACATTGTCACAAGGTTACTCAGTAGAGCAATTGACAGAAGAGATGACATTGAGCATAGAAGCTGAAAAGGCGTTCATCTTCTATTCTGGAACCACCTGGCTCATGTCCTTGAAGGCCATCCCAGTCATCATGTCCTTGGACTTGAAGGCCACGATGATCATCTCTGGCAGAACGTAGCCGCCCTTTGTCGCGAGAACCCCGTGTCGGCTACCCAGCGACAAGCCCATATATAGTTTCACATTTCCTGAAAATGGACGTAAATTCTGTTCAACATCTCACTTTGATAAGAACAAATAAAATAAAATTTCGGCAGATTTTACTGACCCGTTCTGACTAGTATCAAGCAGTGACAAGGTTAACCAAAGTCAAGCAAGGACATTGCATTTACAAAAGATCGCACTATTTTGAGGCACTGTTACATTTGGCCATGACACATCCAATGTTCTCGCTAATTTTTTGGAGATAGTGTGTGCAAGAAATGTTGCGTGTGCAACGTTTTATAATGGTTCAAAATGTTATGCGCAGGTCCAAGCTCATGAGATTATAGTTAAACTAAGATGATATCTGAAAGTCTAAGGTGATTAGTTCTGATAACCTAAGAAAAGTACGTTGTCTAAAAACAAGAAAGGAGACACATCAGTCAAGGAACCAAAGTCTCTGGAGCAAGGAAGGCCGTAGCCGACTAACTATGATACTCGATTAACATAATTTCATATAAAGAAATCGTAATTCGTTACTTTTGCAAAACAATTTTTTCGCACACACTAAATTCTTTTGTGGGAACATTGAACACGTCACAGCCAAAGGTGTCAAGACACAATGCACCTTTTCAGTCAGAGGTGAAACTGTCCACTGCCAACATACCTCATAAATGTTATCCTGAATAATTGCACGGGCAAACAACTAGTATCAAAAAATGGATAAATCTGCTGCAGCCAAAAGTTTGGCCATAATACAAGCGAAAATGTTACTTCTATAGCCGAACACATAAAAACTTGAGTGAGTGAAGACATCTGCGCATGTGCAACCTTGTAGCAGGTTGAGGGTTGGTTTGGGTCAGGTTAAGAAACATTGAGGGTCTGCTAGGGTCAGGTTAGGCGCCGTGAGGGTCAGTTGGGGTCAGGACCAGGGTCGTTTTTAGGCATATGCTAAGAACTTTTGGCCTCAGAAGTTCGACGCATCAGAAATACTAGAAGAGGTGCACCAAATCTGTGTTGTACTTCTACATTAAACGAGAAGAAGCCAAAATATCCTGTGCAATGCTCACCTGACTTCCATGGCTCAAGATCTCGCTCACTATACATGTTGGCGATATTTCGCAGCACCAGATCGGCCTGGAGTTTGGCAACATAGGCCAGCTTCGTTTCCTTGGAATTGCAGCAGTCACCGATAGCGAAGACATCCTTAAACCCCTCCACCTGACCAAACTCGTTAACCTTCAGTGCACCGTTGGCTTCCATGTGATCACCTGGCAGCAGAAATGAACACAGGGTCTTTCACGTATCACTCAACAACAATATGTAGGCGTTGTGCTTTATTAAAAAATCATGTACGTATGTATACGTGTATGCCCGTATGTAAGTAAGCAAGTATGCATATGTATGTATGTACATATGCAAGCAAGTACATATGTGAATAGGCAATTATGTATGTAACTGTAAGTATGTATTTTTTTTTATATGTCAGTATGTGTGTATATGTTTATGTAATGTAATCGAGCATATATAATGCGCCACTTCAATATTTCTACTCGAAGACACTTCCTGTTCTAATCTACACGATGCTAGCGTCAATATGATCAGACGGTCAGTAGAAAATGAACACAGCTAGAATACTAGATTAAAAGAAAAGTAACTAACAGCAAGCTCCCGCACACACGGACAGCCCTGCCAACTGACGTTTGCAGAACTTGATAAATAAACTTATATCAAAAGCTTAACTATTTCCAGGATCCAACGTAAATAGACTGCATTGTATCCATCTATATATAATGCTATCTATTCGTAATATGCATATCATATTGTCAGCTATATGTGATTCTACAAAGTTCAGCACTAGGGTGCAGCCCCTAAGATCACAAGATATGAAGGGCAGACTGTAGAATGTGCTCCAAGCACAGTGAGTAAGAAATGTTACACAAAAGTGTCCTGCTGTAATGTAACATAATCCAACACTTAAGATAAATAATAATCAGCTCAAATAAAAATGCACCCACACCAGCATAAATAAACAATACAAAAGTTACTGTTAAACAGCAATGAATAAAGGCAGACAAAGACAAAGACTGTGGCTGACAGATTTCTAGCGCAAAAGACAAACAACATAGAGCGACTTACTCAGAGAAGTGGCATAGGCAGCAGAGTTGACTTTCAGGCCAATACATTTAATAATAATATCGGCTTCAATCGTTTTCCCTTTGCTCGTCTTCACCTGGTACGACCCGTGCACTCCATCCGGTAGTTCGGCTAAATTCTCCACCTTTTCACCTGGAGAAATGCAGTCAGAAAATTTTACCAACAGCAAAATGTTAGATTGTTCAAACATAGCAAGGAATAAGTACTGTAATGTAAGAGGTTGACCCCTCCCTGTTAGGGACAAAATTGAAGCCTGAAGGTGATAAATACGCATCTCCTTCAGGCTTGAATTTAGAGCAGAACCTTACATTAACCGTGCAGAGAGAGTAATTGGTATGCAGCAACTTCATTATCTCAGCCTCAGCAAATCAGGTAGAGCGGCCTGCGCTCTTCCCTGCCATCCTCCCCGGTCAGTGTACGGTCGGTGTGGCTATTTCAGGTAGAGGTTATGGACAAAGTAATAAATCTCTAAATAAATTTTTGCCCTGGTGGAGATACGAACCCCACCCTATCAACCGAGAGTCTAGCGCATTATCACTGGGTGAATGTATGCAGACTGTGAACAGCTACAATACCCTACCTCGCTTCCAGAGCAATGCCATCTATTGCACACCTAATCATTTAACATTACAATACAACTGAAATTTTATGCTGCCCTTCCTACAATCAGTTCAGAAGTGCATACACACGCCTCGACAATGCAACTGCAGTTGTAACGCAGAGCAATTGTGCGCGAAGGACTTGCTCAAGGTCCCTACACAGTGACTCCTCGGATGAGGGTCAAACTCGCACATTCAGCATTACGGACCGAACGCTCTAACCAATCGGCCACCGAGCCACACGACATTGAAAAGAGTATAAGAAAAAAAATCAGTGAAAAATTCCGATCACCTACCAAGTACTACATTTATGTGCATGCTTTCGGATATAGTCATGACTCTTTTCACGAAGTCTGTAGGAGCATTCTCTGCGATCAGTTGTGATAGATTTTGGATAACGGTGACCTTCTTCTTAGGGTAGATAGTTGCAACCTCCGCTGCTACCTCAATCCCAACTGGTCCGCCTCCAACTATGACGACATTCTCACTCTTTTTCACCTAAGAGAAAAAATTTTCAGATATTTGCAACAGCAATCAACAACACAGACAAACAATACTTCACCAGATACCAGACTAACCAGGACCATGTTAGCAAGCACAAAACACTGATTTCCAGCTATGCAAGGAGCTGGAACAGAAGAGTTGGTTGGCTAACAGGTTATTAGCCAGAAATAAAGAGTCGAGCATTCAAAAGCATTCTGACTTCTAAGTCGTGACCGCTTGACAAATATATGCCCACAGGTCTGAGACAACTGGCAAAATGTCGTGGAAAAGGCAACCCTCCGGAAAGGGAAACATTCCAGAAAGCCATTGATGATTACCGTGGAAAAACAACAAACAAATTGATAGTGAACAGTAAATCTGCAAACAGATGTTACCCAAGTCATGGGCACCTCTTTGGTGGTGTTACAGCACGTCAACTGCCCGCAGAGGTGAGCAAATGCATCATACAGAGAGGGAGGAGATTAAAATCCACCAATGCACCCTCTACTACGAGTTGTTTGCAGTTCTAATCGCAAGCTACAAATTTTTAAAGCTATACCATATCGCTAAGCGCAGGACACCAGGTTATTCAAATTGATGACCATATTCACTAGTCCTCCATTTTTTTCAGAATCTTACCTCTTCTGCAATTTTTGAATATTTCTCTATGATCTCCTTCCCAGTTCCACCACTTTCTTTCATCGGCCCGGAGGAACCAGTTGCAAGGACAAGGATATCGTAGGTCAACTCAGTACCATCTTCCAATTTGACAACCTTTGCCTGTGGGTCGATCTCATTCACTTTTCCTCGTCGGAAGTGATTTTTGAATGTTGGTTCATAATAAACTACCATCTTTTTTGCAAATCCTATAAAATTTCAGATAAACATGAAAAATTAAAAATTTTATGACCATATTAGTACCAGCAAAATACTTAAATGACTTAAATGTGACAGGTATGCATACAACATAACAGTTCTAATGTAACACTAACATCTGTAGCGAGTGAGTAATGCAGTCAATCACCAAACTGCAGAGTGAATGAAGGCAATTAGACTAAATAGTGCAACACAAACATTCCACTGTCTCTGAGAAAATTGGATGCTATACCAATATTGATTTCACTTATATTCCATACGATCAAACGATATGTGAATTACATATTGATAAGCTTTTAACCGCAATGGCATATAGTGAAACAGCATTGATATATCTAAGGCAACAAAGGCAATCTTTGTATTTCAATTCCAAAACCAAAGTCCAAAACATCTAATCAAATTCAGCTTTCTTCTGGACGTGTCACCGACCTGGTTCAACCACTGCGCGGACACTCGCCACATTGTGATGGAAAGCGTCTTTCATGTCGATTATGGTGAAGTTACAATTCTGCTTCAAAAGCGCCGTCGCCACCTTTAACCCTCCATATCCAGCACCCACGATCACAATGTGCTTGTCCTTTGGAATGGAACTGCCTCCGGAACCCATCGTAGATGTCTAAAACAACAGCAGAGAACATAGAAGTTAAGGATGTGATAAGTGAATATACTTTAAAGTATTCAGAAATGGTTCATAATGCACAGAGAGTAATAATGGCAGTCATCACATCAATAAAACCCATAACTCAAATAGTCACTGGCATTGGCAGGCTCCTGCATACACACACGACCTATAATGATAATAATAACAGCGACAAATTCTATGCAACGACGTCATCTGACCGTCATTTTTTTGAAACTTTGTCCCTGTGTCTGTATGTTTTGCTTAGCAACTTATGTCATTTTGTTCTCAGCTTATGATTTACCTTTTTCAAACTGCTTATCTACCATACAATGCCTTAGCAGACTAAAAATCTGTATACTAACCATTCATTCATTCATTCGGGAATTTATATGGCATCCTCAAAAAAAAACATTCAAGAGACTTGATTATGATTAATTTGGGAATTTTATTTACAAGGCCTTCGAGGAAACTGCTCAGAGCCATTTCCGACTACAACACGCCCAACAAGAACAGTTTCAAGATAAGTGAGCAAGTTGTCAGATAGCATCCGAGGGTGTAGATGCCGCTCTGGAGGAAGACCATTCCAGATCACTCAGTGGTCCTACCCCAAATGCCCACTGGGTTTACCACAGAAATAGCTCAATGCTCTGCACATTAGGTACTGCCACAAAAGAAATTACTAATAATTTACAACTACAATAATAACAAACCGGTTAGAGCATTCGGCCCGTAACACTCAGTGTGCGCTGAGTGAGCGGGTTTGATCCTCATCTGAGGCGTCACTTACTGTTTAGGGACCTTGAGCAAGTCCTTCGCGCACCATTGGTCTGCAGTACAAATGCAATTGCGCCGTCGAGGCATGTGTGTGCACTTCTGAGCAAAAGATATTGGAAGAAGGGCGATATCAAATTTCAAGAATTTCAACTTCAAATGCTCAACATTGATTTTTAGTTCAGTCCTAAAAGTTCAGAAGGGGAGCATTTTGTACACATTGTGCTACACGCAAGCAAATTGACTCCTGTTATGGAACGTCTGTCTGCTGTTGTCGAAACCTGCCTGTACAATTAATTTTATAATTGAGACAATATGCAGCAAGTGATTATGTGGCCAGACTGCACAGCTGCCTTTTTAACCAAATGCCTAAATGCACAACAGCCTGTCAGTATAGATCAAGCTTCCGTCGTCATGGCATACCTTCAGTCATGTACTACTCATGGGGTTCGAATCTCGGGCTGGCAAACGGGCAAGGATCGCACCCAATACACTGATGGAAATGATCAAGGTCAAGGACAAACTGTCGATATGGAAAATATGTATATTAACATCTTGTCCGACTGTCTAATTTCTTTCAATATGCAAATTACATGCCTAGTGCTGAAAATATCAACATGACTAGACCGTTCCTTAAAAAAACAAATAAACTCTTACACGAAAAGTAACTTACAGACTAGCAAGCGTGAGAGGGGCAAACCTCGATCTAGAACTTCGGTGCAGTTATCGATTTTACCACTTAAGAAATTTGCATCGCCGCAATAACATTAAAATTATTTGAACTCGTGACTACACGAACTTGTGCGTATAATCTAATAGCGTGCGTTTCCAGACGAATTCTGAGTTATAGCATATGAGCCCAAAGCTCGCAAACTATTTATGATACTCTTGCGCTTGTCGCAGACATAGATATATCAATGGCCATCATCTATCTATGATCAAAGTACGTCTGGATTCTGGTTCTAAGCTGTTATTAAGAAGTACTCAACGATTCAGCATGACATCGCAGATTTACTCGGCAGTTTAAATTAATTACTACTTAACATCGATGCATATTATCAATGTAGCCTACGTCGGAGACACGCCAGCCAAAGCCGTACCAAGCTACAATAATTGCGCCCTGTGCCTAGCATTAGGGTCTAATCTGGCGCTCCCACATTTTTCAAGAAAGAATGAATTTATGAAATAATTGAAGTTATTGCATCCTCAAATTTGCGCTCCTTCTATATTTGCGCTCTGTGTCACGGCACATCTGGCACCGACCTCGGTACGGCCCTGAGCCGTACGTCTGATAATAATTATGGTCATCTTTAGAATCTTATTAAAGATCTAGAATGGTTCTCCTAAGTAGCCAATTGTTTCTAGGATTTGAGTCAGAGCCATCTATCCTACTGCAATATAATTATTGCTCTGGTGTGGCCTTAGGCAAAGTCATGTCAATTATTTTATGATTCTTTCATTCATGCATCAAAAAAGTATACGGCACCCTTTCGTGTGATAACTCAACAGCTCTTCCAACTCCAGCCCGGATACAAATGCGCTATACAATGACTATAAAACGTAATACTACATGATTTAGCAAACAAAAGTAACTCCAGAGAAAGGCCATTCCATACCCTAGGGCCGACCACAGAGAAATTATACGGCATTGCATAACAATGCTGTACGGGCAAATGGAACTATAAGACGACGTCGAAAGATGCAAAATTCATTGATTTATTAGCGACCTTTTAATACAATTAACTTCCTAGCCAACTTCATCAAACCGCTTTGTTTTGCTAAGTATGACAGAATTGAGAATTCAACGCCGATAAGCAGATTCCTTGGGCCTAGACTAGCTGTGAAATATTATTTACTTACTGTCAATCTACGTCATTATGTTTAAAGGCCCTTGTTCTTACTATATGCTCGGTGGTATATTCAAGGGGTAATAATAAGACCTATTTGAAATTTGTTGGTTGCCTCGTGGGTTGGATAAAAGGGCGTTACTAAGGTCTTTAAAATTGTTTCATTGACGGGTTAGTATCGGTATGTGTTATCATATATATTTTTCAGTGTTTTGACTGTGCTATTTATTAATTCGTGCATGTAGAACATTTATTTTGCTCTACTCAAAACAAGATAATCTCCAATCGTCAGGAAGCGCGTTGTATTGTCACTTGCTACTAGTGTTAATACTCTTCTTAAAAAAAGAGTCATGGCCTATAACTACGCTACTCTTTGCACCCTAACAGTGTCAGTTCCAAGCCTAGATAAAGGAGGAGGGCGACGCTAATGATTGTTATCACACAGTGTCGTTAAACCACAAGTAGTATTACTACTAATAAGACAGTTACTGTGTTACTGCTAGACAGTTGCGGCGTGGAGAAAAATCCAGCCGGAGCAAGTAAATTTTCACCACATTTCCGCGGCCCCAGACCTATGCGCATGGGGAGCATTCAGCGCAGGTGCACTGTTAGAAATGCCCATAGAACTTCTTTTCATATGCGTCGTGAGGGTCGGTTAGGGACTTATGGTCAGGCTAGGTCTCGTGATGGTCGGTTAGAGTCAGGGTTAGTGTAATCTTTTGATCAAATCTAGGCATCATGCAGTTGTTAGATTTCAGTGACCACATTCACAAGTTTAGTCTTTTGACAGACTAAGTATTTAAAAAGACTTAATGAAGTGAATATGAGTAATCCTGAAAACAAGGCTGAGACATTTAACAGAGAGCCTTGACTTTGTCCTCATCACTACCTCAAAAATACGATTGACATATTGTCCCTCGCATCTTATGCAGAAACTCTTTTGGCGATGTATTCTCCATAATTGATTAACTATAAAACGACTCTCATAATTCCCCTATTATCCATACATATCAGATAGCAGGGTGCCTACCTGTTTCAATATGATTATACTCAAATATATCATTGACAAGGGGAAAATGAAGGGAAAGAAAACAAGAGGAAGCCCAAGAAAATTGATTTTGGACTGGATGAAGGAAAGGGATGACTACAAGAAGATGAAAGAGGAGGCCCAGACCAGAGAGAAGTGGCAACATTGGACATACGACCCTGCTGAAAATGCAGTAAACTAAGAAAATATTATTGACAAAAGCCCAGGGTCAAAGTGTTGTTGACAATCTGTTAGAGCACAAACCTTACATACCTTATCCTGTGTGTCCTGTTAAAATCTGAAGTGAATGAATCTTTTGAAAATGCAGCTTAATTGATGTTCTTCTGGACTCAAATGCTGTCCAATCTATCCGGTATTAAACTCGAGTGTGCCAAATATATGTTTTGCCAAATGTATGTTTTTTTGTGTAACAGCAGGAGGCAAACCCGAAAATTTGATGACTTGGCAACCAGTTACAAACTAGTAGCTTTGTGAAACCTGTAAAGTTAACTTGATGTGCAATATGCAATGGCTCATAATGAACATGTCTCTATTAATTGTTTTTGTGTTGGTTGTGAAATTGAGTTGCTGTAAATTGACTTTGCTTAATTGTTTCTACTGTGGTGTTTTAAATTGAGTCAGATGTGAACATTATTTTTTAAAGTATGCCACCAGATCAATAATATGCCTCTTTTTAAATTAATTCAAATGTGAACATTATTCAAGCGTGCCACCAGATAAAAATACACGTCTTTAAAAAATCATTACAAAATTACCTTTTGGCTATGAGTTGTTTTTATTAATAATTTGCTCTGAAATCAGTGAGCCACTGTCTGCCAACATCGTTAGTTAATGGTTAGTGAATTCTTAGTTAAGCATTCTCTAAGATTGTTCAATATCTAGAGTATATTTTGCCTACATGAGATGCTGCCTGTAAATTAAGATGCAACTTGGATTGCCTTGTTAAGTGGGTCATTTGACCCTTCTAGGGCTCCTATTTGTTCTCATTTATAATTAATGAAGTCTGTACTCTTATATGTTGAATATGTAAATTGGAAGCAAATAAAAGATTGATTGGTTGATCGTGTGCCTCATTTCAATATAGACTCTGCTTTGCAGTTGATGACAATGAGTGACTCTCTTCACCTGGAACTTGGAATTATCCGGCAGCCGGATGGTTCATCTCTGTTCAGCCAGCGTAACACAACTGTGATGGTCGGAACCTACGGCCCTGCAGAAGTCAGGCTGGCCCGAGAAATGGCGGACAGAGCAACTGTCGAGGTCGCTTACAAACCGAAAGTCAAACAGGGTGGCTGTAAAGAGAAGTTTCTTGAGAAGATCGTGCTCAGCGCATTTGACGGTGTCATCGTGAGCGAGATGCACCCAAGGACTGCAATCTCCATCATCATTCAGGAGATTCAAGACAGCGGGTCGCTCCTCTCGTGTTGTATTAATGCCGTGTGCAGTTCGCTTCTGGATGCTTGTGTTCCGATGCGGGCGACGGTTGCTGCAGTTACGTGTGCCGTTGATTCTGACCGACAGATCATCGTCAGTCCGAGCAAAGCTGAGGAAGAGAGTGCAGTTGCTTCAGTGACGGTTGCATTTGAAAGCACAAAAGGCTCAATCGTTGCATTGTTGAGTTCTGGTATCATCACCCAGTCTCAGATTCAAGATTGCATTGCTGCCTGCAGGCACACCAGCAGCACAATATTTGAACTGTACAGAAGCAAAATGAAGGAAATGCACTTGAGAAACAGTGGCAAGATTTCATCGTGAGACATTAGTTTTGACTGCTGCTGATGTTCGTTCAATTTAGACATTATTGGTTCTTGATATCAATGTCTCTAAGTGAGGCAAGATTTTCATGCAAGGTTTTATTTTGGAATAAGTCCAATTTTTCTTGACCGTGTGTACAGTTTTCATTCGTCCCAACCTGACTAACCTAGTTTCGATTCTGTTTACCAGTTTTGAATGTTCTTGGTAACTATCAAATATAACAGTGTAAATCACTATGTTCAGTTCATAGGAATGGTTTCAAAAGGGGTGTTTGCTTAGAGTTAAACAGCTTGATTGGAGAATTTATAATACACAGCACAAGTGTATGAAAAGCTAAAACAGCTGGTCTCTGTGCTTTGTTTTTGGGTCACAAGAGGGTATCTGAATGGAATGAATCGACCTGATAAGGATCGGTTTTCATGGTTTAAAAATGGTGATGTGTTGCTATGCGGGGGTCGAGGGGGACAAGTCCTTCCTTTTACAAAGAGAGACATGTTATGCGTTTGTCCCCCCTACATTTTCTACCCCTCATTGGGTGACCCTACCTGTTAAACGAGATTGCCGCCTCTTTTGCTATGCATAAGAAGTGTCTGTGTTCGTGCTTACTATCCTAACCTGAGATATTTTCCTGGGTTTGGGTGGGGAATATATCGAAAAAAATGGGGTTTTGGAGGGACTACTACCTTTCCACTACTGATCGTTTTTTGCTGCATCCATGTTTGGGAAATGATGCAGCAAAAAATGATGAGTAGTGGAAAACACCAGAAATTCGTGAGAATTAAACATTTTCCCAAACTGTCCCCAAATCTCATTCTTGTCGATCAGTCCCTCTCCAAACCCAGGACCAAGTCTCAGTTTGTGCCTCTGCATGCCGATTTTGTTTTGTTTAAACGCCTGCGAATAAGTTGTTTCCAGCAACTTGCTTTTTTGGCGCTAATGTCAGTTGACGATTATGAATCGAACAATGTGTATGCTTTTTTTCATTGCAACATTTGCGCAGCAATGCATAGTTTTCAAGAAGCTAATTAAGTACACGTCTAGAGTGACGAATTGCAGGCAACTGCTTCCGTTACCCAACCCAAGGGGCTTCATTACCAAAGTTTCTCTGATTTTGCCTTCCGCGTCATTTCCACGCGAAGCCCTTTAAGATCTTCCCCTTTGCGAATTGACGGGAAAATTTGTACTAAGGTAGTCTAAGTAACGGCTTAATTGTCTTCTGAACTCGTTTTCATCCATTTTCTTGCGACTGCTTCGATCCAATTTTGACCCGAGGGCATTCTAGTTGCGTCACCTAGAATTGCCTGCAGCGTCCAACTAATATATACTCAGCTTCCGAATAATCTCGTTAAATGATCGCCGGTAATGACCGACGAAAATGTGGCGATCCAAATGGTTGGTCTAAGCGGTAGTCCATGTTGCCGGCGCTCATTATGGAACCGTTTCGCAGCCGCAAAATAAGCAACGAAAGACTTGATTCTAAATAATGTACTCAACGATAGTAACGAGGTCTGCGCTACGCGTATTCGAAAGCAATGTCTTGTCGACAGGGGCGCTCTTTTGTAAATCGGATTTTATGCCGTTGTTGGTAGTTTACTATAGTATCCCAGAGAATCTTGTCGTCGGTGGTCCTTGCCAGCGCGAGGTCTGCTATGCGCAGTGGACAAAGTAGCGTCGCGGGTGGAGGGCAATAATTTGCCGAGATTTGAGATTCACTTCATTGTTTTGATTTTATTGGAGACTTTACAAATCGAACCCTATGGGCCTACCCTGTTAACTTCTGTCATGATTTTAAAAGTCTGGCCGGGAAATTTTTCGAACAAACAGGCGTATTCATCATAATTATTTAGACCTTGTATCAATTCAATCTAGGCCTATCAATCCCAAAACTCCACTTGGTACATTTAATACCTGATGAATAATAATTTGTTTTAGGTCTATGCCTGCCTAGACATTAATGGTGGTGTGCAGGTGGCCTCAAAGATTTATTTCTTAATCCGGTATTAAACTCGAGTGTGCCAAATTTTTCAGTATGCCTATGTCTAATAAATTTTTATATGAAACTCTGTTTCGCTTGTAGGTCTAATCGTGAACTCGGCGTATACTGCGCCTACAAAAGCGAAGTTGCGGGAATCAGTTTATTCAGAGGCGCATAATCCAAAAAATCGATACACATGTCCATGCACGAGAAGGGAGTCTCCTCTTGTCCTCGACGGATTCAAGAAGGCGACGTGGTATAAAGCGACCGGTTTGAGACGATGAACCTCTTTGCAGGGGCGTCACTAGGGAGGTGCGGGGGGGTGCGGGCCGCACCGGGTGACACCATCAAGGGGTGACACCAAAATAAAAAAATTGCAAATTTGACAAAGCAGACATAGCTCTGTCTAGTCGGGTTTCATAACCGTTCATTGTTAAATACATGAGCAGGCACAGGGTGCCACCATGCAGAGCGTCTGGTGCTTAAATGAATAAGACATTACTATATGCGATTATATATGGTACAGGAACACTCGGAAGAAGTGCAAGTCTAGAGGGGTGACACCAAGAGTTTACCGCACTGGGTGACACCAACCCCAGTGACGCCACTGCCTCTTTGGCAAGTTGAACCGATCCTTACCTTCCTGACGGATACGTTTCAACTCTATAATAGCCTACGCATGTGATCTTTCAGGCCCTATATATAACTGATTCTTGCGACTTCGTTTTCGGACGAAGGCCTATGATTAAGCCCAAATTTTTTATCACTGAGACTCCCAACAGCCTCCCAATTAGCGGCTAATGATTTCTGAGCATGTCGTTAGCAGTGTTGAGCACGAGACCAAAACACCAAGACCGAGAGGACCGAGACCGGGTGGTCCGAGACCAAGACCGATACTCTTTTATAAACAATTCAATTTATTAAGACACTAAAACGGAATAGCACTGAAGAATACTAAGCTTAATAATGATCCAGAAACCAGTTTTGCCGGCCAGTCTGAACTTTTGCGGGTTCAGCCCTTGGCTTCGGCCCGAGAATATTACACTATTAATAACTTACAGTATACGATAGGTAAATACTTTAAGACATCCGAACAAGTAGAATAACGTTCCGTTTGAATGGTGTACGCTGAACTGTAGGTTAACAGTGTCTACACGTGGCCGACCACATACTTTTTTACATTGTTCCAAAGCCTTGAATTTTGTGAAAGCAAATTTTGAAATGGCTAGCTCTGTTGCAAATGCATTTTTCCAAATAGTAACATGTATATATAAATGATCAGCACGCCATAAATCGATAACAATAGCGTAGGGCCTAAACATCCGGTGTCTCTAACAATCGAAAATAACCGACAAATATAAAAAATTGCTCTGATACGGCAGATGACCAAGAACGCTAATCTAAGACGGAGACCAATCCCAAGACGGCTCCTTTAAGACCAAGACCGACACATTCGAGACCAAAACCGATGGTCCAAGACCAAGAATAATGTTTTCGAGACCAAGACCGCAGTTTTCCGGTCTCGAGACCACATCCCTGGTCGTTAGAAAACTTCTAAAGCCAATTAAATTTAAATAACAAATCGCGAGGTGTACGACGGAAGTACACCCTCGTGCTTAACGTTTTCCTAATTGCTTGTTTGTTCAGCCACATAACGATCACTGTTAGCCTTTGGCCTATATAACCCACATTCAAGCCCAGGATCCGATCTCGCTTTGGGTCGGTTGGTAATGATACTCTATTATATAACAATATATTGTCCTGATTACGGCTTGGTTTTGACGCGCCATCGGTTCATGCCTTGCGCTATAGAAGGACCTCGAGGAAAACCCTCGCTCACAACTGCTCAAGGCTAACAATCTTCAGTCGATTGACCGCTACTAATGAGAGCCGCATCAAATGCAGCTGTAATGTATCGTAAATTACAATAACAACAATTTGTCGAAGGTAAAGAACTGAAGCCCACGAGAGACTGGAATGAGTCAAATCTTTGGAAGTAACTGTCGGTCGTTGTGTCGGCGACGGTTTCTTCTTGCCACATAAGTCAAACAATATTCACGTTCTATATATATATATATATATATATATATATATATATATATATATATAATACGAACCACGACTGACTGCGCTGTGCGTTCTCGATCCTCCCTTATTGATTTTATAGCGCAGCCTCGCTCTGAGCCCAACGCCCGTCTCTAAGCAGGTTTGGTGCAGGTAGGCCAGGCCGACCGTCGCCCTGGCTGGGTTCTTCTCTAATGGTGGCAGCGATTCTTGGAGTTGGTGGGTGTCAGGTGATGCTGCTGGTGCTGCCATCTGCCGTCGACGACGAGAGACGTGTAGGTCTGATTGGCAAATAAGTCTCCGATGGAGATGAGACGTCTCACTGGATCCATCTTGCGTCAATTAGTATCGACAATCCGATTTAATGTGAACTGATTCAATCCACTGCAAACTGAACCAGTTAGTCCAATCTGAACCAGTTCAATCCACTACAATCTGAACTAGTTCAATCCGCTGCAAACTAAACCTGTTCAGTTCAATCTGATCCAGTTCAATCCACTCCAAACTAAACCAGCTCAGTTCAATCTGAACCAGTTCAATCCACTGCAAAATAAACTAGTTCAATTCAATCCGCTACAAACTAAACCAGTTCAGTTCAATCTGAACCAGTTCCGTTCAATCTGAACTAGTTCAATCCACTGCAAACTAAACCAGTTCAGTTCAATCTGAACCAGTTCTATCAACTGGAAACTAAACCAGTTCAGTTCAATATGAACCAGTTCAATCCACTGCAAACTAAACCAGTTCAGTTGAATCTGAACTAGTTCAATCCACTAGAAACTGAATCAAAAGATGAAATTCAAAGAATGTAGCCAACAATCTGATATTGTGTTCAATCTACATACCTACCTATTTTCCTACATATATCTATTTCCGTATACCGGCCTATTACCCTATCTAATTCTAAACTTAGGACTAGATATACTCAAGACTAAACTTAAGACTTTACACTTAGGACTAAAAGTAAGACAAAATTTAAGACTGAACTTAGGACTAAGCTAAGGACTAAATTTAAGACTAACCTCAAGTCAAGACTAAAATAGCCTAAAGATAGATTGAAGACTAGCCTTAAGACTCGTCTCTTTCAACTGGCTTACCAAGCCAGCGTAACCTAGCTTCCGGTTTCTCAGCCAGATTGTCTTCCAGGTTTCCCCGGTCTATTATAATTTTCATTATAAACACCCATCGAATAACATCAAGGGCATTATCCGACGGCGCTATAAAATTAGATTACACTAGATTCCTGACATTGGACTCCAGCTCATAATGAATTTCGATCAGGTCCTTGTGGACGGTCTCCAGACGGTTAGAACAACAAGGCCATTAACTTCCGACGGTGCTGACGACCATTTCACGCCGTGTAATATTTCAGCTTATCCCCACGTCATTTGTCTCGGCGCCCGCGGACCGCAGCTCCTTATATAAAGGCAGAACCAATGGGCAGAACTAAGAAATCGTACGCATTTAGCTGCAAGGCATGCATGCGCCGGTGACGTCATTGCGCCCGTGACGTCATTGCGCATGTGACGTCATTGCGTACGTCATCCCCATCTCGTCGCTGCTGGTCGACCGATCGCTATTAAATCTTACGCTGGTCGAACATTACGGTCCTTTATGCTCAACTCACTTGGCCTGGCGAGGCGAATTCCGTGCAAGATTCTCCGAGATAAATCACTGTGTGTGGTATCGAGGGTAACGATCGTGAAGAGGGAAGATTACATCGGGTACCCGTTGCTTCTATGTGTTCGGTTTTAGATCTTGGGACTCAGGCACGTGACTCGGGCCCAGTCGCCCTGAGAATGTGTCGTCATAGCTGGCCTGGAATTTTCCCTCTAACGTTTTGGAGACAGCGTGCACAAGAAATTTGATGTGTGCAATATTTTATAAAAGGTTCACACTTTTGTGCGAAGGTCCTAGCTGAACGCGATGATTTGGTTAAGTTTGGACCATATTCTAAAAGTCTATGGTGACGAGTTTTGATAACCTAAGAAAATCTATCTATGTCTAAAAGATAAATATGCATGTCTAAGTAGGCAAACATGCATATATCAATGCATATTTATTTATTTTATATATATATATATATATGTGTGTGTGTGTGTGTGTGTGTGTGTGTGTGTGTGTGTGTGTGTGTGTGTGTGTTCGCTTAGAATGTGCTGCGACATTTATATGGAGCATGTAGGGATACTCATACCGACTCTGAAGGGAACAAATGAGCTCAAGTTAACTGTAGCCATTAAAGCTCGTCGCAGTTATCGCCCAGAACGTTGATCATAACTACAGCACAAGACAAAGTAACGCCAATGAAATGACGCCGTTTCTTCTTCATTGAAACGTTACTTTCACAAAATAACTCAACTGGCTGTAATCGTCAGACTACAGTTCGAACACAAGACATTCTCCATTTCATTAAAATACCTTCCACTGCTCGATAGTGTTATGATCCTACGCTTTCATGCAATAAACTTAGAATTATCGTAACCAACTGACTAATTAACCAGAATAACAATAGCCTACCAAGTAGTTAATTAGTTTATAACTAATTAGTTATCCATCACTGGGCCGAGGGCATTATTATTATTATTATTATTATTATTATTATTATTATTATTATTATTATTATTATTGTAACCGCCCAGGCTATTATTATTATTATTATTATTATTATTATTATTATTAAATGGACAATTTCTAGAGCGCCGTAAGGCAGGTCATGCCGCTACAAGGGCGCTTAAAGCAGAGGCATCTATGGGTACGAAGTGTTACTAACTTCGGTTTCTCTCATTTCAGGTAATGATGGTGAGGGGCAGGTCCTCTCCATCGTAGCCTTATCTCCCCACCGACGTTTGACGCTCGGTGTACTCATCATCCGAGTTAGCTATGGTAAGTAGGTAAGTGGTAAGTAGGGCGCAGGTGGAAACAAACATCGACACAGATCTCTGGGATATCATAACCGTGTAATAATAAATTACAAGCATCGATCCTCTGTCGAGTTACCCCGATAACATCTGGCTCCGTTAAGAGACGCATCCGCAATTGAGCAGTGGTCACCGCCACGCCCAGGACCTAATTGACGGCGATACTCTCGCGCTGGCCGCGGCTGCCGTCTTGGCGGCAGCGCTACCTGCAACCATCGACGGCAGCCAGCGCGGAAAGAGATGATAGAGAGAAGGATGGACAGAGATGGAGAGAGCGTGGTAAGCTGAGCGTCGCGTTCTGCCGTGGATAGCACAGAGCGCAGCGATGATATCGGCGGCCGATTCGAGGAGCGGGTCTGCGTTGTCCGTTGCGGGATTCACCTCCACCGCCGCCAGGGAAGGGACCCTCCGCGGTGGTCAATCGGTCGGTGGTGCTATGTTGAACTGTCCCTCGGGGGCGGCTGTTGGGCCGCTGCTGTTGCCCGACGTTGGAATTCAGATATGTATAAACGACGTGACGGTGGATCAGTCGGCGACGGACTTTATCGACGGGGGTCAGGATGGGGAGCTAGACCCCCAGCTCGACCAGATCAAGAGACAGTGGCGCCGGTCCAGCTGGTGCCCAGAGGAGGGGCGCAAGAAGGAGGAGAAGCACGAGAAGCAGAAGATGATCCTCGCTGTCGTTGGAAAGAGGTAAGTGCGCTATACAAATATAGGCGAGTGCGTCCATCGTCAGATGTCGCCAACCGGTGCTACATAAATGTTAGGGGAGAGCCCAGGAGACGCTTTGAATTCGCCACTGCACTGGCCCGTCTTGCTTGGGACTGGCACCGCCAGTCACAAGTGGTGCGAAGGAGGAGGGGAGTGCAGCATATACTGGCCAATCTTCATCAGCATATTTCACCAAGCTTGCTCAAGATGTAGGCTAGTGGTTTGTCTGCTGGTCTGCCAACCAAGAGTTGCAGATTTAAACCTGACGAAGACAAAACATTTGATTATTTCAACATTTTGTGCACCACCTACATGCTATCCGCCTTCCTAATCTATGATAATTTTCTTTTAATTTCAAACTGACAAACCGTTATTATATGCTCTAATTATGCCCTAATTACAAAACATAGTATGAACGAGTGATGATAAGTTACTACATGAGTCGACTATAACTGTCGGCAGTCATGCAAGACGTTCATTACGCTATACGTCTAATTTAGCCAGTGCCGACGCCGCCTAGCGAAAGAAGGACTAGTCAACTTTACTGGGATCCGGGTTTCGAATTTTGTTCCTCAGCTAATCTTTAGCGTTACTAATCTATTCCAATAATATTCTAATCTAGGTGCTTCTATAGCGCCATCAGAGTAGTAGTAATGTCCAGCACTTCCACGGATCAATGACTTGATTTGCTTCTAAGCGAAACAGCATTCCGAAAAAAGCAATCCATTTGATAAATGACCTCGCAATTAGGAACGCTGAAGACGAGATTATTTCCCTGTGCACACGTTGTATCGCGCTCTCTCTCTCTCTCTCTCTCTCTCTCTCTCTCTCTCTCTCTCTCCCTCTCTCTCTCTCTCTCCCTCTCTCTCTCTCTCTCTCTCTCACTCTCTCTCTCTCCCTGTCTCTCTCTCTCCCTCTTTCTCTCCCTCTCTCTCTCTCCATATATATATATATACATATATACACATGTAGATGGATGCATCAAGGAATCTGCGTAAATACCTTCTATAACAGACCAGGTCTAATGCATAATTAGAGCGCTCTACTGTCAATCGAGAGTTCGGGGTTCAAGTCTCGGCCAGTGAAGGCATTTCCAGATATATCAGTTCCATCTGCGCCCCGTCTCCCCCATTGCCAACGCAGCTATAATGAGCATAGATGACTGCAAGTAGTGAGTGGAAAGATCGGGTAACGATGGATAAGGTTGTCTCTTGGCAGTTTTTGCCTCTTGAGGGATTACATAATTTTAAGGAATGATTATGATGAGTTTTTCTGAGGTTATTTGCGATCATGAAATATTCGCTGCTCTTCGTCAGTTTGATTGATTGATTGATTGGTTGATTGATTGATTGATCGATGATGATGATGATGATGATACTAATAATGCTGATGATGACGATGACGATGACGATGATGATGATGATGACGATGACGATGACGATGACGATGACGATGATGACGATGACGATGAATTCTCTTCCCGAAGTCCTGTTTTACCGTGTTACCCTTCTTCACAGGCTACAATAAATTATGACTGTGTCATTTGTTGTAAGGTCGCTATGCAGCGTCTTGAGGCAGATGGGAACCTGCGACGCTACGCTCCCAAACCACACAGCATGCCACTACACCAGCGCATTCAATTCTTCGTTAAACTATTTATGCCAAATTCAGGATTGATTTTGATGCCACTGGTTTATTTCTTACCTCTGCTGCCATCTCTTAACTGCTAGATAGACAACCCATGCTTGTTCTTAGCGGTACAATTTGCCTTTGCTATTGGCAAGGAAAATTCTTCCTGCGTACGACAGAGGGCTTCAGTGAAGAAAGGGTGTCCATCAAAATCAATTGGTCTGTTTTGGTATCTATGTCGCTTCTTCGTTCGTGCCGGCAGCATCCGCTCTTTATAAGTCAGATTGAATGAGACTTTTGAATGAATGAGACTTCTGAATAAATGAGACTTCGGAATGATTGAGACTTCGGAATGATTGAGACTTCGGAATGAATGAGACTTTAGAATGAACGAAACTTCGAAATGAAGACTGCGGAATGAATGAGACTGCGGAATGAATGAGACTTCTAAATGAGACTCCTGAACGAGACTTCTCAATGAAACCTACCCAACGATATGAAGATAAATCTTGATATCCTTGGGCAATGTACTGTGAACTGGTTAACTCGAAATTGATCTAAAAGGAGACCAAAAAACGAATTATTTTTCCGCGATCAACAATCCATCACTCCGACCACAACACTCTCAACCACGATCCACACTCTGATAACTCTACAAATGGCTTATTGATAGCGCGTGTACACAATCCTGCAGGTATTCAACATCCTACCATTCGTCTTTCAAGGATTTCTCAGCACTGGCCAAGGGATTAGATTCAAGCTCTACGATCGATCCATAAAATAGGGCAAATCTGATCACTCGAACCTCATTACCAGGCAATTACTCCGCGCTGGAGAAAAGGACTTTAATCACAAAGGTCACCGTATTTCCAACTGCTTCATAAAAAGCGGACTCGTGAAACTGGGCGCTGATGGAAAGGACAGACTACGGTAAAACTGCTCCAACGCAGAGAGATTCATTAGCGACGTGAGCGGCTGCAAGGCTGACCTGTTTGAACCGGGAAAACTGACAGAAAAATGAAGAGCCAGATGAGATTTAGCAGATGGCGTTACACTACGATCGTAAAAACGAGTTCTTTCGTTTGCAGCCTAGAGTTTTCTAGTTGTAGCATAATATCCGTTACAGTAACCATGTGATCGAGCAAGGGCCCATCCATATATGACGTACGCAAGAAATCATATTTTCGGGCACTCTAGCTCCTGTTGCTATGCGTACATTTCGTTGACCCCACTACCGATGCGTATGTACATTTGAGCTCTAAACCTGGGGGCT
This sequence comes from Bimastos eiseni, assembly GCA_959347315.1. Classification (NCBI taxonomy): domain Eukaryota; kingdom Metazoa; phylum Annelida; class Clitellata; order Crassiclitellata; family Lumbricidae; genus Bimastos; species Bimastos eiseni. The sequence continues at coordinate 25,565,323 of OY365817.1, forward strand.
TGTTACACCTCTGACAGGCTGCCTTACAAAAACAGACGATAGCCTATACCATCGTTAGAGTATCTCCCTTGCTAAAACTGGTGCTATGATCCTTTGTATACTTGTAGCACCTGCAGCTCTTGTAAATTACACACACGCGTTCTTAGAATAATGATCATCATTTTACTAAATTAGACCTACTTATTTGTCTAATATGTAGGCCTATGATAAATAATTAGTCTTAATAAGATGCACATAAAGTCAGTATGTGATTTTTGCGTTTTCGTATGATTTCAACGTGTGTTTGGGTGTATTTGCGTGTGTTTGTGTCTGGTTTTGTATGTGTGTATTTGCGTGTGTGCGTGTTTCAATGTTTGTGTGTGTATGTTCGACCGTCCGTGTGTGTCTTTGTGTTTTATTGTGCATATTTAGACGTGTCTGTGTGTGTGTGTGGTTGTGAGTGAGTCTTAGTCTGTGTGCATGTCGGCGTGTTTTGTATGGGTATTTGGAAGTGTGTGTGCGTGTGTGTCTGTAGGTTTGTAGATAATTGTACGTGTGTCTGTGCGTGTGATTGTGCTTGTCTATATCTACCTGTGTCCGTGTTTTTCTGTCTTGTGGATATATGCGCGTGTTCCTGGCGTGACTAACCGGGCCACATATATCAGCTTTCCCACTTGACGTCGTCCCAGGACTTCCTATCCGGAGCCGGGTGGTCCTCCTGGAAATATAGCTGGTCGTCCTTCCTTCTGGCGAATTGCCTGCGTCCTATGTCTTTCCAGGCGAAGACGGATTGCAGAACTAACGACCAGTACCAAACAAAGCGCCCTAAAGCTTGCTTCCTAAGCGAATCTCTTCTGCCGTAGCTTCACCATAAACAAGGCAGCGGAACCGTTTTCAGCGCACGACTGGTCCGCCAACGCGATCCATATAATTATGCGTGAGCAAATAAGGAAAGAATGAATGAGTTGGCGATACTTAAGAAAGGTACAAACGATAAGTCTTAATACCTCTTTCACGAAATCTGCTTGAAGTCCAGCAGTGCCAGTCCCAAACCTGGATAAGGGAGGAGGGCGGCGCTAATGATTTTTGTAATCACTCAAAGTCGTTAGAGTCATTAAACTGCAACTATTAACCGTCTTTCACGAGGCTAAGTTACAAGTAGACCCTATGTAAGTGTTTCTTCCCAATTGCCTATAGTCGTAATGTAAGTGATAATGAATAGATTTTTACATTACGACCTAAGTAGCATTGCCTCTACTCATCTTTCAAAAAGTAAGTCTCTTGGAGGGGCGCCATATAAATGGTCAGAATGAATGAATGAATGAATGAATGAATGAATGAATGAATGAATGAATTGTCTGTTGCTTACTTGAATTAATCTTCAAGACTTCGTGCTACACTGCATTGACTCCAGTCGAGTGAGCGGCACAATTCGACGATGTCAGCTTCACTCTTTGTGTAGGTAAACATATCATCCTATGTGTTATCATCATCATCACAATTATCGTCGTCATCATCACCACCACCACCACCACCACTACCATGTTGATGGTCATCATCACCACCATCTTCATCATCATCCTCTTTCTCCTCCTCCTCTTCATCATCATCATAATCATCAACATCATCATCCTCAACGACATCATCCTCTTCCTCCTCCTCCTTCTCCTCCTCATCATCCTCATCACCATAATTGTCGTTATCGTCATCAACATCAGCAGCAGCGTCATCATTATGATCCATATTTTCATCATTACGGTCAGCATTATCATTTTCTGATGCCCGACATTTGGAGCCATTTGGTGTGAATAAACGAATGCACATCGAAAGAAGCCGAGAGGAAGAGGGATTGCGTATAAACAGAGGCAACAGAATGATGAAAGCTAAGCCACACATCGTCAAATATGCCTTTCCTCTTCTGTTCCATCTAATCCTCGCCCATCGCCCACGTCTTCGCATCTCTCTCAACGCTATAGACACCCACCGGGAGAAGCAGACAGCTCGTCTGACTCTTTCTGTCTGTTTTCGTGTCCTTCTCTGTTTCTGTCTCTGTCTCTGTCTCTGTCTCTGTCTCTGTCTCTGTCTCTGTCTCTGTCTCTGTCTCTGTCTCTGTCTCTGTCTCTATCTCTGTCTCTGTCTCTGTCTCTGTCTCTGTCTCTGTCTCTGTCTCTGTCTCTGTCTCTGTCTTTATGTCGCTCGTTCACTCTCTGTCTCTCTGTCTCTCTGTCCCTCTGTCTGTCTGTCTGTCTGTCTGTCTGTCTGTCTCTCTCTCTCTCTCTCAATTCCTCTGGCAGTGGTGTCTTGTTCCTTACTAATCTTGCAATCACCGTAGATTCAAATATGAATATAGTGCACGGCATTTTGTCATGACCTCATGACTTCAACCCTTTGCATCGTTCAATGAATCGATCGAGCGAGATCCTCACCACCGTTGAAACGAATAAAGTTGTCTCAACCTCTCTGAATTTTTAGGCGACTCTTGTGTCCTTGTCTCTATCTGTCTCTATATCTGTCTTTGTATCTGCCTCCGTTTCTGTATCTGTCTCTCTGGTCCCTTGCGATAACAGCTTTCAAATAGCTTTTCATAAACCCTTGAATTTTACGGCCTGGCACGATGATAAATTCCTCAGAGAATGAAACTGACACGGAATATCGAAGAAATCAAAAGACTGCACAAAAAGTATAAAATACGACAGTCCTTGACAATGCAGACAAATAATATCATATACCACGGAAGGAAATCAACACAGACGTCAATTGTACTGCGATACATGTGGAAGGAAACACCAGCTGACAGAATGTCACTCTAATGTCTTTGATTAGAAAACAAAGCAAACGACTGCTTTGCATATAGATTATATCACCAGTGTTCATGACATAGAAGAAAAAGAGATGTGGAGCAGTAGTTCCTTTTAGGATAGTCATCGTAATCGTAATCTCCAAACTTCTAAAGCGTCACTCGAATGCCAAGCGCAGGGCACCATAGCACTTGTTCCTAAGTGCTAAATCTCGTTATAACAACAATTGATCCTGAACAGGAAGTTCGTCATCTGGGCCCTCTGTTACTCAGGTTAACTCGAGCTAGAAGGGCTCCAAAATGGAGACACTTCGTCTCACCACTGCTTCCAGATGACCCGTTTTTTTTCATCCACAGTCGACGTGTCTTCGCGTGTCTGGTTTTCCAGACACGCGATACATCGCAGATCGACAGGACCTCTGCGTACGCATTAAATACCTTCAGATGACGGTATTGACAGCTGCCGAAGCCACCTCGATTCTGTCTGGTTCCTCGCTGCAGCCTTGCGAAAGAAACTGCAGCCTTTGTTTTTCGTCCGTCCGCCCGTCCGTCCGTCGAAGGACTATTCAGACGTTGATGATGTTGTTCCTAAGTGCAAAATCGTGCTTCGATGCGAGCAGGCGAGTATACGCTTTAGCGGCCACGACAGTTTCTCAGACAATTAGTTTGTCCTAGATGCCTGTGAAAAAATGAAAGGCAGCTATCTGATACCGGGGAGGGGCGACGGAAGACGAGCGGGTATGCACAACCTGTGGGTTGCCCATCAGTTTACCTGTGGGAATCTACCGGTCGTGTGGGGTAACCTGATATCGGTTGCACGCGGTTTGAATGTCATGCGAAGCGTTAGTGGACGATGATAATAGTTTGACTGGCTGCTTCGGGCCTCTGTTAGTCGACAGGTAGTTACTACTATTTGCAGGATGGTCGTGCAGTTTTAATACGATATGATGCTAATCTGTTGCATGCGCAGACAGGAGTCCGTGAAGTCGCCCTGTTGCTATATAGCATCATGGGTCTGTTGCTATATAGCATCATGGGTCTTTTGCCCTGTTGTCATAGGGTCAGAGGTCTTTTGCCTTGTTGCCATGGCATCACAGGTCTTTTATATATATATATATATATATATATATATATATATATGCGTAGAATCGTTGGTTACAGTTCGATTAGTTGTGTATTATCACGAACGTGTAACTCGGAAAGACGACGTTTATTAGAGTGCAAGCGTCTTTATTCTGGGCGTTTTAAACTGTATCGGTTATGGATTATCTGGTGGAGCTTTTATCGGAGCAGGCTTTTGCGGAATGGATCGGTCTTACGGACCCCGACGAGAGAGATGGAGATAGACAGACAAGACAGACAAGAGAAGAGAGAGAGAGGGACAGAGATACAGAGAGAGAGAGAGAGAGAGAAACAGAGAGAGAGAGAGACAGAGACAGAGAGACAAAGACAGAGAGACAGAGACAGAGACAGAGAAAGAACGAAAGAGAGAGACAGAGAGAGACAGAGAAAGAGAGAGACAGACAGAGAGAGAGAGACTGATATGTAAAGTGAATATTGATATATAGAGTATATATTGATATTATATATATATGTATATATATATATATGCATATATAGACTATATTATGCGTTGGTGATATGAAGGCAATAGGCATCCAAGCCTCTAAGGGGCTTTGATTGGCTTAGCAGTGAAAGGATTGTTCTCAGAGGCAGGCAACTGAATGTTGATCTGATCCTCTCATTATGAGACTCTCATAGAACTCGATGGAGGAAATCTAGACAATCGTGTGCTTAGACTCGTTTCCGTCTCACTTTGGTTTTGACATGTGGCCTACTGCAGTCTATAACGTAAATATCCTAAAGAATTCAACGCCACACAAAAGCTGCGTCAAAGCGACTGACTCATCCTCCGATCAAATGAAGCATAATAGTTACTTTTACAGCTGCGTTTGACATTGATATATATATATATATATATGACTCCAAGTGAATGTGTATATTCATTCTACATATCAATCTATCTCTGTCTCTCTCTCTGTCTGTCTCACTCTCTCTCTCTCTCTCTCTCTCTCTCTCTCTCTCTCTCTCTCTCTCTCTCTCTCTCTCTCTGTCTCTGTTTCTCTGTATCTCTGTCCCTCTCTCTCCGCCTGTCTGTCTGTCTCCCTCTCTCTCTCGCCGGTCGGTAAGTCCAATCACAGGATCGTGGTAACTGTCAGATTTCCCGACTCCTGATATTGACCACGGCTTGCACTCTGACAGTGCCAGTCCGAAGCATGAATAAAGGTGGAGGGCGACGCTAATGATCCATGTCATCACACAGTGTCGTAAAACTGCAACTGCCACCACCAACCGGCAGTGACTCCGTTGACGACCACATGCGTGGAGTCGTGGACGTGTCACATCAGAAAATCTGGTGTTCAACTGAAACGAATAGGAGTCTTAGACTCCATTTTTGGGGTCTCACAGGAGCATGCTAACTGTCAGATTTCCCGACGTCTGATATATTGACAACTGAGGCGAGGATAGTGGATGTGGCGCCTTAGAAGTTTGGATATTACAATAATTAATGCGATCCCGATTACCCATGCACGTCTGCATAAATCTGGTTTTAGGTGAGTCAGTAAGTCAGTGTATTCTGTAGAAACCAACTGCAAATCTTACCTTGGTGTACATATACGTCCGATCCTGTTGTACGATCTATAATCATTGTATTCATACGTACACATGTAGCCGGACCGGGAACGCCTCTGAGTATCTGAAGTTTCATTAATTGATTTATTGATGATGTGACGCATGTGCCATTTACAGATGCAGACAGAAGCTTCATTACATTTTTTTACTAATATATTAATTATGAATAACAAGTTCCTCTTTAAACAGATAAGCTTAACTGCCGACAATTTGAGCCAGGGTGGCTCTTATGCAAATGCTGAACGCAACCAACAATTTGACAGTTATTGGTTTTTTTGCATTTCTAGCAATTTCTTTTGAATATTGTATATATGCAACATAAAACTTTAATATACGTATATATATTAGCGCATCTGATTAGGTTGTGCTGAGGGACACGCTATAGAAATCTGCAAATACAATACAATATATATATATATATATTTATTTGTATTGACTATATATATATATATTTAATATATGTAATACATGATATGTAATATCTATAATATATTAAGTTCGTATATATTATGTGCTTTATATGAATCTAATTATGTTTCAATACATTTTGTGTCACAGAGAGAGATTGACATTTAGCAGACGTTGCTTCTTATATATTGGCACATGAACGCTCTTCATAATTGGTTGGCGTTTATAGGACTTCGTGGTAATGGGTCGATTCAACCATAAATATAGGATTATTTTAAGGGATCGTAAAGAATGGCGCTACATAAATGTCTTACTGCATTGGATTTTCGTAGAAATCAGATGCTGTATAATATATGATGGGAATTTCGTTATCGATGTTGGTTTGAACATAATTCGCAATGTTTGCTACTGTTTTCATTTAAGTCATTGTTAGAGGTTCTATGTGAGTTTTGTTGAGAACTGTAGTAGGCCTACACACATTTATAAGGGTAACATCTAGAAATACCCTGCAAAATGGCAATGTCGCCTCTGTCTATCTTGCCATGACTTTCGCACCTATAGAATGAAATAAATTTTGCAATTATAATAATGCGCAAATTCTTATATTGATGAAAAATCATTCTTTCCTAAGTAAAAAAATTGTATTAATTAAGGACAATCTCTGCTTAAATATAAATTTGATTTATGAAAAAACTTGCAAAATGCATCATGTATTGATGCAAATAAAGTTTCATGAAAAGAAATTTGAGTAATGAAAGACGTTTTTGTCTACTTTGAGTTATGAAAAAATAAATATAAAGTTAGATTCACAATCTAAATCTAACTTAAATAGAAGTTGGATTTATCAAAAAAATTTCTTAATTAGAATCTGGGTTGATGAGTTATTGCCTAAACAGAATTTGGATTTTCAAAACTAAAACTAATTAAAATAAACTAATTAAAAGCTACTTAAGAAGTTAAGACCCACAATTAGAGAATCACCACATCCCAATTTAGCAATTCTTTCAGTTGAACGCTCTTTGACAGGCACAATTAACTTTGACAAGGTTATTAGTAATTTTGCTGCAGAGAAGGCAAGAAAAGTAAATTTTTGAATTGTAACAGTTGACAGGTATACTGAAAGTATGAGACCTTACCGTATCCGTAATCCGTATGATAAGATCATTCATTCATTTATTGCGAAAATTTATATAGAGCCCCTTCACGGTTACTACTCATGAGCGCTCCAATTGGTCAAAGTTATCAGTTACTAAGAATAGGCCCTATGATTTGTACTGTTTTATTTTAAGTTTATTTTTATAATTTTCGATCTAGCCTGCAAGACGTTTAGTAACTTTATTGTGAGGCTTGCTTTATTTGTTTTATAACTGGTTAATTTATAAATTAATACAATCCTATTCTATTTTAATTTCTTTGTATCTAATGATAATTCATTTTAATTAGTCAAAGGTCATACAGCTTTAATTTTGAAAGGGCATGCTGATGCTGATGCTGTTACTAACTGTAGGTCCTACAATTATTTGAATACTGAATAGAATAATCATAATGTATACAAGAGCTTAATGAAAGCACTCAAAACAGGCGCCCTATGCCTATCTCCCTGTGCATATCTCGGGGTAGGCAAGAACGAAGTGATGGAAAAATAGACAGGGGCGGCATTTTGTACCTTTGCCCCAGGCGGCGCTTTGCCTCGCTACGCCACTGCTTACTGTGTTCCAATAAAAGGGTATACCCCGACTAACGGGACCGTCTGTCCCTGAAAGACTCAACGTTTAGGGCCTTTATTCTTCCCTATTGTTCCCACTCCTCCTAATTATCAGTGTAAGCATTTTACTCACGTGTCCTTCTGTTGGGTTAAAAAAAACATATTGAATTGAATTGTAAACATTGATTCACAATCGCCTGTCTCGAATGCCTTTAAAGACCACTGTTAATAGTATCTCGCTATAAAGCCATGGTGACTGTTCTCGCCTACTAGACAGTCTATAGTGTATAATGTGTGTTATTGGGATACAGGAGTATCTGCTGTTCACAGACATCCACATCTAGAAACGTTATAAGCTAATCGACCTCTGAGACGATTTTAGCTTTTAGTCTCATTCCAGAAGTGAGTTCCAGATGAAAAACTTGATTATATACAAGATATTCCGTCCGATTCTCATGAATTATTCAACACTCAGCACTTGAAACCGAGGTTACATGTTGTGTATTTCGACCAATGTATCGTCTGAAATTGCTTAGGTTTTTATCTACAGCCGTGTCAGCGAGCCCACATCGAACCCATATTGGGTCCGAATGGAGCCCACATCGAACCCATATTGGGTCCGAATGGAGCCCACATCGAACCCATATTGGGTCCGAATGGAGCCCACATCGAACCCATATTGGGCCCGACTGGAGCCCACAATATGGGTCCAATTGCCCACTTGATGCATCTGAGTGCAATTTCCTCTGTCTTTAACTTTGTTGTCCATGCCTTCATCTGCTCCCGAATCGATCACTGAAATGCTCTCTTGGTTGTAGGTGCATAGAAAGTAAGAAAGACAGACCAACAGCTAGACAGCCAGACCGACCGACAGATAGACAGACAGACAGATTCGCCGAGGGCGATGTAAAGAGAGAGAGACATAGAGATACAGAGACACAGATATAGGCAGAGAGGTGGAGAAACGAAGCAGCGAGACTCAGAGAGACAGAGCGAGAGCGAGGGAGAGAGAGACAAACTTACAGAGAGAGAGAGACAAACAGAAGCAGAGACAGAGACAGAGACTTTTGCGTCACGCAATACTGTTCAATATATCTAGATTCCGTAGCAATTCGATTGGCAACTCAAGGACTGGATGAGCCACTGGATAACCACATCAGACTGACGCTCCTTCTTTCTTTCACTCAACCAACTCAGAGTCAATCCTTGGACCGTCTGAAGCTCTATGGACCCAACTGAGTAGCATAATGTAATGTAGATCTCCTGAATTTCTCAGCAGCAAACGAAAGCTGCATCTGGGAGCCGAGCGTTGTATCACGTCATGTCGGCAATGGCCAAGTTGCTTGATTCATTCAAGTGCCGTATATGCTAACATTGAACATCCGGGAGAGGCGAGATATCGAGGAGACATCATTGGCAGTAATGGTGGAGGTGGTAGTATGATAATAGGGGTAGAAGGGTGTCGGTTGGGGTGGTAGTGCTAGTGGCGAGGTTAGTGATGGTGATTGTAGTGGTGGTGATGGGTGGTGGTTCGCGATTGTGAGTGGTGGTGGTATTGTGGTGGTCGTGGTGGTAGTGATGTGGTGTTATGGTGGTGGTAATGGTGGGATGGTGTCATTGTGGTGATGTGGTGGTGGGTGGTGGTGACCATAGGGCGACGTAGCAATGGCGTGGCACCAGGCATAAGTTGGTTTGTGGTTGGTCCCTCGCTCTGGAACAAGTTCCCGTTGGCGTTGCGGTTGTCACCAAGGGTCCACTCAAACTCCTTTATACTTGCCTTAAAACTGTTCATTTTTGCCGTGCCGGGGTCGGGAGCGCTCCTGAGTAGTAACCTTGAAGGGGCGCTATATAAATCTCTGCAATGAATGAATGAATGAATGAAGATAACTTGAAGAGTTCAGTTTTCAGAAGTGAGTGTAAAGCTTGTCATAGCTTCCCCCTTGCATCGATTCTCTTCTGTTTTTCGTTCAGCATCGCTTTAAGAAAGCAAGCAACCCATATAGCCAATCAATCAGTCAATCAATACCTGAGTCAAATCCAATCAGCCAATCATCGATCATTTACATGTGACCGCAAACAGCTTTCATAGTCTGACGTCGGAGTATATTTTATTTCTCCTGGTACATTGTGTTCTCTTGGTACGCTGTGATGCCAACCCATACACAAAGTGAAATGTCCGATCAGGTTATTGTATTGTATTGTATTGTAATTTCGCTTATTGAAACAGAAATATCGCTGTCAAAACGCAGCGACTTATCGTTGAGATTAGTCCATATACCTTCTCTGGAGTCTGGACTAGACACCTTCGACCGCACTCAATGCAGTTATAAAAGCGAGGCATTTAGTCTTTCGAGTAGGTCCCTGGTAATTGTGACAATCTGGGGACTCTTGCACCACCTTCACTCGCACGGATTTACAAGCCCTAATATTCAGGAGGACTTGGGTGCACGCATTACCGCAGGGCCTTACTCTTGTCACGAGGAATATAATTATTATTCTGAGTTCTTGCTCTCTTTCCCTCCGCTTTTTATTTCCACCGTCGTCTTGTTGATCCCTGTTTATGAGGACTATTTCTGTTCTGACTGTTTTATCTCGTTCTCTATCTTTGGCGGTAATCCTTCTGGCAGTCCGCTCGGATTTGTTCCATCTGCGTTCCATCTGTTATCCTTTGCCGCGACCATCTAGCCGAGCTGTCGTTATGGAGCGGAATTAGAACGAACCAATACAGGAACAATTATATGGAGCCAGTGTGCAGTGTAGCGTACAGACTATAGCAGAACTCTATCTCTTTCTATAGATGAACCTTGCAGAAATTCATATATGTATAATATATATAATTTATCATAGATTATGGTAATATTTACAATCATCTACATATTATATAATATAAATATATATATATATATATATATATATATATATATATATATATATATATATATAGATGAATGTGAATATTACTACATCTATGAACATTATTAGAAAATCATGCGCTTTTGAGTCCAAGAGCAAGGAATAGGCATGCAGAGGAATGATGACGCGTTGATAATTAAATATCCGGTTGCATACTCAACAAAAGATGTCGTCCCGTTTCAATTCTTACATCCTGTATTAGATCTGAGGCTCAGAATCGCCACAGGCAATGTTTATCCTCTTCGAATGTAATCTTTCGTCGATTTTTCTTCAGAAACATAATTATCGAAATGAATCCGTTATGTAA
>OY365817.1:25581125-25585502 GCA_959347315.1 Bimastos eiseni
ACAGACAGACCGGTCTGTCGGACAGACATACAGATTACGTTTACGATTACGATACCTCGGAAATATGGAGCAAAATTTCTGCACTGACTGGGATTCGATGGTCCAGCACGCTGCCCACTACATCACCGAGCACCCCATGATAACCAGCAGCTAACTACATCGCAGTTCTTGTGCCACTCCTAATCGACGACAGTCGCCTTAGAGTAAATAAGTAAGTCAGTGAGACGGGCGAGCACATGCAGCTAGCAAATCCTGCACGCGGTAAGAAACGGATCAAGGTCTCGACGGGGGAAATTTGCATCGGTCAGCGCAAGATTTGCGCATCAGTCAAAGGCGTAATGAAGTTTCACGGTGTTCATTGTGCGGGATGACAATCTGACAGTGACATGTTCGTTAGTAATGCCGGGCAGCACGACCGACCTAATGCTCCTGTGTCCACCACGGGGCTCTTCCGTGTCTAGACCGGCCCAACGTCTGCACCTCTCTCCCACTTGACAGGGAAGGTTCCGACCGACCAGGCCCAGCTTAGTCATGCAAAGAGATTAGTCTATACAAGGTCCAGAAGATTGGAATATCAGCCGAATTCCCTGGTTGGTTCTTTCGCCGAAGTGCTCTGTGCGATCATGGGTGGTGCTGTGACATCTGTAGCGGTGTTCCGCCATTTTGTTGCCACTTAGAACAGCATTAAGTGTGCATTAGAATACACCCAGTTGGCTGCATCGGTTGAAGCGTACGTCCATGTATCTCTTCAGAACGTGTGGTACTCGGTTCGCCGCAGGATGATTGCTTATATCGGAAATTTGAATCTCGGGCAATGGCGCAATGAATAAGACAATTATTATCACATCAGCTGGGCAGTCATGTTTTTGGGTTGAATCGGATTTTACATAGGGTTCTTTTTATTGATATTTCCGTCAGGCGATCATTGGGTATTACTCTTGGACACCAAAATAAAAGCGTTGCTTTATATGTTATTTGACTTGGTCAGACAGTCGTTCTTGTATCGACTTTAATTTGCACAGTGTGTAATCCAAAAATAATGATAAGCCAAGGTAATCGTAATTTACATAAAATTTATGCTGAACAGTGCCAATGGTAGTGAATATTCTGTGAAGTGATTCATGCGAGCGTAACGTTTTCTAAAACGTGTCTTATATACTGCCAAGACGTTTTAAGACCTTTAAGACGCAGGTTATAGTTGCGGTTTCACGACACTGTGTGATAACATAGATCATTAATGTCGCCTTCCTGCTTTATCCATTTTAGGGACTGGCACTGCTGGACTGCGACGCTGTTAATATGACTGTCCGTCGTGATAGTTCTCTATAGAGCTCTTACTCTCAGCTGAAGTTGCTGAACTTTCACACGGTTTCATCATCATCGAAAGAACACTCCAAGAGCTGCTTTCCATTTCCACATTCCGCATCATACATAGCAGAGCAAATGATACACTACAAGTTTCTGCCCAGTGGGACGTGATGGTCGCCTGGTTTGGCTGTCGTACAGTTAAATTCTACGCCTGTTTTAACTTGTCATCATCCGTTCACATGCATGTACGACGCTTGGAAATCAGTTCGTAATCAGTAAACGAAGATCATTATTGTAATGTACTAGTGCTCAATCAGTGTATGTATGTTGTAAAATTGTGCATGCATGTCTCTCTGTATATATGTATATATAATTTATACATATATAAATTATATATATATATCACATATATATGTGTGTATGTACCCACTTATGTGTTATGTATGGATCTGGCCTGTAATATTATGTTCCGCTGTATGCATATATCTAAGCATGATATCATGAGCAAAATCCATACATAAATAAATATATATATAATATATATATATATATATATATATATTGCTCATAGTGCTATGTCAATCTGTATATGTATGTTTATGTCTGTAAGGCACAGTACATTCGTAAATACATTATATATATAAATAATATATTATATATATTATAATTATATATGCGTATGATGTCAAGCGTTAGTAGACGCGAAGGTTTCATCTAACGAAGATTTGCTCGAGGGTCCTGATTGCTTAGGTGAATGGAGTTCGTTTGAGTGTGTGATCGATAATAGCGCTCATTCGCTCTTGTCTTAGAAGTTTCATAGCCGAGGATTCGGTTTTGTGGTGGTACTAAACGACGCCCTTCACATTCCAGGTAGGCTGGTCACGTTACGGTTACTGTCGTGTGTATTGTATTCAAGCATTTATTAAGCGTCTCTATAGTAGGATGAAGCGCTGCCAGTGCGCAAGGCCCCGCGAGAAGAAATAGGTTTGAGAAAAGCAAAAGAGGATGAGAGACTGCCAGATAGAAATTTTGAGCGAACAAAAGGAGAGATACCATTCCAGAGAGATGGACTAACTGAAGCAAAGAATCGAGACTGAGCCATAGCTGTTCTACTCCGAGGAACCCAAAGGTCAAGTCTACTGAAAGGGGAGCGGAAAAAGGAAGCTCAGTGAGGCCGGAGAATTATGTCAACCAGATATTTAGAGGCAAGATCCCGCTGAGCCTTGACTACTAGAATGAGAATTTCGAATTGTACGCGTGCATGGAGAGGGAGCCAGTGAAGTACATCAAACATAAAGGTAGAGACACGAGAGAAATTGGAAAGCAATCTGCCAATCTAAGCAGCTGAACGAGCGAAGTGAACGGAGGGAGGAAGCTGATTGCGGCCGAAGTATTACGTCAACAGGTATAATTTCGAAACTGAGCCTCTGACAACTAAGTTAGTTACTGTAGCAGGTTACCAGTGTTGCCTTCAGCGGGGCCCGATGTGGCCCCCCCTTCTTGGCCCATTGAACGTTTATTTGCCGAGAGCGCAGCAGCGGCTTTTAGCATCTCCTTCAGACGATTTTTATACAAGGAACATTCATCAACCGCGTTTGTCTTGAGGTTCAAAAAACAACTCCATCCTCTATCTGAGGGACAGTATCTATCTGTAGCTGTGGGCTGTGTGTGCTTCAAGAGTCACTTGTCTATATATATAATATATATATATATATATATATATATATATTATATATATATATTATATTATATATATATATATAGAGACCTTCCTGAGGGGTGCCCACTTGGAAAAGAAGACGCTGCAGTTATCTTCTTCCTAAGCACCTATTCCAGAGCTATTAGTTATAGCACTGTCTCAATTGATTATCTCGTCTGTTATCCCCGTCAGCTGTTGGGACACTTTATTTCTTGGGAATTAGTGCTGTCAGAGGTTGTAGGAGTGAACTTTGAACTCTCCTTTTAGCCAGACAATATTTGCTAAGGTGATGTTCGCGCGATAGCTAAAAACCGCTGTTACATGTTTCAGTTTAAGCCAAAAGCTACGCTGATGACTCACGCTTTGTGATAACGGTGTTGCCATTGGCGGAGACTTGGTCTGGGGTTGGGGGCGGGGCAAATAAAAAAACTTGAGTTTGGGGGACAGATCGGAAGACAATTTCATCTTCCAGACATTGATGCTTAAAAAAATGATGAACAGCGGAAAAAACACTGCATAAATTTAGGATATTTATGAAATATTAATGAAAGATATAGGATATAAGCAATATGAGATTTAGAAGAGCAGTCCCCTTCTGTCTCCCTAAGTCTCCGTTCCTGGGTGTTGCAAACTAAATTATATGAGCTCTGATAGACGCTGGAAGGACTCTTGTTTGAATGAATACAGGGGCGTTCAGATAGTAGGGGTCCGGATGCAAATGCCTCCAATTTTAGGATGGGGGGATATTTTTGAGTCTTGGAGGAATATCTTGCCTTCCTGATACTTCATATCGGGGGCTTGCCGTCATCATTCAGAGGGGGTTGACGCCCATGTTTGAATGCATTGCATTCGCCTGCATTCGTGCGTCCTTCAGTGATTCAATGGTGTGTGTGTGTTTGTGTGTGTGTGTGTGTGTGTGTGTGTGTGTGTGTGTGTGTGTGTGTGTGTGTGTGTGTGTGTGTGTGTGTGTGTGTGTGTGTGTGTGTGTGTGTGTGTGTGTGTGTGTGTGTGTGTGTGTGTGTGTGTGTGTGTGTGTGTGTGTGTGTGTGTGTGCTAACCACATTATAGCAGCTGAAATAAGCGTTCCCCTGCGGGCAGAGGCGAACTTCGAGCAACGAATTCTAACCAAAAGTCACTGACGACAACCTGCCCCCGTGGAACCCACAAGGCCCCACACGATACCAATATTCCCACATGGGACACTTAAGATAGCCAACATTCAGCCCATAAGAGTGCGTCAGAGATGATCAGACAGCAGCGTTGAGCTACGACAAGAGGACGGTCGCATCCGCAATGCACGGGACCATCACCGCTGAGCCCGCTCAGTAGTTCCCCGTTCTTGCACAGATATGCATTTGCAGAGGTTCGTT
>OY365817.1:25585702-25610702 GCA_959347315.1 Bimastos eiseni
AATCAGAGGGACAGACAGACGCAAATGCAGAAACAGACACAAAGACTCATATAGAGAGACATCGAGACATCACCAGATAGACGTAGCCGCAGTTAAATCCAGAGACAGAGACGGAGGGGGAAGAGAGAGAGAGAGACAGACAGAGGGGTAGAGAGAGACAGACAGACAAAGAATGGAGTGGATGCGTTCGTCGTCGTAATTGTTGCATCCTGTAAAAGGAACTTTCCGACAGGAATCAATTAATTACAGACTCGGTCATTGCCATCGTCTCCATATACCAGTATCGCATGTCCTCCGCCACATATCTATCTACTCCTCCTCGTGCTCTTCCTCTATATGCTGCCGCTGCTCCTCCTTCCTCCACCTCCTCTTTTCTCCTCCTCCTACCTTCGCCTCCTCCTCTACTTCCTCTTCCTCTTCCTCTTTCATTCTCCTCATCTTCCTCCCCTTTCCCTGCTAAGCCTTCTTCTCACGCTCCTGGTTCTCCTCATGCTCCTCCTAATGCTCCTCTTTCACCCCTCTTCCTTTCCAACTCCTCGTCTTCTGCCTCCTCCTCATCCTGCTTCCTCTTTCTCGTTCTCCTCTTCTTCCTCCTTTTACTCCTCCTCCTTCCTACTCTCACTCCTCCTCCTACCTCCCCTCACCCTCCTCCTCCACCGTATTTCTCCTCCTCCTTGCTCCTTCTCACCCTCCTTGTCCTCGCCCGCTTCCTCCTCCTTCGTCTTCCTCCTCCTCCATTGTATTCCTCCTCCTCGTACTCCAAATTCTCTGTGGTCTATGCACCGACAGATTGACTCTCGGTCGTTGGCTAATGGCAAATAAATATCCGCCAAACAATCCAGTCGAGAATTCTGACGTCATTTCCGGCACCAATTGCATTGTTATCCGCACGCACCTCTAGAACAATGCGGCTCCATATGCTGCGATCTAAAACCTGCGGCCTATAATAAAGAATTCGCTGCTATCCAGTTCAATCCGATCCAGTCAGCGGTTGCATATCTAGACTTCGACATTAGCCAGTCATTAGACAGCTAATCGAATCTAGCCACACCGTACATCCAGACTAACCTATCGGTCAATCAAATTAAGTCCAATCGACCTGTCAATCAAATCCAGTGTAATCTACCTGTCAATCAAATTAAATCCAATCGACCTGTTAATCAAATCCAATCTAATCTGCCTGTCAATCAAATCCAGCCTAATCTACCTGTCAATCAAATCCAGTGTAATCTACCTGTCAATCAAATATAGTCTAATCTACCTGTCAATCAAATCCAGTCTAATCTGCCTGTCAATCAAATTAAGTGTGACCTGCCTGTCAATTACATCCAGTGTAATCCACCTGTCAATCAAATACAGTGTAGTCTGATTCAGCAAGTGCATTAATCGAACGGTTTCTCTGGTGCTGACATTAAATTGCAAGTTGTTATGACCAAAGAGGAAGTAGGGTGAGGTGAGAGGAGGGGAGAAGAGGAAGGGAAGAACCAAGCAGATGAGGGTAGAAGAGGAAGGATAGAGGAGGAGAAGGAGGAGAGGGGAAGGTGAGGACGATGGCGATATATAAGAAAAGGAAGGAGAAAAAGGATGAGGAAGAAGAAGAGGAAGAAGAAAAAACGAAGAAGAAGAGGAGGAGGTGAAAGAAGAAAAAAATGATGACGACGAAGAAGAACAAGATAAAAAAGAACAAGAAAGAGAAAAAGAAGAACAAGAAAAAGTAAGAGAAGAACAAGAAGATGATGATGATGATGATGAAGAAGAAGAAAAAGATGAAGATGATGATGATGATGAACAAGCACAAGAACAGCAAGAGCAAATACAAGAGATCAGTCGTCGTGTGTGACACCCTCAGAGAAAGCCACGAGCATGAAGTATTTGAAACTAAATTTTCTTAGCCTCGGCACACGAGAGCAGGTTGTCAGCTCTCTTCCTCGCCGCCTCATACTCCCGCCAACGATGTACGACCAGTGCACTAATAACAGCTGAGTTGGCTATATAGGCATCTCAGGTGGAGTAGAAAGCACATTTCTGTTAGCGGGGATTTTACCCTATCCAGCACACTAATCACTTTTGCGAGAAATGGGTAGGAGCGTTGAGTAATGGATGAGTAGTAACCTTGAAGGGGTGCAATGTA
Organism: Bimastos eiseni; assembly: GCA_959347315.1. Lineage (NCBI taxonomy): Eukaryota > Metazoa > Annelida > Clitellata > Crassiclitellata > Lumbricidae > Bimastos > Bimastos eiseni. The sequence continues at coordinate 25,587,834 of OY365817.1, forward strand.
AATCTCCGTAATGAATGATCACACTGTGGCGCAGAGCTGAGGAACCGAGTTCGATACCCGTATCCTCGTAATTAGACGTATAATGCAATGTGCGCCTTGCAAGGCTTCAGACAGTTAAATTCGACTCATGTGACAACTTGTAATCATGCTGCGCTATTGTCAGTTTGAAAGTAAAATAAAATTATTATTATTATTATTATTATTATTATTATTATTATTATTATTATTATTATTTATAAACAAGGGACGAATAATTGATTGTGAGGCTAATGCGATGCACGATGACAATGCGATTGGATGTAGATAACAGAAGAACTGGAACGTTATAGAAATCTTCATTGAATACAAATCAACTGCAACTGATTAATATTCATTAATCAGTATGCATATATGAGTTCCATGTAATGTACGATAAGAAAGGCTGTCGCTACTTCTCAGCAGAACTGATTACTGCAATCGACAAGATAGTCGTATCTTTTTCTGCAGCAAGATCACTTGATGCCCGGTGCATTAATCCTAACTCTTGATGCCCGGTGCATTAATCCACTTGCGCTGTAGAAACTTTAAGGTTAGGTTTTGCACCATTCAAATGTTTTTGCACCATTAAAATTCATTTCATCAACGAATTGGCATAGGTTGTAGAGTCAATAAATCTGAATTTGAACCAGTCAATCTGGCGCCGAGTCAACATATCTTAATATGAGTCAGAAATTGTGATAACACCAACCAGTCGATCTGAGTCTGAGCCAACAGATCTGAATCTGACTCTGAGTCAGTAACTCTGCTCATGCAGTAAGGCTGAATCTGAGTCTGTGAATTTGGCCTTGAGTCAGTCGATCTGGCCCTGAGTCAGTAAATCTGACTCTGAGTCTGTAAATCTGAAACCTCCACCAGTCGATCTGACTCTGAGCCAGCAGGCCTGAATCTGGCTTAGCCTTTGAGTCAGTAAATCTGAACCTGAGTCAATGATTCTGCATCTGACCCAGTAATTCTGTTCTTCTGTAAAGCAGTAATTCTGTTCTTCGTTCATAGATCTGAGCCAACAGATCTGAATTCCGAATTCAGTATACGCGGGCTCCCTTTTCTCTGCCTCTCTGTACAGCTGTATAGAGCCACTGCTGCTGTTTGCTGTTTCCAGCCAGAGTCTGAGTAGCCTCGAGGGAGACGACGACGACGACGAGGAATCCGACGACGCTGACCAAGAAGATGGTCATCGTACTGACCAGTGTCCAGTGTCCAGTGTCCACTCGCGCGGAGGCGGCGGCGGTGGCGCCCACGCTCAGGCCTGTCAGCTCAGTCAGGCCTGCATGACCGGAGGAGTGGCAGGGCAGCTGCAGAGGTCGGGGGTCACAGCAGACAACAGTAAAAAGAGCGGAGAGGGAAGAGGAGGGCGGCGTGTCAAAGAGGGCGGTGAGTAGCTTTGGTGAATTATTCTATGTAGGCCTATGTAGTGGACACACGGTTAGACTGGGTCTGTGGTAGAAAAGTAATTAGTAACTTATAATCATTGTAAGTGTGTTCATATAGAGTTGTACGTGTTATCATTATTATTATTATTATTACTATGTTTTTAATTATTATTATTATGATAATAGTTTTGTATATATTATTATTATTATGTCTGGAAATGGCCCTGTTCGTCGTTGTTGTCCTGGTTGGCGAAAGTGCTCCGAATCGCGACAGCGTTAAAGCGTTGCATGGTTAACGAGATGCGTTGGTAGAGCAAAGAAGTTTCTCGTGGGTCCCCCGAGACCATGCTGAGTTTAGAAATATATATATATATATATATATGTGTGTGTGTGTTTGTGTGTGTGTGTGTGTGCATGTAGGCGTAGGTGTGTGTAGGATTATGTGTCTATATGTGTGACACTGTGTGTGTTTGCACGTTGGAGTTTATTGGGTGTTTATCGTGGTTTATGGTTCATCCTTTGGCTTCTGTTAGCCTCTCTCTCTCTTTTCCATTTCTCTTATTTTCTTCTGCTTCTCAACAATAAAGACGTTACAGTCATTTAACGGTTGAATGCATTTCATGATAGACCTCCCTATAATACTGTTTATTGGTAAACAAACCCTCAAGACGGCGACGAACGTTTGAACGATCGCTGTCGTTTTCCGCAAATGCTCCCCATAAACTACGACACCCCGGTTTCGTTGGGGTCTGCTCAACGTTTCAGCAAAGTCGTGGTCCTAACCCAGCAATTTCTATAGCGCCGCTTCATACTGCTAAGCGTGAGTGACGCGCACATTGTTATAAGCGAAACGAAATGAGGTTGACGATGTTAATGTCTGTGGCAGCCGTGCGATGTGCCTACAGGTTGGATTACCGGCTTACTTAAAAGATTTATGCATCGAGTGCAGTAAGATCTGAGAAGAGAAAGGTGCAGATTGAGGAACTGTTATGGTAGGTTGGGTGCGTTGAATATGGGGTGGTTAGAAATGGAAGGGCGGCAGATTGACTGGACCATGGTGTGGTCTCTTTAGTCTTTAGCGATTCAGTGTTGAATGCATGGCAGAGTGGTAGTCCTAGAGACAGAGTTAGATTTGAGACAGATGATGATGATCGAAGAACATGTGAAAGCCAATTACGCTGGAAAGCTGCCGTACTAAACTCCACCACTGTTCACATCGGATAGTGCTAGTCCCAAGTCTGGATAAATGAGGAGGGTGACGCTGATGATCTTTGGTGTAATACAGTTACGTTAAACTGCAATTGGTAGAATCACCTGGATACCCTACTCGGATCTTCACTTGCTAATTCTAGACTTCTAGACGACGCCTCTGATGCGATGCGGCGCAGGTGAATAAGTCATGTGCTTTGATTTAAAGTCAGCTTTGGAAATTTCCAGTTTCCGATTACAATAAAAAAAATTATTATCTGCTTAAGAAAATCACACGCTCATTATATCCTGTAAGATATCTTGCTTCCGACCATCCATCGGATTCCCGATGTGCTTCCCTCTAATAGTTCCATTAGACCTACAATAATCCGGTCGAGATAGCCTAGTCTGGTGGTCGGCTACCATTTTTTGCGGCGTTTTATGTCACTGCGTCCTTTCCTCTTCCAATTCCTCTTCCTTCCCATCTTCTTCTTCTCCTCGTCCTTCTCCTCCCTCTCCTCCTCATTCTCCTCTTTCTTTATGTTGCATAATACAGGCATGCTCAAATACATACATGATACCCATGCGTGCACATGTACAAATACACTCATACACACACACTCACCCCCCCCCCCCAACACACACACACACACACATACACATATATATATATATATATATATATATATATATATATATTCTTTGAATCTGGCGTTGACATGGTTGTCCATCATTACTGAGTCGATGCAGTTAGTGACGTCGTTTGGCACGGTGGTTGCGCAACGCAAACGTCATAGGTTGTTAACCGTACGACTGTTAAGAAGGAAAGGGAGGAGGAGGAGGAGGAGGAGGAGGAGGAGGAGGAGGAGGAAACGGTGGACAGGATGAGGAGGAGGGAAGGAGAGGAGGAGGAGGAGGAGGCGGAGAAAGAGGAGGAGGAGCTTTTGAAGAGAAGAGGAGGAGAAGGAGAGGAGGAGAAGAAGAGGAGAGGAGGAGGAGACAGAGGAGGAGGATCAGAAGGAGAGGAGGAGGAAAAGGAGGTTGAGGAGGAGGAGGAGGAGGAAGAGGAGTGGAGGAGAAGGAGGAGAAGGAGAAGGAGTAGTGGATAAGACGGAAAATGGGAAAGAGGAAAAGTAGAAGATGGGAGAATAAGGCGGAAGAGGTGGAGGAGAAGGAGGAAGAGGCTGTTGAGGAGACGAACGTAGCCACCTTCTTCGTCTGAGGCGTCGACGGATGCTGCTGGCCTCCAAGTGGAAAATCAATTTGTGATGCTGGCCGCTATAATCAGAACTCATTTACGCCCTTTTGCAGAATTTGAAATTAGTTCCCGCATCTCTCGATAGGTTCGCCATTTCGTTGCTTCCACTGATCTTTCGTCACGTGATCCAGCGAGCGTGATCAAAGACGAGCGACTAACCTAGACGCATCAGCCATTAAAATTCGTATTAATTCCGCCTCATTCGCTTATTTGTGCATTTTCACCGATTAACATAAGTCACGTTATGTTACGTCATTTTTGTGAGAACGCTTCTTTATTGCAGCCAGTGAATAGTCAAATTATATATATTATACGCTAAAGTTAAATAGACCTTCCAGCTCCACCATTAATGAAATGTCTCCAATTAGATATATATATATATGTATATAAACGGAGACATTTCATTATATATATATCTCATATATATTCATATATATATATATTATATATCATCGTATAATTATTATTATCGTATATGTTATGCTAACGATATCAACAGCGTCAAACCTCTTCTATGGTTTCTGAATCCCTGTTGACAACAGGTAGCAGACACTTTCGTGCGGTTCTTTATCTTCTGGCCTGGTTCTTCGTTTTTCCTCTTTGTCCAGTTGAAGTTATTGCATCGTTGCAATCCATCAAAATATTGTTATTCGATTCGGCCACCGCATTGATCTCGATGGAGCTGAACAGGCGTGTTGACGAATCCCTCCGTTGCAGAAATTCTCTCTCTGCGTCTGTCTGTTTTTATCTGTCGGTGTTTGTGTCTATGTATCTCTCTGTCTCTCTCTGTGGTTTATAATTTTCCATTATCCTCGGAGTCCATACAGCTGGTAACGGACCGTTACAGAGGAATGTTTACGATGGGCAGGCCATCTGTTCTTCATTCATGCAAATCAGTATAGTGGTCAGCCCAAGGATATATATATATATATATATATATATATATATATATGGTCCGTCATTAGTGACGTATTGTAGTGACGTTGGCGTAACCGATCGTCCCCATGCCTACGCGTTAGATATCCATGGACGCTTCATATTATAGCGCACGAGTATTTCTCAGAGTGCTATTGTTATTTGTTTGAAGGCGCTGGGACAAGTTCTGGCGGTGCTGGAGGTGCCAGGCGAAGGAACAGCGAGGTTGGCACCAGCGCTTACTTTATGATGACGAAGACGGACAGTGGCAGCACTTTCACACCAAAGGCAAGTGGTCGGAAGAGGAAAAGGAGATTAATAAGCATCTATCCAAATGAAACAATGACTGAATTAGCGAGCATAATTATGAGGAGATCGCTTATTATTGTTGTGCTATGGTGGGCCAGCTGGGTAGATGGAATGATAGGCCTACATAGATGGACAGATAGAGATGATCGTTGGTTGGGCTCCGAGTAAACTTCTTGAGGAGGCGCTATATAAATGCTAACATTAATGAATAAATGAGTGAATGAATGAAACGTCAACAATGGCAAAAAATCCTAAGCTTGATTTGTTCATCGCTAAATCTCAATCACTAGCGGTCTATTAGTTAAACGCTAGATGGCAGCGAAGATTTGGTCGCGTGTGCAACCTCTTGTTGTGATATGCCGGGCTTGACGTATTTCACGGCGTTCTTATCAGCCGATATTTTACATATTGTGTGATTCGTGTCCTTTTTTGATAAATTGCAGCATAAAGTCATTCAAGTTTCACTTCGTGACATTTTTATTTGTGTTGTGGCAGTGAACTATAAATTTTAGTCGGGAATGTTCCAGAAATATGATCACGAACGACGCGAAATAGAGTGTGGTTGTTCGGTCGATAATGATGTCAGGATGTCACTTTCGGCTGTGCAAACATTCTTCAGATGTCTTGTATAACGTTTCAGCTTTTGTTAAGTCTTTCCCTGTTCCATCTCAAATCTCGATTTATTATCTTATTGCTCTATAGGCGCCTAATTTAATGCCTTTTGCCTTGATTAGTGGTGTTTTGCTGTTTTAATTGACTTCCCATGCACAAGCTCCCAGATTGCTGATTGGCACTGGCTTAGAGGTAATTTTCGGGAGTAAGGTTTTCTAGTAATGCAGAGTTACTAATTTTCTTTGACCACCGTGACCTCATTAAAGTTATCATTGTAAGTTTTTCCCTCTTTGAAAAGTAACTAGTTACAGTAACTAGTTACTGTTGGCTCCATGTAGTACCAAAAGTCGTAATTCGTTGCAGTACCGCATTTCTAGTAGTAATGAGTAAGCCACAGCACATCCAAGCACCTTATAATGATACTGATATATTGCGTGTAGTTAGTTCTCTGTATATGCTGTCTAATTAAGTTTCAATGTCTGCTCTTCTTGCAACTTGTGGATGGATTGAAAGAAAAGTTAGTTAACCATGTAAATGGTTAATAAAAGAAATGTTATTAAATGATATTTTTCTGTGAATTCGCATCAACAGGTTACCAGTAGGATTATCGAACTGGAATGTTCACCCAAGAATGAAAGGATATCATCCGCAAATTCTCCTGGTCACGGTCAACCGCTTCAGACTCCACTCTCCCGCAAAGGTAGGATGATGATGGATATGATGAGAACAATGATTATCATCATGACAGAGATGATTATGATGATGATGATGATGATGGAGACCAAGATGATGACATTGATGATATGGCAATACAAATGAGGATGATGATGAATATGACCACAATTACCAATGTCTAATCAATTGTGGTCTCTCCTTGTCAATGTGATGTTAGGTATTTGCAATTTAATGACACTGTGTGATAACAAAGATCATTAGCGTCGCCCTCCTTTATCCAGGCTTGGGACTGGTGCTGCATTTATGTAGCACAATTTCAGCTTCTCAGAGATGCTTCTTTCTCCTGCTGTCGGTTTGAATATACACAAAACCACAACTGTGGGAGTCCGTCTAGAGACTGGATGGAATCAAAACGAGTGGGGAAGAGGAGACATCACAGAAATTCTTGCATGTTTGCTAGGTAACTTAATCCACCAAGATGGGCCAACCTCAGCAAAGCTTAAGTGCTATGTTTGCTGTGGTCAGGTCATAATCACGGATCAGCGATCTGGAAACCACATGCTTGGTTTGGTTCTTTATGATAAAATTTGGCCCCACAGAGCAAGCAGTTCTGAAGGAAAGAAACTTAATCAGCTCTACTCCTGAATTGTATGGGTTTAGAACTTTGACCGTATCACAGCCAGTTTTTGTATCGTATTGTAGAGGGTATATTTCCTAACTGTTTCAGCCCTCTAAACACCATCCACCATTGCCCTCTGACTGTCTGCCTGCCTGACTCCTTATGGTCTTAACCTAGAAACGATTTAACCTGCTTATCGATTATGTTTTGACTAAGTGTCTGTGAATAAACTGGTTCCCACAACTTCCAATTTTGGGCGCTGTAGACATTTTGAGATTACGATTGTGATTGCGATTAGAGGTGCATGTATCACAGGCTACGAATTATATTGCACAAACGGTATTGCATGAAAGGCTTTTTAGTATACAAGTGGCATGCTTTAAAGGTTGCTGTATAAATCTTCTAATAAATCTAAAAATGAATGAATGAATGAATACTGTATGGCAGTATTGCAGTGCACTACATATAGAAATGCAAGGATTCATTGTGCTGTAGTTTTAAATTGTGTTTCTGCACAGCGGATGATGTATTGTCATTGTATGAATCATACTTGTAGAACAGTGTGTGTGTGTGTGTGTGTGTGTGTATACATGTATATATATATGTGTATGCATGTATATGTATGTATATATGTGTATGTAATGTATATGTGTATGTAATTATGTATGTTTGTATGTATGTATGTGTGTGTATACATGTATATATATATATATATATGTATGCATGTATATGTATGTATGTAATGTATATGTGTATGTATGTATGTATGTATGTATGTATGTATGTACATGTATGTGTGTATATTTGTAGGAGCTGTATTGCATGGCAGATATTGTAGTGTACTGTATTCAATGATTCCTTGCTTAGCAAAATCGACGACTGTTGGTTATGTGTCAGTCTTAGGTTCAAAATGCCTGATCAACTTTGTAAAAGCCCCACCGTAAAACTGGAACCCGCTGTACTTCAGTAGACAATGGTGTAATTAATTGTAATTGTAAGGGAACACTTATATAGCGCCCGCCACTCGAGATAAGTGACGATCACGACTCAAGACATTATATAGCTGAACTGAGAGCATGCAGGAAAGCCTTCAGGCGCGTAATACCCTACGCTGCCCTGTTAACCTCCCTACCCTGCAGACCTGATAGGGTAGGGTTCACAAGTGTTGTGACCTCTGTTCAGACCTGCAACCAGAATGATACTCTCAGAGGCTGATAAAAGGTATGAGTAATCCCGTGGCAAGCCTGAGCCTATAAAGTTTTGCTGCTGATACTATGGTCACTTATGCTAGTATTAATGATTAGCACTGGGCACCCGCCCTCATAGGCAGAGATTAAGAAACTGAAGTCATTAGCACCCTGTATACTCATGACTTCTTTATCTAAGCACCGGGATTTTGCTGTAGTGGGTCTCTTAATATGAAATTGCCTTTTCCCCAGCAGTCCGAAATAGGATTCATGTGCGATCTCACCTCCATCAATCGCTTCATTGCTTAATAAAGACCTTCCTCTTCATGGAACTGTCACTCTGAGAGTGCTCGGAATTGTTTGCTGCGAGAGGCACTCTACAAATGTCCAGATAATAATAGTAATAATAATTATTAGTAGTAACATTAATAATGACTACCTTTTACAGTTAGGTTTAGTGACTGCTCTTTTACTCTATGACATTATTATAAGCATACTTGCAAATTTTACTGTGAATTGTTATAAGCCAAGGAGGGCACTGTAGTTGCCTAATTAAACCAGGTTTTTTGCTCTTTCCTTCTTAATAATAGCTTATATCCATGACTTCTTTTATGAGCTTATCTTTGACTTATCTTTGTTAAGCTGTTAATTAATAAATGACTCTTAAACAGGTATCCTGTTGCTACTTCAGTTTACCAGTTAAGATTTTCATCTTTCATTGTCAGATAACTATGAACTTCAATTAAAGGGTGGTTTACGAGGCATTGAATCATTTTATTATCCATTGGGTCCATCTGTGTTTGCTGGCAAAGGGGTTTCTGTCTGTTTAGCCTCGACCAGCGCCTGGTTAATGGAACCATTTCACTCCAGTCAAACAGTAATTTACAACTGAATTGGACCATGAGACTGAAGCTAACTAACTCTTATCACAATGACACGATTGCTGGTGGTAGTGGCTGTAGAGTGTAGACCTTCTATTAGAGGTACATATATATAAATAAATAAATATATATATATATAAATATATAAATAAATAAATATATATATATATATGCAGAGTTTAGGGACAGCTTATGAAGGTTGGTGCACTTGGTGCAGTAGTAGTTTCATTGTAACAAAACTGTGTGTTAGCAAAGATCTCTCCTTATTTTTTCAGGCTTGGGACTAGCATTTTCAAAGAATGAGCATGGGCGGAATTCAGTTAGGGGTAGTAGCCTAGTTGTTTCAAATTAACCACACTGCGATAACAAAGATCATCAGCGTCGCCCTACCCCTTTCTCCAGGCTTGGTACTAGCACTGCCAGAGTACGAGCCGTGGCCGAGTTTAGTTGATGGGACTGTACTGTTGTTGATTTTTTAATGACAGTGTTCCATATCGAAGATGATTAGTTGTCGTCCTCCTCCTTTCTCCAGGCTAGGGACTGGCACTGTCAAAATCCAAACAGTAATACATTGGTTGGTTAGTTGCAGTTTAATGACACTGTGTGACAACAAGGATTATTAGCGTCGCGCTCCTCCTTTATCCAGGTTTGGGACTGGCACAATGGTACGATTTGATGGATGTTTTTTTATGAGGGTCGCTTTCCGATAATAGGCAGAGAAGAGAGGTCAGTCAGTCTGTTGCCGATTGACTCGACTCCTTGGCTTGTCTATGGATGGACTGGCCGAATCAGTATGGCTCTGCGGGCGTGTCGGGGTGCCAGACTCCTTGGCCTGATAGAGAGAGAGAGGTCGAGAGTGGGGGTGGCCAGTAAGTTTTGGGGTGCCTCTGTGGGCCGGTTTATCTGGCATACCTATGAATGATGCCGAGGTGTCAGATATACCGCACGCCCGTCCGTCTGTCCGTCCGTCGCCTGCTCGCCTCGCAGGCCGCTGCCGACGCCACCAGTTCCTGCCTTCCGTTGTTGCCGTCTTAGGTTCAATGTTCACCGCCTGCGTTTCGTTTTGATTCAGGGCTCCAACTACCCGAGGGGTGGAGCCGAGATTTTTAATGTGTATAGGCCGTTTGGTGGCGCTGCCCCGTCCGTACGTCCGTTCGTCTACCGTGCCCGTCACGAGTTAATCTCGAGTCTGGAGTTTCGCCTTGATTATTTCCTCCGATGCAGCAGGACTATGAGTTTTCTTTGGAGACCTTGATCGCGCCGAGTTTGGTAGGTGAGATGTTTTTCAGTTCGGCTGAGCGGAGATTTTCATTGGAGGCTGGCTAGGTTGAAGCAATGGGCCGAAAGTTTTTGACCTAGTTAAATAAAATTAAGACGTTGTATAAGGGATTCTGATGTGAGTTGATATACGTTATCCTTTGTTTTCAAAAGAGTTAACGTATGACGTCAGGTTGCCGTCGCGTGTACGGCTAAGGAGCTCGGAGTTTTTGGACAAGTTACTGGAAGTCTTCGTGAAACTACTATAGGGGCAGAGATATAGAGAGACACAGAACAGGGATAGACTGAGCATGAGAGGAGGATAGCAAAGCGAACAGACAGACAAACATACAGTTTCTAGAAACCTAGAAACCATAGAAAGGCAGATAGACTTACCAGACAGACAGATTGAGACAGAATGAGAGCAACCAATGCAAGCAGGCATACAAACAGATCGAAACACACGCACACACACGCACACACACACATTTATATGTATGTATGTATATATATATATATATATATATATATATATATATATATATATATATATATATATATACAGAGAGAGAGAGAGGGAGGGGCAGACAGACAGAGACAGTGATTTATGAGACCTTATAGATATTGCATGGAGTTTGACATTGAAGAATTCTTCTACAAGACTGATGAGTTACTTTGTTCCAGCACTGACTACCATAATTATGGCAATCAGAAGTCTATTGACACGCCCTGTAAGCCTATTTGGCTAGTAATCATGTTAATGCTAATATGTGTTATAGTATTATTACCATAGTTATAGCTAGTAAAAACAATGGCTGGTTGCGGAGTTTGTAGGATGCTAGAGTAATCAGAGCTTTGTACCTCTTTTTGGTGCTGACAGGAAAAGGAAAGGTTGAGACTTAAGGTCTGACAGCTGAATCATTTCCTAGCTCACTAAGTCCACTTGATTGTGGTGACTTTGATGAGAACTTTCTCTGCCAAGCAGGATACCTATATGTTGTTATCTATGTGTGTGTATGTATGTATGTATGTATGTATGTGTGTGTATGTATGTATGGGTATGTGTGTGTCTAGGTGTGTGTAGGTGTGCATGTGTATGTATGTATGTATGTATGTATGTATGTATGTATGTGAGCATGTATAAGGACACTGAACATACATGGCACATTTTAATATATCCCACAAAAGCTCATTCGCTGCGAGTCTGCGTTGGCCTATATGATATTAAGTGTCGTTTGCAGCTAGACTTTTGACCCAGGTAGCATGCTATGCAAATTAGGCTAGATAGAATCTCCACTGTTAATTAGTACAATGTATTAGCAATAGAATTGTTGCATCAAGCTAAGCGAAATGATGTTAGAACACTTCTTGAGTTTATGCTTTTCACTGACCTCATCAGTACACATAGACGTAATGCTGATGATCTTTAAGTTTTTAGTTTCATCATGCCAAAGTCGTCACATTCTGTAAGTTATTTCGATTGAACAAAATCATATTATGCCTCAGGATGTTAAGATTATAGCCAAATCACCTTATGTCCCAAGTTGTTATGATCTTACAACATCACATTATGCCCCAAGATGTTGTGATTTAGCAAAATCACATTATGCCCTAAGATTTCACAACAAAAATCACTTTATGCCATAAGACGTTTTGATTTAACATAAAACAAAGGCAGCCTGGTGAGCTGCTAACAGTAATCATTAACTGCTGTCTTCGTTAGCGCCGTTAGCCATCGGCATATGAGTCAGGATGTGGAGGTTATGACCTGAAAGGCAATTTTCATGTTCCAGCTTCAAGATTCATTCATTCATCTTTTTCCGGCTGGGTTTGCTTTAAAGCATGGCGATGGATGGATCGACTCCTCGTCGGCTCAGCCTCACTTAAGAGTTCGGCAACTTCCTTTGCTCTATTTGATGTTTTGTCCATGGGAGAGTCTATGGTGGGCCAGCGAAGAGATGATTGTGTGTATAGGTGGATGGATGAATTGATGGACAGGCGGTGGGTAGGTATGGGTGGCTGAATGGATAGCCGGATGGATGGATGATGGATAAATGGAAGGATGTTTGGATGGATGATGGATAAATGGATGGATGGATAGATGGATGGATGTTTGGATGGATGGATGGATGATGGATAAATGAATGGATAAACGGATGGATAAATGGATGGATGTATAGATGGTTGGATAGATGTATAGGTCGACCATTGAATGGATGGATGGATTTATGGACGGACGGATGAGTTAATGGATGGATGGATGATGGATAAATGGATGGATAAACGGATGGATAAATGGATAGATGGATGGATAGATGGATAGGTAGACAATTGAATGGATAGATGGATTTATGGACGGATGGATGAGTTAATGGATGGATGGATGATGGATAAATGGATGGATAAACGGATGGATAAATGGATGGATGGATAAATGGATAGATGGATGGATAGATAGATGTATAGGTAGACAATTGAATGGATAGATGGATTTATGGACGGATGGATGAGTTAATGGATGGATTGATGGATGGACATGCGGTGGGTTAAGACCAGTAGGTTGGGGTTGATGAGTGGATAGATAGATGGATGGCTGGGCGGAGGGAAGAGGGATAGAGAATGAGTGGATGGAGGGACAGATGGGGGAATAGAGGGATGGACGGATGGATTGAGAGATGGACAGATGAATGCTGTCTGTAGCTATTCATTGTTAGTAATGGTCCTTCTGTGGCATAAAACTCCTCAGTATAGAATGCTGAATTTTGTTGAGTTATATCCACACTTATTGTGCCTATCAAACTGAACCTCCATTACCAGTGATACAGAAGCAGATGCGACGTCTTCAGGCACAGTTTCCTAAAACTGTCAGAATTTTATGTGGCCATTATAAGGCCATTTAGGATATGTTCACCTGGATGGGGAAATTGGCCTCATCAGTACAGCAGTGATTAGTGGAGTTCGGGTAATGCAGGTCTCTGGCCCTAACTCGGTTGTATCTTGTGTTCTGGGTGATAGTTATTTTGTGCTATTGTCATTTGTTCAAAATTTATTTTGTATAGGTGCATTAAGCATTAACGATGATGATGATGATGGTGCTGGTGCTGGTGACTGTGACGATGATGAAGCTGATGATGATGATGAAGAGGAGGATAATACTACTATTACTACTACTACTACTACTACTACTCCTACTACTGCTACTACTACTACTACTACTACTACTACTACTACTACTAGTAATAATAATAATAATAACAATAATAATAATAATAATAATTATAATAATAATAATAAATATAATAACAAGAAGAAGAAAAATAATATTGTGTTGTATCTGAGGACTTATATAGTGGGTCTTACAGTACTATATATATAGGTATTCAGAATCGCTCTCAGGACGACAGCCCTGACGAAATAATAAAGTCTTTAGGCAACAATGGGATGAGGATAGGAGCCCGACTAAAAGCTTACTACGGATTAGGGGGTAGGTCGTTCCACACAGAATCATCTGTGTATATAGTCTGTCATTTGCTGTCTTGTGTTGAAAATTCTGTTGTCTATGGTAGATATTGTGTTGCTGGTTGCTTTCTGAACTGTCGCATGCTTGTGTCGTCTGTGATGAGAGCTGGTTTTTAAAAAAACTGTATAAAACGACGTCTTGTAGTTTTTGCAACTGTGCTGCGTCGACACATCTGTTCTAAGTGTTGATCCTTCTTATTGATGAAACATGTGTTTTATATGTTTAAACATGTGTTTTATATGTTGAAAAACATGTGTTTTATATTCTCATGTGTTTGTTTGGCTACGTGTTTGCATTGTTTCGACCTCTTTTGTCGTTTGTACTATCATAACGCTAGTAATATTATGCGTCTTTAACAGTAGTGAGATGACAGGTCATTCCCATTGAGCTGCTGCAGTTTCCCCGCTTGCTGTTTTTCCCCATTCTCTGACTCACTGAGGAAATTCAGATCCTGTCTTTGTTCGCCATTGCTTTTCCCGATAGCGTGTCTCAGATTTATTTATGCCCTCAGGGTGACATTTGGGGGACCTGCGTGATAATTCTCCAGTTCAGTGTAGCGGTGGCTGCTGGGCTTACCGAGTTGTTCCCAGTTTAGAATTTGCTGTCTTTCAATTTTTGGGCTTGGAATTTCTTTATCGTTTTGGGATTTTGTGATCTTTTCCTAGTGTTTTATTTGTTGTTAATCTGTCTATTTTAGCGTGTTGTAAATAGCCAGTATTTATTAGGAAGCGAGGATTCCATGAATTAGTCAGGCAACTAAGTTATAAAGCTGAGGCTACGCACTCTGGACTAAACATAGGACTTGTTTAAACATTCATTATCATCATCGTCGTCGTCGTCGTCATCATCATCCCCATCAGCGTCGTCGTCTTTGTCAATCATCGTCATCGTCACCATCAGCGTCGTCGTCGTTGTCATCATCATAATCATCGTCAGCATCATCATCAATATCATCGTCATCAGACATCAGTTCCTGGTGCCAGCCAGTTTCCGGCGATTTGTAAGAACAAATGATTTCCATTGTCGTCTGTCATTTGTGAACACTTCATGTTTTTTGCAAGAGATGTTATAAGAAATAGAAAATGATACAGCACAAAGCATGGATAGAATCAAACGGAACTACATCAAGGAGGAGGAGGAGAAACAGTTCTTTTATACAAGGATTCGACAAGTGGGAGAAGCACCAGAAGACTGGGCAAAATCCACAGTAAACATTAGTTTCTTAAGTAAACATTAGTATCCTAAGTAAACATTAGTATCTTAAGTAAACATTAGTATCTTAAGTAAACATTAGTATCTTAAGTAAACATTAGTATCTTAAGTAAACATTAGTATCTTAAAAACACGTAGAACAAACAGGAACTATACAGAATGGAATCATGAAACTACATCAGAGAGGAGCAGAAACAGTTCTTTAAGACTAAGTCACAATATTAAACCGTCTTCCCTGTGTGTGCGTGAAATACAACATTGAGCGGTGTCCAAGTCAAATGGTTGTCGAATCGGTCTCTGCTTTCTATGTACTCTCGAGTATTAGTTTTTGTGGTCTGCGTTGACGGTGAGCAGTCTAGTAAAGCGCCCTATAAGTAGCCTGCAGCCTGCTACTAACGGCGCTCTATAAATGGTCGTAATTACAGTTATCTATTGCTGCATCCCTGTTTTTATGTAAAAAATGGTGCTGTGCTCTACCAAAATGTTTAACCACTGGTAAATGCAATGACGGATTTATAGGGTTAGGTGGGTGATCCGAGATTTTGTTCTATATAATCCGTATGTCATTTACTTAATGTCAATGCCCTGCCTGCATTCCCATGGGTACTGTAAATGGGTCTCTTATGAACTGTCAGCTCAAGTCATATCAGAGACTATACTCCGTTTAAGATAAATGCAGGTTTCTCTTTTCTATTGGATTTCAATTGGACTTTTGCACCATATTGCGGATTTTGGCTGTGGTTTCATTTGAAGAAAAACAAGAGCAGTATCGTATACTATCCCTGAGACAGCCACATGGGTATGAAGTGTTAGCGAATTCAGGTTCTTAGTCTCGGTCTATGAGAACGTTTGGGCAAGCCTTTCCCTCAAGCCGTCTCATCTTCTGCAGGAAAATTAGAAAGAGTACAAGTGAAAGTAAAAACATGGGTTTTTCGTGACCCTCTTTTATTGACTTTTGGTAATTGGTAGATGGCGCAATCGATCCATTTACTTAAGAGATCATTTATGATGTAAACTTGCCTAAGGGGAGCTCGTCACAGAGGACTCTTGCGAGTGGGTAAACGATATTTAATTTTGTGCATTTAAAAAAAAATCTCAATTTTTTAGTTATGTCCGTAAAAATTTGGTACACTGCGTTGTCATCCAAGCGTGACATGTGTGCAAAATTTCAGCTCTGTAGGTCAACGGGAACATACCGAAAAAAGAGTTGAAAGAACTCTGACGAACCAACGATCCAATGTTCATGACAAACTTTACGCAAACCAAGTTAAAGAAAAGAGAGTAAACAGGAAATGGATTGGACATACTCTGAGAGGCGACTCTCTGCTAAGAACGGTCATCATCGGAGGACAACAGATGGAGTGGAGGCGGACAACAAGATGACCAAGACAGATGATGCTGGATTTTATGATGACAGGTGGATATGGACGGCTTAAAGATGATGCTCAACAGCGAAGGAGTGGCGACGTCGGACATTTCAACGTATATACGTAAAAGACAGAGAATCAGGAGAAGGAACTGCACAGGATTACCAGCACTTACCAGCAATTAATAGAAAGTGAGAGACAACAGTTAATTGCGGTGTGCCTCTGTGGCGTCTAGTAATCGACTGCAAAGTTTTTTCGCATACCCGAATGATGATGCCCGTCAATGTTCGCTACTTTATTTACAACGTCCGTACGCGACTACGCGTAGGCCATACGTATACGTTTTTAATGCCGTACGTTGGCGTAAGTTAGCATCAGTAAGGAGTAATAACCACGTAACTACATTATATATTATGCACAACAAACCTCAAGAAATGAAACAAAACTAGTGTATTAAAACATCGCTATAGTTCTAGGCTCTTGCTACTATTGATAGGGTTCACGTTCGTCATTCTTTTCGATAACGCACTTACGGTACACGTTCGCTATTCCGGTAAGTAACATATTCGGTCGCACCATGATGCCAACAATCTTTGGGAGTTCGGACAGTTCTGGACCAGGTATGAGATTGGTTAAATTGTAGCAACAACTGCAAACGACAGTCCGTCCGTCAATTCATTTCCGCTCTTCGTCCATTCATCAATTCTCTTCGTCCATTCATCAATTCGGGGAGCGACGTGTCTGTGTGCTAGATGCCCTGGGCGCGGAATTCCTAAGCTACCAGAGGGAGCGTGCCGCTGGTTAGATGGACCTGGTGCTTCTCATTCGAACGGACGGTCTCCCATTGGACATTCCTCTGACGGTGTTACCTCGATGTAATTGAGAGAAATCAAGAGGAGAAATATGTAAACGATTTCTAGAATGCCACATCTTGAAAGCCTTATGGATTTAGGGTTTTAAGAGGCAGGACCGCCGTCAGCTCAGCATCAAAGTTGAGCTGGAATATATGTATGTACATGTACAAATGTATGTATGCATATATGTATATATGTATGTATGTAATACACACATACATACATACAGTAATACATACATAGTATGTATGTATGTATGTGTGCATGCGTGCGTGTGTGTGTACGTGTGTGTATGTATGTATGTATGTATGTATGCATGTATGTATGTATGTATGCATGTGTAGTTGCATACATGTAAACCAAGTGTTTTAATGGATTAGTCACAATCATAACGCTATATTGTTTCACTTCCATTAATTATTCGTTGCACATTGCTTGATTTGTGAATGGTTAGGCTGCACGTGTGTGCGTGAACCCACCCTCGGCCACTTTGCTTTTGTAGATGCTGTACATAGTTTACGATTACAATTTTAGGTTTCTGTGCATTGATTCACAAACGGATGAACTTTCTATATGCAGTGGCATTTGACATGTCATAATGTACCAGTGTAGATAGCGCCTTTAAGTATACTTCAAGTGGAGCTACATGAATCTCGGATTACGATTACATTTAATTAGCTACATCAGGTCAGGATGCCGGCCAACACCGGACACCTTTGTTCTCAGCATAAGTGTCTGGTGATCAAGCGATGTCTCTGTTTGTTGTACTGCAAGTATTAGCAGAGCATTACAGAAGATCACTGCTATTTCAAGACTAGGATGAAAGACCCGTCAAATTGTATGCGTCTGTGTGCCTCTGTCTATATATACACATGTGTGTATGTGTTTGTTTGTGTGTGTGTGTGTGTTTGTGTGTGTGTGTGTGTGTGTGTACTTGTGTGTGTAGATGTGTACTGTGTTCTGTGTATGCATGTATGATTACTAAAAATTTCTTTTTTATTCTATTGTATCCAATTGTATGTATTAATTGTCTTATTGTTTCTTACCAATTTCTGTTTGTTCAACTATAATATAAAGGCTTGACTGATTTCCGGGTTTTCTGTCAATTAAATTAGATTTATAATGTGATGGCGCCTGGCATGGCTGCCATACAGTTATGTTCGACTTCTGTAATAACTTACATTACTCATCCGTTCATACGATGACTTTCATTCATTCATGCATTCTAAGATATATATAGCGCCATTTCAAGGTAACTATACTCAAAGCGCTCCCAACTCCAGGCCGGACAAAAAGGTTAGTCATTAAAAGGCCGTTAAATATACCACTATACGATTTAGGGAACAGACGCAACTCCAGAGAAAAGGCCACTCCAAACCCTAGGGCCTACCACAGAGAATGTGCGGTTGCAGAGGCAAGTGAAACCACAAGAACCCCCTCCCCCGCCTCAGCGACGGGAGCGACTACACCGGGCACTACATACCCCTCCATGCCCCTCTATACCCTCCATACCCCTTCACACCCTCCATACCACTCCATACCCATCCATAGCGGTTGACAAAGGTCTATCTGGTGCAAGGCCAAATTGGCATCCCCAGACCAGAGAGAGAGACAACTCTATACTCAACGCGCTGTCGGACAGGAAGCCAATGCAGAACCTTTAACATAGATCTTCTGACAGGATCCTATTAAGGTGTTTGGCCAATAAAGCGCGCTGCAGTACACCATCGAGACTGGACAATCTGCTAGCTGGCAGACTATAGAATAGAGGTTTGAACAGTAATCAAGCCGTAGAATGGCCCCTCTTAAATCCCAACTGACAGGTTGACAGAAGGTTGTTCTCCTACAGTTTATGTATTAAGTCACTTTGTCTTCCCTGATCTTTCATCGAATAGAAGGATTGGCTAAGTTGGTCTGTAGTTAGTTGGCCAATCATACGTGTTATCATACTGCGGGTGTCTCAGTTTGAGTGTTATTAAACGACGATTACATATTAATGGGTATATATATACATATATATATTGTATACATATACACACGCATATATATGTATATATATATATATTATATGTATTTTAACTTCACTAATGGATAACGATTCTTATTCATGTTCATGTTGTCTTTGTGGCGCTATAGAAGGCATTGTATTATATTAGATTAGAGTAACCGTAGTAACAAAAACCTTGCTGTATCTCACAGAAGAGAGACCTATAATAAGAAGAGGAGCAGTTCCTTGGGCTAGCCTGAGAGGCAGCAGCCATGGACATGAAGTGCTAGAGCCTTCATTTTCTTAGCCTCAGCATACGAGAGTGGGTGGCCAGTCCTCTCCCTCACCCTCTCATCTTGCCACTGACAGTGTACGGTCTGTGTACTCATTAGAGCTGAATCGGAAAGGATACACAGGTGGGGCAGAAATCTGTCTGGATTTGAACCCTGACCTCTCAATTGACAGTTCAGATTGCTGACCACTACACTGTGAACGAGGTATAGGTCAACAGATTCCTGTTGTGTTACATTTGTTACATTGAAATCGTTACGTTACGGGTTTAGAATTAACGTGTACTCGTTTTGGGTTTTGTAGATTTCAACGTTACTACGGGTGTTTATGAACCCGTGACATCAACGTCAAGGCAAGTTTTGGTTTTATATTTTAATTCACTGAAAGAATGTTTGTCCAATGAAGAAGCTTCAGAAGGAGATAGTGTAATGTACTGTTGCTATTACGACGACTGTTGTTGGAACTACTTTACATCCTGTGTATTAGTATGTTGGCATCATTTTATTTAATTATTTATATTTTCTGGAAATTTGATATTGCCCTTCTTCCAACATTTTTTGCTCAGAAGTTCACACGCCTGACGGCGCAACTGCAGCAGTTGTACTGCAGAGCTATTGTGAGCAAAGGACTTGCTCAATGTTCCTACACAGTGACTGACGCCTCAGACGAGGGTCGAACCCG
The DNA here is from genome assembly GCA_959347315.1 of Bimastos eiseni. Taxonomy (NCBI): domain Eukaryota; kingdom Metazoa; phylum Annelida; class Clitellata; order Crassiclitellata; family Lumbricidae; genus Bimastos; species Bimastos eiseni. The sequence goes on from OY365817.1 coordinate 25,608,056, forward strand.
CTCGCTTAGCACACACTGAGTGTTACGGATTGACCGCTCTAACCAATCAGCCACAGTGCCACACATGTGTTACTATTGTTGTTGTTTTAAGTGTTATTACTGTTGTCATTGTTAGTATTGGTAATCCAACACAAATATTCCAACATAGAGTAAAAATAGAGTCAAATATTCCAACACATTGTGATCGTTGCATTTGTATAGTTTAATGAAGCTGTGCTAACTGGACATGGCTAAATGCCAAGTGTAACAAAAACAATCTGTGGCACTTTCCAAGAGGCAAGAAAAGGTGCTATATAAGTTGTCGGCCACATTATTCTAGCTTACTGATACTGTTACATGCTGGACCATAGGTTAATCCAGGGTTGACTTTGGAAAAGGATGAAATCCATCCGTCCATATGAGCCTCATAAACGACTTTGGCTGTTGTTTGGGTCATAATTTTTTGGGTTACTCAGCTCAAACCCTGCTGACTCATGCGAATCTCATTAATTACTCCTTCTGTGAACTTAATTAGGGTTTTAAGGAGACACCCCCACCTCTTTGCTGGCTGTTGAAGATTAGCTTCGTCAAGACTTGTGTGCATTATAGGAGCCCATGGCTTGATCTAGGAGTCTGTGACTGGTCCTAATGTTCTAACGTTTTACAGCTGCGCAACAGCTGGTAGTTAAATGAGAGTCCCTGGTCCTTTCTTAGAAACTGGGTTTCGGCGTGGAAATTATCGTTATAAGCATCAATTCGACAAGTACAGGCAAGACAGTAGGAACAGTGTGGTCATTTGGCATGATTTTGGACGATATGAGATTACCAGCAAGAGATTAATACTGCCACGCGGAGGGAACATTGAGTCGAGGAAGACAGACAAAGACATGGATGGATAACGTGAGACAGGATCTTGCGGAAAATGGCATGGAGCTGAGAACAGCTCTGGATACAAGCAGAGACTGTAGGAAACGGAGCCGTCTTGTGAAACATCATCCTCTGCACACACCTGATGGAAGAGAGAAAAGAAGAAGAAGACGGAATCACTGAGTCCTGGCAAACCATTGTTTTGATCATAAAATAATGAAATGAAATAGCAATCATTATGATGTTACAAATCGAACATCATTCAACTGTGCATTCTGTTGGCGGATCTATATAAATTGGACGATTTTGGAGCAATGTACACAATGTTATTTAGATGTTAATGTAAATGCAATGTGATGTATTAAAAACTTATGTAACGCCACTCGATATCAGAGGCACTCACGACTTAATACATAGCTAAACGGAGAACAGGCATGTCTTCAGGCGCCCCGGAAGGCAGCATAGGGTAGAGAGAGAGAGAGAGCAGCTCCTCTTGAAGAGGAAGGGGAGGCTGTTCCAGCTGGTGGAACCCACAGTAAAGTTCAATAATCGAACGGCAAATAACGAAACGAACGCTTAGAAGTTTACATCTTAATGTGATTGATATTCAGAATCTGCTAGACAAGGTCGTTCCGTGAAGACTCGGATGGTTTGGACATGTAGAGAGATGATGGTCAGTTGACCGAATCCCACACAGTGCATTGAATAGAGATCAGTAAGAGAGAGAAGGAAAGGCGGAACAAGACTGGATAGATAAGAATATGTAAATGAGGACAGACAACATAATGTGGATTAGGCTTAACAGGATCAATAGACTTGACGAAAGACATTTATTCGTACCCATCGCCGCCAGATGGTTGGCTTCAGGAATTGATGACGGCGATGATGATAATGACGTCGACGGATGATGATTTGACGATGATGGTGGTGTGGTGGTGGTGATGATGATGATGATGATGGATGATGATGATGCAGAGTGGATGTACTCTAAGTTACGTACTGTACACACGTTATATGAGTGTATATGGATGGAAATAGATCGTTATTTTCATTTATTTTTTATTCTCCATGCATTTCCTTTCCATTTTGGATCACAGGGTGTGTTTCAATGTGGTTCCTGGCTGTTTATCATCATTGCAAGACTGCTTTAGGGCATGCCACGGCTAGGTCCTCTAATGGCAGATGCTGTTTTTTTTCTCTGCTCTATTTGAGATCGTTATTCTTATATTATTATCATTACATTTTTATTCCCGAGGTAGAGAATAGATCTCGCATGATCTAAAATACACCCGGAGACCGTTTGGACCTACATACGATTAGTAACGGCTAAACATTGTCGAGTTGTAGTCAAACAGAAGTGCTATTGGAGGTAAAGAGACTGAGTTAGAACTATGGGAGGTGGGAGGCAAGGATGGTACAGAGGCTTCGTTGGAATTTCCAGAGCTACAGACAACGCCCAAAGTTCTGGTTAAAGTCAAGCCCAAAGTCTGGAAAGCCAGTGGAGTGAGGCTATGATCTTGAAAGCGCAGTTCATTGCTACTGTCTGTTGTTATTGTTGTGTTAATATTAATTGTATTGCTTTTTGATGAAGTGTGCTTAGTTAATACACAGCTAGAGACTTAAATAAATATTATATTATATACAGGCATTCTGTTGATTATTTTGAACCAATACTTCTGTGTTATTAGTCCCTACTTTTACAGAAAGCTTCCAAAGTTCTTAGATCTAACGGGTTCCAATGACGTTTTCCAAATACCATAAAACGCGTTTCTTCAGATCTATTGAACAGCCATCCGTGTAG
>OY365817.1:25613202-25727660 GCA_959347315.1 Bimastos eiseni
ACAAAGGATTGTCCTATTGAAGAAGCACTGTCCGATTGATCGCTCTAAGAAAACCAGATCCACAGACTATATGGCTATTTGTCCTTGTCTCTCCTCGCTTGCACCTAAGAGGCTAAGAAGACCGTGAACGAGTTGGAGGAACATTCGATTTACTGATCGCTTTTGCAATCCAACGTTTTCCTATTTCGGGTAAAACACCTCAATCAGCATTTTGGGTGGGGTAAAAAAAAGCACCCCAATTATATAAGGATTCTGTTATACAAAAGACAAGACATTGGGAACGAAGCAAATTATCAGGTACCATGAACCAGGCCGACTCCATTCGACAGCACAGTGTAATTAATCTTAATTATTTTCTGATGATGTATTTAATGTAATTTTTTCAAATTTCTGCTTAATTTCAAACTTACACACTGCAGTATGTTTACAAGTACAGTAATACTAATGTATTAAATCAAAATAAAGCAAAATAATCTAAAAATGTGCAATTTCTTTGTTGCTTCCAATTATTTTATAAAACGTGCTTATCATTTTAGCTCCCAGCTGCCGAGTTCAGTTGCAGAGGCAGAGAATGAAGAAGGCGCTGATGCTGAGAGTTTTCTTGAGAAGTTGAACAGAAACAGGGCACGCGTTGCAATGGCGGATGCGATCATGAAGTGAGTCGAGTTCAAACTGTTGGGTTTTTCCAAACTGTTGGGCTTTTCCAAACTGTTGGCCTGTTTGTTTTTCCAAACTGTTGGGTTTCCAAACTGTTGATTGCTTGAGTGTTTGCTCTGTCAAGGTTAGAGCCTCATCCTTCTCTCAGATGGTTACTGTGTATACGAACCTTGAGCAAGTACTTAATGAATGCAAGATTTGGGTTAAAAATAGTCCTGTTCCTTTGGATTAAAACAATTGCTTTAAGATTAAGGCTGTTCCTCATGCATTGGAACAGTCTGTCATATACCGAGACAGTCTCTCTACGCTTGAGATAGGATTGAGGTGCTATATAAAGACTCTGTAATCTTTAAAAGATAAATCGGGCAGTCATTCTAACATTGAAGTGGGCTTTATTGGACACCCCAGTATCTCCCCATTGCCTCCTCATTGGTGACCCATTGTCTCCAGGACTCCAACTGCCCTGCGTTGCTATGGTTTCTTCTAGGAAGGATTCGGTTAGAAAATGGTACAGTCGGAATCTCACGGTCCATAAAACGTTGCTTCAGATACCCACTGCGGGGGTTAGATAAGGGCAAACACGTAATGGCTGTTGAACCACAGCTGGCGGGTGGCGGATGCTCTATTTATAGGGGCTTGGGTGAAGCAGCATGTATTTAACCTCGGCAGCTATCATATAAACACTGGAAATAAAGCCTTTTGGCGCCTTGCAACCTGCCTTTATCAAATGGGGCAAATGTAATTAAACTGCTTCATAAACTAGACAGTTCACAAACACAGTTCTTGAAATGGTGTAGACGTCTTAAACGGCTAGGCGACAAAACGTAATAAACAGTTTAGTTTGAAACTCGAGTAAAGAGAGTTTCGTATCGTCGGAGAGACAGAGACAGACCAATAATGATTCTGAGACATGTTAATGTATGTTTAAATGTTTGTTTTGCAATAATAGTCTTTCAATTTTTATGAAGTAGTATCTCAATTTGTGTACGTAGGCCTGCGTCTTTAAATTTTTTTCCAATAGTCAATCATTTGTGTACATTAGTCTTTTAGCTTGATCAACTTGTCCAACTGCAGTGGAGAATTCCGTCACACTGGTTGGCCTATGTGTGTGTGTGTGTGTGTGTGTGTGTTGTGTATGTATGTGTTTGTGTTTGTGTGTGTGTGTATGTGTGTGACAGTAAAACAACGTAGGTGTACTGGATGATTTATATGCATCAACAGTGAATTATGTCTCAGCATCATATAAGGAAGGCAATGATTTTTAAGAGAACGTCCTTTAATTTAGAACTGATTCAGCATCTATCAGTCATGTGGATAATACACCCATACTCCCATAGCACTGTGGAGCCCTCTGCCCCCTATCTTGGAACCACTCTGATGCTTCAGTGGTGGCGATTTAAAATAAACCTGACCCAATTGTCCATCAGGCATTTAAGTTGTCTATGTATGTATGTATGTATGTATGTATGTATGTATGTATGTATGTATGTATGTATGTATGTATGTGTATATGTATGTGTGCATGTATTGTATATATATATATATATATATATGTATATGTATAATATATATACATGTGTGTGCGTGCGAGCGCGTGTGTGTAAGCAAGCACGTATTCATAAAAGTCAGTCTAAATATATGGGCGCTATGTATATTTTTATTATTATGGGTGTCTATCAGTTGTTATGTCTTAAGTTGGTCATAATTTTCTGCGTATGTCTGCTTTTATTCACGGAGGAGGCGTCCCTTAATTCCAACTAAAACCCGTTGAACCCAACTTGCATACTGAGCGGGTTTTGTAATCCCTGTCTATCGGGTGTATTAGCTCCCTGGACTCCTCTGTCAACATCTATCAGTCATAGGAATTACACCCATGCGCTGTTGAGCCCCAGCCCCCAGTCTTGGAACCACTTTGATGCGTCAGTGGATTTTGATGTCCTGTTTTATGAGTCAGTTTAAAATTGATGGACTTCAGGCTTAATAAGTCACCATAAAATTGAAAGGCGTGCTCTTCCAAATCCAATATATTGCCTATGAGATGGTGAGACTGTCTTGCCTGCCTCGTAATCGACTTTTTATATAGGTATCTAAATGAGGAGATGACATCGCTAGATGGACGGACGCTAAGGTAAGCAGTGGACTTGACTAATGACCGAGGACCTTGAAGATAGTTTATTCGTACCCATCGCCGCCAAGCAGCTGCCCTCATCGACTGGTGTTGATCTATATGTTACATTACTGTCTAATCATAATCTTAGGATCATTTATTCATACCAATCGCTGCCAAATAGCTGGCCTCAGGTACTGGTGGTGATGATCTATAATGTTACATTACTGTCTAATCATGATCCTAAGATCATTTATTCGTACCCATCGCTGCCAAATGACTCACCTCAAGGACTGACGACAGTCAATTGACAGCGATGGGTACGAATAAATTATCTCTCTTGTCCTCGCTCTTTTGTCAAGTCCCAAGTATTGTTATCTCCTCATCTATATTATATCTATACAGAATAGTCTTTGTGATCGGCCTTTGTTCCTTCCGCCCTCTACTATTGTGTACATATTATATTCTGGTACTTATAGGTGTGTATGCACTTGTGTTGCGGTGTATGTGTATATATATATACATTCATATATATATATAATATATATATATGTACCGGTATCTTTGGCATGTGTGTAAGCTGTGTGTATGTGTGTTTCGATACATATGTTGATTGACATAACGCCACCACCACCTAAGAACCAATCGAGAGCACTGCATACATAGCTGTCATAATGATCCATGGAGAATTGGAGAATTGCCACTTCATATCATAAGCCGAAACATAACGTTCAAACGAGTGTAGATCTGATTTTCCGTTTCATTTACGGCATACGTTTAATTGACGGTCCCTGTCGTTGCGGTTCGTGTATCGTGGCTTTTGCTGTCGTCCTTCTGTAGCGCATCGACCGGGGAGGAGGAGGAAGAAGAACCACCGAAGCAGGAAGGGAAGCAGCAGAAAGTCAAGCGGAGAGGAAGTGTCTTCTCAAAGCTCGGAAGCTATAGACAGAAAAAGGTCAGTTAGAATATACATCGTCGTCTACCGCATTCGAATAAACAGCATTTGAATAAACTGCATCTTAATAAACAGAATCTTAATAAACTGCATCTTAATAAACAGAATCTTAATAAACAGCATCTTAATAAACAGCATCTTTATAAACGGAATCTTAATAAACAGCATCTTAATAAACAATATCTAAATAAACAACATCTTCATAAACAACATCTTCATAAACAATATCTTCATCAACTTGCGTCTTCATCAATGTCATATTCATTAACAGCCTCTTCATCTTTCTTACTTTCATTACTTCTTTCGCTTTTGGAATTTCAGGACACAAAAGATTGGCTAAGGATTATTGTCCACCGTCCGCGTGTCCACTTTAGACATTATATATAATATATATATACATACACACGTGTTCAATCTGCCTCAGTGTGATTACAAGTCGTAGTATACGTCACTGATGACAAGTTATTACGGTAATTGAATGAAGCCGTATCACAGCCATGCAATGCACCAAGCTGTTCTACTGCTCATTTAACCAACGCCATTCAGTGAATGGAAGGATGATTTGAATTTTGAGAGGATAGCGGGAATCGATCCCGTGTCCATGTCTGTCTTCTGCTCTTTGTGCCAGAGTGAATCATGACATTGTCAGAAATGACAGCTGCTGCTTGCTGTGACACTGTTGGCCTCTTACCTTTCTATGACTCTCTCGCTATTGTCTGCATCACTTGTGCCATTCCTGATGATGATGATGATGATGATGATGATGATGATGATGATGATGATGATGGCGACGACGATGATGTTGATGAATATTCTGTCGATTATGATTTCTTTGAGGAGGACACTTGAACTATTGAAGATGCTGTTGATGAATATGCTGTTTAAGAAGCTGCTGTTTATGAAGATGCTGTTGATTAAGATGCTGTTTATGAATATACTGTTTATGAAGATACTGTTTATGAGGATGGTGCTTATGAGGATGCTGTTTCTGAAGATGCCGTTTGTGAGGATGCTGTTTATGAAGATGCTGTTTAGAAAGATGCTGTTTCTTAAAATGCTGTTTATTAAGATGCTGTTAATGATGATGATCTCGATGATGCTGTTGATGGTGATAGTGATGCTGCTGCTGCTGCTACTGGCTGTGACTGATGGGAATTGAGATGGAGAGACGGGCACTTTGGACTGTTTGCCTGGTCAATTTACCTGGGCAGATGTGAGGCGGTCAAGGGCCGTCCGTCGGTCTGGTTGATTGCATGGCCTTGTCTTTGACTGTGTGGGTGGATACGATATACGCCTCCGTATTCGTGCCTTCCTCCCTACATCAGCATGTGCATAAGCTGTCAGCTGTGCTGTCGGAAATATATTTTCTCTAATATATATATATATATATATATATATATATATATATATATATATTTATATATATATATAATGTGTGCAATATGTGTACTTATATGCTAGGATTTAATATTGGCAACTGTGTGTATGACGTACTGTATAGTTATATTTATATATATATATAAATAATTATATATATATATATAATTATATATATATATATATATTTGGGTATGTTACATATATCTGTGTGTAGGCGGCTTTGTACATGTGATGCTCATAGGTACAATATGTATTTATATTTACACCCATAATGATCTGTGTATTATTATATATAATATTATATATATATATATATATACATAGCTGCATATGTATAATAATGACCTCTATGTGGGTGTGTTCTAATGTGGGGTTGGAGGCGTCGGTTGCCTACAGATGTTTGTGTATCAATCAATAACAACTTCATTTTGTCCGGAAGGAGAAGGGCGAATACAGACGCACAGACAGACAGGCAGACAGACAGACAGACATGCATATGGTCAGCGGAGTGGAGATTTGGGTAGCATTAACGAGGGAGGGGCGAAGGGTAGAAGTGCACTTGTTCTTTGGCGGTAGTCGTTTCCTTAGAGTTTCGGTGCTATTGGTAATTGGGATTATTAGACCTGAAAAGGTGTCGCCCCTCGCGGGTTCACCGGTTCTCCCTCCCCTCCACTATGGCCAACCTGCTTTGTTGTCTGTCTTATGTTGCTTGGGGTTAGCGGTTCTTACTTCTGCCCCGCTAAGCAACGACTCAGTGTGTGTCCGTTTGTCGGTGTGGAGGGTGTATGTGTGTGTGTTGCTGTGTGTATGTCTGTGTATCTGAATGTGTTTGTGTATATATGTGTGTCTCCCTCTGTGTTTGTGTGTGTGTGTGCGTCTGTGTGTGTGCGTCTGTGTATGTGTGTGTGTGTGACATAATCAGGTGGAACGGGGCATCGGATTGTGACAGATGTTTTGATTACAGACCAGGTCTAACTGCCGTCCGGGCTAAACGTTCTCTCCATCCATATACTTGTATAACACCTTCAGATATCCATCTACATATGTTCGTATATATATATATATATATATTTATATATACATATACACTTATTATATTGTACTAATATATATGATTATAATCCGGGTTCTATTGATTACTTGTTTCACTGTCTCTGTTTTAATATAAACTACTTGATATCAATACTGGTACACCCATATATATATATATATATATATATATATATATATATATATATATATATATATATATATATATATATATGTTTGTGTGTATATATGTGTATATATTTTGGTTAAGCTTGTTTTTCGCTTTGGCTTGGCTGTGCAACTCTGTATCTGTCATTACACTTTGTGACATCAAGTTTATATACAGGATTAAACACGTACCTAGCTTCAAAAGTGTATATATATATGTTTATGTGCGTATATATATATATATATATATATATATATATATATAGGCTCAATGTGTTTTGTTGTTGTGCTGAGCTATTTCTTTGCGTTGTCCGTTTCCATCGTTTTGTGAACGGATTTATTTCTTCGCTTTTTCTGTTTGCGTCGATTTGAGAACAGACGACGAGGGACGGTGGGAAGACCACGACCACCAACAGCAGCAGCAACAGTCATCATTTCGTCCTTGTCTCCTGCAGTAATTCCATCACCTGTGACGTCTGCGGAAAGTCGATTGCCAACAAGCCAGCGCTGCAGTGTCAAGGTTCGTTCTGTGCTTTCAACCCTTTTATCAACCTTTGAGGAGTATTACAAGTATAACGATTCCATTGTATGGTATCCTATTGTATGGTAGCCTATTGTATGGTAGCCTATTGTATGGTAGCGTATTGTATGGTAGCGTATTGTATGGTTGCGCATTGTATGGTAGCGTGTTGTAAGGTAGCGTGTTGTATGGTAGCGTATTGTATGGTTGCGCATTGTATGGTAGCGTATTGTATGGTAGCGTATTGTATGGTAGCGTGTTGTAAGGTAGCGTGTTGTAAGGTAGCGTGTTGTATGGTAGCATATTGTATGGTAGCGTGTTGTAAGCTAGCGTGTTGTAAGGTAGCGTGTTGTATGGTAGCGCATTGGTGTGGTGACGTATTGTAAATTAGTCGGTAAGATACTCTAACAGATCATGGATCTGTAGGTTTGAATTATATACTACTGTTTATTTTTAATTGTTAGGTCAAAGTTTCAAAAGCGTATGTTAAAGCGAATCGAGTTCTAAATGAGTGTATATATGTGGAAAATGGGTCTCGGAGGGACCACCGAGACTCTTGAACGAATTTCTTTATTATGAATGCAAACGGTCCGAGTGATTGATCAGTCGAGACCAAGGAGCAGCAGCAGCAGCCGCTCACCACGTGATCTAATCACGTGCATATTTATATAGCGCCTCCCGTCGTTCGTCGAATGCTCTCCGAATAGGTTTCCATTGCCACAAATACACCGCCGACAAATCGCATCTCGTTATAAGAACGGAATTCTGATGTGAGACGTTTAGAGGGACGTTGACCTCCGTATATTCAACTTAGTTCTAAAGGCTTGTGGTTTCTAAAAACCCTTTCTTCTCCTCAATCCCTCTCATTGCCCCTCCCCGACCATGAACGGTTCTTGTGCCATATTATAGAAGCGTGAGAGCCTCCCATGGAGTCTTAGTCCTTCATCTCTTTGCTATACTCAACCGTGGTCATCTATTGCAGCATCTAACCTTTCCTATATTCCTTGTTTTCTTCCTTCCCTCCCTCTATACTTTATATGCTATCGGTAATTTGGTAAATTTATGATGTTGGTGAATCTTTTGCATTCATGAATAAGTGAATAGTTCATATTAGTGAGTATTTCATTTGGTGATTAATATATTATATTGTTGAATGTATTGTATTGCTGAATATATTGCTGAATATATCATATGTTTTTTTGATGTATCATATGTTATTGAATTGTTGTGCTGTAGATTGTCTTGTGAATGTGCATGAGAACTTGTGCAAAGACCAGACATTTCCCTGCGTACGATGTCAACATCTCGTGGTGAATAGTTTCACTTACTACTTCATTACTCACCTGCCTTACCCTTGCAACGGTGCGGCAAAAGTCCTAATAAAGTAGCAAGTACATTTCGTACGCATTAAGCCTACCGTTTACTGTTAGTTTTGTTAGTAACGTTTTAATAGTTAAGGGTTTAGCATATAGAAATGGTTAACCTCTTGAAATGTGACTCTGTGCAGCGCATTGACTATGCAAATGTCTGGTGCACGGTTGAACTTAACAACTGCTGACAGCAGACACTTCTGTAGCTAGAACACTAGCAGATAATGACCTGCCTCTTGCCCAGTACTTTGAAAGACCCACATTTCCTGTCTAGTTGTAATCCACAGAAGAATAACGGTTCTTCTTCTTTCAGCTGGCATCCTTAGCCATGAATGGCTATGGATTTAATTTCAAGCGACCACAGTGTTATCAGACAATTGAGCGCTTGGCTTCGTCAGTATCTCCTACCACCAGACATCAAGTTTAAAAACACTGATTGCTCGAAGACAGATTAGCGTAGGCCTCGGTCCAGTCCAACCAGACATTGTTTTGATGACTAATCTCGATATAAACAGAGTTCTAATTAAACTTCTGAACGGAGGATGGACCTGAATGACGTGGGCAGTACCACAGTACATGTAGGCAGTACCAGGTAGGTAGTACCTGGTAGGTAGTGCCAGGTAGGCAGTACCACAGTACCAGGTAGGCAGTACCACAGTACCAGGTAGGCAGTACCATAGAATCAGGTAGTCAGTACCATATGTCAGGTAGACAGTACCGCATATTTCATTTGCCACCTTGCAACTGTGTCTTTTTTGACTTTCTCCAGCTGTGTAACGGAGATTCGCTGAAGGAGAAGTCGTGCAGTTTACCTGGTATGAATGATGTTCTCTAGATTTATCCAAGGACTTTGTTGTTATTGTAAATGCAAATTTATATAGCGCCATTAGTAGGGAAGCGTTATTGAAGGCACCCCAGAACTGAGAATAGAAAGCCACGATCAAATGAAAGGGTTTTAAGTAAACCAGGGGCAGACAAAGGCAAGATGCGCAGTGCACTGATTGCAAAGCGGCATGTTCCAGAAAGACTTCTATGACACTAAGCACCTCATCACAGAAAATGTTCTTTGGCACAAGGCATCAAGTCAGATTTTTCGAGAAAATCTTTTTTAGGCCAACGTGTCAAAACGGCTTATTTGAGAAAGGCTTCTGTAACACAAGGCATCAAAACGACTCATTCCATAAGGCTTCTTTAACACAAGGCGTTCAGGCATCTAATTCCAGAAAGGGATAATTATTATGAATATTATTCTATAAAATATTAATATTGAATATTATATTATAGCACATGGCTTCAAGCAATGGTAGCTTCATGTGAATCTATGCTGAAATCTTAACTCTTTGCACAAGGTTTTTCGTAATCTGACAAATTATATAAACCTGGTTGTGGTGTGTTAGTCAGATGAGACAGATGGGCCTTAAGCTCAGACCTGAATGCATGTTAGCCAGATGTCTTTTTTTGTGCCTTCTGTCGAAGAATAAATCAGCTTTAATATCGGGGTATTTTAATCTGCCATTAAAGTTTGTCGGAATAAGCTATTCGAACTCACATAAAGTTTTAGTGTCGGGAATTTTTTAGTTTAAACTGACCTAATTAAGAAATCTGTAGACAAGTTTAGGATGGAAAACGTAGCAGTTATTGTATCTGTATAGTCTCAGTTTCTGTTTATGCTTATATGTCACTCTTTCTATCTCTGTTTATGTCCCTGTTTCTGTCTATGTTTCTACCTCTGTTTCTGTCTATGTCTCTGCTTTGGTCCTTGTTCGAGTATCTGTCTCTATCTCTTGTGTCTGTCTCTGTCTCTGTTTGTGCCTATGTCCCTATTTCTATCTCTGTTGATGTTCCTGTTTCTATCTCTGTATTGCCTCTGTTTCTATCTATGTCTCTGCCTCTGTCTCTGCCTCTGTCAAACTCATGTTTTTCCGTTTGGAGCGTTGCCTGCGTTCACTGATGCTGTCTCTGTTAGAAGGTGGTGGTGGCAGTGGTGCTGGGGTCGTCGGCCTGAAGGCCACTCCATCTGTGAAAGAGAAGAGAGCGTTGTCTGTACCCGCCAGAACTTCAGCCCAAGTGAGTCGCTTACATTCTCTGCCTTAAAAAACGAAGACCCAAACACGGCAGACTGCTCAAGCATTTAACCTTTAACCTCTGCATGTGGGTTTCAAATCCTTTATGCATTTGGAATTGAAAAAGCATTGTCAAATTCTGTAACTCATTAAGTTCTCAAAGATGAAAAACATTATGCAAAAACATGCAAGTGGATACAAACAGGCATATGTGCGTGCATACACTCGAGCTGTACCGATATCACTTTTCTCCAATTGCCGATATGACGAATAGCCGCTGATTATCGAAATAGCCGATACCGATTATGAAGTCGATTATTTCTAAATTTGTTTTGACCAAATGTTTGTTTTCAAAACAAGGATCAACCATTGCACGCATGTTTTTCTGCCTGTTGGAAATGGACGATGATCATTAGCGTGGCCCTCCTCATTTATCCAGGCTAGGGACTGGCACTGCCAGGGTGCAAGCAATGGTAGAGTATAGAAATGATTGGTGGGTGGGTGTCCGTGTTAAATACTATGCGGCGGGGACGTCAGTAAGTGGACGACGGGCTAATATTCAGATTATTCCAATGATCCGTTTTGTTTCTCTCCTCTGTGTCCAACAGGTGGCTGCCTCTTCAACATCAGCTGGTCCAAGAAGTACAAGTCCTGGGTAAGAATATTCTGCCATAAAGTTTTAATTTTCGTCTTTGTAACTTGCTGTTGCCTATTTATACTGAAGTATGTCACTGCTTTGGCAACGTTGAAGCCTAAGACGTGCAGATTTTTAAACTGCAAATATAGTTTATACAGCCAAGTAAGTTGCCTGTGTTGCACAGTGGCCGATTGGTGATCAATGCTGATTTACGATCTATGATTGATCTATGATCTATGCTGGATCTATGATCTTTGCTGGATCTATGATCTATGATGGAGAGCCTTAGGTGATTAAGTACACATGTGAGACTATAATTACTATATACACAAATATAACATGGATTCTGATGTAGGGATGCACAGTTAGTAGATCTGCTGTTGATGATAAACTCATTAAAACATGGCCTCGTTTACAAGTGGCTCCTTACGTGTGGCCCCCGAAAGCATTGTATTGTATTTAAGGATTTTTATAAAGGCTCTCCCACAGTACAATCTAATCAGAGGTGTTCCCAGTTCGAAAACCCCAAGTAAAAAAGAGAAAAGAGAGTATGACAATGAGCAACAGGTGGTATTTTGTTAGTCGTTTGATAGTGTAATGTTTGCTAAGTGAGGTAAGTTTATTTAATTTCTGGTTTTGTGGGTACCCCGGTTCATTTAAATATGCTAATGTGGCGTAGGAATGAAACAGCTGTGTAATAATATAGTCGATGCTTATACTGAAACGTGGCTGCTCCCGTAGTGATTCGATCTGAGCTGTGGTTGGTAAGAACATTCTGCCATGTTCATAAGCAGACGTGTGTGTGTGTGTATGCGTGTGTGTATGCGTGTGTGTGTGTGTATGTATGTATGTATGTATGTATGTGTGTGTATACCGCCATTTATACAGCGCCTTATAAGAATCCCACAATGGCGCTAGCCTTAGCTACCCAACAGATCTAAACAACATGTGCTAGGATTTGAGGTTCAGTAGGGACCAATTAATTGGCAACAGGCCAGCTGCTGGAAAAGTGATTTCCCAGATCTGTAGATTAATTAAATGAGCAATGACCAAAGCCAGATGAAAGGTTTAGTTAATGACTTCATAATGGATCGTTTGTGATAGGGTGACATAGGGCTCGGCACTTTCCTTTGAGTTCCATTAACTGTTTTAATGTGATATTCATAATGTTTCTTACTTGTTCATTTTTACCTAAAGATATTATCATTATGATGATCATCATCAGCGTCTTCATGGTCGTAATCATTAATATTATCGTCGTCGTCATCATCATCTTCATCAACAACAATAGCAACAACATCATCATAATCATCAATTTCGTCATCATCATCATCATCACTGTTATCATCAACATCATAATCATTAGCAATGTCATCATCATCATTATCATTGTGCAAATGCAGGCTCATCATTGTATTCTGGTATTCTGGTATTTATATTGGAGACAGTTGTTACCCTTCCCATTGAATTACTTACAAATTGTAATTTCTCATTGTTTTTTCTCATTGTTCTCTCTCTTCGTTCTGTCTGATCGTTCTTTCTCATTGTCCTTTCTCATTGTTCTTTCTCATTGTCCTTTTGCATTGTTCTGTTGGTGTTTTTTGTGGGTGGTTCATCAGTTCCACCAGAAACGTCGTCACGGCCCCAACAATAAACACCGGCTATTTCCAGTGGCGTCGCGTGGCCACTAAGTTAGGAATAGAGTAAGCGATCTTGACTCGAACTGCGTAGCGTAGTAGTTTCTGTGCTGTTCGTAGTTCGTCAAGCGTCTCCAGACATTTTCTTTTGCGAGGCTTCGTAGACTTGAACACTTTTGTTGCGTAGCCAGATGTTTTTTGTAGTTGTTTTGTTCGCTAGTGTTTGACATATTTGGGATATCCATTTCACTTAAGTTGCAATATCTGTTATTATTATTATTGTTAAGGCTATCATTATTTAGTATTATTAATTTTGATTATTATATATATGTATTTTTATCTTATTAGGCATGTTAGATTTAATTTATTGTTATTGGTATTATTATTATAATAGTAATAATAATTATCTCTAAGGTATACAGGATCCCTTAGAGATAATTATGAGACTCTTAGAGACTATTATTATTATTTTTGATATTTTTTTAAATCCCATTCAAAAGAGCAAAGGGATGGTGAAACGTGTGAGCATCTGAGCCGACCAATTCATATAAAAATGAGCAGGTCGAGGGCCTCGAAGCATAGTTGCTGTATATAGAAACGTGTGCATTGAGAGTTCTATTAACTCCACCCCTGTTTGCACTCTGACAGTGTAAGTCTTAAGCCTGGATGACAGAGGAGGGCGACGCTAGTGATCCTTGTTATCACACAGTCGCTAAACTGCTACTACTACTACTACTACTACTTGCCCTACTACTATTACTAGATTTAGATTCGTATAAAGATTTCAGTTGGCGCTTCTATGTTGATTGAATACCAGCCGCATGTAGTTGTTGTGTGTTTGAGGAATTGCACGATTTGTCTAGTAAGTAGTTCATGCGTTTTCATTTATTCTGTTTGAGTAGGTCTATTGATTTTGTTTACGGTTCAGTAGTAGTTCTCATCGATTCATTTATCACTGTAGATCGTACATGTTAACATTTACGCATTGACATTTACTCATTTACATGTGTGCATTTACATTTACGCATTGACATTTACACATTTACAATAGTGCATTGACATTTATGCATTGACATTTACACATTTACAATAGTGCATTTACATTTACGCATTGACATTTACACATTTACAATAGTGCATTTACATTTACGCATTAACATTTACACATTTACAATAGTGCATTGACATTTATGCATTGACATTTACACGTTTACATGTGTGTGTTTACATTTACACATTTACATGTGTGCGTTTACATTTACGCATTGACAGTTACACATTTACACATATGCATTTACATTTGCACTTTTTGGCTTGCTTTTTTGTCTCACTGTTCTATCCTCGGTTTGTGCTAGACTGTTATTGTTCTGGGTAGATGTTTGAAAACAGGGTTTTTCCCTCAATAGGCTCCACTGTTACTTTTCTCATCGATTATGGTTCTTTACATGACTTCACTGGACAACCCCCCAGACAGGACGCAGCACTCGTGTCAGAGGGGTTGTCAGTAGGAACTCATGTCAGAGTAGTTTTCAGGAGCACTCGTGTCCAAGGGGCTGTCAGGAGCACTTGTGTCAGACGGGTTGTCAATTAGACCAGCGTCTCGTTTTAATTTTATTAATCGATTATTTATTTACGTATTCGCCTTATGACCGAGCGCCTCTGAGTTGATATTTTAAGGGGTGCTATATATGTTGAATTACATTACATAACTTAGTCATGTCAAATCCACAAGAACCGGTTTGTTGAGTTATTGCAGTGGTCGAAATGAAAATGAAGCCAGCTGAATGTTGTTGGTGTTGTGGGCATTCGCAGGATGGTGCAAGAAGGGAGTGATTTAAGATGGTTATAACTTGAAGGCTTTCAGGTTTGAGTTAAGTATTCCAGCAAGAACAGTTCGTAAAGTGAGTGAACCGCGTCGGGTGAAGTGTGAATGAACTGTTTGAGGAGGGCTAATTGGGAGTGGGTTCCTTGAGGATAATACAGTAAAGGTGGCATGGTAACACAGTCTTTCTGACTATGTGAAGAATGCGACGTCTCTGAACTGGAGACATCCTAATTACAGCTCAAGAGACACACACACACACACACGAACACAGCCTCTCATTTGAAAGGAGTAGGCGGTATGAAAATTAATCACACTGGATTTAGTAAGCAGTGATGTGCATTCGATCTCAGGACCTTTTTTGTACAGCATACTATTTTGTGTATCGTAATGGGCAGAAGTAGTCCACGTCCGACATACAAAGAAGTCATAATATGATCGTACAAATAAACTTGCTAATATACTCGTTATATTTATTATACGTTTATTCAGTAAATCCTACGTACAATGTACATACATACATTCATGCAGGCGTGCATAGTCTTAAGTGAGGATGTACATACGTATATAACTACCTAGAGTGCTACAATAGAGCAATATGTGCCAAGTCGTTATATAGAGTGTGCTCAGTTTGCTTGAAGCTGCAATCGTTGGATTATGAAGCCGTCATGCCACTGAGGAGAGTGTGATTCTGATGTTGATCTTTGTGTGTTGTTTTTTTGTAGCAAGGCAATAACTGAGGATAACCAGAAGGACGGATCGCATCGAGAGATGGGCGATGATGCAATCAACCCCAACTCGCTCGTCGTCGACATTCAGAAGTGCGTTGTTCACTAAAGTTATCGTCTCCATTGTAATTTGTTATTGTAATCGCACGTGATAATGATAGTTTTTGTTTAATTTCAAACTGACAATCATTATCATCATCATTAATCCTGGGCACAATGCCCGTAGATGTCCGATGCCCACTTCGTCGTGACTTTCCACTGTTGTTTGTCTTGTGCAATATGTGCCAGTTCTTGAATCCACTTATTTCCCCATTCCCTTATATCGTCTAGCAATTCTTTGTGAGGATGTCCCCTTTTATTCTTTCCTTCCATTCTTCTGAACAACAATGTTTTGATTTTTCTATCATCGCCCATTCTGCATATATGGCCAAACAAACCTAACTTTCTTTTAATTACTTTTTGCATTAGATTTTCTTTTGGTTGTATTCTTCTGTACAGTTCTACATTGCTGACCTTTTGTTTCCAGCCTATTCTTAATATTTTCCTGTAACATTTTCTCTCAAATGTCAAAATTCTCTTTTCTATGTATTTTGTTACTAAAAAAAATACATAGAAAACTGACAAGCCATAGTATAATTATCAGTACAGTTTGAACGGATGATGACAAGGTCTTATGTGTTTATAAGCCTGTCTTATTATGGCTATCTATTTAACCCCAGTTGACTTTTCTGCTAGATTTAACTCAACCATTGTCTGGACTTTGACAGTGCCAGTCCCAAGCTTGGAGAAAGGAGGAGGGCAACATCAAATCATCTTCACTATGGAGCGGTGTCGTTAAAAAAATCAGTAACAATCTACTAGATTTATAGTGTATTTAATGAGCGACTGAGTGAATGGGTGTGAGTGAATTTATGAGTAAGTGAATTAATAAATTGCCTCCATTCTCTTGGTTGACCTGCATATGTGTGCTGTTTGAAGCTGTCAGAATTCCGAAATTTGTCGTCAGAATGTTGCCATCAAGAGGAGGTATATGTGGAAATTATTATTTATTGCCTTCAGCATGTTCTGAGAATGTAATCTAATGACTTCCGTTGCGTCATTTTCGTAATGTCAGTCTTGATTCTTTTGTGTGCCATCCATTTTATTGTCAGTTTCGCGGACACTCTGTCGGCATCGGTGGAATCTCTCGATGATGCGACTGCGGAACTGGCGGATTTCGATGACGAACCGGATCTCGTGCTGACAGAGCATGAGCCAGAGGCATGGAGTGTCACTGTCGACAAGAAGACACTGAAGAAGATGACGGCCAAGAATATCAAGAGGCAGGACCACATCTGGGGTGAGACAATTTCTGGAAATGTTATGGGTTTGTTGCCTCTCGTCGCACTTGGGTTTCAGTGCCCTTAGAGATGTGAAGGGCTGTTGAGAAATGGCACAGGTATTTGGGCATGATAGATACTGATGTATCTTTGACCGAATGTAGCTTCATTGGAATATAGCTTCAACAAAATATAGCTTCAATGTAATGTAGCTTCATTGGAATATAGCTTTAACGTAATGTAGCTTCAACAGAATATAGCTTCAACAGAATATAGCTTCAATGTAATGAAGCTTCATTGGAATATAGCTTTAAACTTAATGTAGTTTCGACTGATGTAGCTTTTCTGTGTGTCTTGTGATGACAATGCCCTGTGTACAGTAACCACTTTGTTTCTGCTTTAGAACTGATTCAGACAGAGAAGAGTCACTTCAGGACCCTGAAGATCATGCAGAAGGTGAATAGCTCACTCCGCTCTTCTGGACGCTTTAACTGCGGATTGCATTGGGGTCCCCAGTCACTTCTAGTACATGCTCATCGTTAATGAAATGTAATGTAAGCGAACACTTATATTAAAGTGTTATTATGAGCTCTTGTTATTGGCTGTCCAATGTTTTCAATAAGGAGCTACAGGCATTTGACTCTTTTTTATAAATACTTTTCTTTCAAAGACAGAGGCAAGGGCCATCACTAAGGATATCAGCTGAGAGGCAAATAGGCGTTTTGGGATGTCATTTATGAGTAACCCCTTCCTGACAGGCATTTGCCTCTTTTTTTATCAATGTTTTTCTTTCACAGCATTACTGCACAGACTCATAAGTGAGTGATCCTTAGGATCATAGTTAAGGACATCATCAGAGAGGGAGAGAGGGGTGGAGGGGTGTGTTTCGAATGAACCTTTCCTGACTGTGAGCTTTGAAGACAACTATGCCACATCCATATGTTTGTCGCTAAAAATCATATATATATATATATATACACGGTGATTCATTAAAAAACGTACCTTACATAGGTTAGCATAACTCAGGTAAATGACCATTAATTTTAATGAAATTTCAGAATAATGATGCTTGATATTCTATTCAAGTGCTACATAAATCATTTGACACACCAAGCTAAAATGACGTAACGCGATTGACGAAACTAATGACGTCACGAAAATATCGCGAAAAAATGGTGTTTACCGAAGAGGATAAACAATTTGTTACATTCTTACGAAAGAATAAAAAGTACAGTGCAAAACGTTTTCTAAAGAAATTTCCTGATAAAGAGTGGACTCTTGGTGGATTAAATGCGTTACTTTCAAAGATCGACAAAACTGGGTCTTTCCATCGTCGACCAGGCAGCGGCCGCCCGCGTACGGCAGCAACAACCGACAATGCTGAAAAGGTTGAATCGCTGGTGCTCAGCCAGGAAGACATGCCGCAAACGCATCGCACACAGAGACAAATTGCTCGAGAAATAGGAATCAGTCAGACATCAGTTTGGAGAATTGTCAAGAATGATTTACATTTGCGATGTTTAAAGAAACGACACGCTCAAGAACTCACAGCAGCCAACAAGCAAGCAAGATTGACACGTTCCCGTCAGCTACTGAGGTTGTATCCTGCAAGCTTAGTGAATTTCATTTGGTTTACTGATGAGAAATTGTTTACTGTGGCAGCACCCAGTAACAGTCAGAATGATCGTATTTATGTCTCAGCCGGTACAAGGAAGAGAGACGTTCCAGCAAATCGTCTTTTGAGGACTCGACCAACTTTCAGCAAGTCCCTTATGGTATCTGTCGGGGTATCTGCACTCGGTCGTACGAACATCCATTTCATCGAACCAGGTGTTAAGATTAATGGACAATATTACAGAGATGTTCTACTAATGCAGGGTCTCTTGCCTGACATTCGTGAGATAACGGAGTATTTCATCTTCCAGCAGGATAGCGCTCCTGCGCACAGAGCTCGGGAGACCGTTGCGTTACTCGAAACTGAAACACCTGATTTCATCCCGCCTAATTACTGGCCACCTAATAGCCCTGATTTGAATCCAGTGGACTATAAGATATGGAGCGTCATGCAGGAAAAGTCTACAGAAATCGAATACATGATGTCGACGAGTTGCGTCACCGAATTGTGGAGGTATGGGATGAAATGGATCAGCGCATCATTGATGAGTCAGTCAGGCAGTGGCGTAGGCGTCTTCGCGCGTGTGTTACTGCCCGAGGGGGTCAATTTGAACATAAACTGTAACTTTCTTCCTATTCAGAACTGATTCCTCTATGTTCACTTAAAATTTTTTTGACATAAACCGATATTTGACGGAGTTACAATTAAATATCTAGGGGTACGTTTTTTAATGAATCACCGTGTAATATAAATTATATGTATATTATATAATATACATATATGTATATTATATAATATATATATATATATGTATATTATATAATATATATATATATATATTTTGGCAAGTCTTTTCAGCATATTATGTAGGAACATAGATAACTGGTGAGGTCTGATGAATTGTGTTTTCCCATAAAAGTTTGTTCAGAGAACATGTTGTCAATTTTGTATTGATTTTCTCAATCACCATAAATGACCAAGTGATTGCTACTGGATTCTTCATTAGTTAGTGCTTGTTGCATATGTTTTGGATACTTATCTAATAATATTATTGTGTTGGTTAGGGCGGTCGATCCATAACGTTCAGTATGCACTGAGTGAGCGGGTTCGACTCTCGTCCAGGGAGTCACTGTGTAGGGACCTTGAGCAAGTCCTTTGCGCACAATTGCTCTGCAGTACAACTGCGGTTGCGCCGTCGAGGCGGCTGCGTGCACTTCTGAGCAAAAAATGTTGGAAGAAGGGCGATATCAAATTTTGGTATTAAAACAAATAATAAATAATTAATAAATCTTGAAACATGTTCCTCCTTTGTGTGAATTTGAACCCATGACCTTCAGGGTTGGCAGGCCAGCTTGCCTGTCACTAGACAACTAGATGAGCCATTTGAAGTCTTAAGTGGGGAGGGTTTGAGATATGAATAAACATTAGCTGATCTCATATATGGTGAAAGATTTTTCTGTGGAATCCTTCTGTGTTTTTATTTATTCATTCAGAGCATTTATGTAGCTCCTTGGTAGCAACATAGAGGTGCTTCCATCCAAGCTCAACAGCCTTGGTTTTGAAGTGTTATTTGATTTCCTTTCTTTAGATCTTTGCGGTCGGTATGTTGCGAGAGTTGAACATCACTCAGGACATGGTCGATCGTATCTTCCCCAGACTTGATGACCTCATCGATATTCACGTCACATTCCTACTCAGTCTCATCGGGACCCAGAAACTTTCGGCCGACAAGAGCATCGAGGAAATCGGGGACGTTCTTCTTCAGCAGGTGGCGCTGTTTGTTGAATGATTTGTTTTGATTGTAGAATGTGATTGTACTTTTGGTTGAGTGAAACCATTGTTTTCATGGCTAGATAATTCAGTGTATGGATTGATTGATTGATTGATTGATTGACTTATTTATTTATTTATTTATTTATTGATTGATACGTGCACGCTCACCTACACACACACACACCTACACATTCAGATCTACACACACGCACGCACACATACAGTCAGAGGCGGTGATCTCGTTTCACAGGTGGGGGAACACCCAATGAGATGGGTAGAAAATGTGGGAGGGGACAAAAGTATAACATGTCTTATCTCTGTCAAGGTGGTGATACTTGTCCCCTCGACCCTCCCTGGGATCGCCGCCCCTGCATGTGGTATCTGGTGTCGTGTCATGCTCAATTTGAAGCATATCTGTTCTAGATACTTATCTAATATGGACTGCATCTCTAGCTCAGCGGAACGATCTTCTGGCTCTGTATCACCTGTCTATGGCTTGCCTTTGGTGAGCCAGCAGTTGATGCCTTGTGCATTATACACCGGCGCTATAGAAGTTACTAATTGATTTTATTTATTTATTTATTTGGAGGATTTCAATGAAAAAGATTGTTGTTTGCCTGTTGACAGTTTGATGGTAAGATGGCAGAGAGGGTGAAGGCTGCCTACGGTGAATTCTGCTCTCGACACAACGAGGCGCTCCAGTTCTACAAGGATCTACTAAAATCTGACTCAGCTTTCCAAGCATTTATCAAGGTATCTTACTTCCCCTCCACCCAACACCCAAATACTATAAAAACGAGAAATATTTTTAAAAATTATTTGACATACAAATTCCTTGTTTTATTAGCCAGAGAGACTTTGAGCATCCCTGCCATCTGTCAGCTGTTGACTTGAATCTGTTAGTCCTACAATTGTGCGTGGGCCCACCACTGGTGACTCTTTTCAGCTTACTTTGCATAGTTTTGCTAGCAGACATATCTTACTTGTTTACTATGACATTAACACCAGCCGAAAGAGTCCTATGAATAGTTATCTTGAAGGGGCACTATATAAATACTCGATTACATTACATGATGCATATAAACATACTTACTTGATTCAGTGACTTACTTACCCTGTCTTTCCATTACATTACAGAAGTGCAGTCGTAATAACCTGTGTAAGAGGCTTGGCATTCCCGAGTGTATTCTCCTCGTGACGCAAAGAATGACAAAATATCCTCTGCTTATTGAACCGATTCTGAAAACAACTCCAGGTATTTGAGTTATTTGTGCAGAGTGATTTATTTATGTGATGAATGTTGTACAGGTTAGACATTTCTTAAGGAATTGTTTATCATAATAAAACATTTAGTATGGCACCATTTTATAAGATACTAAATAATCAGAGGTGCTATTATTTCACTTACGTCTGTGATAACTGTGCTCATTAATTAATAAATTAAATCATTCAGTCAATTACTTTCTGTCGTTTTGGAAAAGTCTTTCTTCCTTTCATCTTCCCTTCTTTCCATCCATTATCTCTGCCTTTCTAACATCCTTCAGAATATTTATTATGAAGTTTTAAATGCTTTGACCTCCATTATAATTATGCCAAAATTAGAAGTTCCACCAGCGTTTATATTTATCCATCTACTGTTTGTGTGAATATGCCCTATGAAGTTTTTACTTTTATTTTAGTCGAATTATAATAATTTATGATTTGCGAATTAGCTTGAGTCTCTGGTTCACTTCTTGTGATTGGCTTTCGAGTGGCGCTTTAGAAGTTTGGTGATTACGATTACATTCTTGGGAGCTTGCTATTTTTCCAAAAATGTTCGCTCAATTCATGTTTGTGTCCATTTCCTTTGTTCATTTCCTAAATGTTTTTCATGTTCTATGCGATTTAGAGAATACAAGAGAACGAAAACTGCTGGAGCAGTGCCTGACGCTGGCACGCGAGATTCTCAGCTACATTGATCGTCAAGTCGATGCTCGTGAGAAGGAGCAGCGACTCTTCGACATCTACAACAAACTCGATGCTCGATCCTCTGCCATGCTCAATGGCAAAAAGTTCAAGGTTGGCTGTATTTGTAATCATAAATACAAATTTATTTAGCACCACTTCGTGAGAAATGGTTATTAGAGGCGCTCTCAACGTGACAGCGCTCAGCAAAGTTGAATATGTAAGTCAGTGCGTAAAACTCCTCCACTGCCAGCACTCAGGCAGTGCCAGTCCTAAACCGGGTTAAAAAACAAGGGCGACGTTAATGATCTTTGTTATCACAGTGTTGTCAAACTGCAACAACCAATCGTACTTTAGAGACAAATATTTGGAATGCTATTTTGAAATACACCAAAGTATTTATGTATTTTAATTTTAATTGGATTCAAAGTTATGTAGGTTTTCCGCGAATTGTCAGCATCATTACCTTTCTTCTTGCCTACTACTTTACATTTTGATATCATTTAATTTTCAAGATATATTGCGTTTGGAATATATATCATTACTTTTAAAATTACTTTTACAACTAGTCCAATGGTGAGCATTTGGTCGAGTATATGACTCCTTTATCCGTTGTGTAAAACATTGTATAGAGAGACTTGTAAAGGTATAGAATTTGATCTCCTTGAGGGTGCAAAGCCTACTGCCATTACAATGATCAAGATGGAAGGTGAAAATAAATGTTTCCTGGCTTATTCCGCCTACCATTCCATGTTGTCTTTGAAGAGTCAGTTGCTAGTTGAGGCACCTACTCAAAATAAATCAAGGTATTTGTGTTTCAAATAATTTTGTAACTGTATTTTTATTTTGAATCTTAGTGATATTTATATATTATTTGTTGTATATATATTATATATGTACTGAATGAGTATGTGAATATATATATATATATACATATATATATATATATATGCAAATATATAAATATGTTTATTTTATTGTATTTGTTTTCAGAAATCAGATCTGCTTTCGAATAAGAGAAAATTGCTGTACGAAGGAAGCATCAAATGGATGTCTGCTCGTGGAAAACCATATGGTTAGGGATTTTCTTTCTAGAAATAGTTCATAGTTAGCAACCATTTACCAGCCTTTGTAGAAGTAAGAGGTGTTCTGGCACTATAAAAATGGCTTTCTGGGCAGCCTACTTTCAACTTCAGCTGAACTCCTCCAGTCTTATTGCGGGATTAATTAAAGGCAATTTGTCAGCTGTAATTAACGATTATTTGTTATGAACAGTATTATATACCGTGGGGACCTTCTATAATGTCTGTGAGAGTTAAATAAATTATTGGAATAAATTGCCTTTTTTCAAGCACTTGGTTTCATTTTGTTAGGTTGGGAGCGCCTGTGGTAAGTCTCTATTGAATTGGTGCTGTTTTAACTAAAATAATTTATAATTAAAAAAGAAAATATTATTGCTATTATCATTACCATACTGATACCTTTATCTGTTAGCTAGTGTTTATAAACTTTCTTTTGCAGAAGTCAATGCTGTGATTCTATCGGATGTCGTCTTTTTCTTGGCGGAAAACAGTCAAAAGTCAACATTTTTTTCGCAAGACAATAAAGTAAGAGATGTGAACGATACAGTCTTTCATTTGTATTAATTCTAATCTCTTGGACATATTTTGCTTCTTCTTTCATTCTTTGCATTTCTATTAAGGTTTATGGTAGGGTTAAAGTTAAGTAAATACCAGTTGAGGTTCAGAAAATATTATGGGTTGGCTTAGGGTAGAGTTATGGTTAGAGTTAAACAAACCAGTTTAGATTAATTGAATACTTGTCGGTTAGGGTTATGGCAGGGTTAAGGTTAGAGTTGAACAAAACCAGTTGGGATTAAGTAAATAAAATACCTATGGATACTTGTTCCGACGTGATGACATTTAACTCTTTCTCTGCTGCGCAGTCGAGCGTCATTCCGTTGTCGAAGTTGCTCGTGCGTGAGAAGGGCGACACGCGTGACAGCAAGGGCATGTACCTTATCTGCCAGAGCAAAACCGAACCAGAGATGTACGAATTCATATGCAAGTCTACGGAAGATCGGAGAAACTGGATCAAGACCATTCGAGATGCTATCATCAACTGTCCCGAAGAAGGTATGGAATAAGTTTTAGGGGTGACTTCATGTCCCATTGCAATTGTGGCTGACTATTGGATGAAATTTTGGATGATTTGTGGGTGATATTGTGGCTAATTTTTGCTATTATGCTGTATGTTCTCCACTGGCTCCCCCTCCAGCAACAAATCTCGTATCGTAGATCGTTGCTTTGGTCTGATGGTCCTTGTTGGATCTCGCCCCTGCCCACATTTGTGACCTCGCTACTATACTTTGAGTGCCACTGGGCGAGGCCTGCTCATCAGCCCATTATGGAACAGGCTTCCATTGGCTTTGCACTTGTCCCCCAATGGTCCACTCTAATTCTTTTTATACTCGCCTTAAAACTGTTCTTTTAATTTGTGCAAGGGTTGGGAAGGCTCCTGAGTAGTGATCTTGATGGGACGTTTTATGAATCTTCGTATTGAATGAATGAATGAATGGATGAATTACATGTTGGCTGACTTGTGAGTGACATTGTGTAAGGCTTTTGTTATCATTTTGTTTGGGTTGATTCATGATGTCTTGAGTTATAAGTTGGTCTATTTCTGTTTCTCCTTCCATGAATCGATTTCTGATGTGTGATTGGGAGTTGGGAGTTGGAAAAAAATTTTTTTATTGGGAATTGGGAAATAATTTTTTAGGCGCACAATCCTGTTAGTCAAATTACCTGGTGTTAGAATGGCTGTCTTTAGACTCAATGCTTCATCAAAAAGATCCTTCAGGCTCTAAAGAAAGGTGTTGAGTGATAGTTATTTGGAGATGACTAAGCAATCAGGTAGCTCTATATTGTAATTTACTCCTATTACAAATTCGTCCTCTCTGTTCTAGGTGAACCATCGGAAAGTGAAGAAGAGAGGAAGTTGCAGGAGGCCATTGGAGCAAGGCTCAGACAATTGATTGGTAATTGAACTTTGATTGTCCCTTTCTGATCATTTTTTTGTTAGTGATCAAATATAAATGATGGATTGATTTGATATATTGATTTGATTGATTTATTGATTGATTGGTTGGTTGGTTAATTGATTATTGATTACATAAAGATCCTACCAGAAGTTTTTTTGGTACTATATGGTTCAACTTCTCTTGTGCAAATATGTTGTTGAGTTTGTTTTGATCTCTGTCCTCGTGTGTTTTGCACCTAGATCAACTCCATCAACGTGATCACGCAATTGCGGTCCAGTGTCACGAGAAGTTTAACATCGCGCTGGAAATCCTAGAAATATTCGCCAAAGACGACCTGTCTAGCATGGTCGGTTGGCTGCATCATGTTTCTTTCTTGTTGCTTATTAGACATTCCTTATTATAAAATTAGTAACCTCTTTCACATCATCGTCTAATGACACTGCAAAAACTGGTGGTGCACCAGATCCAAGCTATAATTCTTATACAATACAGTGGTAATTTGATGATACTTTCTAACAAAGAATGCAGAGGAGCACATTGAAGAATGGCTATCCTTAAGAGCCATAGAAAGAGTGAAAGAGGTAGGTCTCCATGTTTATCTTTTACTGATTGTACATTAATTACATGTACTATTTTCCTGGTTGCACTTTAATTACATGTACTGTTTTACCTGATTGTACATTAATTACATGTACTGTTTTACCTGATTGTACATTAATTACATGTACTGTTTTACCTGGTTGCGCATTAATTACATGTACTGTTTTACCTGATTGTACATTGATTTAATATAATTTTGCTATTCAGAGATGGCGACTAGATCAATCGTTGGCTTGTAAATTTATCATATCTCTTAACCATCCGATACTTCGCCTTCCAAGCTTTCACATCCTCAACGAAACGTGCCTTAGCAACTGCTCTGCCTCCACTCCTCTCTGTGTCATCCATAACTCAAGAATCATGTCTGTGAAAGATTAACGTTTGAATGCTTTTGGCTCTGCAGATGAAGGCTACTGAGGTTGATTGCGACAAGTCTCAGGGATTCACTGCAGAAACTATTCTACAGTCAATTCTACACGAAGGTTATTCTTCGTATTTCTTCTTATTACAGTATGTGTGAAATTAACAACTGCAATTCTTTTTATGTCTTCTTACAGTGTGCATGAAATTAACGACTGCAATTCTTTTCATGTCTTCTTACAGTGTGCATGAAATTAACGACTGCAATTCTTTTCATGTCTTCTTACAGTGTGCATGAAATTAACGACTGCAATTCTTTTCATGTCTTCTTACAGTGTGCATGAAATTAACGACTGCAATTCTTTTCATGTCTTCTTACAGTGTGCATGAAATTAACGACTGCAATTCTTTTCGTGTCTTCTTACAGTGTGCATGAAATTAACGACTGCAATTCTTTTCGTGTCTTCTTACAGTGTGCATGAAATTAACGACTGCAATTCTTTTCGTGTCTTCTTACAGTGTGCATGAAATTAACGACTGCAATTCTTTTCATGTCTTCTTACAGTGTACATAAAATTAACGACCGCAATTTTTCTTACAGTCACCAAACTTTTCGCTCTGATGCAACCGGTTGCGAGAACCGTAAACGTAATCCGGAGCTTCAGCAGTGCGGGGGAGCATGGGTCGAGCCAATCGACGTCCGTCGCTCTTCCGAGACGAGCCGACACTTTCAGCGGCTTCGAAAACCGCGCCCGACAGAAAGGTAGGAATGGTTGTTCGGTTGAAGTTTAACACTGCTGTGTCATAACAAGGATGATTAGTTTTGCCCTCACCCTTTATCCAGGATTTGAACTGTGCGTCAGAGTACAATTAGTGTTACTCTCCTCTTTTATCTGGGCCTCAGACTGGCTCTGTCAGAGTACAAATACCGTAACCCTCCTCTTTTATCCAAGCTTTGGTCCGGCACCAGTTGTCAGAGTACAAGCAACTGAACGTAAATGTACTCGATTTTTATATAGCAACCGACCATACACCCTCGACCCAGTGCGTTTTTCCAATTAGCGTAAATACGGGAGTGAATGTGATAAGTTTACATTACGACTGTGATGATGTAAATTTCTCAGGAATATCCTTGTTCT
The DNA here is from genome assembly GCA_959347315.1 of Bimastos eiseni. NCBI lineage: Eukaryota > Metazoa > Annelida > Clitellata > Crassiclitellata > Lumbricidae > Bimastos > Bimastos eiseni. The sequence goes on from OY365817.1 coordinate 25,640,066, forward strand.
TCTGTTCCAGTCCACCAGAAAGGGAGCCAAGAAGCAGCCAACAGTTCGGCCGATGATGATACGATTGTTAATGACCGGACTGAAGAAGATAATGACAAGACCTTCGAAGGCCATTTGAAGGTTAGTCTTTTATGACGTATATTGGCTCTGTCAATTATTATCATCATCATCATGGTCTTCAATGTTAATTAATGGCGATGTCGTCTGGAGTAGCCCTGCTCGTTGGACTCCTGAGCAGCGAAAGTTCCCTTGAAAGCTACTGTGTTGTAGCGTTGAATAATCATCGAGATGCGCTGGTAGAGGAAAGTCGTCTCCCTCTGCTCCCCAGTGACGGCGCTCAGTCTGTGTCTCAGTTCAGAAAAGAAGCTTTGGCCTTTGGAATTGATGGGGCCAAAGGTTTCGAATGCCACTGGTGTGAAGACGTACGTGGAGGCTAGCTCGACGTATTTCTGAGTTTTGAGGTTTGCCGCCCTCTCGGCCGCAGCGCCCGCTCTTTGTGATGTTTCTGGCAGATACGACGTTGCCATTGTATCTGAGACTGTCGCGTCCCATATCAAACACAGCCCTGCCTGCCATGGTATATGAGTGAGTCCGTCTGGTCTTTTACCATCAAATCGGGTCAAGCCCACCGGCTCTTTAATAATAATATTATTATTATTATTATTATTGTTATTATAACAGCACTTTCATACAGCACTCTTTCAAGGTCATCTGCTCAGGAAAACTCATGCTGTATTACATTACGAGCGCATTACATTACATACGTTACATATATGTTCTGTATGTGTCAGGTGATGTAACAAAATACTTGTGTAACACCCATCAGCGCCCCCCCCCCTTTCATTGCTTGCTTGACTTGATGATTGTCTAACTGATCTCAACAACATGATCAGAGAGTGTGAGTTGAGTGGAATCAATTGAAACAGTGTTCAGGTCTGCTTCTCTGCTGTTACATCTATCTCTGTACATAATTTATATAGCACCCCTCCAAGATGACTATTCAGAGGCGCTCCAGACCCAGGCCGTGCCAAAGAGGAAAGTCGTGAGAAGATTATTGAACGAGTTAGACAGGTCTGCGGGAGAGAATGCACGACAGATGGAGGGCTATTGTTATGTGATTGCAGTTTGGCTGCAAAAATCTTCACACAAGCACCTGGAATGACGTGTCATTTGGTCAGAACTCAAGCCAACACTACACGATGTGCGCAGGGCTATTCTAATATTTATGTATTTATTATTTATTTTATTCTAATATTTATGTATTTATTATTTATTTTATTCTAATATTTATGTATTTATTATTTATTTTATTCTAATATTTATGTATTTATTTTATTCTAATATTTATGTATTTATTATTTAGTTTATTCTAATATTTATGTATTTATTATTTAGTTTATTCTGACAGTTGATATTGTCCTACTTACAACATTTTTGCTCAGAATTACACACGCCTCGATCATGCAACTGCAGTTGTAATGCAGAGCAATTGTGCGCGAAGGACTTACTCAAGGTCCCTACGCAATGACTGACGCCTCAGACGAGGGTCGAACCCGCTCACTCAGCGCAAACTGAGCGTTACGGGCCGACCGCTCTAACCGATCGGCCACCATGCCACACAATATCGCATCAACAAATGAGTTTCTTGGAATACTTGTGTCATCATTGCATTATTACATCATTAATCAATTCCCTCTTTCTGCAGCTTCTCGCCGACCTTCTACCTCTCCGCTCCTCGGGCACGTTCTCTTTGTTCCACTAGTTAGAGCCACTATGGCCCAAACTAGATCTACCAATATTATGCGTAGACAGTAGCCATCAGTTACGTTACATTACCATAGAATTTCTATCATGTTTCGCAGGAGGAGGGTTCCGAGAAGACCGAGGCGGACCAGATGATGGTGGAGGTCGGCAGGTACAGCGACGACACGAGCAGAGGTTCATCGTCGGACGCCTTGGATGCCGTCTGCGGCCAAGGAGTCCAGCAGCAACAGCCTCAACTGGAGATGTCGCTCAGCAAGGAACAGTGCTTCTGTATTGCCAAGATACTTCAACACGTTCACGAGATTGTGGTAAAGATCGTCTTCTGTCGCTTTGTGAAGAGAGATTTGAACCTGTTCCTGTACATGAGTTCATTCATTCTAAGCATTTATATAGCGCCCCTACAAGAACCAACTCGTGAGCGCTACCAGCCGAGCCACGACTGAAGATAAAGACTTCAGGGACCTGTGAAACCCTGTCGGTTGTTGGACTACAAGTAAGGAGTAGATTTCTTGATTTCTAGATTGTGCCTCTGAGTAGATTTCTAAAAGAGGCGCTATATCCAGTTTCATTGATTATTATTATTATTATTATTATTATTAAATTTGTAACGCGCACAAGGTCACACCTAAATGTGAATCTGAGGCGCGGATAGTCAGTCGCCAGGAGAAGATGCAATTAGATTTCCAAATCCTTGAAAGCCAAAGAGAAATAGTGAGTTTTGAGTCGCTTTTTGAAGGAAGGAAGTGAATTTGAGCTACGAAGAGAGAGTGGCGGTCGATTCCATTCCCTAGGAGCAGAGACATGAAATGCACGAGAGCCCATAACTGTTCTGCATCGTGGTTCAACTAAAAGACCTGTACTTGATGATCGTAAGCAACGAGGAGGAATGTAAGGAGTTAGTAGAGCATGAATATAGGTAGGTGTACTGGTGATGATGGTTTTGTAGGTCAAACAAGCTAACTTAAATTTGATTCTAAATTTAACAGGGAGCCAATGCAGCTGGTGGAGTAGGGCAGAGGAGCATGTTCGTAGTGGGACACGTAGCACTACTCAAGCTAATGTATTTTGGATACGTTGAAACCTTTTGAGTTCAAGGTCTGAGAGACCGACAAAAAGTGAATTAGCATAATCGAGGCGAGAGGAGACAAGTGAACAGGCTATAGTTTAAGACATATTTTGAGTTAGAGCCGACCTTATGTGACGTATTGCCTCGATGTGGTAAAAACAAGATTTACAAAGGCTTGTTATGTGAGGTCGAAATGTGAGCTTGCTGTCGAGGGTAACCCCAAGTGTTTTAACAGAGTCTGAAAGCGGCACAGCAGTGCCAGCCAGTTCAATGCTAGAGAGCATAGGGAAAGAACGCAGGCGTTGACAGGAGCCAAATACAATTGCTTCAGACTTGTCTGGGTTTATGGCCAAACCATTGAAACAGAACCATGCATATATGGATGAGAGGCATTCTTCCAGTTTCAGTTTACCAGACTGATCAGTGTGTGACAGAGCAATATGGAGCTGAGTATCATCTACATACTGTTGTAATTGAATTCCAAAGTGTTTAGCTATACGACTGATTGGGGAAGTAAAGACTGTAAATAATAAAGGGCCGAGGACAGATCCAGATTGATTCCGTCATTCGAGGAAAGGGTGCTCTATTGGGAGGTAATGTTGAGAAATGGACGTTATGCTAGTGACTTTCAAAGACCTGGAAAAGATGCTGAATGTAGTAAAGCCCTTCAAATTAGTCATTAGACCTGTGCTTTGAATGCAGATTAATAGGGGCATCTAATTAATTACCTTGTGCTGAAATTTGATTGTCTCAAGCAAATATGATTGTGTATAACAAGCTGTTGAAACATCGTAATCGTAATATCCAAACTTTTAAGGCGCCACTCGAGAGCAGGGCACCAGCTTATTCATGAGCGCTGGATCAAGTCGTAGAGGTTGTCCGAAGGAGGTACTCGCGTGATAGCTACCCTCACCAAGCAGCATAGTTGGTTACCATGATGGACTTTAAAGTAATAAGTACTATGACTCCTTTCTCATGGCATTCAAAATGCTTTCCTTGTATGATAAGAACTGGGAAATAATGAGCACATAGACAGATTCCTGTTAAGGTGTGTATGGCCGACTATGGCTAAACTGTCGGTGGAAAACCGGTTGTAAGCCGAATACACAAAATGAGTCATTTCTGCCTTAACAGACCTTACCTTACCAGGTAGGCTTAACTTTCTGACAGAAGATTCTTAGTTTTTATGTCTATCTACAAGTGTAGAGTTAAATTCTGTTGCTGTTCTGTTATAGTGTATCTCCTCTCGCCAGATGACCGAGTTTGAAAGGTAGTACATTATCTACATATTGCTTATTACATCATCTACATGTTACTCATTACATATTACATTGGTTATATATTAGCACACGTCCAAAATACGAAAATACATTCGTAAGATATGAGCCATTGTGATAATATTGTTCTGTTAATTTAGTTGTTTGCCTGGTTGAGTCCAAACTATTGATATTTCAATGTTTCTCTTTCATTGTCCCTACAATCCAGAGGCTTTTCCCAAGTGGGTCCCACCAGCTGGAAGGGCTTCCCCTTCCTCTTTGGGAGGAGCTGGTCTCTCTTCCCTCTGCTGCCTTCCCAAGGCGCCTGAAGTCTTTCCTGCTCTCCATTTAGCTGTGTTGAGTCGTGAGGACCTCTGCTATCGAGTGGTAGTATATAAGTTTTCCATTACATTACGTATGTATTTACATTTATAATTCGCGCTTTTTGATGTTTTCATCATAGAAAGTGCATGTGAGCATGGCCTGTGTGTGATTTCTAGCGTACGGGGACAGCTGTCGGAGGCCAACAGCAAGCTGTTGCGATTATACTCAGAGAACGATCGACTGTCGCACGAGAGAAAATCTCCTAATTACCATCCGGATAAGCAGCTGGAGGAACTAAGATCCCTCCAGGTGGGAATTGGTTTCTCCTCGACAGACAGTTTTCACATCTTTCCATGTCTTCCATTTCGATCAAACATTGTGATATGATGGTTTTCGCTGAGTGCTACGTGGCGACTTATCGAGAGTTATTGTGCCACTGTGTACAGAGACTCCGGGCATCTGTTTACACATGTGGGCCTTAGTCACCAAACATTTAATGTTGTGTACATACCAGCTTAAGCTGGCACTAAACCATATTTATATTATTATTATATACATACATACTTATTTACATATGTATAAGTATATGCGTTTATACATACCCTTTATGCATATACATGCATACCTATATATACATATTTATATACTTCAGTATGTAAGGACTTGGTTAAAGAGACTATCTTGATTTTTTTTAATTCTTGCTCTTGTTTGCAGTGTATTTTTCATAGTTATTGGGGCCTCAAGTAAAGCTTTGGGGTACTCCACAAGTTCCCCCAACTACAGTGGAACCAGCACTGCCATGTTTCAGTTACTGTCAAGTAATGATTTACTTTATATTCAGAGGTGTTGGTTGCTGCTTGTAGACGTAATGTTTGATCCGGAATGTCGCTCGGAGCGTTCAGTAGCGCGTTAATCTGCTGCTTCTTTGACCATTAACATCTGTTTATATTTTCGTCATAGGAGTTGATACAGCAACAGCGAAGTAATCTGGATCGAGATCGTGAAGAACAAAGCGCTCTTATGAATATTCAGAAAGATGAGTTGATGCAGATACAGCAGGACGTCGACAAACAAAAGGCAATTTCAATCAAATAAAACAAACTGAAAACTATTAACTTTTGCTGTGCCTCAACATCTGTGGCTGGCCAGCAGAGAACTTTGTTCAATCTCTATTAATGTTCTTTTTTTACCAGTATAGGGTTGGGGGCCTTGTAGTAGTTTTCTAAACGGGTGCTATGTGAATATTTGATAGTGACGAATGAATGAATTTGATCAGTTACTGAAGAAAACAAGAGACTTGTCGCAGGTAATCCATGAATCGAAGATAGTCGAAGATTCAACACCAATCTGATAAAATTTCTAAAGCGTCGATCAATGAATCAATGGAAATTAATATATAGCGCCCCTTGAAGATATCTACTCAGAGGTGCTCCCTGTCTTACTATGTGTAGGCAAAGAAAGCAGATTTGAGTGAAGAGTTGACTAAGACAAGTGCAGGGCACCAGCTTATTCAGAGGTGCAGCGTCGTCGGATGGTTCCAAATCCAATGGCTAGAGACACCGAAGAAAGGGGCTATATAAATGTTTGTGTTGCTATGGCTACAGGTGGAACTGAGGGCACAGAAGGAGGAGCTTCAGCGACAGAAGGAGGCGCTCCAGCGTCAGATCGATCTCTTCGAGGAGCAGAAGAGTCGAACTATGAAGGCCTACTACAGTTCGGTCGTCGCATTGGCCGGACATCCGCAGAAGAGTTCACTCAGCACCGACGAAGTGACTCGGGCACAGTCGATGCGCAACAGCACGACCCCAGAGGGTGGTAGCGCTACCTGTAAGTCCCTCATCGACAACATCTGCCACCAACGCTCTGCATCCGATGACCTCCTTCAAACCTACACTTGGCTGCAGCCGAGCGACGGACTCGACGCCAGGCCGAAGAGGGTCTCCGACGGTCACAGCTCGACGCGTCACGGTGATGGTGCCTCGCGTCACGATGATGGCCGCCCAGTGACGAGGATGCACTCGATGTCTGCGGTGTCAAGTGGAAATCTGGCGACGTCTATGAGGAGAGACAAGACGCCCCTGCCAGTTCAGCTGCTGAGCGCCACAAATGAACAGAGGGCGGGTCAGGTTCCACAGCAGCTGCCCCTGAAACTCGCCAGTCCGGGGTCTTGCGATCAGGGCGCCAATGTTACCCAGACGACATCCACAGCACACAAGGGCCACTGGTCCTCGCTGAAGATCGCTCCCCCGACGCAGCAGCGACTCCTGGCCACGCCTTCACAAGTTCACACTCCACCGGGTACCGTGAGGTCGCCTCCTCACGCCGACACGCCTCCCCATGCGGTCTCAGTCCAGCGCACGAGCTCAGTGACCGTGGCGCGTTCGACACCACCTCACCTGATTCCGAACAGTCCACAGAACGTCTTCTCGCATCCGGCTATGTCGATGTCGATCGTCAGGACGGACCTGCCGACATCGCCGTCTCGGTCCGCCGGGCACGTCACCCCGACCGGCTTCATCCATTCGCCTCCGATGTCGCTTGCCGACCAGTTCAGGCCGCGGCTTGTGAGCACGCAGAGCGCCGGAAACATCCTCCCGATGAAGCTCGCCGAGCGCCAGCGTCCAAAGTCGGCGTCCGCCTCGGCGCAGCAGAGCCCCGTCTCACAGAAACGCTCCAGTGCGGTCTTAAGGACACCCCCCGGATGCGAGGAATTAGTCCATTCCACGAGTTCATCTAACAGCAAAAAGGAAAAGCCGATCATATATTTGTGAAGCTTCCATCGCAACATGTGCTGGCGGTCTGATATGAAGTGCAAATCCTTAGGGCGTTGCGCTTGTGACATGAGCTCCTTTCTGACTTTTCCTGGAGTGCTTCTCGCTCTGGGAATGCAGTTCCTGGATAATTGACTGTTGCTTGTAAGTTTCGTTGACCTGGAATCTCCATCATATTTGATTTTTCATCAAATTTTTCCATCCCTTCTCTTTCGATTTTTTCAACAGCTTTTATCCTGCAAGGATTAACTGCCAAAACATTTCAACACTTGATGTTTTATTATTTGCTATAAAATTCGGTGATGTCACATAATTGCGACCATATATGGCGTCGGTGGAAATGAATTAAACTCTTTTCAATGCTTGAGAACAAGTTTGACAAATCTTGCTGTTCTCACAAAGCTATCAAAGGTCCTTTGATGTGATTTTAGCATGTAGCTGTTGTCTGAACACCGGCAAATATCTAGGGAGAACCTGTAACACTAGGATCAGTATCAAATTGTTTAACTGTTCCATTGTCCTTCCATTCTGCTTATTTGCTCTTTTTCTTTTGTTGAATTTCTGCCTTATTTGTTGTCAGTCAGATTTTTATTCAGCCCCAGATCGGTGGCCCTATGAGACTGCTTTTGATAGAGCCAAGTAACAGCTCAACATCTTACTTGATCATAACTTGAGCTTTCACCTTCCCATTTCATTTTGTTGCATTACTTGTTGCTGTATCATAAACGAGTCCATCGTCGGATTATAAACTCCATGAAAAGTGTTCACAGACTGGGACCAGCGAAAACTCTGAATTTCCTGACTGTGCTTCTGAAGAGTTGGCTTTCGTATTATGAATATATTTAAACATGGTGCTGAATGGCCAAAGGTTGTTTGCTGCTAACCTGCCACAATCCTGCAGCCAATGTGATGTGTTCAGACAATATTTTTACGTTTTTTATCCAGTGAAAGTTTTCCTCAAACTTGAAGAGATTTAGAACTGTTGATGACCGACTGTGGGTGATGCTGTCGTAACTGAACTTAATTAGAAGTGTAGAAATAATTAGAACTGCAAGACCCTAATGATGATCATGGGTAAAGGCTTTGCATCTGTTCATTTGTGTTTTTTACTATAGGGTTAATCGTAATCAAGTATTGAATGTGTTGAAGGCTGGAATGTACTTGTCAAGAAATTCACATACTAACGGATTATATCCTCATGGACAAGATGGTTCCCTAGACTTTATCCTTTGAGGGGCAGTTTATAAATTTGGAGTCTATAATTACAATTACTGTATGTTTCAGAAGCGGAAATTACAAGGCTCTGGTGTCATGTAGTGTAATGTAATTTAAAGCTAATTTACTTTCTTCTGTGTTACTGAAAGGGTGAATTGTTGTATTCATCACACAAGTTTTTGGAAAAATGTGTAGGATATGTCAAGAGAAGTGAGTGTGAAATGCTTCATAAGAACAGTGATTTTCTATGACCATATGAAACCTTTGCAGCACAGAAACATCAGAAAATTGTTCAATTGCTGAATTCAGACTATTGTGACAAGAATTGAGTTCTAATTATTGGCAGTTTTGACATTAATGTCAGTTGATATATGGGTTAAATACCAACGCGTTGAACACGCTAAAGATATAGCTGTATTGCTTTCCCAGTAGCTTTGCCTTTTAGTGCACTATTGTCATCATAGTGTTAAATGACAGAATTTTGTAATTGTAATCCATGATTTATATAGCGCCACTGCAAAGGCGCATATTGGTTGTCGTTTTTAATATAGTATTTGCGAGAATTTTAAATGTTGACAGAGTTGAAATTACTGGTAGGGAGGAACTTTGGATGCAGTTTCACCCACAAATACTTGAAACTCTTAGTTATAATGCGTTCAGTTATTGAAGTTGTGCTGTGTTGTTGCAAAAGATTTGAAGTTGACAGAATATTTACGTCGAAGTATATATGATTCTGGTTTGAACTTTTTAGAACAGTTTTTTGTTGATACTGTCTAAAAAAAGTCATGAGGCATCTCTAATGAAAACATCAAATATTCTTTTACTGTCCAAAAAAGGTCATTGTGAATTGTTAACAGACTGCATCGTGTTGTTTGATTGCTACTACGTTTATACCTGTGAGAAATCTTGAATGGACGTCTATTAAATGTTCGATGCTGTTCGAGCAAAGTGGTGACATCATATCTCTTAATTGTGATCTCCAAATTTCTAAAGCGCAATGTCTTGGTCACTGACCACAACAAATGTAACGTATTTTTACACATTTGTGTAATGTCATTTTAGATATGTGTGCAAGTAAACACCTGAAATTTACTAACTACATAACACCAAAATTATTTGGCCCTTGTGGAAAACTTTGGGGTTTTGAGCAGTGCATTAATCCTTCAAAGTGTCAGTCGAATTTTGTCTATTAAAAGATATTTTTACTTATTTACTTACATAGGATGTTTGACACCATTGTTGGATTGGGTGTCACCATTGTTGGATTGGGTGTCACCAATGTTGGATTTGGTGGTGTCACCATTGTTGGATTGGGTGTCACCAATGTTGGATTTGGTGGTGTCACCATTGTTGGATTGGGTGTCATCAATGTTGGATTGGGTGTCGCTGATTCATGCTAAAAGTTGCGTCAGCTCCGCACTGTTACTCGCTCAATAACTCCAGACGCCCCGCTACACTTGTCCACTTCTTCATCAGACTACTGCTGCTCACTCTATGTAGGCTTCCAAACTTGGTGGTTGCGGTGCCTGGACCGGGTCCTGCGTTCTGCTGCACGGCTTGTCGATCGCATTCCGAAATATGGCCACGTCTCCGGTTAGATGCTGGATGCGCTCCCCTAGCCACTCCTCCAGCAGCGATTCTCGTACCCCATCATCGCTTTGGTCTTGTATTACTTGGCTCCTTGCCAGGTCTCGTCTCTGCCGATCTTCGCAAACTCTGAGACTCAGCTTTTAGTTCACCGGGTTGGACTAATTACGGCCCCGATTTTTCAATCTTCTAGACACTGCTTCGACGTATGATCGTTGACAATACAATGTGCTGTAAACTTTGACTTTGCAAAATACATAGATATTTCACACAGTACAACTTTAAAATAGAGATCCTAATGTGTGAAATTACAGGATCATCTGCGTGTCATAATTCTACAATAGGCAACAAACAATAATAATTATTAATCCAGGAAACTGAAGGACAGCTAGGATCTATGTATACATATACAGACCCCATTAAACTTCTAGCTACACAATAATTGTAGACGCTGTGACCCATAATTATTTAATATTTTATTCTACACTGTTTGTCATTTTTTGAAGCTTCCCTTGAAGTTATAGATAATCGAAGAAACAAGTTTTGAGATAAGCGAAAGAGAATGCTGAAGTCCAATGTATTGGACAGATGGGAATGCGCCTCTCAATCGGTAGGTGGCGCAGTACGTATTTGAAATAAAAATAATAATAACTGGTATTATTATGGTGGTCAATTTATTAAATGTATTCATTTCTTGACTAAACGAAACTGCATTCCTTTCTGTGCGATGATTGATGTGAAATTAATCTGAATCAAATCCAAAATTATACACTCCTTTAAATTGAGAGGTGTCGCGCACACGAATCGCTAGGTGACATCGTACACGTGTTTATTGAATTTACAATAATAATTATGATTGTTATTATTACTTTAGTTATTTACCATTTGACACTGATATTTAGTGAGTAAATAAAACTACTTTTCCTTTAAGTCCAATAATTGATTGCCAAAAATAAGGCGCAGCTGACAGTTGATTAATGTAATTATACCCTTAGACACCTTTATTTAAAGAGGTATTGATCGGATACCATATAAGTAGTGCAACGCGTGTATGATATAGTTGGAAGTGGACGGGTTGATAGTTACGCATTCTGAGGATAGGCCCTATGGTCCACTAAATGCACAATTGCATTTGAGGAGGATTGTGTAGCGGTTCCCCGGCTCCCAACTTTTGCAAAGCTTCCGTTTTGACGTTTCAATTTCTTCATTTATTTCTGTCCAACAATAATCATTGATGGACAAGGATAGTGATGCTGAAATAATTACTAGAAGAACTTTATTCTGTAGAGGTATTGCACGGGTTACAATATAGTGCCGGTTTTCGTCCTCTCTCAAGACGAATTTCTTTTACCTGGAAGCGATTGGTGTGCGCTGAGAGAGGCGCCATAGTAATAAAGAAATTTAAATACAATACAATGCAATATGTGATTGCAACCGTAGTAGGCCAACACTTCTGCCAATGCCCCTCAACTTCCATTCCCTTTCACCATCTATTTTCCTCTGCCTCTTCCTCGTCCCCTCCTCTTTCTTTCTGTTCTCATGGATCTTCTCCTTCCATTGTCTATCACTATCCATTGTATTCTAATGAAATTCCCATGCTAATCCCCTCATCTTTCCCTCCTCCCCTTCACTACCCTCACAATTTTCCTCCACCTCCCTTTCATTCATTCCTCACCTGCCCATCCTCTCCGTAGGCCCCCGTGGATTATGCGAACACTTTCCATTAACTTATGCGATAACCGCCAATTTATGGGAAAGTATGCGAAATTGCATAAACCACGTAGCCCTACCTCTCCGATTTCCACTCTTCGTCCCATTTCCATGCATGCTCCTCGCTTATTACTCCCACCCTCATAATCATTAGCCCTCCCTCCGTTCTAATCCTCACCCATCTTCCGTTCTCCACCACTCCTTACCATTCCCTGCCCTCCCCATTATTATAGCGATCCGTTAACACACCCGGTTTAAGTCGATAGTGCTGCTTACAGCGAACACACTGTAATAAGTAATTCTAAATAAGAGTCATGACTTAGTTGTCGTTACCGAACGGAGGTGGTGGTTGTTGCAGTTCAACGACACTGTGTGACAACAAAGACCATTAGCGTCGCCCTCCTTCTTTATCCAGGCTTAATTGGGACTGGCACTGGCCGAGCGCTACCAGTGGCGGAGTTTACCGAACGGACGTTCTGAAGAAGAGTTTTATTGGAAAACATGCGTTCCGATGGTTCCATTGCATTGTCAGCAGTGGGAACGCAGACACAGGATTCCGAGAGCAGTGGGAACGCTGTTCCCACGCGTTCCCACTCACTTTAAACCCTGATTATAAGTTATAATTAGAATTGAAATAAAGCTCAATGGTCAACATATAATATGAAGCAGAGTCTAATTTCTAAAGTTACTTCATTTGTAGCCTTGCATGTATAATTAAATCCTTAGTCTTAGTATTTACTTCTTAGCCTTAGACTAAAATTCTTAGCCTTTGACTAAAATTCTTAGCCTTAGATATGGCAAGAGGTGAGGTTTAGGAGAATTCATATGTGATGGGTCAGATATGTGTCGTAACACCGGCGGGAGTTTGTTCCGAAGAGGCGGGACTGCATTGGCTATGGAGCGATTTAGCAAATTTGAGTAATGTGACTGAAGGGCGAATCATTAGGGTGGAAGAGGAACGGGTTGAACGAAGCGGTTTGGATATGGGACTAATTTGTATTTGTCCCTGGTTGGATCGTAGCGACATTTCTTGGTTTTAACTCTTGGTCCAAAACCGTCCATTCATCCAGTAGACTAAGAACCGTTGTCGAACAGAGACGATCTAATTACGTCGATTTCCAGCGCGAACGGTATCCTGTTTGCGCACAATTCGTAAAGCCACAAATATGTCACGGACGGGGTCAATGACTCTCGTTAAGGGCGTGTGACCAGCGGAGGAGTATAAGTTGTAGCGCCGGCCGCTAAGCGGCGAAGCGCCTGTTGGATGTTATACGTCTGTCTATATATGGCAAAATAGTTGAGGGTAGATAACCGATCTGTTTATCGCCACAGTTTGCATATTCACAGTCTTGCCATCGTTCTACCTAGACTAGACCTACGTGGGCAATAAAATGTAATAGTGGTATTTCTGTAGGCATAATTATTATTATTGGCTTAATTAGATGATCGATTTTCCACAAAAAGTGACACAGATTATAGGCTATAGCAACGTATTGTGACGGTGAAAAACTGTATTCGTGGAATCGCTGTGAAATCATCAATTGTGTGGCGGAAACTGCTGCTCTTGGTGAATAACTAGGTTCGTCGTACACAGAAATATGCTGCCGGACACAAGAAAGCGTAAGCGCATATTCATTGGCATTCAAAGTATTGATGCGATGACGTCACCGCAGTACCTAATGACACCCGTTCGCATGCAGGTTGCGAAGGAAGAAGGGACGAAGGGAGGCAGAGAGGGGACTGGTTCGGTATCGTCCTCAACGGAAGCTTTAGTCAACAACCCGACCTCTTGTGGCAGCTGATAGTAAAGGCTAGTAGTGAAACTCAGTGCACGGCCAAACAGGACTATCTAGCTCTTCTTGGTTTAGCAAGTAGGCCTGTTAAACTAGATTAACAAACGCTGTTGCAACAACTAAATTACCGTAGTTCTACAAAAGACCAAAATTTAAAGACCACAGCCCAAAATACACCAATAAGGTTCAAGACCACGATTACATGGTCCAAGTCTCCAAGACCAAGGCCTATAATTATAAGCTTCATTGCCAAGACAATGACAAAGTATTCAAGACCAAAACCACGACCATAAACATACGGAATTCACGACGTCGTGCTATTCTTTATTTACAAGCAGATTTTTTAAAATAGAGATATTTGAATAAAAAAGAAGCCAGTGGTTAAAAGAAGTTGAAGTGGGATATAATCAATTACATCAGTCAAATTAGAATTTTCGATACATTTTACGAATACTAGGCCTAACTTGTAGACGATTTTCTCCCTAAATCTTGTCCGTCTGAGCACACACGCTCCCGGAGGCGTAGATCATCACATGGTATATAGTGGGAGATGTCAGCCTTAAAATCCATTTTCGGAAAAGTCTTCATATTCCTGAACAAGGCCATTAATACTATGTTTCAGAATAGATAATGATTAATAATTGATAGTAAAAGATCGTATCACACATTAGATTCGTTTCACGGTTTCCTCTGCCAACATGTCCACGGAGCCCATGCAGGGCGCATATGAGACCCGAATAGTCCATTTGAGACAAGTCATTATTCTGGGTGCTTCCTTTCCCATCCGATGCGAATTTCCTTTTCACCGCGCGTCATCAGACTGAGGAATGTCATATACGGGGCGGGGCGTGGCGATCAAATGTCAATCAAGGTGTTTCCGGCGATGACTCACGCAACGTCACAAGCTTGGTGCGTGAGACAGGTGAGACGAGCGCGGTATTTATTATCCAAAGCAATGCGTATACTACTGTGAATGACAAGGAGTGTATATAACACTAGAAGCTCAACGACCCGTTTCAGAAATTCGGTTGAGGCTTAAGTGACGTGTTGTGCCGACTAAGTTACTAGTTACGACTGTGCATTTTGACCGAGACGTCTGCTGGAGTGATTCGTCTTATTTCGGAGTTTAAGTTTGTTTTGGAAAAATTCTAACATAGAAGATGGCTAGTCCGGCAGGGTCTGGGGTCATGGCAACGCTGAAGCAGAAGATGCAGGGGCTGAGAGACGAGATGGAGAAATATAGAGATATGTACGAAGACAAATGCAAAGAAGTGGAGGAAGAAAAGGCAAAAAGGGCCACAGTAAGTACCGAAAATAAATTATGAAATAATGATGAACAAATGTCGGAGGATTTGTTGATGTATAGATAAATATTGGTTATGTGTTGTAGCGTTTCACTGTAAATATAAACTAAGCATCTACCTGGCCAAATTTTAAATTGTAAATTTAATTGTAAGTTGATTATAGTGTCCTTTAAAAGCTAGGAAGTTCGTCTTCAATTTTATGGCGTCGATACCAAATTAGTTGAAATTACTGTCCACAGTCCTTTATCATCACCGTCCATTTTATCGTCCATTTTTACATCAACTAGCCGACCAAATATATATTTACTATATTTTGAAGTTTGACAAACACAGAATCGTGATTGAACTTTTGGATGTAAGTTCAGTCTTCCATCGAGACACGTTTTATTAAGTGCATTTAACTAAGAACCTTTACTGATGTGTTCTGCATTATTATTTCTTATGCACATGATAACATGTTACAAGTAAGTTAGTAAGTAAGTTGGCCTAAGTATATGGCGACCAGTTTAGTTATTAAACCTCAAGAGTTGTTTGCCTTGATTTTCAAATGACACGAGAAAGTATGGATCACGTTGTCTATTCATAGCCAATATGGTAATTCGATTTCTTGGTGTTACTTGGGTGTTCTAAGCAATGCTTAGTCACCTCTCTGACAAAATCGTCAGTGGATTTTTTGTGTTTATACAGTCAATCAACAAGTCTGTGGATTGTGTCATTGCATGCCCGTGTAATGCTAATGTTGGTTTATTTACGGATAAACATTTAACATTCATAGTTTGGCAATGTGATATGTTTCACTGTAGATTCGCCTGTCTAATATATGTCATGGACCATAGTTTGGAAATGTGATGCCCGTCCCCATGTCTCTGTTGTTTGTTGTCTGTGGAAGAAGTCTTGAAATTGGACATTGCCCAGTGGCAGCAGGGTAGCAACAGAGGGCTGTGGTGGGCATGGTAGTACTGGGCCTCCGTAGTCTATAAGCCGATGTTCATAAGAAGCCTATGTTCATAAGAGTCTTTAGCTTCCCACAGCTGTCAAGTCAACTTTTGCCTTGAGTTGACCCCCTGAATAGGCTCCTCCTTGTCTACTTATAGGTATCTTGTAAACACATGCCAGTTTTAAGCACTTGTGGTGAGGACAGGACAGGGTATGATATATATATTGTAATTACAAAAATTTATATAGCACTGTCCATAGCAAGCTACTTCTAATGTGCTTTACATGACAGTATAGTAGGATAAATGGCTATTAACTTAGATACTAATTCCAATTTCTTGATTAAAAATGTATATGTTTGTCTGACTGATTGATTGACTGTCTGTCTGTCAGTCAGACTCTGTCTGTCATGACCTTTCTAAGACGGTTTCTGCATGGAGCTACAGAAAATCTTATATAAAAGTACTAACAATAATAGTACCCACCACAGTCTGCTGATACCTGATCATTAGATACTATCACATAATTAAGGATCATTTTTAAAGAAGGTTCTGATATGCAGAGAGAGCTGTGTTGGTTGATTGTATCATATTAAGAATATATTCGACAAAATCTTTTAGATCGAGTTAGAAGTTGATACGCTGTCACGACGATTGCGTCTGGTGGAGGACGAGAACGAACAGACTCTGTCACGACTTCAGACTGCCACTGAAAAATTAAGCGAACTGTCATCGCATGCGGATGAAAGTGAAAGGTACCTTAAGATTGCGAGTAATTTTGATCGTAATTTAATTATTCATTGCACCAATATTATATTGATCAATTGATGGGTTTAGATTTTAAGTTAAGAATCTTTAAATTTAAAGTCCATTTGATTTATTAGTGAAATAGAAATAAGGAAACAATAAATCTCTATATCAATCAGAAAATATATAGATTGACTGTTTTCTGTGCAGAGCACGAAAAGCTTTGGAGAACAAACAGAACTTTGACGACGACAAAATGTCCGAGTTGGAACAGTTGTCCAAAGATGCGAGGGAGGCCGCAAATGAGGCCGAGAGAAAGTTAAATGAGGTTAGTAGCAGACTAAATTTTATCCTGTGCATTAAGTTTTCACTTAAAAGGTACTTAAGTGCAAGAGTGTTGACGCAGTGTTGACTGTGTTGTTGACTCCATTGTGTTGACACAGTTAGTTTTCAGATCCTTCTGTTGACAGTGCTTAGTCAGGAGTGTTCTATCTGTTGTGTTGCACATTTGTAGCACATGACAAGACTTTGATGGTGTGTCCCTTCTGGGGTTAGTGAAGGGTTGAGGCTTTGTCATCAGGTAGAATGACCAGGAGGGGGTTGGTTAAATGACCCCATGGAAGATTTTTTTCTATGGGTTTGTTTGCGTCTTTCTACTGCCTTAATGAGGTCACTATGGGCCGTTTTATAGGTCCAAGCTGCAATATTCCATCTACCGAGGGAGTATCTGTGCCATGAGGTCATCAGACGCGAGAGATTTCAAGTAGACTCTGGCACACTGTGTGTGCAGGATGTTTAGTTTCATAGTAGAATATTTGATGACCCAACTGTCATTGTAAAACTTTGGGTAGAATGGTCTGCCTAGTGAGTTTGATGATCCTTGAGTGACCAACATGAATAGAATGTGATATGATCCGTCTTGATGTGGTCTGTGTGGCTGTCGTGTGAGATATGTGTGAGTTATACAGGTTTTGTGGTCGTTAACTATGGCTGCGGCAGTCACCATATGAGGCATTGATCGGTATTTTAATTAAGTAGTCCCTCATTGATGTTTAATGGATGAGAAGGCTTATCACTATGCAATATACGATGGGTGTCAAATGCTTGGTTTATGCTATAATGACCGTTGGAGTAACTGGCCCAAGAGAACTACAGCAAAGTAAACGAGTCTGACTAGTTTGGCTGTGCTTTCACCCCACTTTTAAATTCTTATACTACGTGAATATGGACGAAATTCTTGAAATTTGATATCGCCCTTCTTCAGGCATCTTTTGCTCAGAAGTGCACATGCCTCGACCACGCAATTGCAATTGTACTGCAGAGCAATTGTGCACGAAGGACTTGCTCAAGGTCCCTACACAGTGACCGACGCCTCGGACGAGGTTCGAACCCGCTCAGTCAGTGCACACTGAGTGTTATGGGCCAACCGCCCTAACTGATCAGCCACCATGCCACACGCTGCTAGGTATAGCAGAACTTCACGGAAAATTGATGTTCAAAATGCACGGTTTTAAATAATGGCTAATAATCAAGGCAAATTAGTTTCTGCATGAAATCACGCGTTTATATTTGGCAAGATGTTTAACTGTCTGTGACAAATGCCCTGCATAAAATGACGCTTGCATTTGATTAGATCCAGTAGACCTAAACGATGTAATGACTTCAATAAAATAGATCAAAGCAGCGACGCTGTCGTTGTGCAATGTCACCCTTAGTTTACAGGTTCAACATTTGGCATATAGTTTCTAAAATAATAGAAGACACTAATAGGTGCATATAGTTGTCCTCTGTATAATTTCTACGCTGGAGCAAAACATATTCGTTGCATATTATATTATTTCAAAATAATATTATGTGCACAAAATAACGAGAATTCACGACATTTGGAGAAATTCATGGCAAACAGTATGCTTCTATTTCAACGGTTTGGTATTCATTTTTCATAATCAGGTTGACTGTCTGTTGTCCCATCAGCAAAGAAGCTGTTTTGTGTGAACACGAAATTTGGTCGAAATAAATTTCGTAAGGGTGTGTCAGTAGAACTCATAAAATCGTACTAATATTCAAAGTACCAAAGTAATGGCAATGTTACTGAGAATATAGTTGTTCAGTTCCACAGGTTGTGTACAAAAGGAAAGGGAGGGATGCAATTAGGTGGTTGGATAAAATCATTAAATTCCTCAGGAAGTGACCGCCTGATAAATATCATGATTAATTGCCCCATGAACGATAATGGGGAGACCACTGTTTGCCCTGCAGGCGGCTTTGTGTACGTCTGAAACTGCTTTCCCTGAACTCTTGATTAGTCATCTGAATGGGGTTCACCCCGGCCTGAACTCTGAACTGCAAATTTCCTTGCAGAGTAAACAACATTCCATTCATCCACGTCATTAGTCCATGCACCAAATCTACTCCCCTTACGACCCCATCTGCTGCTGTCCACCCTGTTTTCTGGCACGTGTCACCTTTAAGAGGAAATTCTAACTGGAGTTCTTGCAGTTTAAACAGATGTTTCCAGTTTCTGCCACGATGCTGTTCACCCTTTTGGCATCTGGCCTGTCGACTGCTGTAGAAATGTAGAGATTGACGTAAATACCTTTATGATTGACGCACTATTTGGTCTGTTAATTGATGGTGGTTGATTGGAATTGATGTGGTGGTCTTAGGCGTGATTGGAGAAAGATAGTTCATGATGCCTCCCTACAAGAATGGATGAAGACAAAAAGGTGGTGGTCTCTCTTCGATTTATGATTAATGCGCTTTCTTCACTCGATGACTAGTATTATTATTGACATTAGTTAATTAGTTAATTCGAATTCATAGCCTCTCCAGGACTTGAATTTTGTGTGGTCTATATAATGAATTGGCACAATATACTCGCGGTGCTTCTCATCGTATGTACTTTCTATGTGATTTACAGCTTATCTATCTCCACTCATGTTTGGTTTATGAAATCGTGCGTGATATATAGTCCATTGGTTGGCTGACTGTACTGTAAACCGAAAGTTCGAGGTTCAAATTCTGTGAGAGCAACCATTTGTTGAGATTTTGGCTCCATCTGTGCCCCATAGCCACCTCAACCATAATGGGTACACTGAGTGTACACTGTGCATGGAAAGATTGGGCAGCGTGGGAGAGGACTGATCACCCGCCTTCATGACGACAGAGCCCTAGAAAAGGAAGTCATAACATTTTATATCCAGGGTTTCTGCTAGAGCTAGATAAAGAAAGCGTTTTCATCTGTATGTAGTGTACAGTAGGCCTATGCTAAACTCATAGCTTCTGATGCGCCATTTATTCTTTGGCAATTGTATTACTACTTTTTAAGAATTGCATGAGATCTAGTCAAAATCTTAGCACTCCTACTTTGATTTCAGTTGTATTGCATAAAATAATGTTACTTAGTAGACTAAGTGTCTAACAGTCCATGCCATTACCTTTGGCAGATGTGTCAAGTTTTGACTATGTGCCTCGTGCTCAAAGCTTTATTTATATTTTGGATCCATGCCAGAACCTCTGCAGTATATCAGAATCTGTCACAAAGAAGTTTATTGTAAAAGTGATCTGACAGTCATAATAGCTATTATATTATAAAGACTGATGTTTAATGACCTGTTTGGCTCTAAACAGCAGTCACTGTTCTTCATTGTGGGACAACACAGTTTGGAGGCAGTGCATTATGCCTGAGGCAAGAATCTTGAAAAGTATATAGGCCTATCTGAGGCAAGATCTTGCAAGCAATGTATGAATTTTTATTGTAAAATATAACTAGGGTTGGTTGAATAATTTACAGTTCTTTGAGTGCTTGAACCCTAATAAAAATCTGATTTTAATATGTTGCACATGAAGCAAATCGTGAGATGTTTTCGGTGTCTTTAAAGTTACTCAGCTGAGGATGTTAGACGAAGAAGACCTAGGCAGTTGAACCTCCCAGTCCCAGACAACTAAAAGACTGAATGTATAATTTTTATGTGTGTAGCAAGAGGCTATATGCATAATAATGTTTTCGTGAAACTGAAGTGAGATTTTTCTGTCTATGGCAAGAAGTTGGGGCAGGGCGTCTTTCAACTCCGTGTCTGCTAACTTCTTCATCTTGGTAATGGGTCTGTTGGCAGTTGGACAGATCGCTGAAGTACTTACAACGGTATTGAATATGCTGCCCATTAAAAGCATCGCACACCTGTAAAGCGAAGTCCTATCTTTCGTGTATAGACCTCTTGTGTCTGTGTAAGCCAGACTGTATAAGCGGTATGCGTTGAAGTACTTTAGTGACACAGCAGTCTTTTTCGCTCTGGCCAATATTGATTGAGCTGTAAAGTTGAAGATGCGTTTGAATTCATGCGTAGGGTGGGCAGCAATCGACCACTTCAGGAGAATCCTACCATTGTCGAGGCTGTACAGGCTGCACTGTGATGAAAGGCAATGCAGACTAGCAGTGCTGCCTTTGTGAATCATGTTTGCATTTGTGATAGTTTTTGAGTAGCCTCGGGCAGCCGTTGTGAGTGCCAGACTACACCCTGTATGCCTTTTTTTTACCAACCTGTGCTTTCTACATCCTGAGTAGCTACAAGCAAAAAACTAATGCCAACTAGCTTGCCTGAAACGAAAATTACTCCCTCCAGGCATGATCGCGAGTTGCGACATTTGCTGTTTCTGTTGAGGAAACATAAATTGTGCAAAGGTCATATTGATAAAATATTAAACCACTTTAGGTTTTTTGTCTCTGAAGCCTGTACTTGAATTATAATCAATCTTGTGTAACTAGTCACATGCTGGAGCTTGAAACATTCCTATAAAATTGTTAACTTTCGATTTTCCAGATGAAGCCAATTAATTTTTTCCACTCCTCAAAATTAACCTTAGGACTTGTTTGTACGAGATTTATTATCACTTGACTGTCCTGTTACGTGCCTTTGTGCAAGATTCATTTTTTGTAGGCACACTACAAATGACAGTTTAATAAAAATAATAATAATTATAACAGTTTAATAATCATAATAATTATAATAATAATAATAACCATTCCGCAATACAATCTTGTCGCGTACCTTCTCTTCAAGAGCCCTGATGACGAGACCTGACCCTCCAGACAATTTCTCATCTTATAATAATTACCGGTAAGTCCCTGAGGGATGAAGTATCTCAGGGAAAAATAATGAATGAATAATAATAAAAACAATACTAACAATAAAGTTTCAGCACACAGGTCATTTACTTGTATACTTCATCCAGATATTGTGTATATTAATTTGTGATTTATATGAAGATGTATTATGTGGTTGTTCAAATTGTGTACAGAATTCTCGTAAAGTTGTGATGGTCGAGTCAGAACTGGAGCGAGCAGAAGAAAGAGCAGATCGAGCAGAATCGTAAGTTTTGCAACTTTAATGAGTTTTACAAACAACTGACTGGCTTAAAGTACAATGCGGTATGGTTTTTTAGTGATTAAGTGACAGAAAGCCAGATTAACAGAATCAATATTGAGTAGATCTTCACTGGAAACTACTACAGTTGTAATCTAAATCTGTTTTTGATTTAGCTGCTGAGCGACAATAAAATGGCAGTTTTAAGTGCTTATTTATATAACTGCTCTTCACGAATATATAATATGGATGACCACAAAGATGATCAAACAGAATGATCTTCAGCTGCTTGCTAATGAGAATGTATGGGGTTTACAATTCTAAGTAATAATAATAGTAATTTTCGTTTAATTTCCTACTGACAAACTGCAATATGATTACAAACACAGTATGAGTAACTGATGACCAGTTATTACAGGAGTCGAATTTTACTGTCGGTAGCCATGCAAGCCGCCATTACATTATACATCTAATTTGTCTTTAATTAAAAGTGAATTTTGACAGAGTCCTTGGTAATTGATGTCTGATAAATTTATAATGGTTTAGAAAATGCAAAGTTCTGTCATTTGACAGATCTACTGTCGTTGAAGAATTTGGGCTTTCTTTGAAATTTGAGAACACATTGGTTTGAGGTTTAGGAAAAGGTTTGCAAGTTCTTAGTGCAAGTTAGATATGTTTTAATGAGCAACAAGCCTTTTGCAAACGAAAAGGTTATGGTTTAGAAATCGATTGGGAAGAGGAATGCATGTGTAATGTTTTAAAAGAGATAACTGACATGAGGAAGCACTAGGAAATGGATTGTGCTCGACATTACTGGAGTTTTGATGCTATTTTTATTTCAGTAAAGTTAAGGAACTTGAAGAACAACTGATTAACACAAACTCACATCTCAAATCTCTCGAATTCAGCGAAGGAAAGGTGAGTGATTTGATTTTTGCGGGCTTCTCAAACCAGCGGGTGAGGACGGTACTCCCAGATTAAGGTTACTGGGTATTCTCAGATTAAGGTTACTGTCCAATTCCGGTTGATGACTGGATGCATCCAGAGGCACAGATGCAAGATAATGTTCTGATATTTTTTGTCAACATACTGTGCAGTGCCAATTTGCTCAAAAGTGTAATAGATGGTTACCGGTTAGGTTACCGGTTAATGTCCATTCTTAAATATTTTTCTGCTGAGTAAGGTGTGCGAAGTTAAACCGATTCTGATCAGGCTGCTCCAAATGATCGTCATTCTCTAATCTAAATTCACTTTTGAGTGACCATTTCTGTAGTCCAATACCTTTTTCATTATGATAGCGGTGCTACATAAATTACTAGATCTCGATTGGATTTAATTAAGTGAATCAGAAGGTTAGGAAGTATCTATATGGATATAGATTTTATCTAGCTGTGAGCTGAAAAGAGGAGTAACCCTGAACGTGCAAGATATTTCTCAGTTGTTGTTATTTATATGTAATGTAAGTTTGTAAGTTACAATAATGGCTTTTCCATTACTTCAGCTGTCAGAACGCGAGCAGACTTACGAAGAGACGATTCGAGATCTTGCTTCTCGTCTGAAAGAGGTGAGTTAAAATTAAATGCACATCAGACTGAATTGATGTGTTGCTTTGAGATATGGTATTTGAGGAGTACAGTTGATCGATATGCTGTATAAAGGTGTCAATACAGTAATTGGAAACTTCAATTCAAGAAGAATATATGATAACAGGTGCTATCGGCTTTACTATATTTATCATTCTCTCAATTGTTCCAGGTTTATATATATTCAGTGCTTGGCCATTTGTTTATTCGTGAGATAATTATATTACTTATATTGTACGTATTATTTTGTTTGCAAGCTATGCTTTATTTTATTAATGATTAATTGTAATTTATAAATTCAACTCCTAGACTGGGGTTGCTACAGAACGTAAAGCCTTCGATTTTAAAAAAATGAGGTTTTAGAGTAAGAGCCCGCCCCACAATGCTGTTTTATGAAACTGTTTTCAGTTTGAAAATGCAAAATGTTTTTTTGACTATTTAACATCGAGGAAGTAAACTGCAAAAGATCTGATAGATTGGAGGAAGTCTATTTGAAGTGCAATTTAAGCCTAATGAGTAGTACTTCCTTGACTTGATATTTGTTTAACCGTGAGGATAATTGTTTAAGAGAGTGACAGCTTTATCGTGATTGATCAGTTGCAATTGATTGTTGCAATATGTGTGTTATCAATTGCAATTGTACATGTGAATCTGATAGATTTTCTTGTGGAAGACAAGCTACTCTCCCAGAGTATTTTGTTGTTAACAATTAATTTAGTCATAAAGGTTCCTTGCAACTTGAGTTACAAATTTTCTGCTAAAATGCATATCGTAAGGCATTTGCTTGAAACATATGAGGTGGTAGTCCTCAGCTCATTGTTTGTTTGAAAATTTCTTGACGTAGGCAGTGGAGTAACAACCACAGTCCACCTGGCTAATGTCTTGCCTAACAAGAAGTTTTTAGAGGGGAGTGACAACTGTGGTGGTTTCAGACTCCAAACATGAAGGCAAACATTTTACCATTCAGTCATGACATTTCAAGTTGCTACTCCATTTTACCAATGAGCAGCGCTGCCTTTTATGTATGTGTGATTCATTGAGATTGTTTTAAACTCTTATAGGTCGAGAGCCGGGCCTCCGAAGCGGAGAGAAGTGTGGGCAAGTCCCAACGCGATGTGGATAGACTTGAAGGTACTCAACATTCTTATTCTTTCTCCAGTGACATCATTCTCACTTCAAACTGTTACATGTTTCTCAGCTTTGGCTTCAAATAGGTCTAAGTAGTGGATGTTGGGTCAAGTGTATGGTTGGGTTTCAGAGGTGCTGAAAATCTCTAACCTAATTGTCGATTCAACACCGCACAATGAGTTTGGAGCACTGGTTAGTGAAGTAATCGTAATTTCCTAAATTCTAAAGCACACTTGAAAGCTTAGCGCATGGCACCAGCTTATTCATGAGCACTGCGTCGAATAAGAAGGTTGTGCAAAGGCGAATCAGACGGCTGTACAAAGGGTAGTTCATGTGAGGTCAGGGTCCGATTTCCAGAGTTTGAAATCAGAATCTTATGGTCTTGATAAATGATCATATACAGAAATACAAGCAAACACATTGTGCAGGTGAAAGTTATGAAAGCCTGACTTTTTCTAGTGCCACTGATGTAAACGGTTTCATTCACTTAAGTTGCTTTAACAATTCTCAATGCCTTATCAGTTTTGTCTTGATCGAGAGCATGATCTATCTTATCAAAAAAGTTCGTCCTTTCGGTCACAATCAAGTGAGAACTACCTACCTCGAGAATGCCTTATCATCTATCGGTCTGGACAAGGTATCACTGTGTGGGCGTCTTCTCTTGGCCTAGCATTGTTTTCTGAACCGTCCAATCTTTTTCCATTTGCAGAGGATCTCGATCAGGCCAGGCAGCAGTACAAGGCCCTCCGAGAAGAAATGGATACGTGCTTCAGCGAGATTCAGTCGATATAAAACAGCGGACGTGTACAATAGTTGAATTACTTCTCACTAGACAAACTTATGTGAAGTCGCATTGCATAATCGATCGCCTTTACTCGGTGGCGTAACTTTTTCAACTGGCCTTAAACTCCAAAACTGGCTTGACCAGAGCTGGACTCTTCGTGACCAGTGGTCAACATATTGACTAATCCTCTGGGAAGAAGGCCTGAAGTTGACGTTACGTCATTGCAGCTGCAAAATCATCATCATCGAGCACTTGTAGTTCGTTATGCCAAAATAAACTAATATACTGTAAAATATATTTTTGTAATGATCAGTTTATTTAACATTTTAATACAGTAAGAATAACTATAGGTTTTGTGGTCTATTGTTGAGTTGTAAGTAGCAACAGAGAATTTAGGTTGAAATATCTTCTGATTTGTAATTTGTTATATGCTAACTGTTGACATTAGACTTTCCGTTTTCTAGCAAATATTTTGTTCCACTGAGCTGTGTACTTATATGGTAAATAGCCAAACTAGAACATGGAATTTGTTGTATGTAGGATTGGAAGAGAAAAGTATTTCGGTTTACTTTCAATATGTTACGAGTATTATTATACAAAAAGCCAAACCATACTGTTGTTAGAACAGGAAAAAGTGCCTGCAATACTTTTACGTGTGCACTTTGCAATTTAACCTATCACAAGAATTGCTGTCTTACTTACTGGCTCATGTGTAATAGTTCTACTTGCTGTATCCAAGTCTTTGCATATTAAAATTCTACAGATTCAAGTTTTTAGTTTTTTTTCAGTCGTGCACAACCATTTTCGCACAACAATTCTCGCAAGTCTGAAAACACTACGTCGAGACTAACACAATGAATGACCTATAAAAAAATCACGGTCGTGCAGTCTGCAAAAGGATGGAATGCCACTAAATGAAGGCTTAATAACATCCTTAACAACAAAAGCCATGTCCACACATTGCTGCCTGCAAACCAACATTTCTAAAACGACAATTGTCTGCTGCATGCTTTGTAAATACTGGCTGATAAAAATAGTTCTTCAATTCATGAACAAAATTAATTGAGACAGATGATAAAATATTGAAACAAAAAGCTGTTCGTACAAATAAGTCTGACAAGAGAAAACCACTAATCAAGACAAGTCCTACGGAAATATAATCTAGATGAAAATAAAATCTAGATGAGATCAGAGTTTGCAGCTAAAACTAGAAGATGGCTTCAATGTCCTGCTATATCAGATCACAGAACCTGGTTTATGTGAATTATGTTACAACCATTCAGAAGATGAAAGCGGAATAACACTGTATTGTGAACTCCCAGGATCTACAACAGCTTGTCATAATCTGCTCGGCTGAAAGTTTCGGCTGAGGAGAGAATTCTCAAATCAAACGCAAGAAAATAAATAAATTCATCAAGGAGAGCGTACTAAGAGCGACTGGGAACTAATGCAACTCTATGTTAACACACCAAACTTAACACGCTGCAGCAAGGTGAATTCCACAATCACGAATCTCAAATTCAAATGCAAAATAACAAACAAACGGCCTTCATGCACCAGGTTATAACCTGAAAAGGCCGACTCGAAGTAAAGTCCCAAAACACACACACAACATCGAACAAATCGAGTGAAAGTTATGCCACACAGCAAACTGACAAAAATCAAATGCAAGCCTTAAAGGTAACAAAGGAGCGAGTAGCTGCGGGTCAAATGCAGACGACGTACAACGGAAAGCCCTAATCCATGGAGAACGGAAAGCCCTAATCCATGTCAATGAGCTGAAAATGCCGCATTACCATGTCCTCCTCTCCTCCGGCTTCCGTCAAGTTGTCCTTGCCCGGCTCGTGTGTTTCCGGCAGTCCCTTCACCACTTCCTCGCCCTCTTCATCGATGGTCTTCTCGGTGAACTGGCCGGACGTGTTGTAGCTGAACATGCTCCGCGTGAGATCGAACTCAATTGGAAAGACCTGCGCCTCTTGCAGGACCTTGTGGCAGTCCGTGTGGTACTTCGCCATGGCTGTAACCAACCGCTGCAACTGGAAGACAATGTCTTGCACTGAAATCGACACAAACGAGCACACAGTTGAATCACAACGTCAGACACGGCAACATTGTTGCTAAAAGTCTCAACACAGCCGTTACAAACCTAAAGCCAAAGAGTAAGTTATCAAAGAATAAAATGTGTTAGAAGCAAATTAGCTACAGTTGATAAAAGGTAAAATTTGTTCCTTTAAAACTGTCTTTAGTCAACAACAATCAAGATTAATAAACTTTCAATGTCTATCTAATCAAAAGACATCTATAGAATTTAAACACACATAAACACCTACCTATACACACAATACAATATATAGTGTGGTACAATGGTTGATCGGTTAGAGCGATCGGCCCGTAACGCTCAGTGTGCGCTGGGCGAGCGGGTTCGACCCTCGTCCGAGGAGTCACTGTGTAGGGACTGTGAGCAAGTCCTTCATGCACAATTGCTCTGCAGTACAACTGCAATTGCTCTCGAGGTGTGTGCACTTCTGAGCAAAAGATGGTGGAAGAAGGGCGGTATCAAATTTCAGAATAATTAGAAGGCAGAGAACTCGCCATGCTTGTTATCAAGCAGTTCCATCTTCACGAGTACGTCGCTTCTCATCTGTGCAAATCGAGCCCTCGCTTCCTGTCTGCACCTCAACACCAAACTGTTCCATAAGATCAATAAAACTTCTGCAAATTCACTTGTACACAACTTATCAATCAATCAGCTATATTGTTAACCACAGCAGTTGCAGAATTAATATACAATACAATGGTGTTGTACAGTCAATAACACTGGGTGGACAAAAAGGAACATCAGTTCAACATGTACGCAGGGTCTCCCGAATACTACAATATATCCAGTAACCAAGCTGACATGTTAAGTAGCTTATTTATTTATTTTCAATTTAAAATGTTTTTCTTTAATGCACATTTGTGTTATTAAGCTAACTTGTTAAGTAGCTTATTTATTTATTTTCAATTAAAAATGTTTTTCTTTTTGACACATGCAAGTTTACAAAAAAACATATCTATTGATAATTCATGCAACATGTTTCAAACTAAGATCACTTATATAAAACAGTTATATACAACACCTCATTAAGACATTTCCAGTTAGCTAGTGGCACTCAGATGAACATCAGATTCATTTATTTTGGGACCCTACCCATGCACAATCACCCAGCGTCAACATTACGGTAGTGCCAACAGAATGTTTACTATGATTGCACGCTGAAACCTACTCTTGTTTTTCACATCATATGGATATAAGTAACGATATCGTAGCTCAATCTACCGACCGATATTCGTAGTTTCCTGTCTCGACACGATACAGCGGTTCTTGTAACGTAGCGTAACTGTATTCTTCGTCGTCCATCTCTTTCACCTTTAGACAGTATGACTAAAGAAAAGACACAAGCATCTCAATTCAGCTGAATTCATCAGCAACGTCTTCACACTGTGTCTTTAAAGTTATGGACAACATAAGAAATTTCAACAGAACCGAATAGAGACCCACCTCTTCTAGCTCTATTACAAATCCATTCAATTCTCACAGCATAAGCTTTCTCGTCCTCAGAACAACCTGCCTTAGGAGCAAAACTGCCTCATCTCTCTGGTCTTCAGCTGGCAGATCAGATTCGCATCTCTCAACAACCTCCTGACACAACAGCACAGTGCTCGCACACCAGCCGGTGGTAATCAGCCTAACAGAAGCATGTTCGAATTTGAGTGTAGCACGTTAGAAATTCAGAGATTATAATTTCTGTATTGGATTTTACTGATTGCAACTGAGATTGGGTTACATATCATAGCAGTAAGAGATGATGACAAGTTTAACATTTATCGAATTTGACTGGTTGGCAGCCATACAAGGCACGTACCTATCTGTCTTACTGATCATGATGCTCCTGCACAAAGAATCTGTACAATTGCTTGGCAAAATGTCCCTTTGTGCCATGCAACTGCCAAAAGCCATCACAATTTAAAAAACTTGAATGCAGCATATCACATTTCTAAACAACCTTCTGTTACTTCCATATTATTCACCAGAAATAATATCACCAGCATCCCCTATCACAGGTGTAATAACTATGACTATACAAACGTTCTCAACGGTCACAAATTCACACAGAAATGCTACTGCCCTCAACTTGCTGACGGTTGTCATCATATCTTTGCCTCAAAACCAATGACACTGTCGAAAAGAGTTTTAAGAATTGCCACAAGTGTAAAAACTGTTACCAGATATCCAAACTTGGCATCCAAGTACTTCTTAATCGTAAGCCGCGTGTCAGGTACCGCTTTGTGTAAGTACGTGTTCAGGTCACTAATCATCTGAAACACAAGTTCATAAGCTACTGCATACAAGTGTTGTCAAAAGAGAAGTCGTGCAACCAGAAATTCATAATCGCGGCTGATTAAGAAGTCCCAAGACTTCATAATCACCGATGCTGATCATGAAGTCTACAGTACTTCCTACCTGTCTTAACGGGATACAGTAGCCTATTGGTTATGGTGTTAACCCAGTTGTGCAGAGATCTAGGGTTTGAGACTCCTTTCCTGAGATGGCTTATACTGTGTTGAGAGCTAAAACTGCATCCTCACACTTACACATTATATAAGTGTTTAGTCGACACGAACTATTATAATCCAAGTATAGGTGTGGATGTCTACAAATCGGCTTCCTATAAATTCATGAAGATGTATAACTTAGGGCTAGGCAAACAATGAATAATTAAGTCAAGATCGACAAATACAACTGCCATGTTGGTACTTTTGTACCTGCTTTTAGGCAACTACATCATCACAACTTCAGCACAATGGCTATTTGTCTAGCTCATGAATTTCCCCAGTGCAAGATAGACAGACATTCACTGTGATCAGACAACCGCCTCTATCTGCAGTGGGTTGCTTCAAACATGACTATCTTGATCTCGCCTCACCTTTAGTCCAACAGCATTTGAAAGCATTCTGATCTGGACGTTGTTCTGTCCTTACAATCACGAATGCCTCAGAGGAATAAATAATAAAATGACAAGAGGCCATAATGATTCATCAATGCATGTATGATCAGTGTAACGCTTAAAACATGTAGTCGGTCATTAGGCACATAGCATAGGCTTAAGCCTACCCTCAAGTTTATTACTGTGCAAGGACCTTGCTCAAGACCTTCACTCACAATTGCTCAACACCATCGATAGATGCTCGATCATTAGATAATGGCACTTAATAAAAGCACAGCAATAATAATTAAGTGTCTGCCACCTCGCGCAGAGCCGCACTGATCGATATTCCCAACACAACGGGACAAACACAGGTGTTTGTATCTCACCGGTTTCACGGTCTTCAGCATTCGAATGGCAGACCTCTCGATTGTCCTGTGGGCCTCTCCAAACATCGTGAAGACTTCGCTCGCTTGCGGCTGTGGCTCTTTAACTCCTATACTCGAAAAAACGTCACCGAAAGCTGAAACGACATCAATCGAAGAGTGTCACAAATAAATAAAAAGCCTATTATTAAGAATAACAACAAAAAGTAAACATGACTATGACAATGACTGGTTAAAAAGACTTCTATAGCACCACCATAATAATGCACAGCGCATCAACCCACACACACCAAATGAAATCAGAAATCCGGTCAAATCCAAGGTCAGTCCTAACAGAGAGAAAGACAGTCTACGGAGGGCATAAAAAGAAACACATGAAGCTGCCATCATCACAGCCTCCTGTCACAAAATATATCCCTCTGAGGCGTTCGTGATTGTAAGGACAGAACATCGTCCTGAGCAGAATGCTTTCAAGTGCTAATGGACTAAAGGTGAAGCGAGATCAAGACAGTTGTGATTGAAGCAACCTACTGAAGATAGAGGCGGTTGTCTGATCACAGTGGACATCTATCTTGCACTGTGTAAGCTCAGGCAAGGGGAACAACCATGTCACCATGTACTGAAGCTGTGATGATCTACGTGAAGGAACACAGGGTGCATTTATTTCCTTTGTGTTGGCCCTTGAACCAGCAGCAACAGACATATTATAAAGTCATCTTGATTCGCACAAGTGTAATCGTAATCTTAACATTTCTACAGGGCCCACAAAAGTGAAGTCGTTCCATCAAAACCGAAATTTAATTAAATTAAATAACAAAAGATAGATTTGGCCAATAGAGCAACAATACGAATGACATGATCCAAACAAATTTCTCAACTATTACACCAAATCCTATTAACTCCAAAGTAGAAATAGAACTGTGAAAGTGTGAGAAGTAAACGCCTACCTCTTTGAGCCTGCGACAGATCGAAGAATGAGGTGAGAAGTCTCTTCGTCTGTTCCATCAATCCCCGATACGTTCCAGCAGTTTTCTCCAGCTCTTCCAATTTCTTAACCAGACCATCTAGTATACAACCAGTTCACAAGTGCACAATTGGAAGAATGAATTCAAAGCAGCAACTCTAAATATGTAGCATCACTGTTACGATCTACATAAGGCTTGAAGTGGGACGTATGAAACGGTTTGCCATACTGGCATCTCTCCTGGCCGACTGCAAGCATACCGGTACTTCTCCAGACCAAAAAGCCATACATGGCGGGAGAGGGGAATGGTTCTTATAACCATAATGACACCTCATTTTTCCCACTTCAAGTCCTGAATATACTTCTGTCAATCAAACGAGTGAGAAAAGATAATGAACTGATCGCAATATACGTGTACGTGCATCGTAATATTCATGTGGTGTCTATTCCCAAACTATCAAAGGCATCATCTGTACGGTTTACTTTACTGTTGACTTTACTCTTAACTTTACTGTTACATCTTATACAGCACCTAGTGGGACAATCCCCTCCAGTCCAAGAAAAGAATGGAGACATTCAACTCACAGCTCAAGACCTATCTTTAAAATTATCGTATGACTGTCATTGACATTTTAAACTCACACCCAACACCTTTTCTTCAGCTTCAGTTTGATATGTCGCTATATAAATTGTCGCAGTATGATCATCATTATCATTATCATTATTCTCATTATTATTATTATTAATATCCATGGGCAAATTCCCAAAAATGCTGAAACACAGTAATATCTCGACAATGGGGCAAAGCAGATTCTAAAACTAACACAAAGTGTTTGAAATATGATATGGATTATTGAGTGTTCAGAAGAGCAATAATATTTTAAAATGGAATTTTTAGAACAGTTAAAAACAACAAAAGAGCAATAGCATCAAAAATTGGAATTTTTAGAACAGTTAAACACAACACATTCCCATCATCACGACTACAGTCTGTAACTCTCTCTCCTTCAGGCTTGAATTAAACCCTTCCAGGGACTGGGTAAAAACGAATGCCCTCTATCATACTAAATAGAAGAAATAAAGCTTTGAAAAGACAGCATACATTCATTAAATGTCATTACCGAACTAATCAATTCTAACCACCAATCAACTAATGTCACAGATGTTAAAAGAACACTAAAGAAGGAAGCCTGTTACCATTGCAGAGAATTGCCCGACTGAGTCCCAGGGCGTCTGCTGTGCCAGAGTTCATGTTCTCAACCATTCGATGTTTCACCTTCTTCAAAACTGTCAAGACGTAATCAGCATACTTTACAATGACATAGTTCTGATATAAGTCAGCTGTGGCCAACTTTACAAACTGACCACATAAATACAACCTCACTTATGAGGCAGTTGTGGGCTGCCTAATGGTGTAGTTAACATGGTTGAGAGGTTGGGGCTTTGAAATCCCATCATGGCAGAAACTTGGTTGGTAACTTCTGTCTCACCTGTGCCCCCTATCCAACTCCAGCTATAAAGAGTACACATACGATACACTGTCGGTGGGTAGATGAGATTGCGAGGGAGAGGGGACTGGCCACCCGCTCTCCTATGCTGAGGCTAAGAAAATGAAGTCGCAACTGGAGCTTAGCGATACATACAGCAACTTCACAACAACAGTCCAAAATGTCCTCGAGAAATAATAAACAGCTCGAATACAAAATTATTATGATAACGTTAATTCTCTTAAACATTTCAGGGTAACCTCTGTGATCAAAATGTGGCCACATTAAAAAATATATTGAAGGACCTACCACTTACTTAGATCAAGAGATTTGCCCTGCTTGGGATCTGCATGAAGTTTGTTGTAGTTAATTACAACTTGTTCCTGTAGAACAACAACAATGGCAGCAACATAGTGTTAAAGCAGAACAACAGAATAACAACCACAATATTACCTGATCATTTGCTGTATGAATCGAGCCGCCAAACAAACACCTATGCCAATCCTCTGGTCATGTGACAGTCCTACTAAACCTTAGCTGAGGTTGGAGAATATTTTAAATTTCAACTAATTTAAGGTTTTTAAAAAAAACAATGACACTTACACAACTGATCACATATGGCTTCAATAGAGGTGAGTGGCAGACCACGATGATGATGAACGTGATGCTAACGCTTATGATGACGACTAATATCACCACTGCCACTATAACTACCACCATACTACAACAAACGCCAATGACACTACCACTACCACCACCACCACCACCACCACCAGTCATACTCATTCTGTACCTGGTAATCCTAATGCCATCATTACCATCATCCCTGCAGAATGCTGTGCAGTAAAACTCAAGCCTCACCTTAACCGTCTGTATCATCCTGGCCACCTCGACCTTGGTTCGCCCTTTGACAGAGCTGCCGTTGACGCCAACGATCTCGTCCCCAGACGCAAGAGTTCCATCTTTGGAAGCAGGTGTATTGTCAAACAGCTGGACGACGTACACACACGGACAGTGTGGGGCGCCCCCTCCAATGCTTATGCCGATGAGATTCTGCGCATCCTTCTGCAAAGTCACACTGCCTGACGTAACCGTCATTCCCCTACAAAACAACGAATCTCAAACTTAGATCAACAATTCCTACCGTGAACTTAAGCACTAGTATATAGTGTAGATAGTGTAGACTAGTACATAGACTAGTGTAGACTAGTAGATAGAGTAGATAGTGTTGTCACTTGGCTACTTTCGGGTTCCAACCTCTGATAGAACTGTACAATAACACACAATACAAGTCTTACAAGTTGCTTA
Organism: Bimastos eiseni; assembly: GCA_959347315.1. Lineage (NCBI taxonomy): Eukaryota > Metazoa > Annelida > Clitellata > Crassiclitellata > Lumbricidae > Bimastos > Bimastos eiseni. The sequence goes on from OY365817.1 coordinate 25,674,508, forward strand.
AGACTGATTTATATCGTTGTTATTGGACTGGGAGCGTCTCTGAGTTGACTTTTGAGGGGCGCTATATAAATGTCATGTAATGAATGAATGAATGAATATCATACAACTGCATTTTGAAATTGTCCTTCTTATAATGTCCAGAAGTGTGCATATGCAAAGATGGCACAGACGCAAGCATCCAAGAGCAATTATTTTGCACAAAGGACTTACTCAAGGTCACTACTCCCTACACAGTAACTGCCTCGGACGAGGATCGAATCCGCACGCTCCGCGTCACAGGCCAGCCACTCTAACCAATCTGCCACCGTGCCAACAACACAATTCAAAATTTCTGTTTTGCAAGCACCCCCACATTGTATTCGTAATCATAAAATCCAAATTTGCAAAGTAATACTTAAAGGCTACGCATATGGCTTCGGCTTATACATGGGCTCTGCATTGCGTCAGAGGGAAGCCAGAGACAAAGAGTGAAAACCCAGATGGTAGCCAACTTTCCAGAATACCAGGGAGAGGAGGCAGAGGACAGGCTTCATTCAGGAACAAGAGCTCAATAGCCAATTTCTCTACAATGACAGACATCTTGAAATATATTCCTCTCCCAGTCCAGGTCCACTCTTAAAATCATGCAAGACCCACACTTTTACAAATTTGAGCAACACAGAAAACAATTAGCATAAAAACCAAAACCAACTGGGACGATAAGTGTGCGTGAGCTTGCTTGCACGACCATTTCAACATTCAAGAATCCAAAGCATCAAGTAATGCAAAGCAAGACAACGTAATCGGATACGACGATCATAAGTTACAGCCAAGAGCTGGGCTTTAAAAAAGCAGGTATTTGCAAGGCACCAGTTCTGTAAAATACGTCCATTCTTATGGATCGATAGTAACCAGAGAACCTTTTAAAGTGCATGCTCACAGCCCTGGCATGCCAGCAAGCCTGCCCACTTGAAACGAAGGTATTGACATCGAGCAATGGGTACTTACATCGTGTCTTCCCACGGCCACGGTCGGAACTTATTCATATCCGACCAGTAAAACTCGTGCATATCGTCAGTATCCACTGGTTCGTACATGTAGTCTGGTCGATCCATGGATTAAGACTGTAACTCAGTGATCCTTGTCATTCAAAGACTAGTAAAAAATCCTTGGCCAATTGATCAGTGAACACCTGTCAACTCAGCTCAGCTCTCTCTTTTCAATCTTATGGTTCAGATATATCCATTGGAATAAACCTGCCAAGAGTTGACACTGTTCATATCCATCTCTTACAGGTTCATACTGATCTGGGGCCTTTTCTGGTAGATAAAACTACACTGCAGGTAGGCCAATCCCCTAAACTTGTAAACAGCTGTTTAAATATAATCTGTTGTTGACTTGTGCAGCAAACACTCCGGCTAGGAACTTTTCAACAAGGTCCTCAAACTACTATTATAAACGGTTCTGTAATAAATGTCTCAACACAGCCACTACAACTGGCTCTATCATCTATCATCAGCCCTATGCTGGACTATCAAAAACCAACGAAATGCAGAAACCAAGATTCAAGAAAGGAATAGCAATAAATCCCATAGAACTGCAAACACACAGGGACACATGTCCAATTTGCCAGACTCTTTTGATATGATGCTTCATCAGGCAGATAAATCCTAGGCCAGAGACAACAGCCAACTGGTGACCTATTTAGGCCTCTGTCCACAGTCTCTGCGCTGCACCTGTTACAGGCCACGCTTAAAGTGGGCTAAATACTGATCACATGTAATAACATCCAATCAATACAGCATTAAAAGCTTGCATATATATCTATAAACACCACTTAAGGCTATGCGAAATACAGAGGCCCACACTACAGTCATACATATTATAAACGGGGCAAACAGATAGGAAAGTGGAAGTGTAATAGATGCGCTTATTTTAACTATTTATGTTTGTCTCTCCAAATCTGTGACTGATTTTTAACCGAGCTTGTATTTAAAAGTTACTGAACAACCAATGTTAATCACTTATTCGTCCCGGTTTGTTCATTAAATCGACGATATCAATTATCACCACAGCGCAAGACAAAATGTAGGCCTAAACCCCGCCAAAGCAGACGACGAATGAATCGTCTTTAGTTCAGACATGGGCATAGTTAGGGCGTTTGACGTGTTCACACTCCTGAAATAAATTCATCACTAGGCTAATTATTAAAACCTACAAAGTAGAAAAATACCACCAAGTTCAATGGAAACCCAACCCCTCAACTCCCACCCTTAAAAATAAACCCCGATATTTTTATAATTTTGATGGCTATGCCTTTGAGCATAAATTAAGTAGCTTAACCAACATCTTATCCTCGTCGAAATAATATCCTTCATTTAGTCCTCCAAACATGCTTGTCATAACTTTTTAAACCATAATAATCGTATATTTTAATTATGTTTATTGAATTATTAAGATTAATAACTATTAAAGCAGCCGCTGAAAACACAGACGACAGACACACTCCAGAAGATTCCACACTTCCGGCAGAAATATCGTAATTTACGTTGTTTTTATTTATTTATAAATTATTTATAAATTATGGGCTTATTTAGGCCTATATAGTACGCGCAAAGTAGGCCTGCCTATTGTTTGAGCTACGAAATGAGAGTGGTAGTCGATTCCAGTCCTTGGTAGCAGACTAAGCAGAGACATGGGACTGCAGTCGAAGAGTCGCCAAGAGGGAGAGGCAAAATGTATAGGGCTCGCGGTGATTTTTTTAGGGGCCCGGGGCTGTCTCGCAATCAACTTTCTCATGGGCCTAAAACCTAATGATAATTTAGAGATCCGTGATTGTTCTGACTATGGGCCTGGAATTCTGTGATTGCTCTGCCTAGGGGTCCGGAATGTCTGTCAGTTGGCCTTCATATCAATAATCATGTTTGGCAATCCTAAATTTACCGATGAAAATGGCCTTGGCCTTCTGAGTGCAGAAGGTTACAATATGGGAAGGCGAGGCTGGAATACGAAGGATAATCGCATACGGTGAGGTAAGTAACGTTGAGCTACGTTAGGACGTCGTCACGTCGCACGGTCGCAGTCAGTCAGTCAGTCAGTCAGTCAGTCAGTCAGCGTCTTTTAGAATTAGAATAGCGTGAAATTGTAACTCCATATCGTAGTGGCAGGACCAGCTTATTCACAGCTATTTAGTATGATTATATTGCAATCATTATATCTACATTGACATTGCATATTAACCCTGTGGATTTTGGAAGTTGGATGCATCTTACCACGCCAGGTGCGATTTAATGTTTCACACGGATGGAACGGTCGTGGCGATCGATAGCAGGGATGGATTGGGATGTTTTGTCTCCGCAGCCGTTGGAGGAAAGGAGGAAAGGAGGAAGAGGAATAACTATAGAATTATATGTCCGTGGTGTAGACACGGTTCTCGAATGCAGGTCGTCGGTTATTTCAACAGTTTGCAACGGATTCAGAAGCTATGATCAGCCCTCTGCGAGCCTCGTTTTTCTGCGCGATCCTCGCTCTTTTCGGCCTCGGCTTATACGACGTGCTGGTGAATTTGGAGGAAAATCAGTGCGAGATGACGAACACTCCCGAAGCACCCGAGTTTCTGGTAAATAGAATCGATCTGATATTTAGTGCTTGCGATTTGGTAATTGGATTGGCCAGGAGCGAAAATGAGACCGCATTGCAAGGGACGCAATCCTGGTAGGCCCTACTAACGTAATAAAATAATAATCTAGGAACTCCTACTGCGCCCATATAATATTAATGCACAAGGCATCGGTCAATGGCCGCTGCCATGCCCGCTGACAGAAATTCCTTGCCCCCTAGGCAGAGCGCTCGCTGAAATCCGTGCTCTTAGACAGGACAGTCACTAGCATCTAAGCTCTCTTTTGGCTCTATGAGAAAAAACCACATCAGGGAGACCAGCTCATTCACCGGAGCTTTGTTGAATCAATTCCCGCAAAAACCATGTTGAATCATGATGCAGTGGTGATCTCTGAATTTCTACAGTGCCCAGGTGTTCGCAGCGAAGACACAGAACTGTTCGCATGCGCTCAGTCAAAGCTTAATCGTAGGTCGGGTGGATATCTGTTTACGTTCAAGATCCCCATGGGTCAGAGAGGCTACGAGTCAGAGTCTATATCCAATGTCATTGGCAGTGATGATCAGTTCGTTGTTTTACTGAGAGTGTAATATATTCTCGCATACTCTCTTCTTTTTCTGCCTCGTATTCTCTGCCATTTTCATTGTTCTCATTGACAAGTTGCGGGCCATGTTCTTTATACAATAGATCTACAGTAACGGTTCTACCTTTCAATTCTACGCTGTATTTCACATCCTAACTGTGTAATCAGTTTGTTCAATTACAAAACATTAATGGAGTTTGCTTCAAATTTTCAGTGTTATTACTATTATTTTTATTATTATAATAATAATAATTATTATTATTATTATTATTTTTGTTATTATTGTTAATTTTTTATTTTTGTTATTATTATCATTGTTATTATTATTGTATGGACATTTGTTAAGCGCCTCATGCAGCCGAGTATCGAGCGCCTCTGAGTAGATGTCTCAAAGGGCGCTATGTCAAATATTTATGATTGATTGAATGATGATTGAAAGGTCCATGAAAAGGAAGTTCTTTAAGCAATGAAGAGATGCAAGTTATAAATGAAACCTACTCCAGACTTCCATGGAAGGTCATTCCATAGTGAGTTACCCATTATGGTAAAACCCTGGTGCTGGGATGCTATCCTAATATTACTCATCTTTTAGCACATTTATACCTCGAGACAAACAAGTTTTGGTGGCACATTGAACAGTTTACTGTGCGACGCTGTATTTGATTGGTTAACCAGTGTAATAGTTTGGTAAGAACACGTTGGTATGGTTCCATTGATATTTATAGTGATGCTGTATAAAAATAATCTTGAGTATGTAATATGGTACATCGAACAGCACTTCTTAATTATATTTTGCAGAAAGTTGAGTTGAATGCTACGACAAGGAAGAGATTTCCTAAGTATAATCTCTATCTCTATGGAAAAGGGTGAGTTAGTGTGTATAATATTCTTAAACGTAAATGAGCCTTTGACCAATGCTTTACCAATGGACACATAACACTTGTTTTTGTGGATGAGTCAGTTATTGTGTAAGCCCAAGTGTATCGACCAATCAGAATTCATGAAAGTATGTTTCAAGCTTCTTTTCAGAACAGACTGAGTATGATGAGATGTATTTATGTTGCAGGCAATGTGTGAAACTAGGAATTTTGTAAAATGCCTAGGCAATTTATAAAACCGTAACTCAGCACTAACCCTAACCCTGCACTAACCCTACACTAACCCTAACCCTGACCTTAGCCCTGAACCTAACCCTTACTCTAAGGCCTAAGCCTAACCGTAAATGGGTGGTTTTACATATTGCATATTGCCTAAAATCTAAGAAATCAGACAATTTGCAAACTCCCTGTTTCACACATTGCCTGTAATATATATATATATATATGTATGTGTGTGTATGTATATATATGTATATATGTATGCATATACATTTGGGCTCTTTCTATACCTGGATGAACTGAAAGCACAAAGTTATAATAATACTTATTACAAAGACAATTTATATGGTGCCATAACATGGCCATACCACTACAAGGACCCCTCTCAAACAAAAGTACCTTGTTATATCGTGTATATTGCTTTAAAAACTAATTCTAGCGTAACATGATTTAGGATATGGTGTCGAGACTCGATTTGGAAAATGATCTGAATGTAGTACGAACTGTACAACGCAGTATACCAGCAGTGGGTGATGTCGCCCCAAAGGCAGTGTTGCAAGAATATTTCAGATCGAGGTTCCATGCACTGTTTAAGCTAGGTACCCTGTTGTCAGAGTCCTGTCTTGTAACCCAACAGATGACCTGTTGCTGCAACTTGTGAAACATTTGACCACAGAAAAGGAAGCTAAAGAACTTGGAAATTTAATTAGAAACGTGAGTGTGTCTTGTACGTGTGCCAATTAAATTCTTACGCTGTCTTTCTGTACAACTTTCAGGAAACCTGCCAAAGATGCTCAGTAAGTGTACATGCAGTTTGAGTTTTTACTTGGATTCTTAGTTCTTTAAGCAATTCACAAGTATGACCATTTACCTCCACAATGCTTTAAAGGTAAGCGTAGGGCACCAGCGTGTTCATGAGTGTAAAGCTTATTTGCAGGCACTGAGCTTATTCGTGAGTGCTGACCTTGTTCATAAGCTTTTTGAGCTTATTTGCAAGCACTGAACTTATTTACAAGCTTTGAGCTTAATCATTGGCACTGACCTTATTCACAAGCACTGAACTTATTCACTAGCACTGATCTTATTCACTTATGCTGACCTTATTCACTTATGCTGAGTTAATTCTCTCTCGTAAGTGCTCGCTTGCATACAATTTCCTAAGAAGTTATCTTTGTGATGATTAAACTACATTCGTCTTCAGATCGGATATAACTGTATTTCTGGGACATTGAGAACATTGAACATTGGACCTGCACAATGCAGTCAATAGTACCATAGCAGGTGGGAGAGGCGGATTAACCTGTCTCTTCTGTTTGTTGTCCTGGGAAACGACAGGTGGTGGCGTGCTTGCCTGCTTACTTCATACCTGTCTGCAGCTCCTCAAGAACTGTGGATAATAGGTGTCATCTGAATTCTATAAATCACTATGGCGTTAAGCAATGCCTATTCTGGGTAGACAACATAAATGGCAGTCTCATACAACGTTTATGGTGGTGATGGTTGTTGTCACGATGGTGGTGGTTAAGAAAGGTCACGATGGTGTTAGTGAGGAGGTTATTAGCCAGTCTTACACCATCGTAATCTCAACATTTCCGGTCCAACCCCATCCAAATAAAAAAGATTTCAGAAATGAACAGAAATTGGGTAGAGTTCCTATGCAAGAGTCAAAGATCCAATGGGAGGCTATTCCAAGCTGTTGGTCCCACAACCAAAAAAGCACGATACTCCATCATAGAGGTCCAAGAGAAAGGGACTAGAAGAAGACCATGTAAGGCAGAGTGTAGCGACATTCATTTTAGATCTTAATATAATATGTATGACACTAATAATTAGGTAATGAGTATTGCACTGAAATTTTTATCCAGTCCTGTCTCTACACGCTAGATGCAGTGTTCTTCCCACAGACGATTCTTCGGTTAAGGATGGTAAACAATAAGCATGCATGCTTTTGTTTTCGTCTTTACAGGAAGGGCAAGTCCCGCCTCAGCGAGATCCCGGTTCTCTTTATACCTGGAAATGGGGGCAGCCACCAACAGGGTAACATTCACATCATTGTTCTCAGATGACCCGCACAAGTGGACGCCCCATTGTTTGTTTGGTCATGCTCAGTTTCACCCGGATAACAGATTCCACCTGTTGACTCATTGATGGGGTGTTTTGTGTCCGTTCTGCTAATGCCATTAAACCATCTGTCCATCCAGCGTGGCCATTCTGTCCAATCGATTATCTGTCAGCATAAAAGCTTTTTGTGGGCACGTGTAATTACGTATACATTTCGTAATTGCATTATTGAACATTTATATAGCTCCTGATGTGACTGTTTTCATGACTGACATTGTGGTGTTTGCATATAATATATATATATATATATTATGCATATATATATATGTATATATTTGATGCAAACACAGTCAGTCACAAGCACAGTTGTGAAGCTAAGCTCTAATACATATTTATATCTGTCTGTATCATATTGTTAAGTATATATAGATTATTATATATATATATATATATATAGTTCATCTGAATGTGATGCTAATTATTATATACTTCATATATATGTGTACATTTATATAGAGTTGTTGGCATACGTAAGTACATATGAATCAATCCATTTTGCACTGGGAAGATATCGTAATGCGTGTGTGGAAGCGTAATTACTTTTGTGTCCCATTACGTGGGGCTACAGTTGGCTATCACTGGTAAATTGTTTGCTTTTCGGTTCCCATGCTGTTCAGCGATAGATCGGTCCACTAGATTCTGCCTGAATGCTACGTGGAATAATGTAATGTAACATAACAAAACATTTATGTATTGCCTTTAAAGAATAGTGTGTATGGGCAGAGGTGGCGATCTCGTTTGAAAGGTGGGGGGACGCCCAAGGAATGGGTTAGGAAATGTGGGGGGGAGGGGCACACGTATAACGTGTCCCTATCCGTAAAAGGTGGGGGAATCTGTCCTCCTCGACCCCTGCGGGATCTCCGCCCCTGTGTAGGTAGCTTTCTGAATAATTTTTACAAATGCACTGTGTCGTAAGAAGAAGAAGATGACAAATATGAAGATGACAAATATGAAGATGACAAATATGAAGATGACAAATATGAAGATGACAAATATGAAGATGACAAATATGAAGATGACAAATATGAAGATGACAAATATGAAGATGACAAATATGAAGATGACAAATATGAAGATGACAAATATGAAGATGACAAATATGAGGGAGAAAAGGAGGGAGAAGGTTGGGGAGGGGAGGAGGATTAGGTGGAGAAAGAAGAAGAGCAAATGTTGGCTGGTGTCGTTTACAATCGTTTGCTTGTTATTATGATTAATTATCGGATGTTTGCTTTTGTAGTTAAATCGCTTGCATCGGTGGCAATGAGCATGGCAGAAATGTTGAATACCAATTATCGCTTCGGCTTCTACTCTCTAGACTTTAATGAGGTAATGCTGAAAACAGTGAAGACCAAATGGCTATTATTGTTTTGAATTGTCAAATACCAGCGAATTGTGCAATATTATAGAACATCAAAATGTCCAAATAGAGGAATTTATCCCTTTAGAGATGAGCGTGTAATGAAATGTATGGAAAACCTGTGCAGTTCATCACTAAAGGATTTGAGTAAATTGTTTGACTGTAAATAGTCATGCAGACTGGAAATTTCCAGAAGAACATTTTGTTCAAATTTTCATATCGCCAGAGCATTCCATTCGTGAGCTTTTCTTGGGACAGAGAGAAAATTGCTCCACTTAATATATGTATATATATATATAATTATATATATATATATATATAATTATGTATATATATATATTTATTTATTTATACATATATATATATATAATATATAATTATATATATATATATATATATTATTTTTATGTACTTTTGCATGAAATAAGGTATTTATTTTGAATGTCAACACAATGAGGTTAACATAATATTTCAGGAGTTGTCTGCTCTGTTTGGACCTGTGCTGCCTCTGCAGACAGGTGAGTAATAATGATCTTTGGAATATTGTTTAATGAGACCTAATCTAATCTATTATGACCTGACCTAATCTAATCTGACTTCATCTGACCTGACCTAATCTAATCTGACCTCTAATCTAATCTGACTTGACCTAATCTGGCCTGACCTAATATTATGACCTGACCTGACCTGACCTAATCTATTCTGAATTGACCTGCACTAAGATAATATGATCTGCCCTAATCTTATCTGACCTGACCTAATATAATCTGACCAACCTGACCTAATATAATCTGACCAACCTGACCTAATATAATCTGACCTGCCCTATTCTAATCTGCTCTGACCTTATCTGATCTCTGTCATAATATAAGGTTATTTCATGGCCTTTAGATCATTTAACATTAATAATTCATGATTAAAAGTAATTTTACTACATTTTCGTTCTCTCCTGATGTACCCTATTTTGCACAATACCCTTAGGGCTTTCTAGTTTTCACCCATGTGTAATTGAGCTAAATAAATAAATGTGAGATGATGTTTTTTTGCTGTTGCAGAGTTTGCTCACGTGTGCATAAGCCACATCCTGTCCACGTATGGCAAGAAAAGATCCCACAGACCGGAGACCGTTCTCCTCGTGGGACACTCCATGGTGTGTTTCTTAGTAATCATACATTACATTACGTAGGTCATACTAGGTAGGTATCCAAGCCGGGTCACTGTATTAGTTGTCTGTATGTTGTTGGTGGTGGGTTTAGGGCTCAACCAAACCCCAGCTCTTCTTCGAACCCCTGCTTGTACATTACGTAGGTATGTATCCAAGCCAGTCAGTGTATTAGTTGTTTTTGGGGTAAAATGGTTCAACCTCCTCCCAAGCTCTTCTTCGAACCCCATCAGCTAAGTAGAATCTTAGGAGCCCCAGTTCTAAACTGAAAACACTCTCAGATGGTGCTGTATTAGTAGTATTGCAAGAAGTTATCTAAATGTTGATGAACTACTAAGCGCCCCTGTTCTTCTTTTTCGATAGGGTGGGGTCGTGGCACGTGCCCTGTTCACCCTCCCGAACTTCGATCGCAAGCTCGTGAACACGATCATCGCCCTGGCGTCGCCCCACCAGACGCCCGTCGTTCTGCTTGACCCCTACATGGACCATTTCTACGACACGGTGAATGGCTATTGGTCAGAAAATGGGTCAGTTCAGATGGAGGACGTGTCTCTGGTGTCGGTGGCCGGTGGCTACAGGGATCTGGTCGTCAGGAGTGGACTGACCTCTCTCATTGGAGTGGGTGCTCCTTCGTCTCTTGTTCTTCCAGTGATTAACGTTCATGTTTTTAATGCATACATAACAGGGATGAGTCAAGACTCGGCTCGGATACTCCAATTTTGCATAGATATTGTTGTGTGTATGTTTGCGTGTTGCTCGAATGTAAATATACCGGTGACTTGTACATGTATACATATTTATTTATTTATTTGGAGGATTTACATAGCGCCCCTTCGAGACATCTACTCAGAAGCACACCTGACCCAACCCTGGCTAAATAGAACAGTCTTAAGATTAGTATAAAATACACTTGAGTGTCCCCTGGACACAAGGCAGAGGGTTACAGGGAGCCCATTCCAGGTTGCAGGGCCAACAACTGAGAAGTCTCAGCACTGCCTCATGGAACAGCATAGTTCCCACATGTGTGTCATATGCATGGATATGAAGTGTTAGCAACCTCATTTTCTTAGCCTTGGCATATGAGGGAAGATGTCCAGTCTTCTACTCGCTGGCTAATTCTCCTGCCAACAGTGTATTGTTAATGTACTCATTTTTAAAGCTAACTTGCAACACTTGTACTATTATTGTGATTCAGATTGGAAACACTGAAAACACTATGTCAACATCTGTAAGTGGAATTTCAACATGCTTTTTGGTTATCTCTTGTGTTCAATTGCGGTCGAAAATTTCAGACCAGTTTAAAGTCTGACTTCGTATTGTATCGAAGAAGAAGCTATGTCGCAGGTTTGAACTCACACTTTAATTGTCATTTTTAATTTAATCAACATTTCAATCATCGCTTTTAAAATCGTTTTAGTCAGTAGTCATTTGTGGGTCAAAACTTGCCACCTGTCGAGTCCAAGTTATTTAGAAAAAGGCTGAAATAGACAGAGGGCTCAAAAACACAGAAAATCGTTTTATGGTATATTGTTATAAATAAATATGTTCTTTCAATATCTGAAATAAACAATCTTGAGTTCAAATATTTAGATGGAGAAAAATGACTTTTAATGCATGGAGTGTCAAGACTTGCATTGCTAAAATATGTCGATGGGAACATACCGAAAAAGGAGTTGAACTCCGACCATCCGTCCATGACAAACTTTACACAAGCCAAGTTAAAGAAAGAGGGTAAAAAGTATTTGAAAGCACGTATGATTTAATAAAGAAGTCAAAAAGCGACAAGTGATGGATTTTGACCCCTTGAGTCAGATTTGTTTAGTTTAAACTGAGGCCTCACCTCATCATGTGCTCTTACCTAGGTTCATCTGGCCTTCCAATTCTCGACTAAACGACACCCGCTGTAGCAGCTACTCTGCCTCCTCTGACCCACTGGTAACCAGACTCTTATCTCCTATGGACTACTCTACTGACAACCCTCCATTCTCTCATTAGTGAGTAAGATCTTGGATTGAATCAGTTGAGTTTTATCCTTTCAGACGATGTCAATTCCAAGAGTCTGGCTTTCAACTGATAACACCTGTCATGTGTGGTAAGACTCTGTCTGTCTGTCTGACTGTCTGTCTTTCTGTCTGTCTGTCTCTCTCTGTCTCTCTCTCTCTGTCTCTCTCTGTCTCTCTCTCTCTCTCTGTCTCTCTCTCTCTCTCTCTGTCTCTCTTTCTCTGTGGTAAGACTCTGTCTGTCTGTCTCTCTGTCTGTCTCCACCTAATTGGTGCAAGATGCTTTATGTTGAGGAAGAAGAAGGGAAGCAGAAAGAGGGAAGAGAAGAAGAAGAGAAGGAGTATGAGAAGGGAAAGAAAGAGGAGTAAGAAGAAGGAGAAGGAGGTGGACGGGAAGAAGGAAAGGGGAAGAAGATGGAGAAGAAGGAAAATAAGAAGGAGGTGAATGATAATAATAAGTTGGAGAATTAGAGGATAAAGATGAAGGAAGGGAGGGTGTGCAGGAGAAGGCTGAGATGGTGGAGAAAAGCAATGAGAAGCAGAAACCCATGGATACTCTATACCCAAGATATAGCCATTTGTATGAAAATAAGTGATTTCATTTGGTCAACTGACCACATTGATTAAAACTTTACGTCACACTTTAAATATAAATTTCGTTTATTGCAAGAATAGAATAGTTTGACATGCTGCATCTCTATTCAGTTATGTACAGAGCCAGTTAATTGTCATCTAAGGTTTTATTCAGAGTCAACAGATGCATATTTATCTTTTAGGCATCTTTAGTTAGTTATATAATATTCTGGCAATGAAGTTTTTTCCCATCTCTTTCATCGATGCATACATTGTTTTTAAGTTAATCTGTTGATTACCTTTGCACAGGTGTAAGCAGATAATCCTTGCAATAGTGCGATCTCTTTTTGATGCAGTTGATAAAACTAAACGACAGGTAATAATTATGACAACAACTATTGGTTATTTTACTAATGGGACATTGTGACCCAATAATTGGTTTTGGGAGTTTAATACCCAGTTTTATATAAGACGAATATTATGTTCGTACAATACGTCTTGCTCATTCATTCATTCGTTCATTCATTCATTCGGATGATTTATATAGCACCTTTCCCAGATAACCATTCAGAGGTGCTCTTGCTAAGCCAAGTCCTGGCATCACAAATCAATGTTTGTAGAATGTCTGCATGAATTCAAAATACTGTAATCTTTCTTCAAATGCCTCATGCTTGGGTTCTAGGATTTGACACAGACTATTGCAATAGGTGTAGGCTGTGTGCCAATATCCCTAAGTAATGTAAGGTAATTGGAAATTCACTATGCACCATTACTGGTATCATACTACATCAAAGCTGAGCTAACCCCAATAGGTAGATGGGATGTCAGGTCTTTGATCCTCAGGGCATCATCACTCAGAACATCCATGCCATCTGTCAACTGTCGACGGGAATCCATTGGTTGGCTCCACGCTTGTGGTGCATGGGTCAACCATTCTTGACTCTTTCAGCTTACTGTGCAGTTTTGCTAACTGATATGTATGTTATTCGATCATTTGACATTTATCGTCATTTAGACCTGCACAGAGTAGATATCTTAAAGGGGCACCACACAAATACCCAATTACATTACGATGTAGTTTGTGTATGTATGTGTGTAGCAGGGTATTATGTAGCTCCCTTAGAAATCTGCCAGAGACTCGCTAATGTGCGTGTTGTGTCTGACAGATCGCTATTAATCCGACGTTCCGAAAGAACTCGTTCCAGTATCATTTTGAGAAGAATGTCGGTCCAAAGTACTATAAAGCATCTTACGATCTGATGATCCAACTCGATCAGAAGGTTACGTGGGAACTGAGGCGGAGAAAGTCGTGGAAATACGTGCGGAACTCGGTAGGCACATCTAGAAGAGCTTTTTGGGGCTATTTAAATTTTTTTATTTATACAATTGCATTTAGACTTTAAACAATACTTCATCATTTTGACATCATTTTTAGTAGAGAACGTATAAAACATTTGTTGGGTGTTGCCTAATTTAACTTTATTTATGAATGGTTAGCAACTTCATTTTCTTGGCCTCGGCATATGAGGACGGGTGGCCAGTCCTCTCCCTCGCCGTCCCATCTTCCCACCGACAGCGTACGGTTAATGTACTCATAGCGGCTGAGTTGGCTAGGGGTGCACATGCAGATGGAGTAGAAATCTCAAACCAAATGCCTTCCCTGGCAGGGGACCCTCTGCCTCTCGATTGCCAGTCCAGAGCACGAACCATTGTGTGCTGTTGAGTATCCTGTCCCATAGTAAACTCGGCTATGAAATGATGGTTAAGTAGTACCCTAACATACACTGTTGGCGGAAAGGTCAATCGGGCAGCAACGGAGTGGACTGGCCATTCGACCTCACATACTGATGTTGAAAATGGATCACTATTTGACAAATTATGGCTACATTCTGGTTTCTGTGCAAGGGCTACTATACTTCTTTGCCTGTGAGTAGATATCTTGAAGTGGCGGTATATAAATATCCAATTACATTACATCTTCTTCTTCTTCACCATTTATTCGATCATTTATAAATGTTCTTCTGTCTTTATGTATTTCTACTTTCTAGGTTGAGTATGACCACTACTCTGTCATCGAGCTTGACAAGAGGATTGCTCCAAAGTTTGGTTTTGTTGCCGTAACAAACGTGGCAAGTGTTTCCGAATGCCTACGACTTCCTGTATAAGACACGAGACGACCATTTATATATATTTCTAACATTCTGCTGCCTGGTTTTTCTTAACTCATCCCCTTCACACACATTTTGATCATGCAACACCGAACTTTCTCCTTCGTGTGAGTCTGACAATCGGGAACAGTCTTCCAATGTTGCTCCAGCTCCTATCTGTGACAAACTGTTGAGCATCTACTCTCTGCTTAAGCATCCTTTTCTTTAAAATAGGTATCTCGAAGGGATGCAATTATTATAACGTTTATATTGATAGTTTTAATTGATTTATTGATCATAGGCTGAAAGATGCTGAAAATGAAATCACGGATATTGTTGAAATATATCATGCTGGTTTCTTGGTGTTGTGTCACAGAATTTCAGTTTGTACTTCTACGACAAAGATAACGAACTCAGATGTTATTGCCTAGAAAGAATCTCAAGGATTTCCTGATTTAGGTTTTGACCCAGTTTGAACTATTGATAATTTCTGTAGGAGAATGTTGCTTGGGTTGGCGCTTGTACGCTGAAACCCAAAGAGACCCGATGGTGAGTATAGACTGTTGTAGCGCTACTTATTTCACTAAGATAGGGCAAGCGTTTCGATAAGTTGCACTATACTTTGAACCTGCAATTTAGGATAGTTTACTCTTCCTTTGAACTTGTAACTTCTGATGTTGTACTCTTCTTTGAACTTGTTAGATATGATGATGCACTGTTCCTTTGAGCTTGGATATTGTGCCACTGCACCGTTCCTATGAGCTTCTTATTTATGTTGTAAATCATTCCAAGATCATTGATATATATATATTACTGGCATGCGAGTTAATGCAAGAAGTAACCATCAACTTTAAAAACTGTTCCTTTCCAGTTAGCGCTATATTCAAATTTTTCGTTCTGACGTTCCTTATGACTATTTCTTATCACAAACCATGCAGAGATAAGAAACATATACTGTATTGTATTGTATTTATGCATTTATATAGCGCCTCTCCCAGTACAACCTAACCAGAGGCGCTCTCATTGCGAAAGGCCCTGTTAGCAAAGAAAAGTCTTAGGAATACGGGCAGAAACAGAAGCATCAGATATGATGTGTTGCCAGGATGTGTAATATTTATCTAACTGTTAATAAGAACTCCGATGTTGCAGTGCTCAAGTTGGAAACTTTGCACGCTATGCAAATCTTCTGCCTCCACAAGATTCTAATCTCAAGGTGTGAGTCCGGCTTATCTTGTTAGCTTTATTCTAATTTACTGGTAATATGAGGGGCCAGAAGGTCTTTGTAAGTATATGGGGAAGAGGAATATCAGTCCTTTAAGTAAGCAAGTAAGTATAATTCTGTATTAATCAATTGCTAATCACACTTTTGCATACAGACACATATTATAAACAGAAGTTAATTAATGATGTTTTGTTCACCCCAGATATCTTGAAGGGGTGAAAATAAGTGCTTTGATTGAATGATTGATTAATTGATTGAAATGATTATTTTGTGGGCATCAATGACTTACGATGTTGACAATTTCAGGGCTTCCAAATACCATGACAGGAAAGGAACTGATAATAGCATGTGCTTAGAAGATTTAGATTTTCTTTACTGCAAACCTTTTTGTATTACTTATATTACACGTACATATGGTAGAAATAACAGCGATAATCACTGATAACAATTAAAAATATAAATTGTTTTGGAGTAGGTTGTGCACCTGGATGGAGACAAGCTGGACATGTTCACGCACTGGGTTGCACTCGTTCCAAAATCCACCACAAAAGTATGTTACTCTATTTAGAAGTTTCTCCGAAATGCCAGCTCCACTTCAAGAAATGTAAATGTTTTGCCCCCCCCCCAATACATTACAAAATAGTAAACAGAAATTTATGTAGTGCCATTTGAGGGCCTGTTAATGCTGTAACAATGATCGTGCACTAAATGTGACTTGGAGAACAATGCACTCGTTGTGAAGGCGTTAGAATCAGAAGACTAAATTAAGACCACTTTAAGACTTAATGAAGATTAAACGAAGACTAAATTAGGGTTAAATTAACAATTTAGCATTGAATCAACATTAGATTAAAACTGTACTAAAACTATTATAAGACTAAAGTAAGACTAGAATTAAGTCTAAATTAAGAATAAATTATTTATTGAATTACGAATAAATTCAGATTTAGTTAAGTTTAAGTTATGACTGAATTGAGACTAACATAAGACTAACTTAACACTAAATACTGAATTAAGAATAAAAGTAAAAATAAATTAAGATTAAATTAAAACTAAATTAAGACCAAATTTGATGATCTCTATGTTGTCTACGATGCTAACAACGCAGATGATCCTGATGATCGATATGTACAACACCACAAAACGCCATCTGCTGTACAACGTAACAACGCTGACCAGTTTCTTCTGGAGTTTCCCAGACAAGATCAGTCATGAAGACGTCGTCATAAATGGAACAAAACCGCGGACTCTGTTCTACCGGATCGATCTACAGGGCCTCGAAATTCCGCTGCAAGCTTTCGTTGCTAACATCATCTGCAAGTCGTGCGTGGCCAACTTGTCAGGTAGAACTTGTCGGAAAAGAAATCTCAAAGCAGTAACTGAAGCAATTTAATGGAATTTACGTATCGTGCATTCTAAGCATGAGAGATTGTGCCGTGGTTAGCATGCTGGGTTGTCAACTGAGAGGTCGGAGAATATGGTAAGTGTGAACAAAAGACTTGGAGAGGATGAGCCACAGATGGTTGGATTATCACCCATTTTTAACTTAGCGACTTATTTTTGAACATTATTTTAATAATTGTCTTTTAATACCATTTTATTTGTTTTCTATTTTATGTAGTTTAATTGGTGGCATCTGATTTTTATGCAATTAAGTTAGATTGTTATTATAAAACAATTAAATTCTTTCATCTTTTCCATTGATGAATCATTATGCTCTTAACTGAAAAATGATTTCAGTTCTGTAGAAGACTTTATTTAGTGATTGATTTTCTTCGTTGTATAAATTCTTTCCAGCTGAAGCGGACTATGTTGTCGCAAAGTTCGTTGTGCCCTGGACAAAGGATTCCAGTTACACTGTCATAAAGTGAGCAGGAACGCATGATTTACATTCATTCAATCATTAGTTTACATCCAGGATAGCTTCCGATCGGCAATATAAACACAGCTTCAGCTGAGAAGAACTTTCAGATGCTGTTAAAAATGCATGTTAGTAAAGGGGACTGAGTTCTGTATTTTGCCATACAAACAAATTGTTTTACGCTGCTTGCACGGACTTATTTGAGTTAGCCTTCATTTAACATTTGAGTTGTACCATTTAAACAGTCAAAATCATAATTGAGCTGATTGTTAGAGCAATCATTGTAATCAGTATCTGTAGAAATAATTGTAGCGATATTATAAAGTTTATTTCATGGTGCTACCAGGTCCTACTTGCCAGATGATTTAACCTGGGATTAATATGGAAGGGATATGAGGCTGATGAAAACTGGGCCATTGACCTAGATAATATGTGTGACTACATCCTGGACTTTTGCAGGATAACTCAGAGGGCGTGTTTGTTTTTGCTGGAACTTGCAATTTAAATAAAATGTGTTCAAAGGAAGATTTTTTGCCTCGAGTAGCATTAATTTAGATTAACTTTTCTGCGATTACGTGTTCAAAGTTATCCTACAGAGTACCCGGATGTCACTTTATTCATTACATAACCGATCTCAGACATCGCCCGCAATGTGTCAGAAAAGACGATCACTGATTGGCTGCCACGTTGCGTCTTCCGCTCCCTTCCATATTAGTCCCAGATTTAACATTTGAAGCCTTCATCGGAAGAACCACGGAAGTCCATTTTTGGTTTATTGATATATCCCCCCAAATTTTTTTTTAATCTACAGATATAATATATCTGTAGATTATAAAAAATTTTTGGGAGATATATCAATAAACCGAAAATGGACTTCGCAGTTCTTCCGATGAAGGCTTCATTTGCCTTTTAATGGCTTGTTCACCAACTGAATTCCCCATGTGTTGATCGATCTGTTTGATCGTATTTCGTTGGGTTTGATCGATGTGTTGCTCGAATAGGCGAGGAGAGGATGGACACGTTTCACTCAGACTGCCGACACCTAAACCAGAAGACTTCAATGGCCATGCGCAACTGCATCTGTATGTACTTCCTGCATGTTCCTATCAGGTGAAGATTGGCATCGCCTGGCAACAGCTGCTGGGACAGGTCAGTAAAAACACCTGTGTGACTCCATCTAAAGCAAGAAGCTGTTTTAATAAAGATTACTCACTCAATTACTTACTTATTTAATCGTACCCTAACCATGTGTATGCTTGTATCTGGGCTGAATGTTGTATAATGCCCTTCATCAACTAACCTAGCCCTAAATATTAATCCTCATAACAGCTTTAAGTATATATATATATACTCAACAGTGGCCGATCGGTTGTAGCGGTCAGCCCGTAACGTTCAGTGTGTGCTGAGTGAGCGGGTTTGACCCTCATCCGAGGAGTCACTGTGTAGGGACCTTGAGCAAGTCCTTTGCGCACAATTGTTCTGCAGTATAACTGCGATTGTGCCGTCAAGGCGTGTGTGTGCACTTCTGAGCAAAAAATGTTGGAAGAAGGGCGGTATCAAATTTCGGAAAAAAATGATATAAAATATATATATATACTATTATTCATAAACAGTAATCTTTACTAATATTGACATATATACATACACATATATGTATGCATAGAAATATATATTATGTATGCATATTGAAGCAAGCTTTGAACAGCTCCTACCAAGAGATGCCAATGCATTTCCTGTTGTTGTTAGATGTAATTATTTTGTTTGTGGTTCAATGGTAGACTGTCCGGTTCTACGGTGGATTCATACCGGCCTATGTCGTCATTCAGATCATGATGGCTCTGTCATGGCAGCTCATGATGTTGGACGAACAAGGTATGCACCATGACAATATATATGCAGACAGTTAAATGAATGTACATAGTAAATTAAATCAAGTGCATAATAACCTCTGCACATGCAACTGTGTGACTTTGCAATGTTTCGCTTAACACTTGAGTAACTTTATAAGCGCAAGAAATAGGTGTCGACATTTTTAATAATAATTATAATTACAATTATTATTATTAATATTGCATTTGATGTTGTTATTATTATTGTTTTATTATTATTATTTTATTATTATTGTTATGCATTTATTTAGTGCCTTTATGTCAGTTTTTCCAATCTTTTTTGGTCGTGGAACCCTCTTGATCTGTTGGCTGAACCTCTGTCAAAAACTAACCATGTTATGTTGTAGGTACAAATGCTTGAGAATGGAAACAATTATAGCTTTAGGCCTGGATTAGATTAATAACAACACAAAATATCAATGGCAGTGACATAAGAATTTTCTTTCGTGTAAAGTTATACACAGATGTTTGAAAAAGCCTCCTATGAAGAATTCGTATAATTTATTTTAAATTGCTTAAAGCTTATTGTTCGCACTTTTCTGTTTGCAGAAATGGCTTCGAGCTTTGCTTTCTCTCATCTCCGTTGGGCTCAGCCATACCGCGTGGTGATCGCAGCGCTTGGCATTCGATTCATATTCAGGTAAATTGATTAACATATTCAGGTAGATGACACCACTCGATAGATAGGTAGATAGGGATAAATAGGTAACATGGATGAGAAATCATCAGTTAAACAGATTAAGCAGTCGGTTTATAGTGGTTAAACTCTTTAAAATGGAAAGCCAGCTCATGGTGGTTTAGCCAGTTAAGACCAAAAACAAGTTTATAGTGGTTAAGCCAGTTAAGACAGTAAGCCAGTTTATAGTGGTTAGGCCAGTTAATACAGAAAGCCAGTTTATAGTGGTTAAGCAGGTTAAAAGGGGAAGCCAACTTGATCTGATAAAATAGACTGGATAAGTGTTTTTTAAATGAGGCTGTTGTAGTTACCCAGAGAAGGAGAACCTGATGTCGAAACTCGGCTTGCCTCTGGATGACATTCACGAACTCGCTCGACAGAACATCTGGTACCCCGCTCTGCCAGTCGTCCTCTATCTGGTTGCCTACGCGTTCGTTGTCGTCTTTGTGCAAATGCTTAATCTGGTGATAGCTGCTGTAGCAAAAGTCTTGTCATTCTTCCTCGATAGGTCAGTTGCTTAGCAATTGTTAATCTCTATTTAAAAGTTATCTATATATATATAGTTAAGTAATTGCTTATGTTAATTTAAATGAGTGCCATGGTGTAATGACAAGAACCAGATTATGATAGTGCCAATCCCAAGCATGGATAAAGGAGGCGAGCGATGCTGATGATCTTTGCTAAACTATTACTATTACTACTACTGTGCTGATTATCCGGATCATGAGTTTTGAGTGAAATGTTTTGAATGTGATGTCACTCTGAAGTCATCATTTATTCATTCATTCATTACAATAATTTGCTGGTAAGTTAACACCTAAAACATACTTGTTGACTGAAATCAGTTTTAAGTAGGCAGAAATACTGCTTTAGAGTGATAGGAAGGCAGTTAATAGTTTTGTTTTGAAGTACTCAGCAGAGAAAACTCAACTGTGGAAGAGCAAAATTGATGTGGGCTAAAGCATTAGCTGATCCTGGGGGTATACACTGTACATGGGTAAGGCTCCTCCTATCTCAGATTAAGGGGTGATTAAAGCCTTGCTTGGGTTAAAATGTAGAATTCTTTAGAATTCTTGCTAAAGTTTCATTCTTCATTAATGATACAGAAGGACTTTTGAGTAATTCTTTTAAACCTGCTATGAAAATGTTGATGATTTTGATATCACACTTACTTAGGACATTAATTTTGTTTCAGACTTTTGACCTCATCACGCTTTGAGAAGCTGTTTCTCATCTGGCAGTATTTGGTTCTTGGTCTTGGTCTGCTAGGAGCTGCTCTCTTCTGCGGCTCACTTGGCCTCATCGCAGCCAACTATGTCTACATGGTGAAGGTATGTGGTCATCAAGTCAGAGTTGTATTTGAAGAGAAGATGTATTTGATTCGTATAAGAACTCTCGACGGCTAATCATACATGGACTGTCATTGGCTAATCATACATGAACTCACATTGGCAGGTGAATATGGTGATTGAAATGATTTAAAGGTCATGTAACTTAAGCTATTTTTACATGGATGCCATAATTCTATCTATTTTTGGCCAAATCATCTGAATTTTTTTAAATATGAGCGATATTGTTATTATTAATAGTTATTATTAAACTGTCGTTTGGTCAGCAATTGCTAAGTGTTCATTGTGGCATTTCCATTTGATTTGTACAGATGTTTGTGAACTACATCAAAGTCCGAAAGCACAGCTATTCAGATCAGAAGATCTGGACGCGATTTAACATCGATTACTCTTTGGTTTTGCTCCTCCTATGTTCATTGATCCTAAACATGCCTTCGTTTCTCATCTGGTATCAGAATCTGTCATGGTTGGTTGAATTTTCAGACAGCTCTGCCAAATAATAATTACTGTTCTCACAGAGCTTTGCAAATGAAAGTCGTTGAATAATGTGAAAAGATGAGGTCCTCATCATTTATTGTATTTAGCTTTGTATATTACGTAATTCAGCTTTTCGTAGTCATTATTTCATACAAATTCAAACTCGAATTTAGCAATTATTCACTTTAGTGATATCTTAAATCCATTTAAATGAAAATAGTAGTCTAGTATGATTACTGAATAAATGAATGTACTAGTGGCAAAAAGAATTTCGCTTCTGCAGTGTTTGATGAATTGTTCGTTCTTGTGCACATCTTCTAGGCTCACTGATGATCTGTTTAAGTTGTGACCAAGTGTTCTTTTTTCCAGGGAAACGATGAATTTACCAGTCGATCCTTCACTGAGTAACGGAATAATCGTCTGCGTCTCTGTGGTGCTTTTGACATATGCAGATTTTCCAGTGACCAAAAAGTACGAATTTTTTCAATTCACAGTATATTATTTAAAGCACTATTGATCAGTTCATTTTAAAATCCATTTTATCCAAGGTTGCAGTTACTGATCATGTTCGTAAAGTAAAGGTTTTTGATCCATGTTCTTCTCTTGGTTTGAATTCCTTGGCCCAACCAATTGTTTTATTTGAATTTCTGCTCCCATGTATTATTTTTATCAAATTTTAATTCCTGTTCCTTCAGTCTTGTCTCAGATTAAATTCCTGATCCTACCTTTGTGACTTGATCCTTCCTATTTGACCTATGTTTAATCTATTTTTGTGATTTATCCAACTCATTCTACATTTTGGCCACCACTATAGCTACTCTTGGTGTGTGTGCTTACTCGCTTTTGTATCACTTGACCCACCTAATTCGGAGTATGAATTGTCAAATTTAAACGGAAAGTTGAAAAATTCTCAACTATCAGGATGTCTTGACCATAATCTCTTATGTACCCCATACTGACTGCAACCAAATAGTAACTTACTTATCGGCATTCCATAGCGTGAGAGCCGGATCATTTATTCCAGTGTCATTAGCAGGTGTAACGAACAACCTGTTTTATTCACTGGTGTGATGGAGATTCATTTGAATGAATCCTCTCTCACAATCAGATGAAGAGGCAGGCAATGCTGTTAACAGTGTCATCACACTCTCTGACTTGTTACCTAATATTGTAGTATCTATGTTATTCAATGCAGTATTTTCTAATACATTATCGGCTTTGTTCCTTACTAATGAGTTAACTAATCGCTCGTTGTCGTGTCCGACTGTTTTTGAGGCTATCAAAACTCTTCTTGTTGCTTGTTTTATATTTTTTCACTGTTCAAGATAATGTTATTAACAATTAATTTATTCCTGATCGTTTATTCCTACCTTTGGCATATAATATTTACTATGATAATTGAACCAGTGAAATCCGCACAAAGCGATTTTTTTGTTATTATCTGGAGGGGTTGATAAAGAAATTTAGAGGGTTGAACCCACCAAACCCTCTGCGTTAATCAATTCAATAGATGACATAATGACAGAGACGTTTTTTTTCAGTGAGATGCTCAGCATCATGGGCTTCATATCCTACCTGTGTGCTATCACATTGGTGCTCATGGCAACCATTTCCCTCTTCCGCATCTCCTACTTCATCAACGCCACTATGATGACAATAGCCCTCCCATCAGTTGTTATATCCATCTCACGGGCCAGAGCCGCTCGTAAACAGAAATCAGAATAGAAAATTTCAGGCGTACACTCGGATCATTCCAATTCCAGAATGAGATTCACCTATGAAGCAAGACAGAAGGGTTTAACGTGACCCAATTTGATGTTTTTTTATTGAGCACCAAATGCTAGGAATCTGTATGTACAGAAAGGACATTTATGTAAGCCAACGATGCAGTGACCTCAAAGTAGCACTGAATGCGTTAGGAAGTTAACTAATCGCTCATTGTCGTGTCTGACTGTTTTATGTTTACGTTTTTGAGGCTATCAAAACTCTTCTTGTTGCTTGTTTGATATTTTTTCGCTGTTCAAGATAATGTTATTAACTATTAATTTATTCCTGATCGTTTATTCCTATCTTGTGCATATAACATTTACTACGATAATTATATTGAAGAAATAATATTGGTTGAAACATTTAACAGCATTGTAGTGATAATGATTAATATAATTGCAAAACAGTTAATATTGAGCAGATTAGTTTAGTATGTTTGAATGAGTTATTAAATTCTAATCAAATATTGCAGATGGGATAGAATAGAAACAGGACAAATATCTTAAATTTAACCAGAAATTAGAACATTTCTCTGGTTTCTCTTTTGAGTCTATCTATACAACTGTTGCCATTTAAAACATGACTGCTGTTGATTCTGCTAATTACGTCATTGTGCAGGAATCTAGGATCTTTGATAGGATAATTGATTAATGTTCATTAATATAATTTATTTATGAAATGATTGAGATGACAGTACGTATTTCACATGTGTATATCCAGTTCTTTGTTATGTTTTTTGTGTATGTTAGAATTTTATTCTGTTAATTGATTCTTATTCTGTTAATTATAAGAACAAAATGATGAAATCGGTGTCATCTCAGAGGACATGTGTGCGACGTGGTGACCTATAAAGGTGACCTGTGGTGGACTGACTGGGAATAAATGAAGTAGCATCACCCGTGAACAGAATGAAAAGAAAGGGTACTCCTAGAAGACTCGGAACCCAAGTTGATTGTATCTGTGTATTTGTACCTGCCAAGTGCAATTCTGGAGGAGCGCAGTATCAACTACACTTGTAATGTAGGCTCATGGATTTGGTGTGACAACTGTACAGCAGATGCCTGTAGAAGTAACATCAGAGTATTATGATCTGATGCAAGTGGCCGCGCAGACAGTCGCCTGTGAAGTACACATCTTTAAGGCTCTGACGTTTCGGCTGAAGTAACATTTCTTACCAACACCAGAGGTCAACACAAGATTCCCCATGGTTACCAGAGGTCAATGCAAGACATCGCCATGGTTACCAGAGGTCAATCCAAGACTCACCATGGTTACCAATACGAAATTCCAGCTCTGGAGTTGCCGTTCTTGTAGGCTTTGTAAGAGGTGCTAAGCATTATCATGCCGCAACATGACTTTGCGACAGCAGAAATTCATACACTGTTTAAACTCCTTCGATTTTGACAACCAGCACGATGTATTCTAACTGTTTAAACACCATCTCATGCACAACATATTCTAACTGTTTAAACACCATCTCATGCACAACATATTCTAACTGTTAAAATTTCCACAGATTATACACACAATATATTCTAACTGTTAAAATTCCACTGATTTCAACATGATATGTGATATAGTCTTACTTTTTAAATGCTACTGATTACCTGGGACACAATACATATCAATACAGAATTTGAACCAAATGAAAAGAATTCATTTGCAGGAAAGATACATTGTATGACCATTGGATGACAACATCTAACACCAAAGAGAATAAAATGCGGCCAAAACTTCGGCCTCTCAACGCACGAAAAAATAACTTCTGCGGCCAAAAGTTCTTCGCATGTTTAAAAATGACGCTACAACCCTAATCCTGACCCTCACCGAACCCTAACCACAACGCAAATTAACTTTTTTGTGGTGTTTAGCATGCACCAATAGTTGCGCGTGCGCAGAGGTCTTCAATTGCTAAATTTTGCATGCGTTCGGCCGGAGAAGCAACATTTTCGTGTGTATTGGCCGAACATTCGGTCGCAGAAGATTTATCCACTGGCAAAACACAAGTAATGCATACGATAGAAGCATATCAAATACACTGTTCAGAGAAATCTGTTTATGTTCACAAACTTTACAAAAATGATTACTGCTAAATATAATAATAATATGTTCACAAAAGTAAATAAATAAGAAAGCGAAGTCTCCTCTATTTACAAAGTAATGCTATTCAATGATAAAGGTGTCAAACAAAGGCACTGAATAATTATTGCAGAATTAAGTTCCCAAGCTCTCGATTAATGACTATTATAATATTAAACTCGTTAAAACATTCAGTTTCTTCAAGCCCTGATCAATGCAATGATCATTTCTCACAGGAGTCCAGCAGTCAATGCATTATCAATAGTAACTTCAAATTTAAAAAGTAAAATACGAAAAAGAAATGGTAGCAGCTCAGAACATATTGTCTAAGGCAAGGCATGAAAACCACACCTACCATTTCCCATTCCAAAAATCTAATACCGTACAACCAAACAAATCTCCGACTGTGCTCGGTTTCTATCACAATGGGCACAATTGTTCTTTGATTGAAAATACGATCCGTGTCTCGTTCGTGAGCATTCCGTTAGACCACGTACAAAGTCAAGTCCGTTCGAGTGCTTTGTTTGCAAGGATTCGTTTCGTCCGTGCTCTTTGCTCGGCCCGATCTTCGTCCGTAGTGTTTGCAATCATGTCGTCCGTGAAGACGGCCATCTCTTCGGAGGTGTAATCGACACCACGAGTGAACAGTTTCTCTGCCTCCTCTAGACTGATGTTCCTTTGCAGATGGATCCCAAATATTGTTGCCTAGAATCGGTAGCAGAACCATTGGCACAGTAATTTAAAAAATCAGTCACACTCGGTGCATGCCTAGGATCGCTAGTTTGCATGTATCCAGAAATTTATTGTATTTGGAAGTTTAAAAAGCACCTCTAGCAGTAGTACTTAACTATTCAGAGACACTACAGTGTGAGCAGCCTAAGGAAACTATTAGTCGTAAAGTACAATTGATGAACAGCGACTCCCAAAGAGATCAAATGAATCCACCAGTTGAGAACTCATGAATAAAAGAAATCAAAAAATGACTGTATGAAAATTAACTAGATGAGCATGCCGAAAGCAACACACCAGAGTATATATATATAAAAAAGCCGTTCGAGATAGAAAGCAAAAGAAACTGGCTCAGCTAGGAGGTTAGAAAAAACTAGAAAACAAAAGATGGACAGAAGAACAATGTTAATTTTAAAAGAACAATGATGATTAGGGGGAACTAGGACAACAGCATTAACGAGTTTACACTTTATGCAACTTGCGGAATCCGATATTTAAAACTGGTTAAAACCGATAATATTTAACCATTTATCGACAAGCGTGTACCACAGCTCGTCATTACAAGTTTAAACAGAAATGAGGAAGAAAATTATTCCTACCTCTGGAAACCAAACATCGGTAAGGTAATAGATGTCGTCATCTTGCTTTGACCGGCTTTTCATTAAGCAGAGCTGTCTTTGTAAGAATTTGGTAAGTTCAGCAATCTTAATGAAACAATACAGCATTTTTTTCACATTTTCAATAGGCCAACACAGAAAGCTTTCAAATAAATTCATGACAGACCAAAATCAAAGTTCTGTAAAATGTAAAATGGCACTCAACGCTTAGCAATTTCGCTGTTTTTCTCTGTTTTGCTTATTATTTTGGATGATTTCTTAGATGATACTGTTCTCAATGAAAACTTCCTTCAATTCAGACAATTCCTTCGTCTTTTTTCTCGTAAACAAATCAGTCTGGCAGAGGAGATGCCAACCTTCACAAAACTGGCCTGAAACTTTCTCACTTCTATTCACCTAATCGAAGCCCAAGGTTATTTGAAAGCCCTATGCCTCCTTTTTGTTGATGTCACTGTCCTCGCTTACATTTTCTGAGTTTTTCTCTGATTCCAATAGTTATGTTTTAATTCCTTGTTTCTTATCCTGAACTTAGAACAATGTGCCACTTCAAATGTACACAACACAACACATATACACTCAGCTAAAGAAGAAACCCATGTCTCCTCTCTGACTTTTCTCAAATGGTAATGGTTACTGCAAATTTATATAGCGCTACTTCGACAGAGACTCGCCTGAACTAACACGATAAACCCAAGATCGAACTAGTTGGTCTTCAAGCATTTGCACGCCTCTCTCGCTATTCATGACACAAACACTTACACTTACATGTAATTCACTCTCTATCGGACCAAACCCAAGAGTTTTCAGAGCGCGATCCTCCGCACGAGTCTTTCCCGGTTTATGAAATCTAGCATGGTAAGTTGACTTTGTGTCTCCCAGCAGAACGTCTTTCAGATGTGCCTATCAATATCAAACAAATTCATTATCAATTTACAAGAATCGAACATCTTCGCAAATTGCTAGTCATGATGTGCCTGTCACACCCAGAGGTTAGGCGGCGCTTTGGCATGCTTACATACCAGCTTGGCTGTTTTGGTTAATGCAATATCGGACTTTCTAGGTCGTGGGAATGGGCTTCCCCAATAGCTCCGTCTCTTGCCTTAGAACTCCTCATCTGCATTTTATACCTCTCTGGAATCTGTTCTTTTCAGCCGTGGTTGAACCGGGAGTGCCCAGGGGTAGATATCTTATGGGGTGTAATATTAAGCCGTTTTGATTGATTGTTGATTGATTGAACTGGCATGTTAGTGCTTATCATAGTGCTGCCTCTACTCAAAGAACATACCTCAAAAAACCTCAACAGAGTTTCAACAAAAATTGCCACTGTCTACCTTTACTTTTTCGGAACTTTTGATTAATTCAACCAGTTCCTGTTCTTCTTTTTGTCTTTCTGTAATTCTAAATAAACAGCAATCAATCCAATTGGTCATTTATATAGCATAACTTTACGGAAGTTCTTAGGGTATAATGCAAATACAGGACCACTGATCATGCATTTAACTGTGAACTCTGCCATTGTCCTTCCTATGGTAGTGCGAGGCCCAAGCCTGGATTAAAAAGAACGATATCATCTTGTTATGACACAGCATCATTTAATAGTAACTAACAATGACCTAGCATGAAAAATACAAACAGAACTAACTCTCTCAAAGCCACTTTGTCTTGAATCAGAGTGTGAGCAAGGGCTTGATACCCACATTACCCGATGCCTAGTCATTTGACAGTAGCACCATACACAAAAGGCCAAAGAATAAAACAACAAAAACAGCATACAGTGCACATGAGTATCAAAACCGAACACCTCTGAATAGTTATTCCTTGAGAGGCGCGATATAAATAAGAAAAAATACAATACAATACTTAAAATCATGCCACAACTCCTTCTCACCGTCTGTGCGTGTCCTCTGAAAATGTTGGCCTCTCATCGACGAAAGGGGAGTCGTCGTCAGTGATGCCAGTTGCCCCTTTTCTATCTTCGTCCTCCTCCGACTCAAATTCGCATCCGACTTCATCGCCTGCATCCCCTGACCCACCATTCGACTTCAAAGACAGCTGGAAAGCGTCCGCATAAAGAGCTTCATCTCCTCCACTTCCATCTCCTCCAACTACAATCAACACGATGATGATCTTCAGCACAAACAACATTATTTTTTATATCTTTAATATCTATCAATCGAGTCGGGGGTTCAAATACGGGTCAGGGCAGAAATTTGGTTCGAGACATATTGAAATTTGGTTCGTGATGTCTTGAAATTTGGTCCGTCATATCTTAATATCTGCTCCACCTTCACCCATAGCCAACTCAGCTATGATGAGCAGACTGACCGTATCAAACTCGACCTCTCAGCTCTGCGCCCCACTGTGTTATCCATCACTCAGCTACTCCCCTAAACATGTTACCTTACAGAGGGATCAGAGATAAATTGTGGCACTTAATGCTAAAGTGAAGTAACTATATAATCAAAATTGGTTAGTTACTTCACTTTAGCATAAAGCTCCACAGTTATTACATGAGAAGAATGGTAAAATATAGCCGGACTATATCATACCTGTGAGTACAGGACCTGCCTCAGCTGCGCCAAAGTAATCCGTGGCCTTAAGGTTCGGCTGCCTACAGCTGAAAAGGAACTTCTCAACTCTCTCCATTGCTTTCTTGAATCGCTTCGACACATCATCAGGCATTTGACCGTTCTAAAAATTCAAAACCAGCTCCAGTAACGTCTATGAAAAATACAGTCAATTTCATCACAAAGTGAGGCTCAGTGGTAGAAATATTATGGCATCAACAGCACTATTATTCTAATGTGAAACCCAATGACTGGTGATTACTTCAAGTGACATCATTGTGAAAATTGCAATCTACCGGAGAAACCGAATTAAAAACCCAATTAAAAGGGAACCATTCACCGACATTAGCCACAATGCCAATGAATGCCTCTTATTGGCTTTCCTAGAGATTACTTCCCCAAATTAAACTGTTTCTCTGTTCTCTGTGGTTGTATAGCCATTTTAAAGGCAAACGTTTCATAATAGGAACATTGCAATTGGTCCAGATGTGTGTACACCAACTATGGTTATATGCAAATGGCATAAAAATCAAGAATTTACTTATGCAATACAATAAAATTTGTATTAATAATGCATCTTAATGAAACAAAGTCTTACTCAAAAGACATGTTACGATGTAGTCACTTTAGAGAAGAGCTGAATTTTAAGTTCAGATTTAAAAATATAAATCAAGGAGGATCTTCTGATTCTGACAAAGAGCTCCATTCAGCTGGACCTGCTGCTTCAAACATTCTGTTTCCAAACTGAAAATTTGCTCTTTTCATCACAAAGACTTTCTTTAAGCTGGCAGCAATCCACGTCTTGACTAAAGAGCAGCACATGGTACAGCCAATGAAGATAAGTAAGGAGGAACAGAACCTGACATCACTTTGAACATAAGAGGGCAGGTTTTAAAAGATGTCTGAATGGGTAGTAACCAGTGTATCTGTCATAGTGGGTGGGGTCATGTGATCTCTAGGGTCAAGATTTTTACTAGACAAACTGTGTATAGTACCTATATCTATGATTTAAATTTTTGCACACAGTTCCTGTACATCGAAGCCCCATAAACTAAACATATCTCATAAAGTTACTAAATAAATTTCTAAGTCCTACACTAAGTAACATAAACCATTTACTACATCACCATATAGGTCTAATACTGAGTAGCCCATACAAAGTGTCTTGGTGCATCCTAGCTTATTACTAGAGCCATAAAGCAGACAATTACATACCTTACGAGCATCATAGTCTTTTGAAATAGGCTGCATTTTCACTGAACTGTAGTTTAAGGACAGTGGCCTAAAATGTCAAAAATGTTGCATGCAGTAAGAGATCTAGAACTGTCAGTGGAATCATTAGACAACCACGATCCAGCACTTTGGCAATGTGCTCAAAAGTGCTATAAAAATGTTAAAGTTCTTCAATACATATAATTGTACTAACACACATACATACACATACGTACAATCATGTAAGCCTATATATACATACATATATATATACTACATACATATACATACAAATGTTTTATCAAGAATATAATCACATGCAAATGGAATTCAATAAACTTACCAGCTGTGATAATCTGCTCACTTATAACATTACAGCATTCACATCCAACTGTGCCTCGCATAAATTATGCAACATAAAAAAAATCATTAAATACAGATAGCGCATACATACAATCCCCACATTTTAAATTCCATGCCCTAATCAATAAAACACCTGAACACATGAAAATCATTTGATCATACTTGTGCATTAATTTATCGTTTTCGTCAAATTCGATGAATCGAACACGAACTCTACGTAGTTTCTCGCGGCGTTTCACCAACTTCAGAGCCTGCGCAAATGGACAACAGAAAATGGATGATTTCATTAACTCCTCTGCAAAACATTTAATTTAATTATGCAATTCGTCCTACAAATCAGTGGCCCATCTAATAAACCTTCAATGCACGGTACCTGCATTTTTTTCATAGAATATAACAAGGTAATGAACATGTAAAAGAAGGAGTAAGTAATTGCTAATCGCACTTTAGTTTACAGACATCTGATAATACAGTCAGATAGTGTATAGCATCCTAGCAATAACTGTTATGCGCATCGGGCAATGAGATGGGATCGTGCGGTCGTGGGCAGTGGGGCACGGGCCGAGGATGCAGGTGGGTTTGGTTGGGGGAATGAACTCAAGTAAATGTAGATATAAAACACAGACCAACAGAAAAACTGCACATAAATCGCAGTAATTTCATCGCCAGTTACCGACAACAATTCTTCCAAAAGATCAGGCTTGCTAGGCGAGTTTCTCAACCACATAGAGGTCGAAAGGCCAAACCATGCCACCTAGTGGGGGATGTGGTAGCAAACAGTTTAGAGCACTCGGCCTGCAATGTGGAGTACAGATTTGAGCTTCTCTTGCGACAGCTGCTGAGCATGGACATTCACTCACAATTGCTCAAATGGTGCTCGATCGTTCGATGGTGGCACTCGATAAATGCATGATATCACGCATAGATTAATATCATCATAATAACAATAATAACATGAAATGTGTTTACAGTGTCATGAATCTTCACATCTTCTAATAGAATGTAATTAAAAATTAAACGTCCCCAACTGACTGTAAACTAACCACAGCTGGCCAGTGAGGATCTCTGCCAAGTTTCACCCAAATCAAATCACCTTCTTCAAATTTCTCATCTGAAAAAAATCATATTTTGAATAAAACTAGTGAAACTCAGAACCATGTTATTCCATAGCATACATGCTTAAAAGCATCTCCAACAATGCCTACAAGTGTGTTTGGCAGCGTTTTATGTACTCTGTAATTACAATCACAAATTTATACAGGACCACTTAAACACTTGACTAAAAACATGAAAACCAGTCACATACAATGGATTTCGAAATGCTTATAGAAAAGGAAAAGGAAATGCAAAGGTGTCACATTGTAAGGCAGTTTGGATGGGTCGATCGCAGCTATGCCAGAATACACCGCATTGCAGAAGTTTAGGCCAGCAGTACAATCAATTCATTATGCAAGCAGAGCTAAGGGATCTGCAGTCAGGTAGAGATGAGACCAAGATACTGGCATTGATTGGAGATGGCTAGCTATTATCTATAAAAATTGCTTGCACCTCAGACAACAACAGGAGCCTAGCATTTAATTGGGGCAGTTTTAAGGAAATCACATTCCTTGGAAACTCAGTGCCAGCAAAAAGCACTTAAAAATTAACAATTAAAATAAATTTCTTTAAGAATCAACTTCATCACCTGGAACAAACTCGAATCTTGGAAGAGCATCATCATTGTCATCATCATCACCATTCTCATCGTTATTAGTAAAAGGCGTCAGTGGCTCTTCCATTAAAACGTTCGGCTGGCGATCGGGCAGAGGAGGAGGCAGGATATTTTTACGTCCGACAGAATTTGATTCTGGGTCTTGTGCGGCTGTTTTTCGTCTCCCGTTATTGATTTTTGTCGGCACTATAGTCGCACTGAAAAATACAAGTAGCATAAAGACAATATATTAAGGCAGCCTTTCCCACTCTCTTAAGAGGGTGTGGAACCTTCTGATCATACATTTTTTGGCAGAACCCCGTCCAAAACTAAGCATATTCTATTGTAAGTACAAACGCTTGAGAATGCAGACAATAATAGGTTTACTAATTTAGATTAATAACACAAATATCGATGACAATGACATGAATTCTCTTGCATATAAAGCTATGCACAGTTGTTAAACGCCTCCTATGAATTATTAGTATAATTTATTTTAAACTGTTTGAAGCTTATTGTTTACACTGACAGTTTTCCGCGGTACCCTTATCTTCACCTCACGGAATGCTAGGGTTCCGCAGAACACAGTTTGAGAAACATTGCATCAAGGGATAAATGAAAATGTGGCTTATATTTCAAGACTGTCTACAAGGCTCACTGGCTTTCTTTTAAACTTTACTATCAAACACAACCACCAGCAGATTTTGAGCATCACACTTTCAATGCTTATACAGTAACTTACTCACATACTGGGTGTAACGCAAATAGGCGAGTACTGAAACGTAGTTGATTGGTGAAGCATGCCAGATGCAATAATATTACTACTAATAATAATGATAATATTCTCTCTCCCCTGCTGCCTTACGGAAGCGCTTGAAGACTCTCCTTTTTTCTCTTAACTTTACGTTTAGTTGTGAGCACCTCTGATTCGAGTGGCACTATATAAGTGCTCCATTACATTACGTTCAAACTCAGTTCCTCAGCTCTATGTCCCGGTGTGTTCACTATTACTCTACTGCAGCACGTTGGTAAAAAACAATGAGCTGTACGTCTGCTGCATGTTTTAAGAACCATTAGGAGAAATCGTACTATTTTGTGGAGACTTTGCAAACAGATTTCTGCTGCTTCCTGCGTCGCTTAGAAGGCGGCTGCTGTCCGGAATCTTCATCTTCTTTGCAGCTGCCAGTGGGAGATGGAACAGATGCAACAGTTCCTTGTTGGCTCTGAGGCAAGCTTTTACAACTGATAAAAGCACAAAAGTTAGACCTTGTATTAAACAACTAAAGACAAAATAGAAAGCCTTTAAAGTATGCAACTAAAGACATATCAGCTAGCCCTTGTAGGGTACAATGATAATTGTTGTTAAATGATTTAACTGGCACAATGCAGAACGGCGTCCAGCAGTGAAAATAAGTGCCTGGACGCCGTTCATGACAGTCCAGGCACACTTTAAGCACCGCTTCTACGGCTGAACACACACAAAATTTAGCGAGTGAAGACCTCTGCACATGCACACACTTCAGCGCATGAGCACTTATATTAACACCTGAAAATTTTAATATGCATTGTGAGGGTCTGTTAGAATGAGGATAAGCATCGTGAGGGTCAGTTGGAGTCAGATCAGGGGTTGTGAGGGTCGTTTAGTGTCAGAGCTAGTGTGGCTTTTGGACATATACGAGGAACTTTTGGTCGTATGAGCTATTTTTTCCGCCCGTTGAGAGGCTGAAGCTTCGGCCCTAGAATAAAAACATCGGCCCTAGAATAAAAACATTAGTGTACATACTTCCCATTGGCATCAGAAGATGAATTTGTGTTAAGTGCCTGCACTCTCTCCGAGCGCCGTCTGGTCATGGCCATCAGTGGCCTTTAGACTTTTAAAATCTGTAACCAAAAAAAAATAATAATGAACTCTTTTTAAGATCTGTTCAAACTCCAAAATTAGCAATTCACATTGTTCTGTTTATCACTATTTTCAATCGTGAATATCAGTGAAAAGTACACCATAATACGTGTCTGGTCGCACTCATCAGTAATTTATGGTTTTAGTGGCCCAAAAAGCGTCTGCATCACTAAGCATAGGAAACGAGTCTTAATGAAGAAATGAACACAAGTCATCTAAACAGAATTCTTTTCATCATATCTAGTGTCTACTTAAGCAGGAGTCTTTTCATCACATCCAACTTCTATTACTGTGTGATTCTTTTCATCAATCCAGCTCCATGCATTTAAACAGATGCTTTTAATCGCATCCAGCTTCCACTTATGTATGATACTTTTCATCACATCCAGAGATTGTGTTAGTCTGTATTTAATCACTTGTGACCAGAAACAATGCAGAAATTTGTGGGTCACTAAAACCATAAATTACCCATTCATCAACACCTAGATAATGTATGCACTGTGCCACAATTTCAAAAAGGCATGTCTTTTTGGCGTCAGTCGATTTCAAAATTGTACCTAAACTCGCTTGGTAACAAACTGGACGATAGTAAACATATCCATTTAGACAGAACCTAATCGTTGTATGCCATTTAAATGAAACGAATGCGGAAACGGACCTCGTTATTTGCAGTTGTTGTAGCGCCTCCATCCCAGTGAATAAAGTAATCGCCAAAAGTACTTTTATCTGGCTACGGAATTCTCTTATCTACTAAAAGAGTCATAAAACAATTTTACAGGTTCGTTTTACTTCCCAACAGCATATTCACTAGTTGTAGTATATTGGGTCTCGCAGTTTTTCGATACTACGGGACCCGAATAAGCCAATGCGCTGCCATGGCGCCTGGCAGTGAGCTGCATTGTCCTCTGATGGGCGCTGATAAATTTTCAAGGGTTTATATTCTCTCGCTATTCTTTGTGTGGCCAGTAATATCAAATAGCCTAGTTCCTGTTGAGAAAATATATCAGAATGTTGTAGCGCCATAGGTACCAATCTTCGTACGGTGACATTTTTTATCAGATAGCTGTAGTCTAAACATATGCTACCTAGATTCCGAATAAATTTTAATTATAGTGGGCCTACTCGGGCTGTTGTCAATTAATTCATGCCTACAATAAAAAAATATTTCCAACCTATTTAACCAATGTCCCTATAAGAAACTTGAATGTAGCCTTCCTGCCAGCACCGAGCCGAGGAGACCCACGGTAACCAGATTGAGTCGCTATCCATGGAATTAATTGTGCCGTTGGTTCGTTGCTGGCTGTTATATTGAATGACTGCACTAACAATGATTTATATTATCTTATAATTATAAAGATAATATTCGGTCGTGTTAATATAAATCTATATAGGCCTATGATCTCTCAAATAAGTAACTCTGATCCCCTCTGGCTTTCTCTCCGTCCTTCAGGATCTTCTCCTCTGGGAAGTGGGAACTCGCATATCTCAGCGAGGGCTTATATTGAATGACTGCAATAATAAAATAAAATGCAATAATATTCGGTCGTCCTCCAACTTATTAGTTCCCCAACACATACTGCATTTGTAATAGGTGACAGGTCCCACAAGAAAGTAACGCGGTGGTCAATTAAACAGCGCAGGCTGTTTGAAGAACGGAAATACGCGCCACACGTGACGTCATTAATAATTGCCTTTGCCAATAATAAGATGACGCAGTCTCAATTATATTAAGTTAGACATTTATTAGGTTCATGTGTACGATGAACTTAAGCTAATGCTACCAGGCTATTGTATTTATTAATCAACTGACGTTTTTAATTAAATGGTCCCAATTAAGCCAGAGCCTACACTTTCAAGCCAAAAATTGCATGGTAGTTTCCTATGTAGGCCAACTTGTGATATTTTATAGAGATACAGCGTCGTAAATTATGCCGATCCGTTTGAAGCATGACCACCAATAATCAGGCAAGATTTCATAATTCACTGAACCTTTCAAGATAATATTATAATAGGCCCTATATAGCCTGTCTGTCTGTCTGTCGATCTGTCTGTCTGTCTGTCGATTCTTCACGCCTGCATTGACTGTTTCATTAGGTTTTCATTCTTTAGTTAGACCTATGTAGTCTCATTGGTTTCTGATGTTCCATCTTACCTCAGGATCTTTGAGTTTCAATGTATGAGCATAATATTATGTAGACCTATCTTCCTTAATTGCCGTATACGTGTTGCTCTGGGAGGTCAACCCTCCTGGAACAATTGAGCTTCAAGCTGCCTAAGAAACTATGATATCAGAAGCTTCTCAGCAACTCGAGCTTTATTTTGCGTGAACCATTGAACAATGAAGACCATTTTGTCATATCGTAGTAGCGTCACATATGAATCTATCTTAAACTGTCGCTTTTGTGCTCAGAGGCGTCCACATAGGGGAGGGGTCCGGAGGCAAATGCTTCCAATGTGAGGCAGAGGGATAATTTTTTAGTCTTATTCGCAATACCGCGGTCACCATTGTCACGTACACTGACAATAAATAATTAGGCCTATTGAACTTGGAACTCCATCTTGCGTCTATGGACAACCCATCTTACTTGACGTAGCGCTCGTGAATAAACTGGTTCTCTGCGATTCGCCTTCAAGTGTCACTTTAGAGATTTGTAATAATTTATAGCGATTACAATTTCTGACCAGTTAATATTGGATTTATGGAGAAAAAAATTATGTGACCATTAGATAGATCTATGATTAATCTGTTTTGTAGGATATTAATTACGACAGCTACCGCGGAATCACTGTGTCAGCCAACGGCGTCGTAACGATCGAGCATTTTGAGCGTCGCTACAAGCCACCAAAGCCCGAACGATTCTACCATAAGATACCCTGGGATGCTGTGATCGTCGGTTTTGTGTTCTACGTCACAATTTCCTTCATCTGGAGTTTGCTTTTCTAGAGTTGAGTAGCCTATATCTGATTTCGTATAAACGTATAATAGACCTACATCGATCACCGTGATTCTGATCTCAAAACTTCTAAAGCGCCACTCGAAAGCCAACACACAGAAGCGGCTATTCCGTTTGAGAGGTGGGGACGCCAATGAGAGTGGTAAAAAATGAGGGGAGAAGAAACCTATATAGCGTACGTGTTCCCTCTCTGCAAAATGTGATGGAGACTTGTTCCCTCGATTCCCTCCTGGATCGCCGCCTCTGCCAACACACAAGGCATCAGGTTATTCACGAGCTAGTTCAAATAAAAGCGGTTGTACAAAGAATCGACCAGAGGAGGTCCAGGTTCGTTTTGCCAGAAGGCAGAGACGGGTGTAGTTAGATAAAATTAAAGGAATGATCTTACCAGATAGGCTTATAGACATATATTTGACTGAGCTGAAAGAGTGTTGAAAGGGAGAGCAGCGACACTGAGAAAAATAGAATATAGAGTTTTGACCGAACGCAATTAACGCTCTTAAAACGATCGAGTGTAATTCCTTAGGTACCTATGCAGGACAGTACGTTCTCCTGATTACAATACTAACTGTAAAGTAGGTCACTGTAGGTAATGTATTAATTATGACTTTTATCACGTCGATGATCAATGTACAATTAAGACACCAATCGATGGTGCACTAATTAAGGTCACTATATTATATCAGAGAAATAATTATGACGATAAGACTTGCATAACTGCCTGTCCGGCTGGGGTTCATATAGCCTTACATAGGCCTAGGTACGTCCTACAGCGATCGATCGAGCCGTGCTGCCTCATAGGGTAATAATTATGGTTGTTATAACGTCCTATATAGGTGTAGACCTGTACTGCAATCAAAGATCTTATAAAATTAAATTCGTACATCTATGCTACCATTAATGCGATAGTCGTAGCAGCTTCATCTCAATCCCCCATTGAATAGGTGCCAAGCCATATTTTAGGTCCACGTTTAGAGTTCTACGGGCCATTATATGCTAGTCAAAATAAAACCTAGCTGATCCTAGCCTAAATGCTCACACTCATTCAATGTGCACTCATGCATATGTGTATTGTTGTAAGAAGAACTATACACATGCATGAGCGGATGATTACAATCATGATATCTCCTTTTCCCTATCTGTTTGAGATCTGGGCATCCTTCTTGACCATACCCTTACCGTATCTGGTCACATAAATGCCCTATCCAGCTCCTGCTTCTATCACATGCGCCAGATCAGCTCTATTAGACTATCGTTCTCATTGCATGCTGTGCCCACGTTTATACATGCTCTGATCTGTTATATATATATATATATATATATGTATATATATATGTATATAGGGTCGACTTTGGCAACATTGCCTTCATTGGACAATCGATCCTCTCACATCTTTAAGCTCCAGTTCATCCTCAATGCGGTTGCCCGACTAATTGGTGCAATTCAAAAAATTAATGACATCTCTTCCTTCATTCATGAATCCCTCCACTGGCTCCCAGCACCTCAACTCATTCGTTTCAAGACCCTTAATTGCGTTGAAGCGTAATTGTCTCCTTGGATAATAAACTAGTAATAATGCCCCCGCCTACCGAAGAATAGCCTTCAGGCTTCTGAATTTATCAATTGTGATTTCTATGGTCAACATGCAAGAGCTAGACGAACTAAGAATAAGATCGCTCGTCGGCTGATAATTTTCTGTGTTGACAAATATCACATTGAAAATGAACGTAATTTTAGCTGTCAAACAATATGTTTCTAAGATGATCGAAGACAGCGGGACTGGAATGAAAGTCCTTTTAATGGACAAAGAAACAGTATGCGCTTCGTTGCTTTTCGTGGTGTTTGACACTGATATCCTGTCCACAGTGGTGGGGCGGTAGATAGTTGTAACCAAAATGTAATCAAGATAATGTAATCAAATGTAATAATAATAAATGGTAGCAGCACTGGGGTGATGAGCAGAAAACACAGTATGAAGCCCAATACCCTCCCATAGGTTGACTTAGCTGGTAATCGCGATGAGCAGTCGTTAAACTCAAAAAATATAACAAATGAAAATTCGTTATATATTCCGTCACAACACAATAAACCGTTTTCAAGTAACTGAATCAGAATATTGATTGCTGCGGTTATACGGAGTTTGATTGTTGACGCCTCTGGTGGTTATTTTGATATGGTTGCTCTAGATATAAGGTTTGTCTCTTTATATATATACTATATATATATATATATATATATATATATATACCTGTACTTTGGAAAGTACCAGGGCAAGAGTTGGGGTATGGGTTTGCCCTGGTATCTTTTGGCACTGTTAATGGTAATTATAATTATTTATTGTGCTTGTATTTATCTATCTATCTTATAATAGACACTTAATTAATAGAGGTAAATTAATAAAACAATCTACAGTGAAGAGTCGAAAAGACTCGCAAGGACAAGGTCAAGAATTATATTACCATTGGCTGATAGACGTAACTTCAGTAAACACTGCACAACTACTAATCAATTCAACAGTTGTAACTATTGTGCTTTCACGCCCAAGGGAAGATATTTACATATATATTCGCAGCAATAAGAAAGTTAGCTTACAGACTACAAAAATAAACTCATCAACAATAAATTACAAGCATATATATTATATTTGATATGATTGCTCTGGCTATTTAAAAAAAAATGTTTTTTGCGCCTAAGGCTTGTTTTTAATTTTTGAAATTGTGTTGCCCCATACTCAAAATTAAGTCGGCACCTATGCATTGGAGAGAATTATGTACAGTGCAACTTTGTATTCCGGTTATAGACGAGTGTCGTCAGCATGGTCTACTCACAGTCTGAGATACTGCAGAAGGAGGTCTTTCTTTTTGAGCGGATCGATGTGGGAGGGAGAGAGGCAATGAAACATCTCAAGTGCGTCTGTTTCCTTCGACCGACGAAAGAAAACATCGACCTTCTCGTTAAAGAACTTAAATCACCAAAATATGGCTTGTACTATATATGTAAGTCAACTAAGAAACTCACTGGATTTCATCGTGCACATAGCCATCCCATTAAGTTACGCGTTACTTGCTACTCAGACTCCGTTGCGGTAATTGCCGTGAGATGTAATCTGGTGCAATGTAATCTGGTGTAATGTGTCGACTTGTATAGTGTTATTTTCATGTTGTTTGTGAATTTTATTTACCTTAAAAACACTTCCTCTGTGATCTGGATATTTATAATGTATTGTTGATGAATTTAGTTTTGTTGTGTGTGTAAGCTAATTTTCTTACTGCTGTCTTCGTTTTTGCAACAGACTTTAGCAACGTCATCAGCAAACAGGATGTTAAGATTTTGGCCGAGGCTGACGATCAGGAAGTCGTCAGGGAAGTGCAGGTTTGTGAAGCAACTTCTTTTACTATTATTCATAATGTGATTTTAACATGTGAGCGTTTTGGAATGCCTTCTGACTCTTTATGGACTAATAGTTCTGGTTCTGGAGTTCATTAGGAATAGCATGGTTGTCTGTGAATAGACAATTGTTGAACAGCTAGAAATGTGGTCGTTGTTTGGGTTAGGCATTCACATTGTAATGAAGAGACTATCAGTTTCAGCCTCCAAGAAGCCAAGTGCCATGTACGAACATTGAGCATGTACTTCGCTCGCAATTGTTCAGCACTTTGCTCAGTAATCAATTGGTGCCTGATCATGAGATGGCCATGTTCAATAAACGATAATAATAATAATA
This sequence comes from Bimastos eiseni, assembly GCA_959347315.1. Taxonomy (NCBI): domain Eukaryota; kingdom Metazoa; phylum Annelida; class Clitellata; order Crassiclitellata; family Lumbricidae; genus Bimastos; species Bimastos eiseni. The sequence goes on from OY365817.1 coordinate 25,716,219, forward strand.
ATCTTGTGCTTGCACATGGCCATCCAACAGAGTTCTACAGATCTAAAGCTAGCAGTTGGCTTCGTGCTCAGAATAGAGATATGACCAAAAGATGACGTGGCCTGTGTTGAGCAGGACATAGCCCGGCGTGGCCCGCCTCGTAAGTTTTGTGGCTTGCCCCAAACCCAAGCCTTGGACTCATTATAGTAAACACTTAATGACTGCATGATCAAAATTGCCATAACTTGATATTTATGTACTTACACATGCATTACACCTTCTCAAATGGATGTTCACACAACATTCCCCTTCCTGTAATGTGCCCAAGTAAGCATAAGACATTTTAAAACATGACAATTCAAGCATGTCACTGGACTGCATCTAATTGTCTAATTGCAACAAATTGAAACTGCAGTTTAAGCTCAAGGAGAGGGAAGTGAGAAAGGTAATATTTGCCAGACAGTGTGGGCCAACGTCTCCCGACCTGGCACAGAATACCACAGACCCGGCCCGACCCACGAAAAGAAACAGGCCGCCCGATCCGGACTGACGCTCATCTCTAGTTCAGACTTAAATGCACTCTTGGCAAAGAATCAACGGTCGGACTTTCCGATCAACTTTGACCGATGCCAAGATGTTTCACTGACTGACCTGCTTACTGACTGACTGATTTTGTTTTGCTATTAAATGCTTGATTGTCCAATTTGTTGTGTTGCAAATGCTTACACAATTTGTTGGAATGTTGTTCTTTTCGATGGCAAGGAGTTCTACGGAGACTACGTAGCCATCAGTCCGCATCTGACGTCACTCAACATTGTTGGGTGCTGTGAGGTTAGTTATCTCGTTGGTTCATCAAGAAACTTTTTAACACCTAGAAACACTGGGCTGGGCCAAGAACTACGAGGGCTGCTTCAACTTAGGATGAGGATTGTACGTTTGGTTGTGTATGCCATGTTGCTCGTAATGTTTACCTCTTTGTAAAGTGCTGTCAAACATTGAGGTTTGTTGGTAATTCATTGATTTTCTGTGTCATACAGATCTTGATTGTATGAGATCGATAGGGTCACTAAAGGCAAACTCCTCCCCATGTAAAGATGTTCCTACTACATATTCCCTGGACCCATGAAAGTTGTAACCATATCATCTCCCAGGCAGACAGTCAAAAACGAACAATCGTTTAAGATGAAGCATGTTATGCGGAGATTCTATTGTAACCTGTTGTTCTATTGTTACTGACAGGTCTGCGTTTTTCTTCTGCCTTGAAACGTGTGTAACGTAACACACGCACGCACACACATACACACACACAACACAAACTATTATTTTTATTATTTTGCATATGTGATGCACCTCATTCTATAACAAAGCATGTAGCAACTGTGAGTCAGTTTAACGTCGTTTGATCCAGATGAATGAGGTGAGTCAATGTTTAATCATGAGTCTGTTATACTTTGTGTACTGTTCAGAATGGTAACTGGGTTAACGCGGCTCTGCAGAGGACCATTCACGGCCTCACTGCCCTTCTCCTTTCACTGAAGAAATGTCCGATCATTCGCTATCAGAATTCATCGGATATGGCGAGAAGACTCGCGGAGAATGTTCGGGTCAGTGGACCAAAAGATTACGAGATCCTTTTTATTCTCGAATTTAAAGTCAATAACTGTTTTGTGCTTTGTTTTAATTTGTTTTGATTTGTTGTCTTTTTCTACAAACTTTGTCATTCATTCATTCATTCATTACAGAGATTTATATAGCGCCACTTCAAGGCTACTACTCAGGACTCCAGCATGTTTAAAAAGAACAGTTTTAAGGCAAGTTTAAAATGAGTCTAAGTGGACCCTTGGCAACAACCGCAGTGCCAACGGGAGCATGTTCCAGAGCGAGGGGCCAACCACTGATAGTAATGATTAAATGATTCTGTGTTGAGGGGTTTAGGACATCCAAGTTATCGGGCTTTGGCTTCGGTTGCCTGAATTTTTATCTTTTCTTTGTATTTTTTCCACAGCAAGATGAACTATATGGTTAAGAGTTACTGTGCACTGGAGCTAGTTAATTTCTTCTTGCTAAAGAAAAAAAACTTCTGATTGTTGAGGGCTTTTACCAAACAATTGTTGTGAGAAGCTGTTGTTTCTGAGGGGAAAGGGACTTAACGAGGAGCTTGGAGTTTGTGAAGCTAACACATGAGTCTTTGTCTCTTTCAGCAAGTGATAATGCGTGAAGCTGCATTGTTTGACTTCAGAAAGACCGACGTTGCTCCAATTCTGTTGATCTTAGACAGGCGAGACGATCCCGTTACTCCGCTACTCAATCAGGTGAGACTTATCACTATCTAACAGATCTCATGAAGTGTGTTTTGGCGCAGTACATTAGCGAACGTACGTCACAACAGTGTGTAAGACAACACTCAAGTCTTGTCGCATCGTGGCTTTGCAACGGTTGGCAGCATGAATGGACCCTCGCTGCCCGGTGTCTTCTGTCTCATGCCGCATTCATTAAGCCAGCTCCCCCTAGTCCAGTTCAGGGCATTGTGGATCTGTGCTGTTCTCAACCACAAGACCGTCATCGTCAGTCACCTTTCAATGTTGTCATGCAAATGCAATCATGAGTCTGTTATGCTGCACCCAAAATCCCTACCAGTCTTAAGACTGTTCTGTCTGACCATAGTTGGTTTAGTAGGGATTTTAGTTAGAGATGTGGTTATTTTATAAACTAAATAATCATGAATGTTATTGACTAGGAGCACTTCTGAGTAGATGGCCTTGAAGGGGTGCTATATAAAACTGTTATAATAATATTTATAATAATGATAATAGTAATAATAATAAAAAATATCTCTTATCATCTCTCGTCATAGTTTCACGCTCCTATTATTCTGCCATCGAAAACAAGGACTGTGGTTGGAGTCATGCCTCAAACGTTGGGTCTATGTTTCACTACTTTGTGTAGGGCAGACTGCTTACAAAAAATACTTCTAATTGTTGAGGAGCCTTCGCATTGCTGGGTCCAACCACATGGAATGGATCACCCGAAGATCTTCACCATCTGCCAAAAACTTCCTCATCCGCAAATTCTACTAATTACTTAAAACTGCACTTTTTTGCTATAGTCAGACTAGGAGTGCCTCTGAGCAGATATCTTGAAGGGGCACTATATTAGTTTAATCGATTGACTGATTGATTGATTGAATGAATACTGGAGGGGTGATTCTAGTGGACTTACCAGGCGATGGTACACGAGTTACTCGGCATTCATAACAACCGCATCAACCTGTCGACGGTTCCTGGCATCTCGAAGGACATGCACGACGTCGTTTTCTCAGCAGAGCACGACGAGTTCTACGCAAGGGTAAAGAATACTCGCACGCCGTTGACTTTCACCCTATAACTAACTACCAAGGCACAATGAAATGTTGTTATATTGTGTCGGTAGTAAGGTAAAATAATTGTTGAGTTTGAGCATGCATGTTTTGATGCCATTCTATTTATGCTGGTCTCTCGTCGCTAAATCTTTCCAAGCTTTAGTCACTTCTGTCCACCTCATGGATGGACTTCCAAGGTTTGCCTTGGTAAACAAGGTTTACCTATCAAACCTACATATTTGTAGGTTTTATAGGTTTGTACATGTAGGTTTGTCTAGATATTTATTGGTTTGTCCATAGGAGTTTGCCTACATATCTGGTGATATGTAGTGACTCCCAGTGCATCCAGTGACTCCCTGTGCATCCAGTTAAAAATGTTACGATTATTATTGTTATTGCTATTCAGCGCCTCTGAATATTGTGCTGCGAGAGGCATTTTACAAATGTCCATATAATAGTAATAATAATAATGATAATAATGTTAGCTCTTATATGCAGCTCTTTGGTCAGGGTGGCTCCTTCATACCTTAAGACCTGCTGTACTTCGGTCTCTGATCTGTCAAATATTGACTAATTCATTTGTGAATAAATTCTGTAGAATATGTATTTCAATTTTGGCGAAATTGGAAGCAATATCAAAGACCTAATGGAGGAATTCCAGCAGAAATCAAAGAGCCAGGCGAAAGTGGAATCCATTGCCGACATGAAGGTAACGTTTTTCTTCTACGTTGAAACGACGGTTAGCAAACATGCCAGCGCAGGCACTTACACACACATTTTTATTATTGTTATTATTACACTGTGCTTGAAAATTGAGATTCTTAAGGTAATATGAAACGATTATAAAATATTCATCAATTTTTAAGATATGTGCTGAATTGACTTGTCCATGGAGTTTAGCTCACAACCGTATGATTTCTGACCAAATACATTATATAGACTGATTGACGAGAATGTAATGTAAATGTAATCAAACATTTATATGGCGCCCCTTCATGATATCTATTCAGAGACGCTTGTCTTCAGAAACATATTTGCAGAATTTCTCTGAACTATTAGCGTTTCCATCTGTTTGGTTATACAATACAATACAATTTTGATACTTTGTATTTTGATACAATATGATATAGCGCCTCTTCAATAAATCTACTCAGAGAGCCTAACGCTAATCCTAACCCTCTGCGCTGGCCTATACAATGTTAAATGTCAGTTTGCTAAACTTTTTTATTTGCCCAAGGCCCCTATGCTGTGACCGCCTGAGTGGAAGGTCGAACCTGCGCTCTTCCAATCTGCCAATCTGTTTCCAATCAACCTCGCCCCTTGCAGTGCATGTAAAATGTGTATTTTCCAGGCATTTGTGGAGACTTATCCAGCATTCAAGAAGATGTCTGGAAACGTTTCCAAGCATGTAACAGTCGTCTCCGAGTTATCTCGTCTCGTCGGCACTTACTCGTTGATGGACGTATCGGAGTGCGAGCAAGAGCTCGCCTGTCACAGCGACCATTCCCAGTCACTTCAGGTCGGTGACTGTGTGTAGCTGCGGGTGTATATGTGTTCTGTAGTCATGTACTGTTTATAGGAAATTGGATAAGAGCGCTTTCACACTGCTGCACAATTGATCGCTGTAGCAGATTCATTATTATTAATTTAGTTTTTATTGTTTGGGCGTTTGGTAGAGATTTTAGTTACAGATGTGGTTATTTTATAAGAAAATAATCATAGATGTTATTTACTTCATTATATCGCCAGCATCATATTTCCACGTGCTTCTTGGAATGTGTTACTATGACTGTGACTTTAGCATGTCTTGAATTCTGTGGACTGTTTGGTTAATACAGTTGTAAAGCTAAAGCTGGACTCTTATGACTCCGTCAGCTGTCGATGGGAATCCGTTGGTTGGTTCCACGCTTGTGCGCGTGCCCGCCACTGGCGTCTCTTTCAGCTTACTGTGCGCTGTTTTGCTAACTGCTGTAAAATATTCGTCTGAAATGACATTTAGCATCATTTAGACCAGTGCAGAGAAGTAAGTAAGTAAATTCTTATTTGATATTTACTATATGTTTGATAATATTACATTTGGCATGTAGAAAATTCGAATCCTGTTGTCGAATGATAAGTTGCGTGATTCTGATGTCGTGCGCCTCGTCATGCTGTATGCTCTGAGATACGAGAAGCACAGCAACAACGACATCTCTGGTCTGCTCAGCGCTCTTCACAATCGAGGCGTTCATGAGAAACTCATCAAGGTTTAATGACAAATTCTCTGCCTCTTTATATACATATATATATACATACATATACATATATATATACATATATATATATATATATATATATATATATATATATATATATATATATATATATTATATATATATGTAATCAGATATATTCACAGGTTGAGCACAGAGAACAGAAAATCGATATCACAGAAAAGGCTATATATTTAATTATGAATGTGTAATATTTTGTTTGTTATATATAAGTTTGTTAGAGGGGTTTTAGGTGCATTTATATAGCATTTTGCCAATATTATTGATTATTATTGTTATTATTAATTAAATTTAGGCAGCATGTTTAGATGCATTATATAGTATTTTCCTTCGATATCTGCGTTTATGGACTTAATGTTTTCAAAATTATGACAAGCATCTTTTCCAGCTAAGGTGCACTTTAAAGTGGCTGTTCTCGGTATGCAAGGCACTTAATAGTCAAGCAAGGAGCAACCCTGGTTCTGTCAATTACAACTGCATTATCTATCCATGTTATTTATGTAGCACCCTACAGGTTATGTATTAAATTACATATATGGCTAGTGTGTGATGTCTTCAGATGGTTCCTGCCATCCTGGAGTACGGAGGTCACAAGGTCAGGAGCAGTGACCTCTTTGAATCCGATAATCCGATCGCGATGACAAAGAAGTTCCTTAAGGGACTAAAGGTAAATTTTTATTTGCCGTGTGCCTGGCTTCACTGACTATCAGGTGGTGGCTGTTTAAAATCAGTGTTGTCGGCTTTTCTGTTTTTTAATCATAAATTTATGTAGCACAACTTCAAGAGAGACCCTTCAGAGGTACTCACGACCTAGCAGCACCAAACCACAATCGAAGGGAAGTGTTTTCAAATGCTTGCCGAAAAAGGGCGAAGAAAGGCAAGGAGGTTCATTCATTCCGCCAGAAAAAAAGCACTGGCTATACTGGTGCTAGTAGGCTATTCAGTCGTTTGTGTGGAGCCTGTTTTAAAGAGTGCGTGAATCCAGTTGTCTATCGAACTCCACCGATGTTTGCACTCTCACATGAAATACGAATAATGGCAACTTAGGGCAATCCCGAGCCTGGATAAATGAGGAGGGCAACGTTAATGATCTTTGTTATCACACAGTGTCGTTAAACTGCAACTAATTAAATTAAATGAGATCTGTCCATCTTCTAAAGAGAAACTGATGACTGTGAGATAGTTTTTTAATGTTACCGGTTTGCTTTATTGTAATTGATAAAAAGGTAATTACTGCAATTGGTGAACTCTGTATTTGCATGTGGCATTGGTTAGGGTGTTGAGAACATCTACACGCAACATAGTCCTCTGCTTCGAGATCTGCTGGAACAGCTGATCAAAAGCAAGCTGAAAGAAAGCAGCTTTCCATACCTCGGCACCAGCCAACTCAGAGACAGGTAGGAAAATGGTACTCTGATACTAGTTGCAAACCATCATAGACTTTTTCAGTCATTGGTGGTAAATCTAATGATAACAGCAACTTAGGGCAACTTTTGAAAGCATTGTACTTTTGCCATTCTAACTTTTTGATTCCTTTGCCGATAAATGTGACATTTTAACGTTTTAAAGTGAACTTTTGTAGCAAAAAAGTGTACAAATGGCAATTACTAATGTATGGTAGGTAGATGTATGGATGAGTAAGGTGGATGGATGGATGGAGTGGTGGACAGGTGGGTTGGGTAAGTGGATGTGTGTGTGGAAACTGTGGATGGATGGATGTATGGATGCATGGATGGGTGACTGGAGTGGTGGATGAGTTGAGTGAGTGAATGGAGTGGTGGATGGGTGGGTGGATAGACCATGCATGTGTGGAAATTGTGGATTAATGGATGGGTGAGTATGGTTTGATGGATGAGTCAGTGGAGTGGAGTAGATGGGTGGATTGGGTTAATGGATGGGTGGATGGATGTAGTGATGATAGTTGGTGGATGGATGTATCTGTAGACAGACTGAAGAATGAATCATCGTTAAGCTCTGGACCGGCTGTCGATGGACCGAATAGTGAACAGATGTGTCTCATAATGATTGCTGTTGTAGGCCACAGGACATAATAGTGTTTGTGATCGGTGGTGTGACGTACGAAGAGGCGTTGATGGTGGATATGCTGAATCGAAATACGCCAGGCACTCGAATCGTCCTTGGCGGTACTACTGTTCACAACAGCCTGAGGTAGGCACACAGCCTGCTTACTTTCCTCTGCACTAAGACCACATAATAATTTGAGAATAAAAATTTGAATGTCATCTTTACAGCTTAATGATATTTATGTGATGTTTGTGATTGTTAATGAAGGTCGCAATTTTTTAAGCATTAGTTAACGGTTTGTATGCTAGAAAATGCAACATTTCAGATTTAGTTTTGCATAAATTTTCTCGGGACGTACTCTTCCAGCTCCCTAATTTGCTCAGATGCGTTCGACATCCTGGCCCGACACTTTCCTGAGGACGCTGCCAATGGCCCACCATTAATGAAAGTTTGACACCCCACTCTAAGGGTAAAATTCGCTTGCTTATATAGCACCTCAAGAAAACTTCTTGAAGTGGGTCCTATCCAACAGACAGTTGTGACCCAACTTTACTTTTGGGGAATCTGTGGTCGTTGTCGTTTTTCAGATGTTGTCTTTATACGATGATGGAGATCATGAGTTGATTGCATTATTTCAAAAAAATTCATAAGGAAAGAATTTGTTTCTAGCTTTCTGGAGGAGATTCGTTTGGCCACACAGAACATGCCCTCGGGGAACAGACACGATTCACGGACAACCAGATGGTGACCGTTTTGAAGCGAATGGCCAACCAAATAACCGAGTTTGTGCAAGTTTCATTGTACAGTACCACACGCCGATGTAAAATTAGCCGTACAATGCTTGCGCTGATTTCTGGTATATATATTTCCTTGTATAGTAACACTTGTCGATAATTGTATATATTTTTCGAGCCGGTTTAGTTATTGGGTGTGAAGTTCAAGATAAGAAACTGGTTATGTTGTGTTGTGTTTTGTCGGGATTTCAAAGATTTTAGAAATGCCGCTCAAAGTATAAAGTTATTATTATCCAGTGAAAATCCAAAATTGATTTACATGTTGAATGTTTTTGTTGATTTCTCGTTTGTGGACAGTGATGAAAGATAATCAAAGGAAATAAATGTCTTGAAGTTATTAAACATTTTATTAATCCACAGAGGAAACTCGCCCATTAACTGTGACTCAAACTCTACCACTTGCAGTGTTCACTGGTGGCTATAACGCCTGTGTACAGTAAATTTAATGTCAAGATCCATCTTGAAAGAAACTCTGCAATTCTGCTGTTCATACAGAACTATGGCTTACTAGTATTTTTGCCGACAACTACTCCAAGCACCGAGACAGCTCCTTTTCTCCAAAATCCATGTTACGACAAACATTACCAATACACACACAAACAACTCAATTCTTCGTCATGGATTTCATCTTGTTTGTACAAAAACATAAATTAAATAACAGCATGATCGCTAAACGGCAAATCTGAAAGCGACATCTTTCAGATGGCAAGATGAACGCGTTGCAGACAGTTAAAAACCACGTACCCTCAAATTTTATGAAAAATCATAGTTGTGCTGCAGACTGCTCTCGAGTATACTTCTGCCTCGACGACTGGAAAGAAAGTTAGTCTGGTTTGTCACTTATTAAAAGCACATGCAAGAATTTAAGGTAACGCAAAACAAACCGTTTACTCTGTGCGTCTACAAGTTATGTCATGCGGCATCTCGCTTAGGTGAAAATAATTCTTGTGGAAACTGCAAGCATAAATTTCTTGTAATTGAATTACATTCAAATTTCCTATAAAAGGACACATAACATGCATTGATAAGAAATCAAGTGCTAGCAGAACAAGATGCAAGAGGATGGGAACCTGGGCAACGAAAGCCTATATGAAACTGCCAAAATGTGCTGCCATTCAAATGATGGATACTGGCAAAAACAGCTCAGCCAGATAGCCAAAGCAATTGGACACATGCACAGATTGAGCACAGAAAGTCAATTTCACAGATAAGACTAGATATTCCAAGATGAACAAATGCTTGTGTATTTGAAAGAGGGGTTTATATGCATATATATATATATATATATAAATATATATGCATATATATATAAATATATATGCATATATATATATATATCTATGTTCATATATATGTATATATATACGTTCATGTATATATATATCAATCAAAAATACTTGATATAGCACCCCTTCAAGCTATCTACTCAGATATATATATATAATATTTATGGGCAATACGCAACTCCTGCATCTAACTATATATCTGCCACCAATCCATCGACTGTATCAAATGACGGTAGGTGCACAAACAGATGAAACTGTTTGCATTTCATAATTTGTCCACTTTGTATACATAATACATGCAACTCCAATTTGAACCCTGTGCTATACTTCGACCCTCCTCTCCGCGTTAGAGGCCACGCGCTCGGTCCATTCAGCCCCCATCGAGTAAATTATCACTACAAGAGATAATACAAATAAGTAGATATGATAGTTGTCACCTTCTGATAAACTAATTCAATGTGCCTCACGGTTAAAATACAAGAATGAAGAGTAGACGCATGACTAACATGTACTAAGATGGCACAAGACTTATACTGATAGCCAATAAACACTTAAAACTATTCTAAGTTTGGCTCACAAGAAAGACTTGAAGAGTTCGTAATTTGTAATTGATATTTCAAAATTTTGAGGTAAAAAATAAGTCTATTCTAAAATGACAGCATAGAGTAAATTAGAGGTAACACTTTCAAAAAGATATCTAATCCCAAACGCCAGTTATTTACATTACAAACAAATACTACACAATATTAATCAGCAAAACTGGAACATGCTATTAACATCGTCCAAACAGCCATTCAAATTTCGATGTACACGAGAAGACTTATAGTTTTTAGCATTCGATTTCGACGTTTAGCGTTCGATTTCACTATACAAATTAATATAAATTAACACAAGTTTATAATATCTCGTGCGTATAAGGTATACATTCTTATGTGTGTGTGTATATAGATACTTGTGAAGCAAAAGTGGTGAACATGGGTTATGCAGATTTTGGGTGACCTGAAAATGGCTTAGAGCTAATGTGATGAAATTGTGTTAATGAGAGTACAAGTGTTATGAGTATGTTATGTTATGTCAATGAGAGTACAAGTGTTATGAGCAGTTATGTTACGTTAATGAGAGTACAAGTGTTATGAGTATGTTATGTTAATGAGAGTACAAGTGTTATGAGTATGTTATGTTAATGAGAGTACAAGTGTTATGAGTAAGCACAGCTGCGAACTTGACACCCAATATGAAAAAGTTGGCATACTCGTAACATCTTCCCCCAAATAAATTCATTTTCTTAACAAACTCAAACATTTTCAGGTCATCTTAAGAATTGTTACATTACCAGTTGTCTGAAATCCTTAAACCCTAACTAACGAGTATTACGTGCATCTAAAAGAGTAGCAAAAGCCGTCACACACCTCAACTGTTTTATAGTTTTAGAGACAACTCAAAAAGCAGCAGAACACTTTTTCCTCTTCCTACATCCAACCCTGAGTATCGTAAAACTAGCGTTTACACTTGCCACAAACATCTTCTCATTGCAACGCAGACCCCAGACCAAGAACAGCCCATGAAACCTCAGTGGTTATAAGCATCATTTGCCATTTAGCAACTCTATGCTAACATAATAAAAGTTTACTATACGATACCATTTCAGGTAAACTCAAACAGCTTAAACATGGCAATTATCTCGTAAAGCGACTTGGCAACAACGTGGAGAAAAAGACTAATGTGGA